>OZ014519.1:394304980-395504980 GCA_963966055.1 Lathyrus aphaca | reverse complement strand
AAAAAGAAATCAAACATCCAGCCCATAATCATCCTTTTTGACTTCCTTCAGGAGAGCATCAGTCACTGGGCCAACTGGATGCTCTGTGATGGTCCTGATAAGAAGGTTCCTTGTGGAAATGGCACTTGTAAACTTCTTATACTTGTCTTGGGCTTTTGATCTCTTCAACCCCGCCCGGAGTTTCAACTCGGAGATTTCATTTTGTGCTGCTATTAAAGCCTCTTGATTCTTCTTCTCATTAGCTTCCAACTGCTCTATCTTAGTCTGTGTCTTCTGATCTTCCTGTGAATGATCCTCAGTGATTCTGATCCATCTAGCCTGACTCTCTTCCAAGTAGTGCTCAACTCTGGCCTTCTGAATCTTGGCTTCTTTGCAAGCATTCTTCAATACCAACTCCCCTGCTTGGGCCCTTCTAATGTAATCATTTGTCTTCTCAATCTTGGTCATATGCTCAATCCGGAGCTTCTCTAACCTCTCATTGTCCAGACGACTATCATTCCTCTCCCAGAGGGTCTTCTTCAGAGCTTCAGAAAGATGAGTATTCCTTTCCTTCAACTTCTCAAACTCCTCTAAACTGACTGTAGCTACAGGTTCTACTGCTGATGGTCCAGGCACATCCTCTAGGGTGAAAGGCATGTGGGTGATCTGTCCTTTGATACGAGACCAATCAATATACTAAGCTGAAGCTATATTGTTGCACTTGCCAAGAATGGCAGTCCCTTTTGTCTTAATGTTGTCCCAAGCCCAAGCTGCTTGTCGGGCAATGGCATGGTTATGCTGAATGTCACAGTAAAGGGTTTCTAATAAGTCCTGATCTCTTGGTTGATGCACCAAAGCGTACCCTAATTTCCTTTTGAACAACAAAGGATTGTAGTTGATGCAACCCTTCACTCCAATCAGAGGTACATTGGGATACTGCCCACAGCTGGTGATTATGTCCCTGCCTTTGGTGCTCTGAGTGCACCACCTGATGTCTTCTGATGTAAGGGCAATCATTCTCTTAGCCCAATTTCTTGACTGATGAGGATTCAAGAAAGCTTTTTTCTTTGGCAAGTGTCTCAATAGCCAATAATAAAAGAGAGGTGCACAACATCTGACTAATCTTCCACTCTGCTTCTCATTCCTTTGATGTACTGAGTAATAGAAATCCCCTAGCAAGGTAGGCACTGGATTCTTCAGCAAGAAGAGATGGATAGAATTCTTGCTTACAAACATAGGCTCGTCTACAAACAAGATTATACCATATATGCTAAGGGCCAAGAGAGCATACACAATTTCCCACTTCCCTGCTGCAGCATGACTGGTGGCCTGAGTAACCAAGAAGTCTAAATGGAGGCCTGGGATTCCAACCTTGGTAGTCATATTCTGATCAATGATGGTGGTTTCCAAGTACAGAGCCTTGGCTATATCTTCATTCCTAGGAGCAGTCATCTCAGGGTTGAAAGGAATCCCCCTCCTGATGGGGACACCCAACAACATGGAAAACTCCTCTAACAAAGGGCCCAACTAAAATTCTGGAAAGGTAAAACATCTGAGAGGAGGGTCATAGAACTGAAGGAAAGTGTGGATCATACTCCTCTGTGATGCATCCAAGTCCATGATCATGTCCATAATGCCACCATAATGTTCCCTGAATAAAGGGACATGATCAGGAGTGATGAGTGCCTGAATCTGCCTGATGCCTGCTAGGGAGGGCTCAAAGAAATGGTATGTAATGTTGCTCTTCCTGGATGGGTCCATACTGGTAATGGATGCCGATGAAGATAACTGAGGAGAACAACTGAAGCAGATAACTGAAGAAATGTTGGAGAAGGTCTCTGATGAAGATAGCTGATGAAGATGGCTGAGCAGAAGAACAGTCAAAACCAAACCAAAACTGATGTGGATACCCCAAGAAACAAATAGACAAATGTTAAAATGATGCAAAATGATGTATGCAAAATGATATGCAAGGGTTTGTGATCAAGTGATGGATCTGTTATCTGCCTTGATAAGGTCCATGTGTTCATAAGTCCGGATGGAGGCTAGAGAACTAGTAACCAGGTGGGGGGCTCAAATAAAGAGTCACAAGTCCAGGGTTTCACAAGAATAGTCCAAAATGATGTAACCTTAAAACAATTCTGATAATAGGGTATGATGAGGCCAAGGGTTCCTGCAAACCTGTAAACATCCCAACCCCCTCACCGGTATTGTTCTAGAACAAGGATCCTCAGACTTGGATCAGTTATGAGAAGTGTAAGCACTTCTGACCCGGAGGTACAATGTTTACATTAATCATAAAGGAACCTCCTCTAATTCACCTCATATGCTGAAGGTCATAAAAAGGTCATCCAGACTTAGCAGGCTTCCAAAATAGCCCTAGTACTACAGGAAATCTGTAGCACAGAGTTCTCAAAAAGAAACCCATGTCTGAACCGTGTTTCATATTCCCGCACCAGACCGAAATGGAATGGGAAAGAATATGAAGCCACTCTATCCTATGTGTCACTAAGGCTCCCGGTATGGAACCTTACTCACTGAATATCCCTCCCACCAAGGCAAATAAGAGATCCGGCACATGATATGATGACAATAGTATGAAATGCATAAAAACCGTAAATGAAAGCAATAAATAAAGTTGTACAAAAAGAAATAAATAAAGCAATAAACAAATACACATATAGCACATAACACCCCCATAAACACAAATCAAACAAGTGCTAGGAGAAACCCGCAAAAAGAACCAGAAGCCCTGGTTGCGAAACTTATCCCCAGCGGAGTCGCCAAGATGTCGCTCCCCTGAAAAGACACTTGGTCCCAAGGTATAGACGCGAACGGCCGGCGAAAAGAGAAAATGAGAATGAATTGAATAGAGTCTCCAACTAGGCATTTTTATCCCGAAGGAAATGTAATGCTGCATAAACCTAGAAAAAGATGGATAAGACGGTCGCGAACCAGAGAAACTGAGAAAGGGGATTGGTTACAACCTGGGAAGGTATTAGCACCCAGATTCTCCGTCGTACTCGACGGGATCCACGCTTACAAAATTGTGTTTAAAAGGGGTAGGTGTATGTGATGTCTGTGTGCAAAAGCTAGGAAATGAATATACAGGTGTTAGTGCAAAAAAAACGGAATGCTCAGGAACAGAGGCTTAGAAAAGAATGCTGAAAGAGGGGGATGACAAAGAGACTTTTGTTCGATAACTGTTAAGTTATGCCTACGTATCCTCTCGTGCAATGAGGAAGTCAGAACACCGTAGTTCGACTCAAAGAGACTGAAAATTAATTTGACTGTGAACTACTTGCTTGTCTATGCTCAAGTGTATGACTCGTCTGGCTCGACTGCTAACTGTCTTGCATTAGACAGAAGAAGCAAGTTCTCGTTTGTGAATGAATGTGATGAGAAAAGAATCCCGGAGGAGACGATTATTGTTTGTTTTTGTGATTTCAGTTTTGTTATTGTTTTTTTGTGTGTTTTGCATAAGTTAGTGAGCTTAAGCCTAAATCAAGGGCTTGTAAACTCATTATATCCTCCCTGATTAGGGATAATGAGCCTACTTAAGTATGAGATAAGCATCTCAACTTAATTACCATGATGATGTAGGATTAGGATCATTAACCTACTTGTGATTATTAAGATGTTTTTGGGTTTTTGTTTAGTGTTAAGTAATGAGTTTAATCTCTAATCACAGATTAGTGAACTCATTACACCATCCTAATAGAAGGATAATAGATGAGCACACTTAAGCTGAGGAAGATACTTCGACTTAATCCATGGTTAGGGATTAAATTCATTATATAACAAGCCTTTATTATGTGGATGTTAATTAATGGATAAGATTAAGAAATGGATTTTATGGTTTGTAAGACAACTTGAGGGGAACTTGTCCATTAAACACTAGGGTTAGTCCCTCTTAACCATAAGGAAGAGATAGAACCCTAATGTAAGTCCCAAGTTACAAGATAAAGTCTTGGTGATTATTAGTATGATTTGATTAAGAGTTTTAAACAAATTAAAGGTTTAACACTTAGGATTAAAGTTATACACTCCATCCTAAGAGAAGGATGCAGGCATAACCCTAATTCAAAGTCCTAAAGCTTTAAGAGTTTAATCTTTGATTATTGAGATGAGAAGAGAGACTCAAGGAGACTCAAAGGAAAAAGTATAAGGGGGACCATACACAACCATAAAAGTTATCATGCTTGGACATCCTATGGTTTGTGAGGCTTAAGAGAAAAGATCTTCAAGGCCACCAATGGAAGAAACAGATGAAAAGAGAAGGAAGCAGAAGAATAAGTTACTTACTTCCTGAAGAAGATAAGTAACTTAAAGGAAGAAAGTGAGAAAGATGGAACATAAGTGAATTAGATTCACTTTAAAGACATATAAATGCATATGAATGAGATAAGAAAAGGTGGGAAGTGAAGGCAAATCCACTTCCCAAATAACTTACCAAAGGTACCTGAAATGTTAGTATGAATGCATAGGACATAAAGCATAAAGAAATGAAATGAAATGAGATGTGAAGACCAAAGTCAGAAGTGATTCTGCAATGCAAATGGCATATGAGATGATGCAAAGTCATACAATGTGCATATGAATGTTCATACAAAAATGAGATGTCATGAAAGCATGCTTAGAAGCTTGAAAACACATGGATGTTTATGAAATGTAATGAATGCAATACATGGCAAATGAATGAAGAAATGATCAAGCAAGGTTCTAACATGTCTTAAGATGTCTAAGATGACATATGAATTTTAGAAACCCTAATTCAAAGAAAATTAGCAAAGTTTGATCGAAACCAAAACGAAATTTGTATGAAGAGTTTGAAAATGTTTCTAAATGTATTGGAATGGTTAATGATTTTTTTGGTGATTTTTAGAAACCTAAATGTATTTTTAATAAATTAAAATCCATTAATTAATTAAAAATAACTTTTAAATATTTTAAAAATACTTTTTTAATGCAAAAAATAAAATAAAATTCATTTTTGGGTTGAGAAAAATATATGAATCAGAAATGCAAGAAATAATATTTTTGTGATGAGTTTTACTATTTTAAATAAATTATGCAAAAGAAATAGAATAAAATGAAAATAAAATGAGACTTCTGGAGAGCATGGGGAACATTTCTAGAATATAAAATAATACTTCTGGAAAAAAAAAGTTCTAAGGAGCTACCTGAGATGAAGCTTTCACTCCCTGAGCTTTTTGGCCTTTTCTTTGTGTTGCACCCCAAAATTTGCCCTCCACAAAACAAGACATTGTGTACTAAGAGGCTCACAAGGTTCACAAGGTTCACAAAGTTCACAATTAGTCAGAAAGTTTGACAATTCCCTCAGACAATGCATCCTCCTAAGCAGTGCATCCTAAACTAGGGTTTTGACTTTAATCAGGCTAAACGGACTTCCAAGACTTCAAGTGAGCTTCACAGCATCCTATATGTGTTCAATAATCCCCATGACAAGTTTCAAGACTTTTCCCAAAGGTTTGCTCAGTCAGATGATCAGATAAGTTAAAATCAGTCAAAGCAGTTAAAAAGTCAAACTGAGGTCAACTATGGTCAAACCAAAGTCAAACTTCATGATTTTTTTCCAACATCAAGTATGTGAAGTAAAATTCATCATTTGATCAAGGGTTTATCATGATTCATCAAGAAGATTTCAGATCATCAAGAATCAGGAGTTTCTAAATTAGGGTTTTCACAGGAAAAGTCAACTAAACTTTGACCAGCCATAACTTTCACATGCTTCATCAAAATTTTTCCATCCAAAGCTCATTTTGAAGGAAATTGAATTCTCTACAACTTTGTGTGTCACAAGCCAAACCCAAAAATGTTTCATTTGGAAGGTATGAGCTAAGACATTATAGGTCCTTTTAAAAGTCAACAAAAAGTCAACAAATTCAAAAGAGCATAACTTGAGAATGGTAAAAGATATGGACATGAAACCAAATAGGTTGGTTAGAGGACTCTTAAGCTTTCCAAAATGTCCACGAACACCCTCATAGCATTAAAATTGAAGGATTTGTGCCCTTGCAAAGTTGGGAAATTTTAGGGAAGTTTATGAAGCAAATAAGGCCTTAAATCAAATTTTTGCTAAATGAGCCCACCAAATTGCCATCCCATCTTTACAAAAACACCAAGCATGACCCAACCCACCTATTTTCTGATTTTTTATTTTTTATTTCATATTTATTTGAATTTTATTCATTAAAATACAATTTAAATTGAAATAAAATATAAAATCATATATTTAAAAAGGGATTTTGCTTCTAGAAAGTCATGAATATTATTTGGATCAGATTGATACACAAGTTATGAGGATTGTCCCAAAATAGCAATGTTAGATCAAATAAAAATCAAGTTTTATGACATGATCTTTCTCAATCTCAAATGATCCAAAAAGTCCAAAGGATGATAACTTTTTTTGACCTAATCTCATTCATATATATACAAAGAACATTGAAGCAGCCTAGGAGACGAATTTTTGCAGCCTCTTACACAACTTTCAAACTTCACAAAAACCATAAAAAATCAATTTTCGGTTTCATCTTTGCAAGAGATTTCAAGGTATTCTAAGGACACAAAAAGCTTCCTTGAGCTTCCCTGAGTCTAAACCACCTCTTAACTGCCTCTGATACATACTCATATGCATAATCCGAAGCATCTTTGCCCTTAATCTATTTTTTTCGATTCATTGAATTTGCGTGTTTATAATGAATGTTGTTTATGTATTAATGTTTGTTGATGCTCATAGATGATTTCTGGATTGTTTTTGTGAAGAACCATGGCCGAATCGTGAAAGTGCCATTGTTAGGGTTTGTATGTCCGTTTAGGGTTTTTCATTTAAACGCATATAAATAAATTCTAACAATGCTAATGAACTGTATAAGATGTGGGGATCACAATGATGTGATCAATTTGGTGAAATTTCACAGGTTTCGTGGTGTTTGAGAAAACACAGGTTTCCCTAGGAACCTTAATTCGCAGGTAAATGCGTAGGAGAAATCGCAAGTGTTTTCGCAGGTAAAATGAAGAAGATGAAGTCTATTGGCGCGAAATCCAGGATTCAAAAAACTAATTTATTTTATATTGTTTGTTTTGCGTTTATATTTCAAAGAGCATGAGTGCCCTGGTGGTTTTGATGCACGTAGGATATGTTGTAAGGCCTGGGTTCGAATCCAGCCAGGAACGAATTTTTGTTTTAATTTCTTTTGTTTTGCAGGATTAGAATAAAACAATATTAGGCTGTTGTTTATCACACGTGCGCAGGCTGGCCCAGTGGTGAATCTCTTCTGTTTCCAGGTAAAGGACCTGGGTTCAAATCCCAGGTCCTGTTTTTTTTTCTTGTTTTTTTGTTTATTTAATTTATTATTAGTTTTTCTTTAATCAAATTAAACTGTCTAAAATCCTATTTACAAATGTTTTCCTAACTAAATCTTATTTTCATAAATTAATATATATAAATGTTCATTCTAAATTTTTTTTCTAAAAACATATAATTTGTTATTTATTTGAATTAAAATGTGTATATATTTGTTTAAATAATTAAATTCATATTAGGTATCTAATTAAAATATTCTCACTTAAAACCCTAATTATGTTATAAATCTTAATTTATTTGTTTGTAAATTTTAATTGTATATATTTATTTTATAATTTGTTTATATTATTATTGTATGTAATTTTTTTTTAGATAAATAAATTATATTTAGATTAATTTGTAAACCCTAATATTTTATATACATAAAACCTAATTTTTTACCCTAATTTCTTTTCCTAAACAATTAAAAACCCTAATTTTATTTTATGATTTTTATTACTTATGCTTATTTAATTATAATTACCAATTATTTTTAATATGTGCATATAATTAAATTGTTAGAACTATTAACCATATTCATTAGTATTTATTATTATATAATTATTTCTTTTTTTCTTAAAAAAATTCTAAAGAAAATAATTATTTATTTAAATTTGAACTTCTAATTTATTTTAATTTATTATTATATTTATTATGCGAACTTCTTTTTCTTATATTTATTTTGTTTATTATTACTAACCTCTTTATTTATTTATTTATTTATTATGTGTTTATTTATTTAATTTATTTTATTATTATTATGTAATTGTACACATTATGTAATAGTTGTAGAATTTCTTATTATTTATTTTTAATTGCCATGGTTAGTAAAATAGGGAGTGTAAACATGTTTGTATTTAAAATTGAATTTAGATCACTAATGTTAAGATAAATATATGAACTTGTACATGCACACACGTAAGTCGATCTTGGATCGCCATCTCACATTCTTAAGGATACCTCTCATGTTGCCTAAAGAAAAAGGTCAAGTAAGGTGTATAAAGCAAAGTCCTTTCATTTATTTATATCATCTAGTCCCTTAAAAGATAAAAAGATCAAGTCCCTTCGTGGTTGCCTTCGTAAATGATCTTGTCCCTTTCGAATAAAGAAGATAAGTCCCTTCGAACTGCTAAATACACCTTACAGTTGCCTAATCACAGATGTCCCTATACATGTCCCTCATACATCCAAGGTAATGACTACCTATTCCTTAATAATAGGGATAGTCTTACCTTTCAAAGGATATTTAAGAACAGAAAAGATTTAACTTAGGGTAGGTTTCTCTTATGTACTTGCTCACTTTTTTTCAAAACATTTCAAATACACTTCATATTTCAAACAATTTTCAAAACAAAGGCTTTATATATATCCGTACAAGGATCATTATAAAGTACTTAAGAAAATTTCTAATCACACACTACACATTTCAAAAACATTTTAAAGTGAGCTAAGTAACTAAGAGCCCATGGATAACCATGGATGTAAAGGGTGCTAACACCTTCCCTTTACATAACATACCCCCCGAACCCAAAAATATTTTAAGGTCTTTCCTGTTCTTTTATGCCCTTTCCTTTGGATAAAATAAAAGTCGGTGGCGACTCTTGCTATCCGCAACATAACTAAAGTCAGTTCTCCCACCGTGTTACATAACCGGCGACTCTGCTGGGGATCTAATAAAAGAGGGGTACCCTTAGGAATTAGATCACTTTAAATTGTTTAACTTGTTTGCTTTATACTTATCTGTTGGGTGCTCTTATGTGTGAAAGATCCTAACCCGGATCTAGTGTACCTTAGGTAAATGGCAATAGACCAAGGAAACTGTACGGCGTATACCGATATGGTTGATCTGGTGGCCATAGTTAGTGTGACTTCTTGGTTGGTGCTTATGTTCCTTAAGTCAAGTTGAGGATAATATGAGGCTTCCATATGTTGTCAATACACTAACTAACTTTTAGAACCCTAGTCATCCCATCTTGGCCTTTAGAAAAGTAGTGAGATAATCGGCTTTGGTGAAGACTGAAGTTGGTTGATACTCGATACTACGCTCATTGAGATCTTAAACTTGGAGGGTTTTGGTTGGCAAGTAAGTTGCCTACTGAACAACCACCCTTGTGAAGGATCAAGGATATTGAGATCCCTTAGAACCTGGTTACTTTGTAGGACAGGATGAACCAACTAAACTTCAGGGGAGGGTACTTACCTTTAAACCACATGCAAGCCTTTAAACCTAGGGCTATGGTGTGACTTTTTTGTGTGTGCCACATGTTTGTGATTGAGCATAACATCATAGCATCATCATGCATCATAAGCATATCATTTTCACTAACCATTTCAAGGACCAAAGGATTTATCTTTGTTCTTTGTTGCAGGTCATGGCTTCTGCTCGTAGGAATACTATCAGGATCAACTTTGTAGGAATACCTCCTAAGCTTAAGGAATTGGTCTCTCAAGTTTCTGAAAACTCCCAATTCATCAAGAGGCATGGTCACCTACTGGATTTAGTCACTTCAGGGTTCAATGAAGACATGATGAGTGTTCTGTTTCAGTTCTTTGATCCTAAACATCACTGTTTCACATTCCCCGATTATCAGCTGGTTCCTACAATGGAAGAGTTCTCCAAGCTTCTGGGTATACCTGTACTTGATCAAAGACCTTTCACAGGCTTAGAAAAAGAGCCTAAACCTGAAGTTATTGTTGCAGCTCTACATCTGAAGAAGTCAGACATTGTTCTAGAAACGAGAAGCGGAGTTAAGGGTATTCTTGCTAAGGTGTTGATAGAAAAGGCTCAAGTGTTCTTGAAAGCTATGAGCTATGATGCTTTTGAGGAGATCTTAGCCTTGTTGATTTATGGCTTAGTGTTGTTCCCAAATCCTGATCAGTTCATAGACGTTCATGCCATCAATATATTCCTGAGTCATAATCCAGTGCCTACATTACTTGGAGACATTCTGCACTCTCTTCATACCCGTACTATGAAGGCACGAGGAACTCTGATGTGCTGCATACCTTTGCTATCTAGGTGGTTTATTTATCACCTTCCTCGATCAGTGATGAAGAATGAACAAGGGTTCAGGTGGTCCAAGAGGATTATGTCACTCTCTCATTCAGATATCCATTGGTGCTCCAGATCTATGGAGAATGTTACTATCATTGACCGTTGTGGGGAGTTTCCTAATGTGCCACTTCTAGGCATAAGAGGAGGCATTACTTACAACCCTTCCTTTGCTTTACGACAGTTTGGTTATGCTCGGAGTGATGGTCCTCATGACATGTTAATTCAGGGTATTGTGTTTGAATACGACAACGATCTGCAAGGTTACCGTCAAAGGTTCATACGCGCATGGGGAAAAGTGAACAAGGTTGACAGCAAGACTCTGGAGCCCAAATACACTATTCCTATGGGAGCTTATCTCAGATGGGTGCGATCTCGTGCTTAGACTATTATGATGCCATATCCTGCCGTCCTGCCAGTTACTATGGAGCCTGTTGCTGAAGGAGATACTTCTTATACCATCCTTCAGCCAGACATGCCCACTGACATGGAAGACTTACAGAGGTCCTGGATCCAGTTGAAGGAGCAAAGGGATACTTTTGAGGCTCATTACAAAGCAAGTCAAGAAAGAATCCTGGAGCTAACAAAGCAACTTCACGAGGAGCGGAATCTCAACTCATACCTCAACACAAAGAGGAAACGTCCATGGGAGACTTAAAACCCCATCTTTTGTATTTATTTCATTTCATTTTATTGTAAGCCCAAAGGGCGAACAAATTTATTACTAATAAAAGTTTACTTTCTTGGTTGTTTAAACAAATTTAAATCCTGCGGTCCTTGAAAACATTGCATACGCATTTACATACCATATCATTGCATCACAGGTTTCTTGTGCACAAGTTTCTTATCTTCTCGCTGTTTATTTCAGCAATGGCTCTTGAACAAACAGTTAAAGATCTCCAGGCACAAAATGCACAGTTCCAAGAGCTGATCCTGAACTTGTCCAAGGGGCAGGATGAATTGAAGACACTGCTGGCCAAGAAGACCAAGAAGACTAGAAGGTCAGGAGGCATAATCAACATGGGAAGAAGGTTCAGAGGTCCTGTCAAGACCAAAGAACAGGTTGAAGATTATGAGTCTGAAGAGTCTGAGAAAGAGGGAGGCAGTCTCCATAATACAATGGGAGATTCTGATTCCGAAGCTAATTACTATCATGATCCTAATGAAGATAAGTTCAAGATGCTGGTGGATAGAATGGATGCTATGGAATTGAAAAATTCTTCTGGGCTGGATTTTGAAGACCTGAGTTTGATATCTGGGGTGGTTATACCCATTGGTTTCAAGGTCCCTGCTTTTGTAGTATATGATGGTGTTTCTTGTCCCAAACTGTATCTGAGGTCTTATGTCCGGAGAATCCAACCCCATACTGCTGATAAAAAGTTGTGGATCCATTTCTTCCAAGAGAGCTTGTCTGGAGCTCAGTTGGAATGGTACTATCAGTTGGAGAGTGTCAACATCCGTGATTGGAATGATCTTGCTGAGGCCTTTTATAAGCAATATCAATACAATGCTGATCTAGCCCCTACTCGCATGCAACTACAGAGCATGTCTATGGGTGCTAAAGAAAATTTCAAGGAGTATGCCCAGAAGTGGAGAGATCTGGCTGGTAGGGTACAACCTCCTCTAACTGACAGGGAGTTGGTGGATATGTTCATGTGTACGTTGAATGGTCCTTTTTACAGTCATCTCATTGGAAGCTCATCATCTGGCTTCACTAAGTTGATAATGACAGGAGAGCGTGTAGAAAGTGGTATAAGGAGTGGCAAGATACATGTAGGTGTTTCTTCATCAAGTACTACAAAGAAGCCTCCCAGTGGGAAGAAAGAGTCGAATGTTGTTTATGGTCAACCTGATCGTAATAGGAGGCACAAATCTGTGAGTGCAGTCCATATCTCCAATCCTACTCCTGCAACACCAGAACAACCACAGAGCAATCAGCAAAGGCCTAGAAGACAGTTCACCAAGTTCAACATGTCACTGGCCCAAGCTTTGCAACACTTGTTGAAGGGTGAACTCATCACTTTGAAGGATCCTCCTCAGAACCCCAATGTTACCTCTCCCAGGTATAATCCTAATGCACGATGCGCATATCATTCTAATTGTCAGGGACATGATACCAATAATTGCTGGATATTGAAGAATAAGATTCAGGATATGATTGATGCTGGAGAGATTGAGTTTGACCCTCCGGGTACTCCAAATGTGATTACTGCTCCCATGCCAAATCATGAGAAGACTGTCAATGCCATTGATGAAGTTTCACATATTTCCTCAGTTGCAGATATAACCACACCATTGTCTGTTATTAAGAAGAAGTTGGTACAAGTTGGGTTCTTTCCAGGTTGTAATGAAGATTGTTTCTATTGTGCTTATAAACCGAATAGTTGCTGGAAGTTGAAGGATGGAATTCAACGCCTCATGAACAATTACACAATATTGTTTGAGAGGACACCTTCTATGGAGAGCATGGTTGAACACATAACTAAAGGTGCGAAGGTTGAAGAGGTGGATATGGTTGATAAAGTGCCGGTAAGGATTACTTCCAAGGGTCCTGTCAAAATCACTCATAAGGGTCCAATTAAGATTACTGCTGAAGGCCCTGTGAAGATTGTTGTTGAAGCTAGAGTGACTCCTATGATCATTACCACTCCTGGTCCTATTCCGTACACTTCTGATAAAGCGGTGCCTTGGCATTATGGCTCTGATGTTTATATTCATGGTGTTAAGCAGGAACCTTTAGCTGAGACACCTGTTGTTGATGAAAACCTTGATGTTGATAATATTGCTGGATCTAGTAAGATCACACGAAGTGGAAGAATTTTCTCTCCTCCAGTTACCTCCAAGAATACAGTTACTCCAGCTACTACCTCCACTGCTGATGCTCGGGGCAAAGGTCCTGTTATTGAACCTATGCAAACTAATGTACCAACTGCTGATGACCTTTCTAAGCAGATGGAAGAAGTATTGAAGATCATTCGCAAGAGTGATTATGACATTGTTGATCAATTGGGGAATACTCCCTCCAAGATTTCTATGTTGTCTTTATTGTTGTGTTCTGAGGCTCATGCTAAAGCCTTGATCAAATTTTTGAAGACTGCTCACGTACCAAATGAGATTTCTGTAGATCAGTTTGAAAATTGTGTGGCACACTTGACCTATGATAATGGGTTAGGTTTCTCCGATGCTGATCTGACTCCTGCCAAGAGGGATCATAATAGGGCTCTACATATCTCTATTGAATGTAGGGGCACTACCCTGTCACATGTGTTAATAGACAATGGTTCCTCGCTGAATGTGTTGCCCAAAGAAGTTCTGAATAAGCTTAGTCCTGAAGATGTTGTGTTGAAGCCCAGTAATATAGTGGTAAAGGCTTTTGATGGCTCGAGAAGAGTGGTGCATGGAGAAATTGATCTCCCAATAAAAGTAGGTTCTAAAGTCTTCAATGCTACTTTTTATGTAATGGATATTCGTCCTTCGTATTCTTGTTTGCTTGGGCGTCCCTGGATCCATGGGGCAGGTGCTGTAACCTCCACCTTACATCAGAAGCTGAGATATCCAGTAGAAGGAAAAGTTGTCACTGTTTACGGAGAGGAAGGATATATAGTTAGCCATGTGAACACCTTTAAATATCTTGAAGTGGAAGGAGAATATGTTGAAACTCCATGTCAAACGTTTGAAGTAGTTCCTTGGGTTGTTAACAATTTTGAAGCTCCTCCTGTTGTCAAGAAAGTTCCTGTGGTCACCAGAGTACCTCCAACAATGGCCTCCCTCAAAGATGCTAGAGCTGTGGTGGATGAAGGTGGTTGTACTATTTGGGGTCAGCTTCCTGACATTCCTTACAAGTCTGACAAATTTGGTTTGGGTTTCACTACATAGTCCCAGAAGGCTGTTCATCGTGCGCGTGCTGTTCGTATCACCAATCAAGGGATTATGAAAGATCAGATTAATGCTGTGGGTGACTATGATGAAGACTACAACTTAGATGCTTGGATTTTTCCTACTGTGGGTGCTGGGCTCAATAATTGGAAAGCTGAAGATGTTATTCCTATCTCCTTTAGTCAGGAGTAAATACTATTACTGTGTTGTTACTTTTAAGTTTGTAATTTTTGAACAGTTAAACTCTTAAGCCTTGTGCCTTACCCGGGGCACAATGGTATGCTTGTTTCGGGATGTCATTTCATTTGCATACTTCATTCAATAAAAATCAGTGGACGTTTCGTTTTCGTAAATATTGTGTTCCTTGTTTTTATTTTACTTTATCAGCTATGTGTTCTTACACACACCCACATCACTAAAATGCAGATCCTCATCCACCCTGGATCCTATTGATAACAGTTCTACTATTGCCAATTATAATTTCGAGAATCCGATCTATCAAGCTGAAGATGGAAATGAGGACGATTGTGAAGTACCTGTAGAGCTTGCTAGGTTGTTACAACAAGAAGAGAAAGCTATACAGCCACATGAAGAGCCAATCGAAGTTGTGAATCTGGGAACTGAAGAAAATAGGAAAGAGGTCAAGATAGGGGCTGAATTAGAGGATGGTGTCAATAGCAGATTGATTCAAATGTTACATGATTATGTGGAGATCTTTGCTTGGTCCTATGAAGATATGCCAGGGTTGGATACAGACATTGTGGTTCACCGTTTACCGGTAAAAGAAGACTGTCGTCCAAAGAAGCAGAAGGTTCGTCGCATACGTCCTGAAATGTCAGAGAAGATTAAGGCAGAGGTGATGAAACAATTTGATGCAGGGTTCTTAGCTGTGACTTCTTATCCTCAATGGGTTGCAAATGTGGTACCGGTACCTAAGAAAGATGGTAAGGTACGTATGTGTGTAGATTACAGGTGTAAACACCCCAAATTTGCCCTCACCCATTCACACCATGGCTTGTGATCATTTCATATGCATAAGTTCAATCATAGCATGTCATATTGCATTTTTACTTCACTGCATAGCTTCTAAGTCATCTGCATCTAGGGTTTGTGATCTGAGCAATCCAAGAGCCATTGGATCCACTCCAAAGGTCATAAATCACTTCAAAGGGTTCCATGTATGTTCAAGCATCATATTATATCCTCTCAAAGTCAAGAAAGTCAAAGAATCACAAGAACTGAGAAAGTCATAGGAGCAGAGCCAGGTTTAATTGCACAGATGACCTAGAATTAGGGTTTTGGTTTCAAAGGCCATAACTCCAATTTTTTTGGTCATTCTTGTTTCTATTGGTATCAATATGTTATAGGGATTATGCATATCAATTTTCATGAAGAAATTCCATGGGGAAGACATCTAATCAAGAGTTGACTTTTTGAGCAAGTCAGTGCAAAATCAGGGCATCTGAGGCCCCCAATGACCCAACCAAAGGCAACCAAGACTTTACAAACACACCAAAAGCAAGCCATTTCAGATGATCTTGGAGCCTGAATACACACACAAGCCATAGTTCAAGAAACTCACCCCTTATGCATTTTGCTTCGAATCACACAGCACAAGCATCAAACATTCAAACAAACTTCATAAAAACATCTCAGCATGTTCCACTGATAAAAAACCAACCATTGAAACAGCCCAAAACCTCACACAAACCAAATACGAATTCTCCCCCCTTTTGAACAGAACTCAAGCAATCTCTCAAACTAGCCCAAATAAACTCCAGATAAGCTTTGCAAACACTTGAGGGAGGTCAGTGGAGTTGATTGGAAGCAAGAAACTGGTCCAGAAGCTCTTGGGTTGAAAGCTTTGATTCAGGTAGCCATGGAAATTCATTTTTCCAGAACTCTTATTTCATGTTTCTAAATGATAAAGCATGTTCTCATGATTACACTGAACCTTTTATTTTTGAAAATGATTGAGTTTTGAGGTTGTATGGATGTTCTGAAATTTTGTTCAGTTTTAAGTTTTTGTTCGAATCTTGTTGTTAATGATGAATACATGAAATTTGATGCTGGATTCTTGTTCTAGGGGACTTGGGGATCATTTCTGGAGATTTGAGAGGTTTGATTTGACCTAGGGAGTGTTTTTGAGATTTTCAGGGAGGGAGGTCACCGGAGAAGACGACCGGAGCTCGTCTCCGGTGACCTGAAAATAATTAGGGCTAATTAATTAGGGTTAGCCAGGTTTGAATATGGACCCTTGATCTGGTTGACTAAGTCAATCTCCCGCGCGCGTGTGTGACCCAGATTTGTCATTAAACCCTAATTCAGATTAATTAGCTTAATTAATTAGGTTTAAATTTAAGTTTTCCAGAAGCAATCTCAACCGTCCATGAGCGCGCGCAATCTTTCCCTCCCCCCTGAGTTTGAATGCTGGCCCTTGATTGCGTTGACTCTCCATTTTTATTCATTTTAATTTCTTTTCTTTTCATTTCTTTTCCATATTTTATTTAAAATAGTAAAAATCATTTAAAAATTATGAAATTTTTTGTCAAAGATTTCATTAATTTTTAAGACACAAAAATATTTTTATTTTTATTTTTTGTATTAAAAATTATTTTTAAATCATTTAAAAGTTTATTTTTAATTAGTTAATGGAAATTAATTGATTAAAAATACTTTTAAGTATTTAAAAATCACAAAAAAATTCATGTAACCTTTGAAAACATTTAGAAACGTTGTCCAACTCTCAAACCAAATTTCTTTTTTGTTCTTGATGCCTTTTGATCATTTTCAATGGAATTAAAATCATTTTTAGGCAATATTTTGTTTCAAACTTCAAAAATTCATTTCTGCCTAACCATTGAGAGTTGGACAATGATTCTTTTTGCATTGCATCTTGCATAACATGTAGTTTATAGGATACAATTGGCATGAATTGATCTTGCATTTCCAATTTGTTTTGCATTTTTTTTGACAAGGTACCTCAAAACCCTAGTAATCTTAGAAAATTCATAACTCTCACTAGGTTAAGAGTTGGATCCCCTCCTTTAGGCAATGAGTTTGTATAGGTTTAGGGTTCCTTTGAATGCATTTTCAAATTTGCATCATGTCATTTGCTTCTGGTTTTGGATTTTGCTTTGTGTGTTGGTCATAAACCCTAATTTATGCCTTCCTTTGCATCCATCTTCCATTTGCTTGCATACCATGACTTTCCATGACATTTTGTGCATTCATTTGATTCATAAGACATCTTAGGACATATTAGAATCATGCTTGATCATTGCATCTTTCATTTGCCATGTTGTATGTCATTTGCATTCCATAACTTTTCATGTACTTTCATGGTTCAATACATGCCTCATTTGCATCCTTATGCTTATATGATCATTCTAATGCCTTGCTTCATGCTTGCATCCTCTCTTAGCATCATTAACATCATACTTATGCTTCTGGTTTTGGTTTGCATCATGCCGTTTCATCTCATTTGCATTGCATTTCATTTCTTTCACTAACTTTTCAGGTGGTAAGTTACTTTGAGAAGTGAATTTGCCTTCACTTCTCATATTCTCTTTTCATCTCTTTCATTTCCCTTGCTGCATTTTGTATGTGTTTTGGATTGAGCTTGCTCATTCTTGTTCATCTTACTTTCTTTCTTCAAGTAACTTGACTTCTTAAGTGAAGCAAGTTGTTTTGCTTCTCTTTGTTCCTCTCATCTGCTTCTCTCCTTGGTGGTTCTTTGAAGATCTTTCTCTTAAACCTCACAAACCCTAGGACTTCCAAGCATGATAACTTTTTTAGGATTGTTTAGTCCCCCATTTAGCTTTTACCTTTGTGTCATCTTTGAGTCTTCTCTTCTCATCTCATAATCAGGGACTAAACCCTAAAGGCTTTAAGGCTTTGTGATTAAGCTTATGCCTGCATCCTTCTATTAGGATGGAGTGTATAACTTTAATCCTAAGTGTTAAACCCTTAATGTGTTTAAATCCTTTAATCAATTCACTTAATAATCATCAAGACATCAAGCTTGTAACTTGGGCCTTGCATTAGGGTTCCAATCCATCTAATAAAGGTTTTGTTTTGTCATGAGGTTAATCCCTAATCATGGATCAAGTTGAGGAGTCTTTCTCAGCTTAAATGTTCTCATCTATTATCCTTCTATTAGGATGGTGTAATGAGTCCATTAGATCCTTGATTATGGCTTAATCTCATTACTTAACACTAAACAAAAACTCCAAAAACATCTAAATAATCACAAGTAGGTTAATGATCTTAATCCTACACCATGGTGATTAAGTGTGAGATGCTGACTTCACACTTAAGGTATCCTCATTACCCCTAATCAGAGGGAGGATGTGATGAGTTTACTAACCCATTGGTTTAGGCTTAAGCTCATTAACTTATGACAAACTTTCAAAAGCAATAAAAGTCTGAAAATACAAAAAACCAACAATAATCGTCTCCTCCGGGATTCTTTTCTCATCATATTCACTCACAAACGAGAACTCGCTTCTTCCGTCTAATGCAAGACAGTTTGCACCTGAGCCAGACAGGTCATACACTTGAGCATAGACAAGTAGGCAGTTCACAAGTCAATTTATCTTTCAGTCTCTTTGGGTCGAACTACGGTGTTCTGACTTCCTCATTGCACGAGAGGATACGTAGGCATAACTTAACAGTTATCGAACAAAAGTCTCTGTATATCCCCCCTCTTCCAGCATCATTCATTGAGCCTCATAGTCTTGAGCATTTCACTTCTGTTCTCACACTGACACTTCTCTTATGCACTTCACACTTCTTTTACACTGACACTTGCATTCTTTTCCAACTTTGATGCACAAATTGCACTGACACTACCCCTTTAAAACACAAATCTTTTAAGCGTGGATCCCGTCGAGTACGACGGACAATCTGGGTGCTAATACCTTCCCAGGTTGTAAACAACCCCCTTTCTCAGTCTCTCTGGTTCGCAACCGTCTTATCCATATATTCCTAGGTTTATGCAGCATTACCTTTCCTTCGGGATATAAATGCCTAGCTGGCAACTCTATTCATTTCTCTCTTTTCGCCGATCGTTCGCGTCTGTACCCCTTCTGACCAGGTGTCATTCGGTGGGAGCGACAGCTTGGCGACTCTGCTGGGGACCCTTATACTATAACCAGGGCTTCTGTTTCTTTTTGTGGGTTCCTCCTAGCGCTTGTTTGATTTGTGTTTACTGGGCTATCTGGGAAGCCTGCTAAGTCTGGATGACCTTTACTATGACCTTCAGAAACTGAGGTGAATTAGAGGAGGATCTTTTATGGTTATTGTAAACACTGTACCTCCGGGTTAGAAGTGTCTACACTTCTCATAAATGATCCAAGTCTGAGGATCCTTGTTTTAGAACACCACCTGTGAGGGGGTTAGGCTGTTTACAGGTTTGCAGGAACCCTTGGCCACATCATACCCTGATACTTGTTTTGTTTAAGAGTACTCCATTTTGGGACAGTTCTTGTGATTTGAACCTTGGACATGTGACTCTTTATTTGAGTCCCCCACCTTGGTTACTGGACTTCTGAACCTCCATCTGGACTTCTTGAACATACATGGACTTATATACCAAGGCAGTAATCAGATCCAGCTCGATCACAAACCCTTGCATATCATTTGCATACATCATCATTGCATCATTTAACATTTGTTTATTTGTTTTTCAGGGTATCCACTTTACATTTGGCTTGGTTTTGACCCCTTCATCTGCATAGACCCTTGTTCACCAGTTATCTGCTTCAGCTATCTTCATCAGTTGCCTGCTTCAGCTATTTTTTTCATCACCAGCCTCAGCCTATCAGTGGCTCATCTCCAGTATCAGTCTTCATCATCAGTACTTGTTTTCAGCTCTTCATCAGCAGTCATGGCACCCAAGAAGAGCAACATCTCATATCATTTCTTTGAACCTGTGCTGACTGGCATCAGGCAGGTCCAGACACTTATCACTCCAGACCACATCCCATTATTCAGAGAGCATTATGGAGGCATCCTTGATATGGTTATGGACCTAGACCCTTCTCAGAGGAGTTTGATCCACACTTGCCTACAGTTTTATGACCCTCCTTTGAGATGCTTCACTTTCCAGAACTTTCAGCTGGGACCTTTGCTGGAGGAGTTCTCATCACTGATTGGAGTACCTGTCAGGGGTGGTATCCCCTTCAACCCTGAAATGACTTTTCCCAGCAATGAAGAAGTGGCAAAAGCATTGTACCTGGAGCCTATTTTGATTGAGCAGAACATGACAACAAAGGCTGGAATCCCTGGCCTACACTTAGACTTTCTGACTTCTCAGGCCATCCTGAAGGCCTCTTTGGGAGAATGGAGGGCAGTTTGTGCATTGTTGGCCCTCAGTATATATGGGGTTATATTATTTGCAGATGAGCCCAAGTTTATCAATAAAAATGCCATTCATCTCTTCCTTTTGAGGAACCCAGTACCCACCTTGCTGGGAGATTTTTATTATTCTGTTCACCAAAGAAATGAGAAGCAAAGAGGGAGGTTGGCGAGATGCTGTGCTCCCCTGTTTCATACCTGGCTGCTCAAACACTTACCCAAGACTGATGCTTTCCTGAATCCTCACCAACAGAAAAATTGGGCTAAAAGACTTATTGCTTTGACTTCAGATGACATCAGGTGGTGCACCCAGAGCACCAAAGGCAGGGACATAATTACTAGCTGTGGGCAGTTCCCCAATGTACCTCTAATAGGAGTGAAGGGTTGCATCAACTACAACCCTTTGCTGTTTAAAAGACAATTGGGATATGCTTTGGTTCACCCTCCTAGAGTGCAAGACTTGGCTGAAACCCTTTATTGTGAGATAAAACCTAATCTAGTTGTTGTCAGGCAAGCATCCTGGGCTTGGGACAACATCCAGACCAAAGGGATGGCCATTCTTGGGAGGTGTAACAATGTGGCTTCAGCTCAGTATTATGAATGGTCTCATGCTAGGGCTCAGATTTCTGGGATGCCTTTCACCATTGAGGATGCACCTGGACCATCCACAGCACCACCTCCAGCCATTGTCAGCTTGGAAGAATTTGAGAAACTGAAGGAGAGGAATGAGAATCTGTCTCAAGCTCTGAAGAAGACCTTCTAGGAGAGGAGTGATGGTCGTCTAGACATTGAGAGGTTGGAAAAGCTTAAGGTGGAGCATCTAGCCAGGATTGAGAAAGCAGAGGACTACATCAAGAAATCAAGAGCTGGAGAGCAAATTTTGAAGAATGCCTGTAAAGAGGCCCAGTTTCAGAAGGCTAGGACTGATCTCTATCTGAAAGAAAGTCAAGCTAGGTGGGTCAGGATCACTGAAGCTCGTACTCAAAAAGATAAGAGAACTCAGGACAGGATTGAGCAGTTGGAGGCCAATGAAAAGAAACAACAGGAGGCTCTGCTAGCAGCCCAGAAGGAGATTTCAGAGTTGAAGCTTAGGGATGGTGTGAAGAGGTCAAAGGACCAAGACAGGCACAAGAAGCTGACCACTGCTATTGCCACCAGAAACCTTCTTATCAGAAACATTACAGAGCATCCGGCTGGTCTTGTAACTGAAGCACTTCTGCAGGAGGTTAAGGAGGATGAGTTTGGATTAGATGTTTGACTTCTTTGCTTGTTGTTATTTCCATTTGATGTACTTTTCTTTTTATGTTGTATTTTGACCCTTCAAGGGCATGTGTTGTAAAAAACAAACTATGCATGATCCACCATTTGTAATGTATTTTGTCAGTTTGTTTCATTTGAGTTTCTTTTTCTCAAGCAACATCAAAGCATCTTCCTCAGGGTCTGGAAAGGTCAAAACCAAGCACTAAGCCAGGATACCTTGGAAAATAAATAAGCATACTGCATTGCATACTAACTTTTGTTTTGTTTTGTAGGTTTTTGTTTTGTTTGTTACTAACTCTGTTGTGATTCAGGAATTATTGCTCGCCGTAGAGTGTTCCCTCTCAACCGTCCGCACAGGTATCCTACTCGCAACAATCTTCCTGGTATCCAAATGGACCAAGTACAGCAAGATCTGACAGAGGTCAGAACCCAGATGGCTAATGAAAGGCTGGAGATGAGGAACCAAATGACCCAATTCATGGAAGTAATGAATGGCTTGGCCCAAAGTCAAGAAAGGTTGAGGGAATTGGTAGAAAGACAAAACCCGGAAGAACCCCATCTGGGAACTGGAGGAACAAGTAACAATGAAAGAGGTCAGCCTCATGCTAATCCACCAGTATATGGGCCTCACCTACATCCAAAAGTCAACATCCCTACTAATGTGCAAGGAAATACTACTGGGGGGAGGATTTTACAAGAAGACCCCCAAGAGGAGCAATTCACTGTCATGGGAGCTGGGGATGAAGTTTATGATAGGAGGTTTGATGAAATTGGTGAGAAGTTGAGATCTCTTGAGTCTCAAAATTCCCTAGGCTTTAATGTCATGGATATGGGGTTAGTGGATGGGGTAAGGATTCCCCACAAGTTTAAACCCCTGTGCTTCGAGAAGTACAACGGAACTTCCTGCCCACAAACTCACTTGCAGTCCTTTCTGGGGCGACTTAAAGCATACACCATGGATGAAAAGCTGTGGATGTTCTATTTTGAAGACAATTTGACCGGGGCTTCCAGGGAGTGGTACTCACACTTGACCAGAGCTACAATCAGATGCTGGAAGGACCTAGCTGAGGCCTTCATCAGGCAGTACCAATATAATCTGGACATGGCTCCTAACAGGACCCTTTTGATGGGAATGTCTCAGTCCTCCAGAGAAAGCTTCAGGGAATATGCCCAGAGGTGGAGACAGCTTGCTGCTGCTGTCCAGCCACCCATGTCGGAAAGAGAAATGGCCGACATGTTTATGAATACTCTGCAAGGTACATATATTGATAGGCTAGCTGCCTTTTCTTCCACCAGCTTCGCCGACGTAGTTATAGCTGGAGAAAGAATTGAGAGCCTTCTGAAGATGGGTAAAATTTCTGATAATGGTGTCAGTTCGTCAAGTAATCCTAGGAAGCCTTTTGTGGGACCTAGAAGAGCCGGTGAGACGAATGCCATTCATACCAGCAGGGGCAGACCTCAGTATGTCCACAGGTCAGTGGCAGCTGTCACTATTCCAGCTCCGATTCCTCAGCAACCAACATATCAACAACCGCAACAACCACACTATCAACAGCAAGTTCAGTATCCGCCACAAAGGACCTACAACAACAATAACAGCAATCAACAGCAAAGACCTTTTCAGCAAAGACCATCACAGGCCAATAGGGTGATTGATCCAATCCCTATGCCTTATGCCGCTTTATTGCCACAACTCCTGAAACTCAACTTGGTTGAATTAAGGACATTGGCACCACCAGATCCCTCCAATCTTCCAAGAAATTATGATGTCAATGCCAGATGTGCTTTCCATTCCAATGCACCTGGCCACAATACGGAAAAATGCAGGGCTTTGCAAATGAAGGTACAAGACCTAGTGGATTCTAAAGCCCTCAACTTTGCACCCCCTCCAAGTGTCACAAAGAATCCCATGCCCAATCATGGAGGACCAAGAATTAATGCCATTGAGGAAGACAAGCCATCCTTCTTAATCACCAGTGTTGGACAGATTCGAACGCCTCTGGTCGAAATTAAAGCTCAGCTTCTAGAGTGCCAGATGTTCCCCGGGTGTGAGCTCGGTTGTGGTTATTGCAACATTTCAGTCAACGGGTGTGATAACTTAAGAAGCGGCATAGATGGTCTTATCAAAAGTGGTATACTTCAGATCACAACATCAGCGCCTACAAATTCAGCAATCCCTTTGACAACAATTCCTGACTCTTCTACAACTGCAACAACAATCATTCCGACCAATTCATCAATTTCATCAATAATGGCTTCCTCTATCACTTCAACAAATCAGATGTCAACAACCATTTCTTCTACAACATCAGCATCCATTTATTCAGCAGGATCTTCTACAACACCAACAGACATTAATGAAGATATCTCAGCAGTCACTATCTACTATGATCCGTCAAGTGTTCCTCCAAACAACAACTTTCAACAACAAACAGTGGCACCTCCTGCCAGATTACCAGTCACCATTTACTACGATCCGCACACCGTTACAATACCCTCCTCTGCAGCAGTCAGTCCAGTTACCATCACGGTGCCTGGACCCGTTCCATACGAAAGCAGTAATGCCAAACCTTGGCATTATGGCTCTGATCTCTACTGCAACGGGGAGAAAATCACTTTGGATTCTTCAACCTCTTCTCCACAAATTGATAATGTTGGGGGAGGCGGAGGCTTCACGAGAAGCGGACGCCTTTTTGCCTCACAATTGCAAAGACCTAATGCCGAAGCAGAAGCTGCTGTCAAAGCAAAGGGAAAGAGTGTGATATCTGAAGAACCAACCATCAAAGAAACTCAGAAGACATCTTTTGAACAAGATGTAGACGAGTTTATGAGGATTATAAAAAGAAGTGATTACAAAGTGGTGGATCAGCTTCACCAAACTCCCTCAAAGATCTCCATATTATCCCTGCTGATGTGTTCTGAAGCTCACAGGAATGCATTATTGAAAGTCTTGCACGCAACATACGTGCCAGAGGAGATCACCGTTAATCAGCTAGAAACTGTGGTGGCAAATGTCAATACCAGTCATGGACTGGGCTTCACCAATGCTGACTTAACAATTGAGGGACGTAACCACAACAAGGCTTTACACATCACTCTGGAATGCAAGGGTGCTGTTCTATCCCATGTACTGGTGGACACTGGGTCTTCACTCAATGTTCTACCAAAGAAAGCCTTAGTGAAGCTTGAGTATGATGGCTTGGCACTACGTCCGATTAATTTGGTGGTGAGAGCATTTGATGGCTCTAAGAGATCAGTGCTTGGAGAGATTGATCTGCCTGTGATGATTGGCCCGCAGACTTTTAAAATTACCTTCTATGTGATGGACATTCAGCCAGCCTACAGCTGTTTGTTGGGTAGACCTTGGATCCATGCCACTGGCGCTGTTACGTCTACCCTTCACCAGAAGCTGAAATTCGAGTGGGAAGGCCAGATCATCACCATCTGTGGTGAAGAAGATATCTTTGTTAGCCATCTGGCTACGTATAAGTATATTGAGATGGATGGAGAGATCCATGAAACTATGAGCCAGGGATTTGAGGCCCTGAACATTAATGAAGCATCTGCTGTACTTGGAATCTCCATGACGTCTTACCAGCAAGCCAGGAAGGTTGTTGAAGAGGGTATTGCCCAAGGCTGGGGCAAGCTGTTGCCTGTGGAGAAAAAGGAGGACAGATTTGGGTTGGGTTACAAACCAACTCAACAAGATCAATCAGAGGCTGCCAAGAAGCCCAGTTTTGTCAGCGGGGGAATGCTCACCCCGGATGCAGTGAACAACTTGGAAGACGAGGATGAAAGCGACCGCAACCTGGAGAGCTTGATGCGTCCAAGGATCCCGGGGAGCCAAGTCCTTAACTGGTCTTCCCAGGAAATTATAAGGGTTACTCCTGTAGAGTAATTATTATTTCCTGTATTTTTAAGCATGCATCAAGTCTTTCATCTTGCCCAAGATGACAAGACTCATTTTGTAATCGGGCCATCTTGTAATTTTGTGCAAACAGATCAATCAATGAATATCGGACATCTTTTGCAAATGAGTCTTTTTCTTTCCCGCTCACTGTTTTTCATTTTTCTTTTTGTACAAAAATAAAATGGCAATGTTTTCCAAAATGATAAACTTCATTTCACTTTTTCTAAACAAGATTAAAATCAATCACTAAAATGAAAAATCTAAACCCTTGCAGAGAGTGCCTTTCAGACTGCACCAACAACAACACTGCTATGACTTCGTATGACTTTGACAATCCAATCAATCAAGCTGATGAAGGGGTTGAAGAAGATTATGAGCTTCCTGAAGAGCTAGCCAGGTTGTTAAGGCAAGAGGAGAAGGTTATCACCCCTCATCAGGAGGAGGTTGAAACGGTTAATCTTGGTTCGGAAGAAGATATGAAAGAAGTTAAGATCGGGGCCTGCCTACAAGACTCGGTGAAAGAGAAACTGATTGATATGCTTCGGGAGTATGTGGATGTGTTTGCTTGGTCTTACCAGGATATGCCAGGGTTGGACACCGATATTGTCATGCACAAGCTGCCTTTGAAAGAGGACTGCCCGCCGGTTAAACAGAAGTTGCGCCGTACTCGCCCAGATATGGCAATGAAGATAAAGGAAGAGGTGCAAAAACAGTGGGATGCCGGATTCCTTGCTGTGACTAGCTATCCACCGTGGGTTTCTAATATTGTACCTGTGCCTAAGAAAGACGGCAAGGTGAGGATGTGTGTGGACTACCGGGATCTGAACTGAGCCAGCCCGAAAGATGACTTCCCATTACCTCACATCGATGTATTGGTTGATAATACGGCTTAGTTCTTGGTATTCTCCTTCATGGACGGATTTTCAGGATATAATCAGATCAAGATGTCACCTGAAGACATGGAGAAGACAACTTTCATCACACCCTAGGGCACGTTCTGTTATAAGGTGATGCCATTCGGACTGAAGAATGCTGGTGCAACTTATCAACGGGCTATGGTAACATTATTCCACGACATGATTCATAAAGAAATTGAATGTTATGTGGATGACATGATTGCCAAGTCCCTCACAGAAGAAGACCACCTGGTAAATCTGTTGAAGTTATTCAAGCGTCTGAGGAAGTACCAACTGAAGTTAAACCCCAACAAATGTACATTCGGGGTGCGATCTGGTAAGCTGCTGGGCTTTATCGTAAGTGAGAAAGGGATTGAAGTTGACCCTGATAAAGTTAAAGCCATTCAAGAAATGCCTGCACCAAAAACAGAAAGAGAGGTTCGGGGGTTTCTAGGTAGATTGAACTACATTTCACGGTTCATATCTCACCTTACGGCAACCTGTGAGCCTTTGTTCAAGCTGTTAAGAAAAGAACAAACGGTCAGGTGGAACGAAGACTGCCAGAGGGCTTTTGACAAAATCAAGGAATACTTACAAGAGCCTCCAATCCTTATGCCTCCAGTTGAAGGAAGACCTCTGATAATGTACTTGACAGTATTAGAAGAGTCAATGGGGTGTGTGCTGGGCCAGCATGACGAGTCTGGTCGAAAAGAGTACGCAATTTACTACCTAAGCAAAAAGTTTACCGACTGTGAACAACGTTATTCACTGCTCGAGAAAACTTGCTGTACTTTAGCGTGGGCTGCTCGCCGACTAAGACAGTATATGTTGACCCACACTACTTTATTGATATCAAAGATGGACCCAGTTAAGTACATTTTTGAGAAGCCAGCTCTTACCGGACGGGTTGCAAGATGGCAAATGATCCTCACAGAATATGACATCCAGTACACATCTTAGAAAGCCATCAAGGGCAGTGTATTGTCTGATTATCTTGCTGAGCAACCCATTGATGATTACCAGCCTATGAGATTTGACTTCCCTGATGAAGACATCATGTTCATAAAAGCAAAAGATCATGAAGAGCCTATTCAAACTGAAGGGCCTGACCCAGAAGAAGAATGGACTATGATATTTGATGGGGCTGTTAATATGAATGGTCGTGGTGTTGGTGCAGTACTCATTACACCTAAGGGGGTTCACATGCCTTTCTCGGCAAAACTCACTTTCAATTGCACTAACAACGAAGCTGAATACGAAGCTTGCATTATGGGTCTTGAGGAAGCCATTGACCTCAGGATCAAGACTTTGACTGTGTTCGGAGATTCAGCTCTGGTAGTTAATCAAACCAACGGCAAATGGTACACCCACCAGGACCATCTGATACCTTATAGGGACTATACAAGAAGGTTATTGACTTTCTTCACAACGGTCAAGCTTGAGTATATCCCTCGAGACGAGAATCAGTTTGTAGATGCTCTGGCTACCATTTCATCCATGATCAAAGTTCAAGCTGCCAACTTCGTACCTCGGATTTCAGTGTCCAGACTTGACAGACCAGCATATGTATTTGCAGTAGACATTGTCAAAGATGATAAGCCTTGGTTCCATGACATCAAATGCTTCTTGGAGGATCAAACATACCCACCTGGGGCATCTTCCAATGATAAGAAGACTTTAAGAAGGCTTGCTGGTAGTTTCTTCCTGAACACTGATGGTTCCCTGTATAAGAGAAACTTTGATATGATACTCCTCAAATGCGTTGATAGAACAGAAGCAGACTTGTTGATGCACGAGGTGCACGAAGGATCCTTTGGTACCCATGCAGGAGGGCATGCCATGGCTAAAAAGTTGCTAAGATCAGGATATTACTGGATCACAATGGATGCCGACTGTTGTGCCTATGCCAGAAAATACCATAAATGCCAGATTTATGCGGACAAAGTGCATGTGCCTCCTAATCCTCTGAATGTGATGTCTTCACCCTGGCCCTTCGCCATGTGGGGCATTGATATGATTGGCAAGATTGAACCGACAGCTTCAAACGGCCACAGGTTCATCCTGGTTGCCATTGACTATTTCACCAAGTGGGTTGAAGCAGCTTCCTATGCAAATGTTACAAGACAAGTGGTAGCCCGATTCCTGAAGAGAGACATCATCTGTCAGGATGGAGTTCCCGAGCGAATCATTACTGATAATGGTTCCAACTTAAACAACAAAATGATGGCAGAGCTATGCCGGGACTTCAAGATCCAACACCACAATTCTTCTCCTTACAGGCCAAAGATGAATGGTGCTGTAGAGGCAGCTAATAAGAATATCAAGAAGATTGTGCAGAAGATGGTAGTTACCTACAAAGACTGGCATGAAATGCTACCATTTTCCTTACATGGGTATCGTACGTCAATCAGAACATCTACTGGGGCAACACCGTATCAACTCGTGTATGGTATGGAGGCAGTCCTACCTGTTGAAGTTGAATTACCCTCCCTACGGGTACTGATGGATGTTAAGCTGAACGAAGCAGAATGGGTCCGATCCCGATACGAACAATTGAGTCTGATCGAAGAGAAGATATTAGCTGCAATCTGTCATGGGCAGTTATATCAGAAAAGAATGAAGAAAGCCTTCGATCAGAAAGTCAGGCTTCGAGAGTACCAAGTAGGAGATCTTGTGCTGAAAAAACTCCTCCCTCCTCATACAGACCACAGGGGCAAGTAGACTCCGAACTATGAAGGGCCATTCGTGGTAAAGAAAGTTTTCTCCGGTGGAGCACTGATGCTCAGTACCATGGATGGTGAAGACTTCCCATCCCCTGTGAATTCAGATGTAGTTAAAAAATACTTCGCATAAAATGACCCGCTGGACATAAAAACAGAATGAAAGTCCAGGCAAAAATAGGGCATCCCGGCGAGTCAAAAACAGAATAAAAGACTCGGAAAAAATAAGGGAAAATAAATAAAAAAATGTACACCCGCTGAGTTGAAAAGCCGCATTGGACAACTCAGGCAAAAATGGGTATCCCGATGGATTGAAAACCCGAAAGGGCGATCCATGCAAAATAAGGGAATGAGCGAACAACTGCATTCTGAATTCATCTGTATCACTTACAACTTGGAAAGCTTCGAAAGGATCAAGATTCTTTCAGAATCAGCCTTTTTCAGAAAGCAAGACGAGAAGAACGTCAAAAGTCATACGAGTCATAGAAAAAGGGAAGCTCCTTGAAGCGTCGTCAGCATTGCCAGCATCTTTTGTTTCTCAATTTGTAACAATCTCCTCATTTTAGGGGGTTTGTTTCTATGACTGTATCTTGCCATTTCAGGGCATACAAATTAATAAAATCAGATTTTCAGTCATGTTTCGTCTTATACATTTTATTCTCATTTGCAAAAATGTCCGATGTTTTTAAAATACTGATTGCATAAATACAAATGCTTTTCTTCTAAAAAATACGTGCGTGCAGGAAATGTACTTACTCCCGGGAGTGTCTAAACTCCTATGATGGAATCCGGTAAGGGATACCTCGGGATTACTTGTGCGTTTCTCTGTCTTTTCAAGATTGCAGGTATTCAAAGCACAATGTGGGGCATGAAAGCTTCATCCCAACAATTTGGCAAATCACCATCTACTCAATCTTGGCACCAGAGGTGCTCTTTCCCCAGCTGAGTTTCCATTTATTACTCCTCCTCAGCCAAGTACAAAAGCCTGGGAACCGTCTCCCCACAGAGTGTCAACCTCTATCCTGCGAAGCAGTACCTGAGAAATCACAACAGAGTGAAGAAAGCTTCTACAAACCCCAGCTGGGTCCCTCATTACAAGAATAGGTCTATCAATGACCCATATCCCCAAGCGGAGTCCCGTGTATCAGATCTACCAATGATCTTATCCCCAGCTGGGATGTTCACTTCAAGCAGATCAGCCAGAGATCTTCACAACAATGGGATCCGAATCCCGGATCGGTACCTTTGCATAATCATAGCATTCGCATCATATTCTCCCCACAGAGCGTAGCATTCCGTCTAATACGGAGCATTACGGAAAAAATCAAACATATTGCATAATCATAAGCCATGTTCTGAATCAAACACTTGTAAGTACCGACAATCCATCAACTGTGTACGGAAGACTCCCCAGGATTCCCCAGCAGAGAGCCAAGGCATTTGCCTTTTGCTCACAAATACAAATGCACACTCCTTTTGACACTCGTTCGTGTCATCATTCCCCAGTAAAGTCGCCCGAGCATTCTTCACGAATGGACACTTATATATTACAGATACTTCTTGACACCCGTCCATGTCATATCCCCAGCAAAAAGCCAAAGCGTCCTCTTTGCACTCACAGATATATATGTCCATGCAAATCCTTGACACCCGTCCGTGTCACCTTCCCCAGCATAGTTACCTGAACACTTTGTATAACATATACTTGTTCATAATATACCTTTTGACACTCGTCCGTGTCACTCTCCCCAGCAAGTTGAACACTCATCTGTACACCGTTCATACTTATACTCGTCTGTATCTTGTATACACCACTTATATCCCCTCAGATTCGACACTCGTCCGTGTTCTTTGTTAACCAGTTGGTACCCGTTTGTATCATCATCTCTGAACATGTGTCAGCGTTTGTTTCTACCTGATACTCGTCCGTATCATAGTCTTAAGGATGCTCGTCCGCATCTTTAATCTATACACCGCGTCAAACACCTATGTCTTCTTGAATTTAGACACTCGTCTGTGTCTACTATTCCCCAGAAGAGTCCCCGCAGATTCGACACTCGTCCGTGTTCTTTGTTAACCAGTTGGTACCCGTCTGTATCATCATCTCTGAACATGCGTCAAGCGTTTGTTTCTACCTGATACTCGTCCGTATCACGGTCTTAAGGATGCTCGTCCGCATCTTTAATCTATACACAATGTCCAAACACTTATACCTTTCATTTCTCGGATATAAACACTCGTCCGTGTTTACTATTCCCCGGAAAAGTCCTCAACAAAACTTGTTAAGCTATTTCCTTTCTATCTGACATTCGTCCTATGTCATGATACCCTTTCGGCAGCCGTACCCTGCCAGGTGATCGTCCTTCACCTTTGGATGACCGTCCCTCATCCTTTCCCTAGCGGAGTCTCCATTATTGGAACCCTTTTTTGTCCGGCATTCGTCCTATGTCGTGATATTTAGCATCCGTCCCCTGCTAGGTGATCGTCCTTCACCTCCTGATGATCGTCCTTCATCATTTCATCCGATGGCCGTCCCCATCGTTGATCTTGTTATCTAACATTCGTCCTATGTCATGATAAACCTCGAGAGCAGCCGTACCCTGCTAGGTGATCGTCCTTCACCTCTTGATGATCGTCCTTCATCATGCTTATCCGATGGCCGTCCCCATCGTGGACCTTTTTATCCGGCATTTGTCCTATGTCGTGATACCTTTTGGCAACCGTACCTTGCCAGGTGATCGTCCTTCACCTTAGATGACCGTCCCTCATCTTATCCCCAACAGAGCAGCCGTCCCCTGCTAGGCGATCATCCTTCACCTTTGATGACCGTACCTCATCATTTATTTCATTTACCTATAATCCCCCAGAAAGTCTTATAAGCTTTACCCGATGGCCGTCCCCATCATAATCTCTCATATCCCCAGCATGTCGGCCGTCCCCGTCATTGCTCTTTCCCCCAGCAGTCGTCCTCTGCTCGACGGTCGTCCTCCGTCGCCCGCAATTTATAATTATACTTTATTTTTCTTTTACAATCTATATCCCTTTTCTTCTTCATTCTGTGAGTGCAAATTTTGGACTGTCTTTAGTATTCAACCACAAGTTATCTTGTTTGCCTGTTAAGCCGTCGCTTACATCCTACACAGCTAACTCATGTTTGAATAGGGGCAGCTGTAAACACCCCAAATTTGCCCTCGCCCATTCACACCATGGCTTGTGATCATTTCATATGCATAAGTTCAATCATAGCATGTCATATTGCATTTTTACTTCACTGCATAGCTTCTAAGTCATCTGCATCTAGGGTTTGTGATCTGAGCAATCCAAGAGCCATTGGATCCACTCCAAAGGTCATCAATCACTTCAAAGGGGTCCATGTATGTTCAAGCATCATATTATATCCTCTCAAAGTCAAGAAAGTCAAAGAATCACAAGAACTGAGAAAGGCATAGGAGCAGAGCCAGGTTTAACTGCACAGATGACCTAGAATTAGGGTTTTGGTTTCAAAGGCCATAACTCCAATTTTTTTGGTCATTCTTGTTTCTATTGGTCTCCATATGTTATAGGGATTATGCATATCAATTTTAATGAATAAATTCCATGGGGAAGGCATCTAATCAAGAGTTGACTTTTTGAGCAAGTCAGTGCAAAATCAGGGCATCTGAGGCCCCCAATGACCCAACCAAAGGGTGTTCTTCATCATTTTGATTGTGTATGGTTTTTATTTGATCATAGAAGATGTTATAAGTTCACAAAATTGAAGAATTTCAAGCCATTTGCAAAGTTGACTTTTTGGGAAAATGACTTGTAATGGAAACTTGCCATTTTGGGAAACTTTTTCAACCCTTGCTTTTTGATTCAAAAATGCTTCAAATGGGAAAACTTTGGTCATGAAAGTTGTAGAATGGATCATTCCCTTTTCAAAAAGTACAAGAACTCATTCTAATTAATTTTGGATCAAAAGTTATGGCTTGTCAAAGTTGGGAAAAATCACATAAATTCAAGTTTTGTACCAAAGAGGCATTTTGCAAAGTGGTATGATCAAGCATTCTAAAGACTTCAAATGTGCACAAAATCTTCACAATATGATCATGTGACTTCTAAAAGTCAGAATTGGCCCAAGAATATTGCATTTTGGTGCCTTGAACTTCATGAATTTCCAAAGGGGGCAAACATGTACCAACTTGCAAAAACTCATGAAGCCATGCCTCTACTTGTTACAGCTCATAGAATCTGATCCATATGAACTCCATGATCTCTGCTGAACTCAACCATGCCCCTATCACAACCTCACACTTGCCCATACCTCAAGTACACCTAGACTTGACTTTTTGCAAAAACCCCCATACCAATCCCACAGTGACACAACAACTATTCTGACCAACCAAGACTTTACAAACACACCAAAAGCAAGCCATTTCAGATGATCTTGGAGCCTGAATACACACACAAGCCATAGTTCAAGAAACTCACCCCTTATGCATTTTGCTTCGAATAACATAGCACAAGCATCAAACATTCAAACAAACTTCATAAAAACATCTCAGCATGTTCCACTGATCAAAAACCAACCATTGAAACAACCCAAAACCTCACACAAACCAAATACGATTTCTCCCCCCTTTTGAACAGAACTCAAGCAATCTCTCAAACTAGCCCAAATAAACTCCAGATAAGCTTTGCAAACACTTGAGGGAGGTCAGTGGAGTTGATTGGAAGCAAGAAACTGGTCCAGAAGCTCTTGGGTTGAAAGCTTCGATTCAGGTAGCCATGGAAATTCATTTTTCCAGAACTCTTATTTCATGTTTCTAAATGATAAAGCATGTTCTCATGATTACACTGAACCTTTTATTTTTGAAAATGATTGAGTTTTGAGGTTGTATGGATGTTCTGAAATTTTGTTCAGTTTTAAGTTTTTGTTCGAATCTTGTTGTTAATGATGAATACATGAAATTTGATGCTGGATTCTTGTTCTAGGGGACTTGGGGATCATTTCTGGAGATTTGGGAGGTTTGATTTGACCTAGGGAGTGTTTTTGAGATTTTCAGGGAGGGAGGTCACCGGAGAAGACGACCAGAGCTCGTCTCCGGTGACCTGAAAATAATTAGGGCTAATTAATTAGGGTTAGCCAGGTTTGAATATGGACCCTTGATCTGGTTGACTAAGTCAATCTCCCGCGCGCGCGTGTGGCCCAGATTTGTCATTAAACCCTAATTCAGATTAATTAGCTTAATTAATTAGGTTTAAATTTAAGTTTTCCAGAAGCAATCTCAACCGTCCATGAGCGCGCGCAGTCTTTCCCTCCCCCCTGAGTTTGAATGCTGGCCCTTGATTGCGTTGACTCTCCATTTTTATTCATTTTAATTTCTTTTCTTTTCATTTCTTTTCCATATTTTATTTAAAATAGTAAAAATCATTTAAAAATTATGAAATTTTTTGTCAAAGATTTCATTAATTTTTAAGACACAAAAATATTTTTATTTTTATTTTTTGCATTAAAAATTATTTTTAAATCATTTAAAAGTTTATTTTTAATTAGTTAATGGAAATTAATTGATTAAAAATACTTTTAAGTATTTAAAAATCACAAAAAAATTCATGTAACCTTTGAAAACATTTAGAAACATTGTCCAACTCTCAAACCAAATTTCGTTTTTGTTCTTGATGCCTTTTGATCATTTTCAATGGAATTAAAATCATTTTTAGGCAATATTTTGTTTCAAACTTCAAAAATTCATTTATGCCTAACCATTGAGAGTTGGACAATGATTCTTTTTGCATTGCATCTTGCATAACATGTAGTTTATAGGATAAAATTGGCATGAATTGATCTTGCATTTCCAATTTGTTTTGCATTTTTCTTGACAAGGTACCTCAAAACCCTAGTAATCTTAGAAAATTCATAACTCTCACTAGGTTAAGAGTTGGATCCCCTCCTTTGGGCAGTGAGTTTGTATAGGTTTAGGGTTCCTTTGAATGCATTTTCAAATTTGCATCATGTCATTTGCTTCTGGTTTTGGATTTTGCTTTGTGTGTTGGTCATAAACCCTAATTTATGCCTTCCTTTGCATCCATCTTCCATTTGCTTGCATACCATGACTTTCCATGACATTTTGTGCATTCATTTGATTCATAAGACATCTTAGGACATATTAGAATCATGCTTGATCATTGCATCTTTCATTTGCCATGTTGTATGTCATTTGCATTCCATAACTTTTCATGTACTTTCATGGTTTAATACATGCCTCATTTGCATCCTTATGCTTGTATGATCATTCTAATGCCTTGCTTCATGCTTGAATCCTCTCTTAGCATCATTAACATCATACTTATGCTTCTGGTTTTGGTTTGCATCATGCCATTTCATCTCATTTGCATTGCATTTCATTTCTTTCACTAACTTTTCAGGTGGTAAGTTACTTTGAGAAGTGAATTTGCCTTCACTTCTCATATTCTCTTTTCATCTCTTTCATTTCCCTTGCTGCATTTTGTATGTGTTTTGGATTGAGCTTGCTCATTCTTGTTCATCTTACTTTCTTTCTTCAAGCAACTTGACTTCTTAAGTGAAGCAAGTTGTTTTGCTTCTCTTTGTTCCTCTCATCTGCTTCTCTCCTTTGTGGTTCTTTGAAGATCTTTCTCTTAAACCTCACAAACACTAGGACTTCCAAGCATGATAACAGTTTTAGGATTGTTTAGTCCCCCATTTAGCTTTTACCTTTGTGTCATCTTTGAGTCTTCTCTTCTCATCTCATAATCAGGGACTAAACCCTAAAGGCTTTAAGGCTTTGTGATTAAGCTTATGCCTGCATCCTTCTATTAGGATGGAGTGTATAACTTTAATCCTAAGTGTTAAACCCTTAATGTGTTTAAATCCTTTAATCAATTCACTTAATAATCATCAAGACATCAAGCTTGTAACTTGGGCCTTGCATTAGGGTTCTAATTCTTCCTTAATTGGTTAAGAAGGACTAACCCTAGTGTTAATGGACAAGTCCCCCTCAAGTTGTCTTACAAACCATAAAACTCACTTCTTCATCTTATCATTAACTAAAATCCATCTAATAAAGGTTTTGTTTTGTCATGAGGTTAATCCCTAATCATGGATCAAGTTGAGGAGTCTTTCTCAGCTTAAATGTTCTCATCTATTATCCTTCTATTAGGATGGTGTAATGAGTCCATTAGATCCTTGATTATGGCTTAATCTCATTACTTAACACTAAACAAAAACTCCAAAAACATCTAAATAATCACAAGTAGGTTAATGATCTTAATCCTACACCATGGTGATTAAGTGTGAGATGCTGACTTCACACTTAAGGTATCCTCATTACCCCTAATCAGAGGGAGGATGTGATGAGTTTACTAACCCATTGGTTTAGGCTTAAGCTAATTAACTTATGAAAAACTTTCAAAAGCAATAAAAGTCTGAAAATACAAAAAACCAACAATAATCGTCTCCTCCGGGATTCTTTTCTCATCATATTCACTCACAAACGAGAACTCGCTTCTTCCGTCTAATGCAAGACAGTTTGCACCTGAGCCAGACAGGTCATACACTTGAGCATAGACAAGTAGGCAGTTCACAAGTCAATTTATCTTTCAGTCTCTTTGGGTCGAACTACGGTGTTCTGACTTCCTCATTGCACGAGAGGATACGTAGGCATAACTTAACAGTTATCGAACAAAAGTCTCTGTATATCCCCCCTCTTCCAGCATCATTCATTGAGCCTCATAGTCTTGAGCATTTCACTTTTGTTCTCACACTGACACTTCTCTTATGCACTTCACACTTCTTTTACACTGACACTTGCATTCTTTTCCAGCTTTGATGCACAAATTGCACTGACACTAACCCTTTAAAACACAAATCTTTTAAGCGTGGATCCCGTCGAGTACGACGGACAATCTGGGTGCTAATACCTTCCCAGGTTGTAAACAACCCCCTTTCTCTGTCTCTCTGGTTCGCAACCGTCTTATCCATATCTTCCTAGGTTTATGCAGCATTACCTTTCCTTCGGGATAAAAGTGCCTAGCTGGCGACTCTATTCATTTCTCTCTTTTCGCCGACCGTTCACGTCTGTACCCCTTCTGACCAGGTGACATTCGGTGGGAGCGACAACAGGGATTTGAACAAGGCCAACCCCAAAGATGACTTTCCACTTCCTCATATTGATGTTCTGGTAGACAACACTGCTCAGCATAAGATATTCTCTTTCATGGATAGTTTCTCTGGTTACAATCAAATCAAGATGGAACCTGAAGATATGGAGAAGACTACATTTGTTACACAGTGGGGCACTTTTTGTTATAAAGTAATGCCATTTGGTTTGAAGAATGTCGGGGCAACATATCAGCGTGCTATGGTGGCTTTGTTTCACGATACGATTCATCATGAGATAGAGGTATATGTGGATGATATGATAGCCAGGTCCCAGAATGAAGAACAACATCTTGATCATCTGCATAAGTTGTTTGAGAGGTTGAAGAAATACAAGTTGAGATTGAACCCAAACAAGTGTACTTTTGGAGTTAGGTCTGGTAAATTCCTGGGTTTCATTGTCAGTGGAAAAGGTATTGAAGTAGACCCTGCAAAAGTGAAAGTTATACAAGAGATGCCAGCTCCCCGCACTGAGAAGGAAGTTAGAGGTTTCTTGGGACGATTGAATTACATTGCAAGATTTATTTCCCAATTAACTGCTACCTGTGAGCCAATCTTCAAGTTGTTGAAGAAAGATCAGGTAATGGAATGGAATGATGAGTGCCAGACAGCATTTGATGAAATCAAGAGATATCTTCTAGAACCTCCCGTTTTGATGCCACCAGTTGATGGAAGACCCTTGATTATGTACTTAACAGTGTTAGACAACTCAATGGGGTGTGTGTTGGGGAAACATGACGAGTCTGGTCGAAAAGAGCAGGCAATATACTACCTTAGCAAAAAGTTTACCGACTGTGAAACAAGATACTCATTGCTCGAGAAAACTTGTTGCGCTTTGGCATGGGCTGCTCGCCGACTAAGACAGTATATGTTGACTCATACTACCTTATTAATTTCGAAGATGGATCCAATCAAGTACATATTCGAGAAACCTGCTCTCTCCGGACGAATAGCAAGATGGAAAATGATCTTAACAGAATATGATATACAGTACACTACTCAGAAGGCCATTAAAGGAAGTGTTGTAGCTGATCATTTGGCTCATCAAGCAGTGGATGATTATCAGTCAATGAGTTTTGAGTTCCCTGATGAAGACATTATGATTATTACTAAAGAACCTGGACAATATGACGGGCCTAAACAAGGATCCCGATGGACTATGGTTTTTGATGGAGCTTCTAACGCACTTGGTAATGGTGTTGGTGTTGTGATCAGTTCCCCTGAAGGTTTTCATACCCCGATTACTGCAAGACTTTGTTTCTATTGTACAAATAACATGGCTGAGTATGAGGCATGCATCCTGGGTATCAAAGCTGCCATTGATATGAAGATTCAGGTCCTTGATGTGTATGGAGATTCAGCCATGGTGGTGAGTCAGATTAAAGGAGATTGGGATACCAAGCATGATAATCTTATTCCCTACAGAGAGCATGTGTTGTCTTTAATCCCACATTTCAAAGAGATTACCTTTGGACATATTCCACAAAGAGAGAATCAATTGGCAGATGCATTAGCCACCATGGCATCCATGTTTGAGATCAGCTAGGATGATGAAGCTCCCAAGATTACTATTGATAGATTTGAGAAGCCTGCATACTGCAATGAGGTTGACACTGAATAAGCAGAGGAGAAGCCTTGGTTCTATGAGGTGAAAAGGTATCTTGAAGCTCAGGAGTTCCCTGAAGAGGCATCTGTCAAAGATAGGAAGTTTCTGAGAAGGTTTTCTGCTAAGTTCTTTTTGAGTAATGGAATTTTGTACAAGCGCAATCATGATTCAACTTTGCTTCGTTGTGTGGATAAGAAGGAAGCAACTGAGATTATGGAAGACATGCATGATGGGATCTTTGGCACTCATTCTAGTGGTCATACTATGGCAAAGAAGATATTGAGAGCAGGTTACTATTGGTCTACTATGGAAGCTGACTGCTATCAACATTCCAGAACATGTCACAAGTGTCAAATCTATGCTGACAAAGTACATGTACCTCCATCACCATTGAATGTGTTGACTGCTCCTTGGCCTTTTGCCATGTGGGGCATTGATATGATTGGTGAGATCAAGCCTACTGCTTCTAATGGGCATCGTTTCATCTTGGTTGTTATTGATTACTTTACGAAGTGGGTAGAGGCAGCTTCATTTGCATCTGTTACTAAGAATGTGGTGGCTCGATTCATTAAGAATAATCTCATATGTAGGTATGGCATCCCTGAAAGGATTATTACTGACAATGGCTCTAATCTGAACAACACTATAATTACTGATCTCTGCACGCAGTTCAAGATTAAGCATCACAACTCTTCTCCATATCGTCCAAAGATGGATGGGGCAGTAGAAGCTGCTAATAAGAACATCAAGAAGATTCTACAAAAGATGACTGTGACTTATAAGGATTGGCACGAGATGTTACCATTTGCTCTTCATGGTTATCGTACTACAATACGTACTTCAACAGGGGCAACCCCATTCTCCTTAGTCTATGGTATGGAAGCAGTTCTGCCCATTGAAGTTCATATCCCCTCCTTAAGAATCATGAAGGATGCAGGCTTGGATGAAGATGAGTGGATTCAGACTCGACTTGACCAGATAAATTTGATTGATGAGAAGAGGTTAGCAGCAGTTTGTCATGGCCAGATATACCAGAAACGAATGATCAAGGCTTTCAACAAGAAGGTTAAGCCAAAGGTATATCAGGCTGGTGACCTGGTAATCAAGCGTATCATACTACCACAGGGTGATCCTAGGGGCAAGTGGACTCCTACATATGAAGGACCATTTGTAGTCAAGATGGTATTCTCAGGAGGTGCCATGATACTTACTACTATGGATGGTGAAGACTTCCCACAGCCTGTAAACGCAGACATAGTTAAAAAATACTACGCATAAAAAGAGACCCACTAGGTTGACTGGCCTAGGCAAAAATAAGGGCATCCCGACGAACCAAAAGGGTTTGGGCAAAAATTAGGGATATATATATAAAAAATGTACACCCGGCAAGTCGAAAACCTGAAAAGGCGGCTTGGGCAAAAAAGGGTATCCCGGTGGATTGAAAACCTGAAAGGGAAATCCAGGCAAAAGTTAGGGATTAAAGCGTATGACTATGTCTCGTCTGGATCACCCATGTAACTCCAACCAGTTGTGCTACTTAACCCAAGTTCGAACAGATAAAGATCAATCCAATCATTTCCATCTCAACAGCAGAAGATGAGATACTTGAAGATAATGGCAATAATAGAATTGAAACTCAATAGGATTATTTCCCACATAGCTGATTTCCTTTGTTTTATAAAAATTTTATGACAAATTCCTCTTACTAGGATTTCTGTCTCCTTGTACAAACTCGCCTATGTATAGGTCACTTTGTGATATAAATAAAATTTCATCTTTGAATCCAGATTTACTTTTACCCTATTTACATAAGTGAAACGTCCATTGGTTGTGTTTGAAAGTATGTATGCTTTTGAATATGATTAGTGTTTACCAGAAATGCATAAATGCTTAATATGATTGATGTTTACCAGAAATGCATGAAATGCAGTAATAGTATTTACTAAGGACGAACGAGGGAAGGAATTCAACGAAGCTTCGCCGGTTCATCCCACAAGATAGCTACAAATCCCCCAGTAGGGCAAATCCATCTTCATAAATACTTCGAGTTACATCTCCCCTGGAATTTATGTCCATCTCTTTTATCCTCAGTCGGGATACTCAGGAACTTATTCCTTCAATAGGAGTACGATCGAACGAAGACGGGAGGTTATGGATACTATACTATCGAACGAATACGGGAGGTTATGGATACCATACTATCGAACGAAGACGGGAGGTTATGAATACTATGTTATCAAACAAGACATGAACGAGTTCCTCATATTTCTTCACCATATTATCAAACGAGATGGGAACGAGTTCCTCATATTCTTCGGCAACAAATTGGGATTTATTTTCCCTGGCCAGCAGTTATTATACAAAGATATCCAGACGCTTCAGGTTGCACGATTCATACATACATCATCTACATTATACCATAACATACATATCCATAAGTACATAATACATTACCTAAGTGCATCATACTATGCATGCATACATAATTCATAAACTAACATTCTCCTTGCAGGATAGTTATATGCAGGTGAAACAATATCAACAACTTACAACGGGTCAGAAATGATCCATGCATTTGCTCAAGTTGTCTTTGAATAACAGGCAAACGGTCTGTAAAAAGATCCATTCCCTGGTTCAAGACATTATTCAGAAGAACAAATCCTGACGTTCTTTTGACCCTTAAGAACAAATCCTGACGTTCTTTTGGCCCCTTGAATAGCAGGCAAACGGTCTGTAAAAAGATCCATTCCCTGGTTCAAGACATTTTTCAGAAGAACAAATCCTGACATTCTTTTGACCCTGAAGAACAAATCCTGACGTTCTTTTGGCCCCTTGAATAGCAGGCAAACGGTCTGTAAAAAGATCCATTCCCTGGTTCAAGACATTTTTCAGAAGAACAAATCCTGACGTTCTTTTGACCCTTAAGAACAAATCCTGACGTTCTTTTGGCCCTTGAATAGCAGGAAAACGATCTGTAAAAAGATCCATTCCCTGGTTCAAGACATTTTTCAGAAGAATAAATCCTGACATTCTTTTGACATTGGAGAATAGGCAAACAGTCTGTAATCCAAAATATTTCCAGAAGAGATAATTATCACAAGATTCATTTCTACTGGTCCATTCAACAACTCAACTCATGTTACATAAATGATTCAGAGATGGCTTATACAAATACCTAGTACTGATATCCAGTATCAACATAAAGACATCATCACATCCAGATATTTTAGATGGCATCTCTAAGCCCATCTCCAGGTCATCCTGATGGCATCTCTAAGCCCATCTCCAGTTCTTCCAAGTGGCATCTTCAAGCCCACTCAAGCATATACAACTAATCATCAGTATTATTCTATGCACTGGTGAGTGCAAATTTTTGGGCTTTTGTGTTCAATCCCCTTCAACCTTCCAGGTCACGACTGACACATATACCAATCTAACCCCTCAGGTTTCAGAAAATTGAACAGGGGCAGCTGTTGCACCCCAAACTTTGCCCTCCACAAAACAAGACATTGTGTACTAAGAGGCTCACAAGGTTCACAAGACATCTCATGAGGTTCACAAGGTTCACAAAGTTCACAATTAGTCAGAAAGTTTGACAATTCCCTCAGACAATGCATCCTCCTAAGCAGTGCATCCTAAACTAGGGTTTTGACTTTAATCAGGCTAAATGGACTTACAAGACTTCAAGTGAGCTTCAAAGCATCCTATATGTGTTCAAGAATCCCCATGACAAGTTTCAAGACTTTTCCCAAAGGTTTGCTCAGTCAAATGATCAGATAAGTTAAAATCAGTCAAAGCAGTTAAAAAGTCAAACTGAGGTCAACTATGGTCAAACCAAAGTCAAACTTCATTATTTTTTGCCAACATCAAGTATGTGAAGTAAAATTCATCATTTTATCAAGGGTTGATCATGATTCATCAAGAAGATTTCAGATCATCAAGAATCAGGAGTTTCTAAATTAGGGTTTTCGCAGGAAAAGTCAACTAAACTTTGACCAGCCATAACTTTCACATGCTTCATCAAAATTTTTCCATCCAAAGCTCATTTTGAAGGAAATTGAATTCTCTACAACTTTGTGTCTCACAAGCCAAACCCAAAAATGCTTCATTTGGAAGGTATGAGCTAAGACATTATAGGTCCTTTTAAAAGTCAACAAAAAGTCAACAACTTCAAAAGAGCATAACTTGAGAATGGTAAAAGATATGGACATGAAACCAAATAGGTTGGTTATAGGACTCTTTAAGCTTTCCAAAATGTCCACGAACACCCTCATAGCATTAAAATTGAAGGATTTGTTCCCTTGCAAAGTTGGGAAATTTTAGGGAAGTTTATGAAGCAAATAAGGCCTTAAATCAAATTTTTGCTAAATGAGCCCACCAAATTGCCATCCCATCTTTACAAAAACACCAAGCACGCCCCAACCCACCTATTTTCTGATTTTTTATTTTTTATTTCATATTTATTTGAATTTTATTCATTAAAATACAATTTAAATTGAAATAAAATATAAAATCATATATTTAAAAAGGGATTTTGCTTCTAGAAAGTCATGGATATTATTTGGATCAGATTGATACACAAGTTATGAGGATTGTCCCAAAATAGCAATGTTAGATCAAATAAAAATCAAGTTTTATGACATGATCTTTCTCAATCTCAAATGATCCAAAAAGTCCAAAGGATGATAACTTTTTTTGACCTAATCTCATTCATATATATACAAAGAACATTGAAGCAGCCTAGGAGACGAATTTTTGCAGCCTCTTACACAACTTTCAAACTTCACAAAAACCATAAAAAATCAATTTTCGGTTTCATCTTTGCAAGAGGTTTCAAGGTATTCTAAGGACACAAAAAGCTTCCTTGAGCTTCCCTGAGTCTAAACCACCTCTTAACTGCCTCTGATACATACTCATATGCATAATCCGAAGCATCTTTGCCCTTAATCTATTTTTTTCGATTCATTGAATTTGCGTGTTTATAATGAATTTTGTTTATGTATTAATGTTTGTTGATGCTCATAGATGATTTCTGGATTGTTTTTGTGAAGAACCATGGCCGAATCGTGAAAGTGCCATTGTTAGGGTTTGTATGGCCGTTTAGGGTTTTTCATTTAAACGCATATAAATAAATTCTAACAATGCTAATGAACTGTATAAGATGTGGGGATCACAATGATGTGATCAATTTGGTGAAATTTCACAGGTTTCGTGGTGTTTGAGAAAACACAGGTTTCCCTAGGAACCTTAATTCGCAGGTAAATGCGTAGGAGAAATCGCAAGTGTTTTCGCAGGTAAAATGAAGAAGATGAAGTCTGCTGGCGCGAAATCCAGGATTCAAAAAACTAATTTATTTTATATTGTTTGTTTTGCGTTTATATTTCAAAGAGCATGAGTGCCCTGGTGGTTTTGATGCACGTAGGATATGTTGTAAGGCCTGGGTTCGAATCCAGCCAGGAACGAATTTTTGTTTTAATTTCTTTTGTTTTGCAGGATTAAAATAAAACAATATTAGGCTGTTGTTTATCACACGTGCGCAGGCTGGCCCAGTGGTGAATCTCTTCTGTTTCCAGGTAAAGGACCTGGGTTCAAATCCCAGGTCCTGTTTTTTTTTATTTTTCTTGTTTTTTTGTTTATTTAATTTATTATTAGTTTTTCTTTAATCAAATTAAAATGTCTAAAATCCTATTTACAAATGTTTTCCTAATTAAATCTTATTTTCATAAATTAATATATATAAATGTTCATTCTAAATTTTTTTTCTAAAAAAATATAATTTGTTATTTATTTGAATTAAAATGTGTATATATTTGTTTAAATAATTAAATTCATATTAGGTATCTAATTAAAATATTCTCACTTAAAACCCTAATTATGTTATAAATCTTAATTTATTTGTTTGTAAATTTTAATTGTATATATTTATTTTATAATTTGTTTATATTATTATTGTATGTAGTTTTTTTTAGATAAATAAATTATATTTAGATTAATTTGTAAACCATAATATTTTTATATACATAAAACCTAATTTTTTACCCTAATTTCTTTTCCTAAACAATTAAAAACCCTAATTTTATTTTATGATTTTTATTACTTATGCTTATTTAATTATAATTACCAAATATTTTTAATATGTGCATATAAATAAATTGTTAGAACTATTAACCATATTCATTAGTATTTATTATTATATAATTATTTCTTTTTTTCTTAAAAAAATTCTAAAGAAAATAATTATTTATTTAAATTTGAACTTCTAATTTATTTTAATTTATTATTATATTTATTATGCTAACTTCTTTTTCTTATATTTATTTTGTTTATTATTACTAACCTCTTTATTTATTTATTTATTTATTATGTGTTTATTTATTTAATTTATTTTATTATTATTATGTAATTGTACACATTATGTAATAGTTGTAGAATTTCTTATTATTTATTTTTAATTGCCATGGTTAGTAAAATAGGGAGTGTAAACATGTTTGTATTTAAAATTGAATTTAGATCACTAATGTTAAGATAAATATATGAACTTGTACATGCACACACGTAAGTCGATCTTGGATCGCCATCTCACATTCTTAAGGATACCTCTCATGTTGCCTAAAGAAAAAGGTCAAGTAAGGTGTATAAAGCAAAGTCCTTTCATTTATTTATATCATCTAGTCCCTTAAAAGATAAAAAGATCAAGTCCCTTCGTGGTTGCCTTCGTAAATGATCTTGTCCCTTTCGAATAAAGATGATAAGTCCCTTCGAACTGCTAAATACACCTTACAGTTGTCTAATCACATATGTCCCTATACATGTCCCTCATACATCCAAGGTAATGACTACCTATTCCTTAATAATAGGGATAGTCTTACCATTCAAAGGATATTTAAGAACAGAAAAGATTTAACTTAGGGTAGGTTTCTCTTATGTACTTGCTCACTTTTTTTCAAAACATTTCAAATACACTTCACATTTCAAACAATTTTCAAAACAAAGGCTTTATATATATCCGTACAGGGATCATTATAAAGTACTTAAGAAAATTTCTAATCACACACTACACATTTCAAAAACATTTTAAAGTGAGCTAAGTAACTAAGAGCCCATGGATAACCATGGATGTAAAGGGTGCTAACACCTTCCCTTTACATAACATACCCCCCAAACCCAAAAATCTTTTAAGGTCTTTCCTGTTCTTTTATGCCCTTTCCTTTGGATAAAATAAAAGTCGGTGGCGACTCTTGCTATCCGCAACATAACTAAAGTCAGTTCTCCCACCGTGTTACACTTTGGTTCAATCCACCTCCAATGAACCCCCTGGTGATGTTGCAATGCTTAGAACAAGTTTGTATGGCCTAGTTTATGAGTTTCAGTTCCTCTGCACCAAGAATCGTGTTTTGGTTTGAGTTGGTTTCAGGCCATGGTGAGGGGTGGGAAATGATCCTTAGGTTGTGTGTAGTTGAATGGTGAAAGAAATTTGGAGTTTTGATGGCTGAGGTGTGAGAATTGAATAAGGGAAGTTTTGACAAATTTTGTGCAATCTGAGTTCTAAGATGTTTCAGGCTTGTGTGTTCTGTGAAATGAGCTCCATAATCTTTGTTTGTAATGTCTTGATTGGTCAGAGAGTGGTTAGTGGCACAACTTGATTGGTATGGGAGGTTTTGCAAAAAAGTCAAATTTGTGTACTTCAGGTATGGGCATGGTGCAAAGCTGTTTCAATGGGTGTCTTGGCCTCAATAGAGTTTGTGGATGGCCCTTGGATCAATAGAGTGCATCTGGAAGGCTTGGATGAAGAGATATCATGTGTTTTGCAAATTTCCAACTTTGATAATTTTGTGAAAATGAGGTATGGTTTCTTGTGATCCAAGGCACAATTCTGGTTCAAATGCAATGCACTATGTTGGTATGATGTTTAGAAGTCACTTAGAGTTCATGAAATGGCTTAGAACTTGAATTTGCAAAAAATCCTCTTTGTTGCACACTTGAAAATTATAGGATTTTTGCCAACTTTTAAAGGCCATATCTTGAGTTCTAGGATGAATCAAGACATATTCTAGTACTTTTTGAAAAGGGAAAGACCTGATCTACAACTTTCATGCCCAAGAATTTTTCTTTTGAAGCATTTTTGGTCATGAAAGAGGAGGTTGAAATCTTTCCCAAAATGGAAAGTTTCCCTTACAAGTCATTTCCAAAAAAGGCAAGTTTGCAATTGGCTCAAAATTCTTCAATCTGATGAACTTCCAACCACTTCTAAGATCAAATAAAGATCATAGAACCTCAATTTGATGAAAATGATCCTTTAGTTCCATTGTTGGGGGCCTCAGATGCCCTGATTTTGACTTAACTTGCTCAGGAAGTTACCCAATGATCAGATGACTTCCACAATGAATTTCTTCATCAAATTTGGTACACATGCTCCTTATAACATATTAAGACCAATGGAATCAAGAATGACTAAAAAATTGAGATTAAGGGCCTCAAACCCAAAACCCTAATTTTAGGTTATCTGTGTAGAAACTGCTCAGTCTGCTTGAACACCTTTGCAATGCCTTGTGATTTTTGACTTTTATGAACTTTGGGGAGCATAAGATAATCATAAGACACACATGGACCCTCTTGAAAAGCTTCAAGGCCTTTGAGATATCTCATATCACTTCTTGGATTCATCTGATCATAAACCCTAGCTATGCAACTTATGCAGTGAAATAAATATGCAGTGGGAGATGGTATGCTTATGCAAATGCAATATGAAAGATCACAAGCTAAGGTGTGAGAAAAAGAGAGGGCAAATTTGGGGTGTATACAATAGTGATTGTGCCCCTTGTATACATTGGCTTTGATTCAATTGAGTCGGGCCCAAGAAGCAACTTTGTCTGTCAGAAGGACTTTGGTTTATTGAATGTTCATCATGTAAGCTTCTCTGTTGTCAAACACTTAGTCGTATGCAAAAAATGATATTCAAAATGCAACGCTTATGTCTGTCTTGAATTTTTTAAAAGAATTATTTAGCAAAACAATGTTTGTAAAAACTGTGATATTAACTCAAGATTTATAATAAGCCCTAAAGGAGTCAGGATACCTTTTGGTAGTAGTACGCTTTTGAACTAACCATGATTCAGTTAGGTCTTTTAATGGGTTGTAATGTGGTCTAGTTCACGGTTTAAGAAACAAAGGATAAAGGCTCAAATTTAATTGTACCCAACCATCCTTCGTGATGTTCTTTAGTCCTATGTCCAGTTAACTTATGCATTGAGGCTCCAAAGGAGTTTGGAATTGTAACACTGACAACAGTTTATTTGAAAAGTCATTCATCTTTTTTTGTTGAGGATTTGTAATGACCTATTTTTTTCTTCTGACTTTGTTATCCCTTCTTTTTTCCTGAACTGTTTGTTTCAAGATTACAGTTAGCGGGATGTCTCAATTTTTTACTAAGTCTCCTTCATAGGTTTTGACTTAGTGATCTTTTCTTTTGATAGATATTGACTGTCAGACTTAATGATTACATGGGACCATCATTAGTTGTGTACAAAAAGGACAACTGGCATAATTGAGTTAACCGAGGAACTACCCTTCCCCAGGTTATGATTGAGGATTTTAATTTGTGTGAGAATGAAAAATCCTACTTCATAGGCTCAAAAAGGTTGACTAGGGATTAACTTCCGTATATCTCCACTGTTTAGGAATTGAAACAATGCATGCATATCGTCAGCATAGTCTGTTCAAAAGCATACTTCATGAAATCATGGTATCGTCTTCGTCATCCTCCCTCTACAAGCTTATAGCTTTAAAAAGAGTTAAATATCACAAAAGAGAAGTAAGAAGCATAGTTTAAATATAGTGAAACAAATGGATTAATTCAAGACAAACATATGCAATGCATTATCGTGAAAATAAGAGTCTGACATAATAGTAAGTGTTTAAGTTGACAAAAGAAATTACAAATGAAAATTCAAATGTTCTCAAAATATCCTCCTCTAAATTTGTCACTCCGGATGTCTGGCAGCTTCGATATTTGATGGACGATAGGAGAATTCAATCTAGTCTTCTGGCATAACCTCAAGGACTCCTTTGTCAAACAAGTCTTGAATCTTATTCCTCAATGCCCAATAGTTATTAGTCTCATGTCCAGGATAGTTAGAGTGATATGCACACCTTGCATTGGGATTATAGAGAGAAGAAGAAGTATTGGGATTCTGAGGAGAGTCTTTCAAGGTAATCAGCTTCATCTCCAACAAGCATTACAAAGTTTGCGACATTGGCATGTTGATTTTGATAAACTGTCTTTTATGTTCCTTGTGTTGAGGCGGATTAACCCTATAATACCTTCTTCCTTTAATTAAAAGATTATAAGTAGTATCCTGTCTCTTTCCTTCTCTGATCCTCATCTTCCTTTCAACCAAGTCAATTTGTTTCATCAGAGGTTGACTGATGATTAGATTCCCGACTTTGTTACCTTGAAGTTTATTGACAAAGACTCTCAGCTCTTCTTGCCCCTGGGCTAAGTTTTGGATAAGAGCCACCTGACCATTCATCTGGATTCTCATCTCTGCCATCTCAGCTTGCATTCGTTCCAAATGATCATCCTTGCTGTTTTCAGGATTCTTCTTTTTCGCGTCCTTAGTGAGGAGGGCTTTCAACTCTTCTTTCCCATTGGACAAATTCAGGATCACTTCTTGAAATTGAGCATTCTGGGTTTGGAGATCTTTGACAGTCTGTTCGAGAGCCATTTCCACTGAAATAAACAGCGAGAAGATAAGAAACCTATCACGGAAACCTGTTATGCAATGGTATGGTATGTAGATGCATATGCAATGTTTTAAAGGACCGCATGATTTAAATTTGTTAAAACAAACAAAAACAAAAACCCTTATTAGTAGGCTTGAAATAATATTGCCCCTTGGGCTTACAATTGAAAGAAAACAAAACTTATAAAGAAAATAAAACATCTGAGATTTAAGTCTCCCATGGACGCTTCCTCTTGGTGTTGAGATATGTGTTGAGATTCCGCTCCTCGTGAAGTTGTTTTGTCAGCTCCAACACTTATTATTGGCTAACCCTGAATTGAGCTTCAAAGATGTAACACCCCGTAATTTATTTAACTCTCTGAATAATATTATTTAGTACCAATAAGATTTCCGGTATATTATAAGAAATTTTAATGAAAAACCATTTAGAGTAAATGGAAATTTAAATTGGATAACTGATATTATTTATGCCGAGGTTTTATTTAAATTAAGGATTAAGAGACATTTTTGGATACTCTCTATTTTTGGACCCATTGGTAAATTTTTTATATATTTTGTTTATATAGAAGGAAAAATAGAGAAAAGAGTTAGTTAGTAAGCAAAAGAAGAAAAAGGAAAGGAAGAGAAGAAGAAGGACAAAAAAACCCTAAAGCTTCAAATTCATCATTCTCAATCATCCGTCCATCGAATCGACTCATTTCTTCCGTAAATTTTCATCTCTCGAGGTGGGTTCATAGTTAGATACTTTTGTTTTAGTTTTTCGTTGAGTTTTGAAGTTTATGAGTTTACCTTGTGTTTCGCAAGAGCAGCCGTAAGGACTTGAGGTACCAGTTGATTTAAATGTGGATTGTGGTTTGATGAGTGTAGGTCACAAGTCCTCCATAAGGTCTTGAGTAAACCTTGAGGTGGGTTTCCCTTAGTCCCACATGAAGCATCCGTAAAGACTTGAGGTGAGTGTTATACTAGTTATGTGTTAATCTTGAGTAAGTCTTGAGGTGGGTTACCTTTAGTCCCACGGGAAGCATCCGTAAAGATTGAAGAGAGTGTTATGTTGAATCCTCCGTAAGGTCTTGAGTAAGCCTTGAGGTGAGTTGTCCTTAGTCCCACGAGAAGCATACGCAAGGACTTGAGGTAGACGTTTCTCTTATGGTATATTGAGATCATGTGTGGACCTTAGTTCCCCTTTGTTATCGGTCCTTGTGTGAGATGGTTCGTGGAACTTGTGAGATTTATTTTTTTAGGAACAAACATTTAGAGTCGAGAGAACTCTAAGATAGGGAACTCACTGAGATGTTTTATCTCACCCCATGTTGATGTTGTTATTTCAGGTACTTCAGTTTCCACAAAGGGTAAAGATAAGGATATTTGATTATCTTTACTTGTTTGATGGCTTTGTCTTCCGCTGTGGACTTTTGAGATCTTCAGATCTAGTTCTTAGACTGTTGTATTCTTTTGAACATCTTGTACAATTTATAGCCTTGTTTTAGTACCTTATGTTGTATTGGCTATACTTATGCAATGTGTTACTAAGAACTTGTGTATTTCAATACCAAACTTGATTTTATATATGAAAAATATACTTTGAAGTATGTCTTTTATATATGGGTATTACAAAAGGTATCTTTTTGCTCCTTCAGTTGGATCCAGGACTTCTGCAGCTCTTCTAAATCAGTAGGCATATCAGGATGAAGAATGGTATAAGGAACATCTCCTTTAATGATAAGCTCAACAGTCACCGGTAGAACAACAGGATATGGCATCATAAGAGTCTAAGCACGAGACCGCACCCATCTGAGGTAAGTTTCCAAAGGAATGGAGTATTTTGGTTCCAGCGTATTGTTGTTAATCTTATTCACCATACTCCAAGATCGTATAAACCTTTGTCGGTAACCTTGAAGATCATTGTCGTAATAGAACACAATACCTTGAATAATCATATCATGATGACCATTACTCTGAGCATAACCAAACTGACGTAGTGCTAAGGAATGATTGTAGGTAATGCCCGTTCTTATGCCAAGGAGTGGCACATTAGGGAATTCCCCCACAACGGTCAATGATAGTAATATTTTCCATAGATCGGGAACACCAATGAATGTCTGAATGAGAGAGTGACATTATCCTTTTAGACAACCTCAAACCTTGTTCGTTCTTCATCACAGATCGAGGAAGGTGAGAAATAAACCACCTAGATAGTAGAGGTGTGCAACACATCAGAGTTCCTCGCGCCTTTGTAGTACGAGTGTGAAGAGAGTGTAAGATATCTCCAAGCAAGGTAGGCACAGGATTGTGAGTCAGAAATATTTTGATGGCATGCACATCTATGAATTGGTTTGGATTAGGGAATAACACCAAACCATAAATCAACAAGGCTAATATCTCCTCAAAAGCATCGTAAGTCATAGCATCCAAGAACACCTGAGCTTTCTCTATTAATACTTTGGCAAGAATACCCTTAAATCCACTTCTTGTTTCTAGGACAATGTCTGATTTCTTCATATGCAAGGTTGCTGCAGTAATTTCAGGTTTAGGCTCCTTCTCTAAGCCTGTGAAAGGTTTCTGATCAAGGATAGGCACACCAAGTAATTTGGAGAATTCTTCCATTGTGGGCACCAACAGATAATCGGGAAATGTGAAACAGTCATGTTTAGGATCAAAGAACTGGAACATGACACTCATCATATCTTCATCAAACCCTGAGGTAACCAAGTCAAGTAGATAACCATGCTTCTTGATGAATTGAGAGCTCTCAGGAATTTTGGAGATCAATTCTTTAAGCTTGGAGGGTATCCTTACAAAGTTGATATGTATAGTATTCCTACGAGTGGAAGCCATAACCTGCAACAAAGAACAAAGATAAATCCTTTGGTCCATGAAATGGTTAGTGAGAATGCTATGATGTTATGATGTTATGATGTTATATTCAATCACAAACAAGTGGCACACACAAGCAAGTCACATAATAGCCCTAAGTTTAAAGGCTTGCATGAAGTCCATAGGTAAGTACCCTCCCCACTGAAGTTTAGTTGGTTCATCCTGTCCTAGTAAAAGTAACTGGGTTCTAAGGGATATCAATATCACTGGTCCTTCTCAAGGGTTGTTGTTCAGTAAGCAACTGACTTGCCAACCAAAACCCCCCAAGATTAGAATCTCAATGAGCGTAGCATCGAGTATCAACCAACTCTAGACTTCACCAAAGCCGGCTATCTCACTACTTTCTAAAGGCCAAGATGGGTCAATTAGGGTTCTAAAGGGTAGTTAGTGTTAATGACAACATATGGCAGCCTCATATTATCCTCAACTTACTTAAGGAACATAAGCACCAACCAAGAAGTCACACTAACTGTAGCCACCAGATCAACCATATCGGTATACGCCGTACAATTTCCTTGGTCTATTGCTACTTACCTAAGGTACACTAGATCGGTGTTAGGATCTTTCACACAGTAACCCCACAACAATCCTTTAAAGATAAAGCAAGCAAATCAAACAAGTAAGTGATCTAATTCCTAAGGTAACCCCTCTTTTACTTAGTACTCCCCAGTAGAGTCGCCAGTTCTGTAACACAGTGGGAGAACTGACTTTTTATTTATGTTGCGTATAGCAAGAGTCGCCACCGAATTTTATTTTATCCAATTTAGGAAAGGGTATAAAAGAAGAGGAAATACCTTAAAAATATTTTGAGTTCGGGGGGTAGGTTATACAAAGGGAAGGTGGTAGCACCCTTTGTATCCATGGTTATCCATGGGCTCTTAGTTACTTAGCTCACTTTAATTTGTTTGAAAAATGTGTAGTGTGTGTTTAGAAAATTTTCATAAGTCTTTGTAATTATCCTCGTATGGATGTATAGAAAGCATTGAGTTTGAAAGTGTTTTAAAAGTGGGGTGTGAAAAGAATTTTGAAAGAGTGAACAAGTAATTAAGGGCTACCTGCCCTAAGTTGGTCTTTCATGCTTCTTTATTTCCTTTCAAGGGTAAGATTGTCCTTACTATTAAGGAGTAAGTTTATATTACCTTGGATTTATTAAGGGACGGACGTAGGGTCATCGTATGGTTATAGAAGGCAACCTTGTAGGGATATCTTAGTAATTCAAATGGACTATCTTCATTTTTGTAGGGTCATCGAGGGACAAGACCATTTGTTTGTAGGAAACTCGAAGGGAATATGATCTTTTATCTGAAGGGACTTGATGATTTTATTCGTAGGCAACGTTACAAAGATACCCCCGCGTTCGAGGGACTTGACCATATTTTGTAAGGCAACCGAGAGGAGAAACCTTAGGAGGTGCAGATGGAAATCGTACAACGATCGACTTACGTGTGTGAATATTAATTTCAGATATTTATCTTTTTAAATTAGTGGGCTAGGTCCAATTAATTTAGCATACAAGTCTTTGCACACCCTAATTTACTTACCACACAGTTTATATTTTTGAAGAACATAAAAGCAGAAAGTAAAGGGTCCTAGATTATTACATCATGGGGGGGTGTCTTTAGGAGGATTGCGGAAAATAAAGTGCGGAAAATATAAAAATTCCTACGTTATTATATCCCATAGGCAGTTACAATATTTAGGAAAATCGTGCGAGAAAAGTAAATCTAGCTATTACGAGGCTTTGTGCATCCGATACAATTGTTCTAGGAATTATAAATAACAAAGAAAGTAAAATCGGGGAAAAAGAATTGGAGAGAGGGAAATATTTAATATTTGTTTAGTGAAACTAATTAATTGATTTTTTTATGAATAATTTATTTTATGAAAAAGAAAGAAATTTAAATCTAATTAATCATTAATTTAAAAAAAAAATTTTGTACTTTAGGATTTAAAAAAAAAATATTATTTTTATTTTTTAATTAATTAGTTTCTAACGACATTGGATCGTTGAAAATTAACAAAAATTAAAGTAATATACAAATTACTACCAGGCGGTCATCGCAAATCGACTAAAAAAATAAAAAATAACAATGGCATGATAAAATTAAATTAAATAAAATAAAAAAAATGTAAATCGAAACGCGAATCGGTAAGCGCTAAAGGTGAATTGTCACCGGGCAAAACCGTCGGACGCGTGCAAAATCGAAATACAAGAATAAATATAGAACATCACACATAAACCGATAAAATGCAATACTAGCTTGCTACACCCAAAGTGATCATCGCAATAGGGATAAAAAAATTGCACGGGTCTAAATTTATAAAAGGTAAACGCAAAATAAAAGAAATAAAAAAAATGATGTTACTAACACAAAATTGCGATCATCGCAACTGGATCGGATCAACACAAGTGTCACGCCTCATACACACAAATGTGTAAACAACGTATCGACACGATTCAATCCAAACAAAATAACTAAAAATAATTTGACAATTAAAGCAAAAAACTAAGAAAATAAAATAATAACATAAAAGAATATATATATATATATATATATATATATATATATATATATATATATATATATATATATATATATATTCATTGTTTAAATGTTGAACTATGGATGAGAATGAAAGGGGAGAGTTGGACTGTATTTTATAGGGAAAATAAAATAATGGTTTAATAGTTACAACTAATTAGCAATTTAGATATTTTTTTTTATTACCTTTTTTTATTTCAATGGAGTTAATATATTTTATACATATCGCCTTAGAGTAACAACGTTCCTGCATGACTAAAAAAACAACATATATAATATAATGTTACATCATACAATATAAAAGAAAGAAACCATGTACCGCAGGATATAATACTAGCAGGTATATATGTTGTAACAGTATAGGTATGCTTACTAAGTTGTTTCTCTTTTTTTTTCTGTATTTTTTTTCGGTCTCCTTTTTGTCTTCCGCTTCCAATGGTTAGTATATATAGGGACCAATTATGATTAATTATAATGGGCCTTAGGGACCAATTAGGGTTAATTATAATGGTCCTTAAAATACTAATTTAAGAAATTAAATAAAGTTTAAAAAAATAGTTAAAATTAAAATAAAAACTAATAATCCTATTTATTTATTCTAGATACAATGTAAAAATAAACGGACCCAAAAAATAAAAGTGGGGCGCCAAAGTGCTCGAAAAAATAAAATGAATACATCAAAATGATTAGCACAAAATAAATGACTCGGAAAAATACAACGTTTAGTCGGATTTTGAAATAAAAATTATGACCGTTTAAACTGCTCAGACTGATCAACATACGATAAAAAATAGTCGTAAAAATATTTTTTGCATGTCAGATTAAACCACGTAAATCGTAGATTAATATTACTAACATTTGCAAATTTTAAATTTGACATTTTCCGTTTACTAATTTTAGGCACGGTTTGAAAATTAATTTGACCAGTCTTTTTGTAAATTGCGAGAAATTATTCTGGCTAATATTAAGACGAAATACATGTCATTCTATATAGATGATGCAAATGAATGCGAAACAAAAAAGTCAGTTAGAGTTAAAAATCAGAGGGAAATTTTGGGGTACAACAAGGTGCAACTCTAAAAAACACATGATCATTAGCTTGGAATTCTAAATCCTTCCTTCGCTTGTCATCATAACTCTTTTGTCGACTTTGAGAAGTTTTTATCTTCTCTCAAATCAACTTCACTTTCTCAGTAGTCTCTCGGGCAATCTCAGGTCCAAGCACTACACTTTCTCCAGATTCATGCCAACACAAGGGAGTTCTACATCGTCGACCATACAACGCTTCAAAAGGTGTCATTCCAATACTATAATGGTAACTATTATTATAAGTGAATTCTATCAAAGGAAGATAAGTATCCCACGGACCTCCTTGTTCAAGAACACACGCTCTTAACAAATCTTCTAATGTCTGAATAGTTCTCTCCGTTTGACCATCTATCTGAGGATGATACGTTGAACTTAACCTCAACTTAGAACCCAATGCCTCTTGCAAACTCTTCCAAAACTCAGAAATAAACCTCGGATCTCTATCTGACAGAATACACAAAGGCACACAATGCAACTTAACATTCACGCGAGTATAAATCTCTGCCAATTTAGATACTGGAAAACTTATGTTAATAGGAATAAAATGAGTCGACTTAGTAAGCCTATCAACAATCACCCAAATCGAATCATGTCCTCTTGAAGTATTAGGAAATCCTATCACAAAGTCCATTGAAATGCCATCCCATTTCCATTATGGAGCTTCTAACGGTTGCATCAACCCTACAGGCTTCTGATGTTCAACTTTCGACTTCTGTCAAGTTAAACATGCATACATAAAACGTGCTACATCGTTCTTCATCCACGCCCACCAAAACAAATTCTTCAAATCTTGATACATCTTTGTAGCACCTGGATGAATACTCAGCTTACTTCTATGACTCTCTTCAAGAATCATTCTCTTCCTCTCCATATCATCAGGAATACAAACTCAATCAAGAAATCTCAACACACCTTGCGCATCCAACTTGAAATCACTATTCTCATACAGATCGATTCCCACCATCAAATCTACCAACTTCACATCTAACTTCTGAGCCTCTCTGATGCTATCTCGAAAATCATTATTAATCTTTAACATTCCCAACATAACACTCTTCGGTGTTACTTTGCAAACTAGACTCATATCTCTGAACTTTTCAATTAGTTCCAACTCTTTAACCATCATCGTCGACATATGCAACATTTTCCTACTTAAAGTATCAACTACAACATTAGCTTTACCTGGATGATAGTGCAAACTAAAATCATAATTCTTTAATAACTCTAACCACCTTCGTTGCCTCATATTCAACTCCTTCTGCTCAAACAAATACTTTAAACTCTTATAGTCACAAAACACTTCAAATCTAGAACCATAAAGATAATGCCTACAAATCTTCAGCTTAAAAACAACTGTAGTGAGTTCTAAATCATGCGTAGGATATTTCTTTTCATGAATTCTCAACTATCTTGACGCATAAGCAACCACCTTATTATTCTGCATAAGCACATCTCCTAAACCCATCATAGAAGCATCACAATAGACCACAAATGGTTCCCCTGCATTCGACAATGTCAAAATCGGAGTCAACATCAACCTTCTCTTCAATTCGGTAAAACTTTGTTCGCATTGAACGTCTAACACAAAAACCTTACTCTTACATGTCAACTTAGTCAACAAAAGTGCCAACCGAAAAAAACCTTCGATAAACCTCCTATAGTAACCAGCTAGTCCCAAGAAGCTTCTAATCTCAATAAACGACTTTGGAGTCTCCTACTGCAACACATCATCAACTTTAGATGGATCCACAACAATGCCACTTCCTGAAATGACATGCCCAAGGAAACTAACTTCCTTCAACCAAAACTCACACTCAGGTAACTTCTCATACAACTTCTTCTCTTTCAAAACTTACAATACTAGCTTCAAGTGTCTTGTATGCTCTTCTTCCGACTTAGAGTAAATCAAGATGTCATCAATGAACACTACCACGAAACAATCCAAATAGGTATGAAAGATACAGTTCATGTATTCCATAAATATTCTCGATGCATTAGTAACACCGAAAGGCATCATCGAATACTCGTAATGTATATAACGTGTTCTGAACACCGTCTTCTGAATATCCCTATATTTCACCTTAATCTGATGATAGCCTGATCTCAAATCGATCTTGCTAAACACACAAGCACCTTTCAATTGATCCATCAAATCATCGATACTCGAAAGCAGATACTTATTCTTAATCGTCACTTTATTCAACTGCCTATAATCAACACAAAGTCTCATACTTCCATATTTTTTCTTCACTAACAACATTGGAGCTCCCCATGGTGATACACTAGGTCTCACAAACTTCTTTTCAAGTAGCTTCTCTAACTGCTTCTTTAATTCCGACAATTCAGATGCAAATATCGTGTACGTGCCATAGACACAGGTCTAGTATCATGTACAAGGTCAATCACAAATTCAACTTCTCTCTCCGAAGGTACATCAAGAATTTCATCAGGGAAAACTTCAGTAAATTCTCTTACCACTTGCAACTCTTCAATCTTAGCTTTACTTTCAATAGATAACATCGCCATTAATGAAAACATCTGAGCTTCTTCCTTCATCAACTGCTGCAACTCTCTAAAAGACTACAAACCAACTCCTTCCACTTCAAGAGTAGAAAACCTCACCGATTTACTATAGCAATTGATATGAACTTAGTTATACTCTAACTAGTTCATCCCCAAAATCACGTACATTCTGGTTAACAACAAACACACCAAATCAACAACAAAGTCTCTATCAAGGATAGACAACGGACACCTTAGACACACAAGAGAAGTAGACACTGATCCCTTATCTGGAATTTCTACGACTAGTTCTCCATTCATAGAAGACAACTTAACACCCAATCTTTCAACACACTCAGCAGCAATAAAATAATGTGTTGCACCAATATCAATAATAGTAATTAAAGGAGTAATATTAATGGAACATATACCTTAGATGAGTTTGTCCTCATTAGTTGTCTGAGTCTCAGCCAACACGAACACCTTTCACGTCTGCGCCTTCTTTGGCTTCTCACACTGACTACCAATGTGTCCTTCTTCACCAAGTTTAAGCATACCATCTCCTTACGTTTGCATTCAGATATTTCTTTCCCAGTCTTACCACAATGAAACCACCTCTTAGCCTCAGTAATACACACATTACTCTTGTGACCAAGTTTCCCACATTTGAAACAAACAATACTAGCAGGAGCATCTTCCCTACAATCAACCACTTTCTGTTTACCTTTTCCAGTTGGAGCATCATAAGGCTTGCCACGACTCTGTTAGTGCTTGCATTTCCTCTCATTAATGATCTTATAATGAGAATTATTATCTTCTTCATAGATCCTGCAGCTATCAACTAACTCAGCAAAGACACAAATCTTCTGATATCCAACAACCTTATTAATCTTAGGACGTAACCCATTTTCAAACTTGATACACTTGAAAAATTCAGCATTCGCCTCATTATAGTGCGGATAAAACTTGGCCAGCTCAACAAACTTCGCAGCATAGTCAGTAACCGACATGTTACCTTTCTTCAGCTCGAGGAATTCAATCTCCTTCTTTCCACGGACATCCTCCGGGTAATACTTCCTCATAAATTCCCTACGGAACATAACCCAAGTGATCTCCTCACCTGCAACATCCAATCTCTGACGAGTCTCTAGCCACCAGTCATCAGCTTCGACTGCCAACATATGAGTCCCATACCGAACCTTCTGCGCTGGAGTGCAATCCATCACATGAAATATTCTCTCAATATCTTTCAACCAAGAAAATGTTGCATTAGGATCATACTTACCCTTGAAGGTATGAGGATTCTTTCTCTGAAAAGTCGCCAAACTACGAGATCCAGCATCCTCACCAGCGTTCGGAAAATTCTACAAAGCAGTATCCATCGCAACATCGTTTCTTCCAGTCATATCAACTTAATCACGACAACACAACAAAAGTTAGAACTAGCTAACAATACTCGATTGTTAAACGACTACGACTCGACAACTTGTCCAGACGGACCGACTTGCTCTGATACCACTAATGTAACACCCTAATTTTACCCGATAATTATTAACGAAAATAGGGTATAAAAACTTCAACAAATTAAATCGAGATGATACATTTCGACTTTAAAAACATCATTGCAACACCTGATAAGTCTTTAAAACAACTACTTTATTTCTATGCAGCGGATTCATCAAAAACAACTTAAATTGTATTCAACTTCAAAATAACTCAAAAGCAACAATTCTTTGACAAACAACTTAAAATTCAGCTAGTATAACCAAAGGCAACATTTACATAAAACAAGCGTTATCCCCCCGAGTGCTACGTATCAGAGCGACAACACCGACTTGAATCTACTAAAGTACTCCATCCTACTCTGGATTACCTGCACGTTACCAACAGAGGAAAACATTCAAACAGAAAGGGTGAGATGTCTAATATTATAATCAATAATATGATAAATAACATATTGAATTATATTACAAAAATCACCACTTCACAAACAACTCGAGAACTATCATAAGATACAACATGACAATGTAATATGCAAATTAATATGCAACTTAGACAAATGTGATGCATGTGGTACCAACAGAGCTAAACTCTCAACTTAAAATCATGCCAATTAATAGAGGCATAAATACAAGGCATAAGCCTTCAACTTTATTCTTTCCAATCCAGGCCAACTTACCGAGCAATCAGCTCCAACTTGAATAATGATATGCTATGCGACTTAACATGATTACCAAACAACAAAAACTATAATGATATAACAATACAACAACATCCAAATTTGGCCAAAGGCCTACAACTTAAAATATTGCCTATTATGAGGCATTGCAACATATGACAATAGTGTAATACCTCAAAATTTGCCCTCTCTTATCACGAACATTTTGCATAGCATTTTGCATACATAGATTCATAAAATAACCAAAACAATATTGCATCATGTATAGCACAACTGAGGCAGGGGTATGTGATCAATGATTGGAGCAACTAAAAGGCATTACAAAGGATACCGAAGGGCCACAAAGCTTCTCAACCTTGTGCAAAGGGTTCACAACATCCCACAAGTCTTCACTTGAAGCCACAAGCCATGGAAAAATTTGATTTGATTAAAGGATGCAAGCAGTGCAACATTTCCTGATGAAAAGGGCCAAATTAGGGTTTCACTTCTACGGGGCTTCTGCATGAAGTTATGATTCAAAGAGGATTCCATTGTCTCATATATGATGTCAAGTGCCTAGGGTTCGAATTTTGTCCACAAATTCATTTTGGAAGAGGTTCGACTGGCCAAATGACTGAAAATCGAGGAATCGGGGAAAAGCCAATCGAGCTAGGTAAAAAAGGTCGACTCCTGACTTTTAAGATCAAAATCATGAAATTAGGGTTACAATGATCCTATGGTTCAAATTTGGTCAAGAAATGATGGAGGAATCATAAAAAATCAAAAGAGAAAAAAAATCATTTGAAAAGTGGTTAATTTCACATTTCCCTCCACTTTTCTTTCCACTTTCTTTCCACATTTCTTTTCATTCTTTCCCTCTTGTTTTTCCACTTCAATTCCACTCCATTTCCCTTGGATGCTTCTACCACGTTCTACCACCTTCTAGAGTGTTCCAAGGAATATTCTAAGGAATATTCCTTCTCCAACCCTAACCCTAACTAACTACTAACCTAGCTCCATTCCTAAACCTAACTCCATTCCCATACCTAGCTCATAGCCTAGCCTCTATATAATCACTAACCACTTCAATGCAAAAGGTTCCCAAGTTTTCAAATTTTTCACTCTCTCACAATCACTTTTTCTCTCTCACTTTTCCTCCATTTTCCCTTTTCACCAAAGCTTTTTGAAGAAGCTCTTCAAGTTTCACATAGAAACTTGAAGATCTTGAAGCTTAGCCTCCAACCTCCATTGATTTGTGGATTGTGGAAGAAGAAGCTACTGATTTTTGTGAGGATTTCGGCTTATCGGAAGCGCACGAAGGTTCAAGCATCAAGAACGCATTTATTTTGCGGGTTCGCGGTTTTCGTGGTTTTCTCTTCGATCAAGCTCTGATTCTTGCAACATCCACCGAAGCACTTCTCCGCTTCATAGGTTGGTGATCTAAATCACGTCTCCTTTAAGTTATTCTCTTCATCTTGCCATTTCGGCGTTCTTTAATTGCTTTTCGTATTGCTTGTGATCGATTACGTTTTCGTTATGTGTTGCTTGCGATTTGTGATTTTTTAATGGATTAGAAGTTAAGGTGTAGATGGTTATAGGTTCTAGCAAGTGTAAATAAGCCCTAATTAAGTAGAAGTTAGTGTTAACATGTTCCTAGGTATGTTGGAGATCATTAGAAGTGAGTTTGTGGCCAAAAGCACTTATTTCTAAACTTTTTTTCACATTCTGATAAGTGTTAACCGGTGGTTAACCGGTTAACGCGTGCGTTTTAGCCACAAATTAGTGTTGTTTTAGGTCCGTTAACCGGTTAACCATTTGGTTAACCGGTTAACACTGTTAATTATTGGAATATTTGCTTATTTGATAGCTTAGTCTTGCTTTCTAATGCCTCTAATGTTCATGTATGTTTAGGTACTGATTTTAGGGAATTTTCTAGGTTGGTTTCGACATCTCATTTCCCCATTTCGAGTCGTTTCGACGCGTTTCCGTTCATATTGCATATTATGTGTTCCTTTGTGCATAGTTTGATTTCTTGCATTTTGTTGCTATGTTTATGCATCATTTGGCATGTGAATAATCATGTTGCATTCTGTTTTTACATCTTTCGTATTGCGTTAAATCATTTTTCATTTCATTATATCAAGGTATGTTGCATTTCACATAATCATGTATGTATGTGCATTTGGTTGCATGCTTGATCATATTATTCACATCAATTCAATTCTGAATTTTGCATTGAGTTTGGCATTCTTGTTGATCTATCATGTTGCATATTCATGATTAATGCTCATTATGTTCATATGCCATGTTCATGTGCCATATTTTGCATACTTGTTGCATAATCAATCACGTGTTGCATTCTTGCATAATCCTCCCAAAATAGTTATGTCACTCAATTGTGTATGTTAATTTAGGTTCAAATGCATATTCATGAGGAATTGGTACATGTTTCATTGAGTTTGTGCATTAAAAAATGAAAATAACCAAATATGTATTTTGCATTTCATAGCTGACTTTGAATATAGGTGTTGTAGAATACATGTTGTTTATCATGTTTGCATGTTGTATTTGACTTTTTACACCTACCTTTTCATGATGCATGCTGGCTGTAAAAAGTTGCTTTGTGTTATGCATTGTCTTCATAACTGTTTGTGTATTAGGGGCTATAGTAGGTGTTGTATTTTTGTTTTAGCATATTTTTAGTTCTTTTAGAATTAAGATAGATTTTAGATTGAGTCCTAGAGTCATTAGGATTTAATTGGTGTGAATTTTTTTATTATTTTTTTCAATAAAATACACACTAATATTTGTTTTGTAGGGAGGGAAAGGTATGTTTTCTTACACCTTATCCTTTTTTTTTTTTTTTTTATGTATTTCCTTTATGCATTTAATTTATTCCTTTTATTTCCATACTTGTGATTGGTAGGATTTCCCCTTTGTTAGGACCAACTTATCTTCCTTAGGAAGTAAGTTGCATCATTTTTCTTCTCTCTTTTCCTTTTGCTCTTTAGAATTAGAAAATCCTCACTCACCATTAGGACCACCATTTTAATAAATAACTTAGGGTTGTGTCTTAGTCCCCCTTAATTTTTGTCCTTTTCCGATTTTAGTCTTCTTTCTCATCTTCAAACAAAATCCAAAAAGACTTAATAAATGAATGAAAGTATCCCTTGTGTATAGCTTTATTCCATGGGGCACTTGCATTCATTCCATCTTGGAATAGTATAAGATTGTCTAGCATGGTGTACAAGTCTCATCAAGGGGTTGTTTCACAAAGAAAATCTAAAAGACACTTCTTCATACAAGCTACAAAAGCACTTAATAAAGTTCAACAAGCTAGTGAACTTAAACCCTAATCCTAGGAAACAAGTCTTGGATAAATTCTCCTTGCTTGGTGTGCTTGTCCTATTATTCCATCTTGGAATGTAGTAGCAAGTACACATTCCATGGAAAAGAGTTTGAATTCACTTCCTCGTGCCAAATTCATGCAAGACTCTTAAAAGGCAAAAAACAAACAATAAGCGACTATCCTGCGGGAACTTCTCTTTCTCATCTCATTCATTCTGAACGCGAACTTGTGACGACTTGTCTCGCATGTAAGACGGTAAACGCACTCGTACCAGACGAGCCTGCAACACCTGAGCATAGACATACGCAATTCCGGCCATAAAAAACACAAACAAATAGTTCCCGCCTTAGTTAGGCGAACTACGTCGACTCTGATCCTCATTTTCCCGATGAGGTACGTAGGCAGTGGGGTAGGGCCCATTCAAGCACATTCTTTATTTTCCCTACATTTTCCCCATTCTTTCTTTCCATTCTCTTTTCTTATTCCTTTCTCATTTCCATTCCCATTCCAGTAGCAGTTTTATTCAGTAGCACTTTATTTTCTCACCCTTTGAAACAAACAAGCAAGCGTGGATCCCGTCGGGTACGGAGGACGATCTGGGGTGCTAATACCTTCCCAGGTCATAACCGACTCCCGAACCCAGATCTTTGGTTCGCAGGACCTTGTCCTTTCCTTCTTCCTCAGGTTTGTGCAACATTACCTTTCCCATCCATTCGGGATAAAAATGCATGGCTGGCGACTCTACCTTTTCAGCGCCACTTTCGCGTTTGTACTAGGATGAAAATCCCGGGAGTGACAGCTGGCGACTCTGCTGGGGATCAAACCCATAATCTCTGGTTTCCCTTGTAGAGTCAATCCTAGCGCCTGTTTGTTTTTACTATTTTCATTTACAGTTTATTTTACAACTTTATTTACTGCTTTCAGTATTTATTTTCACATGCATCATATGTTGGACTGTTTGGCTTCCATTTTTTCTGTGGGATGGGGTTACTGTGAGATGAGCTCGTAACCGGGGCTCGAGTGCACCCTAGGACTTAGAGTGGACAGTCACTTTGGCTTCATGGCATCTTGCTATGTTGGTAGTAGTGAGTTCCACACCTTGACTTGCGACCTTCTCGGAAATGTATAGATGCCGAAATCTTTCTGGGGCAATACACAACCTTGATAGTTATTTGCAGTCAGGGGACCGATCATTGAGAACCTTTGTGGAAACATCCCTCTCCAGTGATGACAGTGGCAGACCACATTTGTTGGCAAACCCACTCGCATCCGAGGGCCCACTGGGAACTCGCATAGGATTGCCTGGTTCTCTCATAGGAATCCAGTTAAGGCAAATTGTTCGTATGACGATAGTATTGTACCCTTCGGGATGAATGTACTATTGTTTCTTGATTCAGTGCTTAAAGCTGAGGACTTATGAGGGATGCTTGTTTCCTTGGACTCAACTGAGACCTCCCTAAGTAGTACATAATGCCAAACCGATTCCCTGATTTGGTCATGAGCCATTTCTCAGAAATGGTGAACGTATTATTGCTATTCGGCTTTGAGAGTTCGTGATGTTGACCCGAGTAGCACACCTGTGAGATTGGGAGGGGTTTACAGGTTTGCAGGAACCCTAAACTTCAACAAACCCATGTATGCCAGTACACTTCAGTGATATGATCTAGTTCTGTTAATTATGGATTCTGAAATCATGAACTCCTGATCAGAGATACTTGTGATGATGTTGTGGCCTTGCACAGACACTTGATCACTTGATTCACTACACAGACACATCACATATCACATGCCTTTCCTTGCATAACATCATAACATCATTAATCATTTGTGTTCTTTTTATTCTCAGGGTTCATTACTTCCCATTTCTGGTCATATCTGCTGCTTCAACATGGAGGTTCCAAGGAAAAGAAATGTCCACTATACTTTCCCACAACCGGAGACAGAGAGTATTCAGGGATTTATTAGCTTGATGGGTGACAAAGTCCTTGAGGATTTCAGGAAAGAGTTTGGCAAGATCCTGGATTATGTGAGCAAGCCCACAGTTGACCAGAGGGATAACTTGGATTCTTTGTTGCAGTTCTATGATCCACAACTGAGGGTTTTTGTTTTCCCTGATTATATCTTGGCACCTACATTAGAGGAGATTTCTAGTATGCTGAATATTCCTATTAAAAAAGGTATGCCTTACTATGCTTCGGAGAGGACCCCTCATCATGAGGATATCACTGCTGCCTGTCATTTGAGTAGGCTCAGACTCAAGATGGGGTTAGAAGCTGGCCAGAGTAAGGGGATCCCTTTGGATTTTCTTATCACAGAGGCACATATCATGGCATTAGGAAAGAAATGGGTAGACTTCAAAGCGTTATTAGCCATGATAGTTTATTTCCAGGAGAGAAACGACTAATTAGTATGGAGGCCATTACCATCTTTGTCAAAAGAAATCCTATACCTACATTGCTAGCCGACTTCTACTATGGAGTTCACCACAGGAATGAAAAGAGGAAGGGACATGTAAATTGTTGTGCTCCCCTATTCGCTGATTGGTTTGTAAGGCAACTCCCTAAATCAGGACCTTTTCAGGACTTGAAACAGTCTTGGAAGTGGTCCAAGAGATTAATGGGCTTAACCTTAGCTGACATTGCTTGGGGATGGAATGGAGATCTTGTGGGCAAAGAAATGTTGGTCAGTTGTGGTAGCTTTCCAAATGTGCCTTTGATAGGAAGGAAAGGTGGGATCAGTTATAATCCTATCTTGTCCAGGAAGCAGCTTGGTTATCCATTAAGAGGGGTACCTTTGATTGAAGATACAAATGTGTCTTTATACTTTCCAGCAGAAGGAAATTTCAAGATGAGCATACTAGAATCCCAAGCTTGGGAAGTTAGAGTGATGAAAGGGAAGAAAGACTTTGGGAGAGTGGATCCCAACACTTATGATCCTTTTGCCAGCTGGTTGGAGGATCGTGTGAAGACCTTGTTTCTCCCATTCTCTAAGGAAACACCTCTCTACCCTAACGAGGTAGCACCCACAACTTCAGTGCCTCTTCAAGATTATCAAATGTTGGAAGCCTATGTTCAGCAACTCAGGTTGGATAATCAAGAAGCCTACAATTCATGTCAGAAACTGAAGATGTAGAATCAAAAGTTGGAGGAAAGAGCTCATAAAGCTGAAGAGATGGTCAGGCTCATGCAGCAAGATTTTCAAGAGAGAGAGCTTTACTTCAAGAAAAGGGGATTAGTTGAAACTCGCAAGGTGGCCCAGTGCCGGAAGGAGAGGAAGGATTTGAATGAAACTAATGAAGTTGTCACCTTATGGCAAGAGAAGTGGGAAGACAATCTGATGAAGCAAAAAGAGCTGGAAGCCAAACACAAGCTAGAAGTCAAGAGTCTTCAAGATTCTTTGGATGGACAGAGAGAGCTCCTTCAGAAGGCTTATCATCAAGAGAAGAGTCGTCTCCAAAGTCTAGCATAAAGCCAACAAGCAGTAAAGGAAGCTCAAAGAGAAATAAAAGAATTGAAAGTGAAAGCTGATGTGAAGAGAGCAAAGATTGATCCTATTATAAGCCAAGAAAGTGAAAAGGTGTTCCTACAGCAAATCGAGGAATTGCATGCCTCCTTTGACCTTAGGGATATCCTAATTTAGAAGCTTGTACAGGAGCCTACACATCCAGATATAGCTCAAATGCTGCAAAATGTCAAGCGCCTCAATTGGAGATTACATGATGTAGACTTTCTTAAGCATTAGTTGTATGTGCATATGACTTGGATTACCCACAGGCTTGTTGTGGGAATCCCCTCTCTCCTGATGTACTTTTCTCTTAACATATTGAATTTGTACCTCATAAGGGCTTTTGTTGTTTCAATTATCTTTTGGTTTACTTGAAGTCTCTGGTTATATCTATTGCACGGACACAAAATAAATGCCACCACTTCAAATTCGAATGTCACACAGGTTTTTCTTGCAAGGGATATTTCCTCAACACCAGAATGGGAAAGCAAATGAAGCCTTGGGAATAAAAGGAACACATTGCATTGCATACGCATCATTTGAATTTTTTCTTTGTTTTGCAGGTTTTCTACAGGTTGCTTAACTTATATGTGTTTCAGGCAAAGATTGCGAGAGCTGCCAAGACCCGGTATCTTCGGCAGAATATCCTGCATCGTTACGCAACTCGCAACAACCAGAGGATAGTCATGGACGCTATGCAAACTGAGCTTAACGAGTTTCGCACCAGAATAGGAGAATTCATGGTCATGATGCAAGGGATGGCTCAGGGACAACAGGAGTTAAGGAATGCAATTCAGGGGCTCAACCCTCCTCAGACTAATCCTCCTGTAACTACTCATGACGTGCAAGTGACTCCTCCTAACACCAACAATGGCCCAGGTGGACCTCAAGTTCCAGAACAGGGCACAACAACTTTCATTCTAGTACAAGACAGGCAGGAGGATCAGTTCCCTTCTTTCAACAACGACATGGGGTTCGGCAGAGAAGGAAATCTTCAAGACTTCTTGATGCTTACTGAGAAAGTCAAAGCCCTCGAGTGTAGAGACACTTTGGGGATAGATGTGTCTGACATGGGCCTAGTCCCCGAGGTGGTTATTCCTCACAAATTCAGGCCGCCTACTTTTGACAAGTATAACAGTAGCTCCTGCCCTAAAACTCCCTTGCGGGCATTCTACCGAAAATTTGCTAGGGATGAAAAGCTCTGGATATACTACTTCCAGGATAGTCTCTCCGGAGGATCCTTGGAATGGTATATGAAGTTAGAGAGAAGCTTCGTGAGAAGCTGGAAGGAATTGGGAGAAGCATTCCTCAAGCAGTATCAGTACAATATCGACATGGCGCCCAGTCGCACTCAACTTCAGAGTCTGACTCAGAAGAACTCCGAGAGCTTCAAAGATTACGTGCAAAGGTGGCGCAAAGTGGCCGCTAGAGTGCAACCACCTTTGCTGGAGAGAGAAATGGTAGACCTGTTCCTGGATACCCTCCCTGGGCATTTCATGGAAAGGCTAGCTGGATGTTCCTCAAGTGGATTCTCAGATATCATCTTGACGGGCGAAATGGTAGAAAGCTGGATCAAGCAAGGGAAGATTCAGAATGAGGGCACTTCGAGTTCTGGTGTCAAGAAGACCTTCGTGAAGAGGAGAGAAGGAGAGACCGGGGCAGTGTACGTGCATAGGGGAGGAAACAACAGAGGGTTTTATCAGCAAGTGGCCCCTGTCACTATATCATCTCAACTTGTTCAATAGCAAGTCCAACAACCACAACAACAACGCTAACAAGGGTATCAAAAAAGAGCTCCTCGTCCATACTACCCCCAGAAGACCAGAGAAAGACATTTCGAAACTCCGCCGATGTCCTATTCACAACTTTTGAAGAATCTCCTACAGCTCCAGATGGTTCAACTCTGAACTCTACAACCCCCGAAGTCGGGCCAAATCCCCGAGGGTTATGATACAAACGCCAGATGTGAATTTCATTCCGGAGCTCCCGGGCATACCATAGAAAACTGCAAAGCTCTGAAGCATGTTGTTCAAGACCTATTGGATTCTAAAGCGATTAATTTTGCTCCTACTCCTAATGTAATGCAGAACCCCATGCCTCCTCACGGAGGTACGGTTGGGGAAGTTGATAAAGGGGAGAATCTAAACTTGGTGCACGGTGTCAACGACTTGCAGACTCCGTTGAGTCTTATTAAAGTTTGCTTGTCACAAAGGGGTGTTTTTCCTGGGTGTGAAGTTGATTGTCCAAGATGTGTTAAAGCTACAAATGGTTGTGAGCAGTTGAAAGCAGGGATCCATGTCGCTCCCACCAAATGAGGCCAAGTCAAATGGGGTACAGACGCGAACGGTCGGTGAAAGGAGAGAGAACACACAAGGGTGAACTCAAGAGAAAAGAGTCGCCAGCTAGGCATTTTCATCCCGAAGGAAAGGTAATGTTGCATAAACCTAAGAAAAGATATGGATAAGACGGTCGCGAACCAGAGAGACTGAGAAAGGGGGTTGGTTACAACCTGAGAAGGTATTAGCACCCAGATTGTCCGCCGTACTCGACGGGATCCACGCTTAAAAGATTTGTGTTTTAAAGGGGTAATGTCAGTGCAATCTGTGTATCAAAGCTGGAAAGAATGCAAGTGTCAGTGTAAAAGAAAGGTGAAGTGTATAAGAGAAGTGTCAGTGTAAGAACAAGAATTAAATGCTCAAAACTATGAGGCTTAAAGAATAATACTGGAGGAGGGGGAATATACAGAGACTTTTGTTCGATAACTGTTAAGTTATGCCTACGTATCCTCTCGTGCAATGAGGAAGCCAGAACACCGTAGTTTGACTCAAAGAGACTGAAAGATAAATTGACTTGTGAACTGCCTACTTGTCTATGCTCAAGTGTATGACCTGTCAGGCTCAGGTGCAAACTGCCTTGCATTAGACGGAAGAAGCAAGTTCTCGTTTGTGAGTGAATGAGGTGAGAAAAGAATCTCGGAGGAGACAATTATTGTTTGTTTTTTGTGTTTTTAATCTTTTATTGCCTTTTGGAAGTTTGCCATAAGAAAATGAGCTTAAGCCTAAACCAAAGGTTAGTAAACTCATCACGTCTTCCCTCTGATTAGGAGTAATGAGAATACCTTAAGTATGAAGTAAGCACCTCATACTTAATCACCATGATGTAGGATTAAGATCATTAACCTACTTGTGATTATTTAGATGTTTTTGTTGTTTTTGTTTAGTGTTAAGTAATGAGTTTAATCCATAATCAAGGATTTCATGGACTCATTACACCATCCTAATAGAAGGATAATAGATGAGAACATTTAAGCTGAGGAAGGCTCCTCAACTTAATCCATGATTAGGGATTAACCTCATGACAAAACAAAGCCTTTATTCAAGTGGATTTTAGTTAATGATAAAATGAAGAAATGGATTTTATGATTTGTAAGACAACTTGAGGGGGACTTGTCCATTAACACTAGGGTTAGTCCTTCTTAACCAATTAAGGAAGAATTAGAACCCTAATGCAAGGCCCAAGTTACAAGCCTGATGTCTTAGTGATTATTAGATGGATTGATTAGAGGATTTAAACACATTAAGGGTTTAACACTTAGGATTAAAGTTATACACTCCATCCTAATAGAAGGATGCAGGCATAACCCTAATCACAAAGCCTTAAAACCTTTAAGGTTTAGTCCTTGATTATGAGGTGAGAAGAGAAGACTCAAAAATGACACAAAGGAAAAAAATAAATGGGGGACTAATCAAACCCTAAATGTTATCATGCTTGGTTGTTCCTAGGGTTAATGAGGCTTGCAAAATATCTTCAGGAGAGAAGCCACCAGGAAAGAAGCAGATGAAAGGAGGAGGAAGCAGAGAGAAGCAAAACAACTTGCTTTACTTAAGAAGACAAGTTGCTTGAAGGAAGAAAATGGGAAAGAGCATGAATGAGCAAGCTCACTCAAATACAAAGATAAAATGCAGCAATGATTCATAAGAGAGATGAAGAGAGATTGTGAGAAGTGAAGGCCAATTCACTTCCCAAAACAACTCACCACCTGAAAAGTGAGCAGAAGAAATGCAATGCAAATGAGATGAAATGTCATGATGCAAACCAAAACCAGAAGCATGAGCATGATGTTAATGATGCTAATAGGTGATGCAAACACATGACAAGTGATGAGAATGATCATACAAGGATGAGGATGCAAATGAAGCATGCTTGAACCATGGAAGCTCATGAAAGTTTATGAAAAGATATGAATGCAATCATGGAAAATGAAAGATGCAATGATCAAACATGATTCTAATATGTCCTAAGATGTATTATGAATCATGTGGATGCACAAAATGTCATGGCAAGTTCTTAAATGCAAGCAAATGAGAGATGGATGCAAAGGAAGGCACAAATTAGGGTTTACATACAACACACAATGCAAAAATTCAAAACCAGAAGCAAATGATGTGATAAAAAATTGAAAATGCAACCAAAGATACCCTAAACCTATTCAAGTTCACTGCCCAAAGGAGGGGACCTAACTCTTAACCTAGTGCAAGTTATGAATTTCTCAAGTCAATTAGGGTTTTGGGATACCTCACAATGAAAAATGCTAAACAAATAGAAAATGGAAGATAAATTCAAACCAATTTTATCCTATAAACTACATGCTATGAAGGATGCAATGCAAGAAGAACCATCATCAAACTCTCAATGGTTAGGCAGAATGGATTTTTCCAAGTTTGAACAAAAATATTGCCTTTAAAAGAATTTAATTCCAATGAAAAAGGTCAAAATAGTTCAAGAACCAAAAAGAAATTTGTTTTGAGAGTTGGATAATGTTTCTAAATGTTTTAAAATGCAATGTGAATTTTTTGGTGATTTTTAAATACCTAAATGCATTTTTAATTAATTAATTTTCATTAACTAATTAAAGATAAACATTTAAATGATTTAAAAATGATTTTTAATGCAAAAAATAAAAATAAAAATATTTTTGGGTTCTGAAAATTAATGAAATGTTTGACAAAAAATTTCAGAATTTTTAAACGTTGTTTTACTATTTTAAATAATTCGTAGAAGTTAAATACAAAATAAATGAATTAAAAATAAAATTATGAGAAGTATGCAAGATCCATGGCTGAGATTTAAATGGTTTTGGAGGGAGTTGACTGGCGCCAGATCCATTGGCCCAGATTCAAACTGGCTAAAATTAAAATTAAACCTAATTAATTATGTTAATGACGTGGATTAGGGCTTAATGGGGTGATCTGAGCCACATAAACGCGCGGGAGTCAACACTGGTCAACAAAATCCATGGTTCACATTCAAACTGAACCCTAATCACCATTAATACACTAATGACTTTCAGGTGGCCGGAAATGACCTCTGGTCATCTTCTCCGGCCACACCTCTCCTTGAAATCCATTCTCTCTGCCCAGAAATGATCCCCATACATCATATATTAAGAATCAACAAACAAACAACATTTAAAACACATCAAAAGTGAGAATCGAATCAAAACAGTTCTAGGTCAAACAATTTCAGAACATGAATACATACTCATTTCTCAACCATTTTCAAAACAAAACACATCAACATGATCAGTGAAGCATAAAGAACCATTTAGTAACTTAAAAACAAGTTTCTGGAAAAATTGTTCTTGAGCTCACCTGAACTGGAGCTTTAATCTTTGGAACTTTCTGGCTGCTTCTTTGGTCCAAGATGCCTTTAATGAACCCCCTGAGAAGCTTGCAATGCTTGTTTGGAATTTCTTTTGGCTGGTTTGAGAGATTGATGAAGTTCTGTTCAGGAGGGGTGGAAAATCGTGTTTCTGCTTGGGGTGGTTTCAGGGCAAATTGATGGTTGGGAAATGATCAGAAGGCTAGGGTGAGTTGTTCTGTGGGGTTTGTTTTGAGGTTTGATGCTTGTATGGAGAGATTCGAATGAAAATGCATAAAGGGAGGTTTTTGGAGAATGCTGACTTGTGGGAGAGATTAGGCTGTGTTATGTTATATGTTGAGTTCCTTTTGGTACATGTATCAAGTTTGGATAGGTCAGAGAGTTGTTGTTGGCCTAGCTTGATTGGTATGGGCCATTTTTCCAAAAGTCAACTTTTGTGTAAGAGGAGGTATGGGCTGGTTCAGTCATGGTACAAGGGCATGGCTTGGCTCAGCTGTGATCAAGGAGAACCATGGAAATGGATTTGAGGCAATGCAGCAAGTGGATTAGGGTTTATGTGAGGTTTTGCAATTTTCACAAAGTTTGGCCCTTTTGTGATTTCTTAAAGATCAAGGCATGAAAATGAACAATTCTTTGGTGCATTCTGATTTTTAGGTCATGGTTTATGTTTGTGTAATGCATAGAAGTCCATTTGAAGTCACATTTTGCCTTGGCATGAGGTTTTGCAACTTTGCCTCTTTGGTGTAAAACTTGAAATTATGTGATTTTTGCCAAATTTGACAAGCCATAACTTTTGATCCAAAATGAATTAGAATGAGTTCTTGTACTTTTTAAAAATGGGAGGATCCATTCTACAACTTTCATGACCAAAGTTTTCTCATTTGAAGCATTTTTGAATCAAAAAGAGGAGGTTGAAAAACTTTCCCAAAATGGCAAGTTTTCATTACAAGTCACTTTCCCAAAAAGGCAACTTTGCAAATGGCTTGAAATTCTTCAATTTTGTGGACTTCTAACATCTTCTATGACCAAATAAAGATCATACACATTCAAAATGATGGAGAATGCCCTTTGGTTGGGTCATTGGGGGCCTCAGATGCCCTGATTTTGCACTGACTTGCTTAAGAAGTCATCTCTTGATCAGATGCCTTCCCCATTGAATTTCTTCATGAAAATTGATATGCATGATCCTCATACCATATAGAGACCAATAGAAACAAGAATGACCAAAAAAATTGGAGTTATTACCTCTGAAACCAAAACCCTAATTTTAGGTCATCTGTGCAGTTAAACCTGGCTCTGCTTCCATGCCTTTCTCAGTTATTGTGATTCTTTGATTTCCTTGACCTTGTGGGGATATAATATGATGTTTGAACATACATGGACCCCTTTGAAGTGATTGATGACCTTTGGAGTGCCTCAGATAGCCCAGGGATGGCTCAGATCACAAACCCTAGATGCAGATGACTTAGAACTAATGTAGTGAATCAAAAATGTGGTATGAGATGCTATGATTGAATTTATGAAAATGAAAAGATCACAAGCCATGGTATGAATGCGTGAGGGAAAATTTCGGTTGTTTACAGCTGCCCCTATTCAAACATGAGTTAGCTGTGCAGGATGTAAGCAACGGCTTAACAGGCAAACAAGATAACTTGTGGTTGAATACCAAAGACAGTCCAAAATTTGCACTCACAGAATGAAGAAGAAAAGGGATATAGATTGTAAAAGAAAATTTAAAGTATAACTATAAAGTGCGGGCGACGGAGGACGACCGTCGAGCAGAGAACGACTGCTGGGGATGGGGCAATGACGGGGACGACCGACATGCTGAGGAAGATGCGGAAAATAAAGCAATGACGGGGACGGCCGACAAGCTGGGGATATAAGAGATTATGATGGGGACGGCCATCAAGTAAAGCTATAAGACTCTCTGGGGATTATAGGTAAATGATGGGGACGACCATCGAGCTCGAGGCATAAATGAAATAAATGATGAGGTACGGTCATCAAAGGTGAAGGATGATCACCTAGCAGGGGACGGCTGCTCTGTTGGGGATAAGATGAGGGACAGTCATCTAAGGTGAAGGACGATCACCCGGCAGGGTACGGCTGCCGAAAGTATCACGACATAGGACGAATGTCGGATAAAAAGGTCGACGATGGGGACGGCCATCGGAAAAGCATGATGAAGGACGATCATCAAGAGGTGAAGGACGATCACCTAGCAGGGTACGGCTGCTCTCGGGGTTTATCATGACATAGGAAGAATGCCAGATAACAAGATCAACGATGGGGACGACCATCAGATAGAATGATGAAGGACGATCATCAGGAGGTGAAGGACGATCACCTAGCAGGGGACGGCTGCTAAACATAACACGACATAGGACGGATGTCGGATAGAAAAGGGATTCTAATGAATAGAGACTCCTCTGGGAATGATGAAGGATGATCATCAAAAGGTGAAGGACGATCACCTGGCAGGGTACGGCTGCCGAAAGGTATCATGACATAGGACGAATGTCAGATAGAAAGAAATAGGTCAACAAGATTTGTTGGGGATTCTTCTGGGGAAGGGTAGACACAGACGAGTGTCTAAATCCAAGAGATGAAGGTATAAGTGTTTGACACGGTGTATAGATTAAAGATGCGGACGAGCATCCTTAAGACTATGATACGGACGGGTATCAGGTAGAAACAAACGCTTGACGCATGTTCAGAGATGATGATATGGACGTGTACCAACTGGTTAACAAAGAACACGGACGAGTGTCGAATCTGAGGGGATTTAAGTGGCGTATACAAGATACGGACGAGTATCTGTATAAGTAGAGTATGAGTAACAAGTATGAGTAAGACACCGACGAGTGTTTAACTTGCTAGGGAGAGCACGACACGGACAGGTGTCAAGGAAGTGTATGGATATATGCACACATGTGTTGTGAGTGAAAAGGGGACGCTTTGACTTTCTGCTGGGGATATGACACAGACGGGTGTCGAGAAGTATCTGTAATGTATAAGCATTTGTTTGCTCGGGCAATTTTTATGGGGAATGATGACACGGACGAGTGCCAAAAGGAGCATGTATCGGTATTTGTGAGTGTAAAGGAAATGCTTTAATATTCTGTCGGGGAGTTTGAGGGGTATTTTGTATATTGTTGATGGAACGTCAGTATTTACAAGTGTTCAGCTCGACTCATGGCTTATGATTATGCAATATGTTTGATTTTTGCCGTAATGCTCCGTATTAGACGGAATGCTACGCTCTGTGGGGAAAATATGATGCGAAATTCTATGATTATGCAAAGATACCGATCCGGGATTTGGATCCTGTTGCTGTAGAGATCTCTGGCTGATCTGCTTGAAGTGGATATCCCAACTGGGGATGAGATCATTGGTAGATCTGACATATATGTATGATTCTGCTTAGGTAAATAGGTCATTGATAGACCTATCTCGGTAATGAGGGACCCAGCTGGGGTTTGTGGAACCTTCGTCACTCTGTTGTGAGACCTTCAGGCGTTGCTCTTCTGGATAGAGGATGAAACTCTGCGGGGAGATGGTTCCCTGTCTAGCACTCGGCTGGGGAAGAAGAAAGATCACTGAAAGATCTTCCTAGAGATTTCTATGGGGATCCTGCTGAGGATGATACTTGACAACTCAGCCGGGGATATGAACACCTTCAGGTGCTGCCCTTTGAAGGACATGTTGGAGAAGTGATGTCTGGCAACTCTGATGGGGAGAAAGCATCTCTGGTGCTGTTTGTGCTGAGGAAACAATGATTTAGCAGCCTACTGGGGAGAAGCTTTCATGCCCCATGTTGCGCTTTGGATACCTGCAATCCTATCATGACAAAGAAACGCACAAGTATCCCGGGGTATCCTTTACTGGATTCCATCATAGGAGTTTAGACACTCCCGGGAGTTAGTATATTTCCTGTAAGCACGTATTTTTAGGAGGGAGACATCTGTATTTATGCAATCTATATATTAACAGCATCGGACATTTTGCAAACGAAAATAAAATGTGCGAGACGAAACATGACTGAAAATCTGATTTTATTAATTTGCGTTCCCTGAATTGGCAAAATACAGTCAGAGAAACAAATCCCCTAAAATGAGAAGATTGTTACAAATTGAGAAACAAAAGATGCTGGCAATGTGGACGACGCTTCCAAGAGCTTCCCTTTTGCTATGACTTGTATGACTTTTGACGTTCTTCTCATCTTGCTTTTCTGAAGAAGGCTGATTCTGACCGACGCTTGAACCTTTCGAAGCTTATCATGTTGTAAGTGATACAGATGAATTCAGAATGCAGTTGTTCGCTTATTCCCTTATTTTGCGTGGATCGCCTTTTCGGGTTTTCAATCCACCGGGATACCCATTTTTGCCTGAGTTGTCCAATGCGGCTTTTCAACTCAGCGGGTGTACATTTTTTATTTATTTTCCCTTATTTTTGCTCGAGTCTTTTATTCCGTTTTTGACTCGTCGGGATGCCCTATTTTTGCCTGGACTTACATTCTGTTTTTATGTCCAGTGGGTCATTTTTATGCGAAGTATTTTTTAACTGCATCTGAATTCACAGGGGACGGGAAGTCTTCACCATCCATAGTACTAAGCATCAGTGCTCCACCAGAGAAAACTCTCTTTACTACGAATGGTCCTTCATAGTTCGGAGTCCACTTGCCCCTATGGTCTGTATGAGGAGGGAGGAGTCTTTTCAGCACAAGATCTCCTACTTGATACTCTCGGAGCCTGACTTTCTGATCGAAGGCTTTCTTCATCCTTTTCTGATATAGCTGACCATGACAGATTGCAGCCAATCTCTTTTCTTCAATCAGATTCAGTTGTTCGTATCGGGACCGGACCCATTCTGCTTCATTCAACTTAACATCCATCAGTACCCGCAGGGAGGGTAATTCAACTTCAACAGGTAGGACTGCCTCCATACCATACACAAGTTGATACGGTGTTGCCCTAGTGGATGTTCTGATTGACGTACGGTACCCATGTAAGGAAAATGGTAGCATTTCATAGCAGTCTTTGTAGGTGACCACCATCTTTTGTACAATTTTCTTGATATTCTTATTAGCCGCTTCTACAACGCCATTCATCTTTGGCCTGTAAGGAGAAGAATTGTGGTGTTGGATCTTGAAGTCCCGACACAGTTCTGCCATCATTTTGTTGTTTAAGTTGGAACCATTATCAGTAATGATTCGCTCGAGAACTCCATACCGACAGATGACGTCTCTCTTCAGAAATAGGGCTACCACTTGTCTTGTAACATTTGCATATGAAGCTGCTTCAACCCACTTGGTAAAATAGTCAATGGCTACCAGGATGAATCTGTGGCCATTTGAAGCAGTCGGTTCAATCTTTACAATTATATCAATGCCCCACATGGCAAAGGGCCAGGGTGAAGACATCACATTCAGATGATTGGGAGGCACATGCACTTTATCCGCATAAATCTGGCATTTATGGCATTTTCTGGCATAGGCACAACAGTCTGCATCCATTGCGATCTAGTAATAACCTGATCTTAACAACTTTTTAGCCATTGCATGCCCTCCAGCATGGGTACCAAAGGATCCTTCGTGCACCTCGTGCATCAACAAGTCCGCTTCTGTCTTATCAACGCATCTGAGAAGTACCATATCAAAATTTCTCTTGTACAGGGAACCGTCAGTATTCAGGAAGAAACTACCAGCTAGCCTTCTTAATGTCTTCTTGTCATTGGAAGATGCCCCTGGTGGGTATGTTTGATCCTCCAAGAAGCATTTGATATCATGGAACCAAGGCTTATCATCTTTGACAATGTCTGCTGCAAATACATATGCTGGTCTGTCAAGTTTGGACACTGAAATCCGAGGCACAAAGTTGGAAGCTTGAACTTTGATCATGGATGAAATGGTAGCCAGAGCATCTGCAAACTGATTTTCGTCCCGAGGGATATACTCAAGCTTGACCGTTGTAAAGAAAGTCAATAACCTCCTTGTATAATCCCTGTAAGGTATCAGATGATCTTGGTGGGTGTACCATTTGCCGTTGGTCTGATTGATTACCAGAGCTGAATCTCTGAATACTGTCAAAGTCTTGATCCTGAGGTCAATGGCTTCCTCAAGACCCATAATGCAAGCTTCGTATTCAGCTTCATTGTTAGTGCAGTTGAAGGTGAGCTTTTCCGAGACAGGCATGTGAACTCCCTTAGGCGTAATGAGAACTGCACCAATACCACGACCATTCATGTTAACAGCCCCATCAAACATCATAGTCCACTCTTCTTCTGGGTCAGGCCCTTCAGTGTGAACAGGCTCTTCATGATCTTTTGATTTTATGAACATGATGTCTTCATCAGGGAAGTCAAATCTCATAGGCTGGTAATCATCAATGGGTTGCTCAGCAAGGTAATCAGAAAATACACTGCCCTTGATGGCCTTTTGAGATGTGTACTGAATATCATATTCTGTGAGGATCATTTTCCATCTTGCAACCCGTCCGGTAAGTGCTGGCTTCTCAAAAATGTACTTAACTGGGTCCATCTTTGATATCAATAAAGTAGTGTGGGTCAACATATACTGCCTTAGTTGGCGAGTAGCCCACGCTAAAGCACAACAAGTTTTCTCGAGCAATGAATAACGTTGTTCACAGTCAGTAAACTTTTTGCTTAGGTAGTAAATTGCATACTCTTTTCGACCAGACTCGTCATTCTGGCCCATCACACACCCCATTGATTCTTCTAATATTGTCAAGTACATGATTAGAGGTCTTCCTTCAACTGGAGGCATAAGGATTGGAGGCTCTTGTAAGTATTCTTTGATTTTGTCAAAAGCCCTTTGGCAGTCTTCATTCCACCTGACCGTTTGTTCTTTTCTTAATAGCTTGAACAAAGGTTCACAGGTCGCAGTAAGGTGAGATATGAACCTCGAAATGTAGTTCAGTCTACCTAGAAACCCCTGAACTTCTTTTTCTGTCTTTGGCGAAGGCATCTCTTGAATGGCTTTAACTTTATCAGGGTCAACTTCAATCCCTTTTTCACTTACGATAAGTCCCAGTAGCTTACCGGATCGCACCCCGAATGTGCATTTGTTGGGGTTTAATTTCAATTGGTACTTCCTCAGACGCTTGAATAGCTTCAACAGATTTACCAGGTGGTCTTCTTCCGTGAGGGACATGGCAATCATATCATCCACATAACATTCAATTTCTTTATGGATCATGTTGTGGAATAATGTTACCATAGCCCGTTGATAAGTTGCACCAGCATTCTTTAGTCCGAATGGCATCACCTTATAACAGAACGTGCCCCAGGGTGTGATGAAAGTTGTCTTCTCCATGTCTTCAGGTGACATTTTGATCTGATTGTATCCTGAAAATCCGTCCATGAAGGAGAACACCGAGAATTGAGCCGTATTATCAACCAATACATCGATGTGAGGTAATGGGAAGTCATCTTTCGGGTTGGCCCTGTTCAGATCCCGGTAATCCACACACATCCTCACCTTACCGTCTTTCTTAGGCACAGGTACAATATTAGCAACCCACGGCGGGTAGCTAGTTACAGCAAGGAAACCGGCGTCCCACTGCTTTTGCACCTCTTCCTTTATCTTCATTGCCATATCTGGGCGAGTACGGCGCAACTTCTGTTTTACTGGCGGGCAGTCTTCTTTCAAAGGCAGCTTGTGCATGACAATATCAGTGTCCAACCCCGGCATATCCTGATAAGACCAAGCAAAGACATCCACATACTCCCGAAGCATATCAATCAGTTGATCTTTCACTGAGTCTTGTAGGCAGGCCCCGATCTTAACTTCCTTCACGTCTTCTTCCGTACCAAGATTAATCGTTTCAATCTCCTCCTGATGAGGAGTGATAACCTTCTCCTCTTGCCTTAATAACCTGGCTAGCTCTTCAGGTAGCTCATAATCTTCTTCAACCCCTTCATCAGCTTGATTGATTGGATTGTCAAAGTCGTACGAAGTCATAGTAGTGTTGTTGTCGGTGTAGTCTGAAAGGCACTTTCTGCAAGGGTTTAGATTGGTTTATTTTAGTGATCGATTTTATCTTATTTAGAAAAAAGTGAAATGAAGTTATCATTTTGAAAACATTGCCATTTTATTTTTGTACAAAAAGAAAAATGAAAAGACAGTGAGCGAAAAAAGGAAAAGACTCATTTGCAAAAGATGTCTGATATTCATTGATTAATCCATTTGCACAAAATAACAAGATGGCCCGATTACAAAATGAGTCTTGACATCTTGGGCAAGATGCAAGACTTGATGCATGCTTTAAAATACAGGAAATAATAATTACTCTGCAGGAGTAACCCTTATAATTTCCTGGGAAGACCAGTTAAGGACTTGGCTCCCCGGGATCCTTGGACGTATCCAGCTCTCCAGGTTGTGGTCGCTTTCCTCCTCGTCTTCCAAATTGTTCACTGCATCTGGGGTGAGCATTCCCCCGCTGACAAAACTGGGCTCTTTGGCAGCCTCTGATTGATCTTGTTGAGTTGGTCTGTAACCCAACCCAAATCTGTCTTATTTCTTTTCTACGGGCAACAACTTGCCCCAGCCTTGGGCAGTACCCTCTTCAACAACCTTCCGGGCTTGCTGATATGACGTTATGGAGGTTCCCAGTACAGCAGATGCTTCATTAATGTTCAGGGCCTCAAACCCTTGGCTCATGGTTTCATGGATTTCTCCATCCATCTCAATGTATTTATACGTAGCCAGATGGCTAACAAAGATGTCTTCTTCCCCACAGATGGTGATGATCTGGCCTTCCCATTCGAATTTCAGCTTCTAGTGAAGGGTAGACGTAACAGCGCCAGCGGCATGGATCCAGGGTCTACCCACTAAACAGCTATAGGCCGGCTGAATGTCCATCACATAGAAGGTAGTTTTGAAGGTCTGCGGGCCAATCATCACAGGCAGATCAATCTCTCCAAGCACTGATCTTTTAGAGGCATCAAATGCTCTCACCACCAAATTACTCGGACGCAATGCCAAGCCATCATACTCCAGCTTCACCAAGGCTTTCTTTGGTAGGACGTTGAGTGAGGACCCAGTGTCCACCAGTACATGAGATAGAACAGCACCCTTGCATTCCAAGGTGATATGTAAAGCCTTGTTGTGGTTACGTCCCTCAGTTGTTAAGTCAGCATTGGTAAAACCCAGTCCATGACTGGTGTTGACATTTGCCACTACGGTTTCTAGCTGATTAACGGTAATCTCCTCTGGCACGTATGCTGCGTGCAGGACTTTCAATAATGCATTCCTGTGAGCTTCAGAACACATTAACAGGGATAATATGGAGATTTTTTAGGGAGTTTGGTGAAGCTGATCCACCACTTTGTAATCACTTCTCTTTATGATTCTCATGAACTCGTCTACATCTTGTTCAAAAGATGTCTTCTGGGTTTCTTTGACAGCTGGCTCTTCAAGCACCACACTTTTTCCTTTAGCTTTGGCAGCAACTTCTGCTTCAGCATTAGGTCTTTGTGTTTGTGAGGCAAAAAGGCGTCCGCTTCTGGTGAAGCCTCCGCCTCCCCCAACATTATCAATTTGTGGAGAAGAGGTTGAAGAATCCAAGGTGATTTTCTCCCCGTTGCAATAAAGATCAGAGCCATAATGCCAAGGTATGGCATTACTGCTTTCATAAGGAACTGGTCCAGGCACCGTGATGGTAACTGTACTGACTGCTGCAGAGGAGGGTACCGTAATGGTGTGCGGATCGTAGTAAATTGTGACTGGTGACCTGGCAGGAGGCGCCACTGTTTGTTGTTGAAAGTTGTTGTTTGGAGGAACATTTGATGGATCATAGTAAATGGTGACTGCTGAGACATCTTCATTAATTTCTGTTGGCGTTGTAGAAGATTCTGCTGATGAAATGGATGCTGATGTTGTAGAAGAAATGGTTGTTGACACTTGATTTGTTGAAGTGATGGACGGAGCCATTGCTGATGATATTGATGAATCGGTAGGAATGATTGTTGCTGCTGTTGTAGAAGAATCAGGAATTGTTGTCAAAGGAATTGCTGGATTTGTAGGCGCCATTGTTGAGATCTGAAGGATACCATCCTTGATAAGACCATCTATGCCGCTTTTCAAGTTATCACACCCGTTGACCGCAATGTTGTAATACCCACAACCGAGCTCACACCCGGGGAACACCTGGCACTCTAGAAGCTGAGCTTTAATTTCGACCAGAGGTGTTCGAATTTGTACAACACTGGTGATCAAAGTAGATGGTTTGTCTTCCTCAATGGCATTAATCCTTGGCCCTCCATGATTAGGCATAGGATTTCTGTTGACATTCGGATGAGGTGCGAACTTAAGGGCTTTAGAATCCACCAGATCTTGAACTTTCATTTGTAAGGCCCTGCATTTCTCAGTATTGTGACCAGGTGCATTGGAATGGAAAGCACACATGGCGTTGACATCGTAATTCTTAGGGAGATTGGAGGGATCTAGAGGTGCCAATGTCCTTAACTCAACCAAGTTAAGCTTCAGGAGTTGTGGCAATAAGGCAGCATAAGGCATAGGGATAGGGTCAATCACCCTGTTTGCCTGTGATGGTCTTTGTTGAAAGGGTCGTTGTTGTTGATTGCTATTATTGTTGTTGTAGGTTCTCTGTGGCGGATACTGAACTTGCTGCTGATAATGTGGTTGTTGTGGTTGTTGATATGCTGGTTGCTGAGGGATCGGAGCTGGAATAGTGACAGCTGCTACTGATCTGTGAACATACTGAGGTCTGCCCCTGCTGGCATGAATGGCATTTGTCTCACCGGTCCTTCGGGGTCCCACAAAAGGCTTCCTGGGATTACTGGACGAACTTGCACCATTATCAGAAATTTTGCCCATTTTCAATAGACTCTCAATTCTTTCACCGGCTATAATTACGTCAGCAAAACTAGTGGAAGAAAAGGCAGCCAATCTATCAATGTATGTTCCTTGCAAAGTATTCATGAACATGTCGGCCATTTCTCTTTCCGACATGGGTGGTTGGACAGCAGCAGCAAGTTGTCTCCACCTTTGGGCATATTCCCTGAAGCTTTCTCTGGAAGATTGAGACATTCCCATCAGAAGGGTCCTGTTAGGAGCCATGTCCAGGTTATATTGATATTGTCTGATGAAGGCTTCAGCTAAGTCCTTCCAGCATCTGATAGTAGCTTTGGTCAAGTGTGAATACCACTCTCTTGAAGACCCAGTCAAACTGTCTTCAAAATAGAACATCCACAGCTTTTCATCCATGGTATATGCTTTCAGCCTCCCCAGAAAAGACTGCAGGTGAGTTCGTGGACAAGAGGTTCCATTGTATTTATCGAAGCACGGGGGTTTGAACTTGTGGGGAATTCTCACCCCGTCTACTAACCCCATATCCATTACATCGAAGCCCAAGGAGTTTTGAGACTCCAGAGACCTCAACTTCTCAGCAATTTCATCAAACCTCCTATCATAGACTTCATCTCCAGCTCCCATGACAGTAAATTGCTCTTCTTGGGGGGTCTTCTTGTAAGATCCTCCCCCCAGTAGTATTTCCTTGCACATTACCCGGGATGTTGACTTCCGGATCTAGATGAGGTCCAAATACAAGTGGATTAACATGAGGATGTCCCCTCTCATTGTTACTTGTTCCTCCAGTCCCAGGATGAGGTTCCTCGGGGGTTTGTCTTTCTACCAATGCCCTTAACCTTTCTTGGGTCTGAGCCAAACCAGTCATCATAGTCATGAATTGGGCCATTTGGTTTCTCATCTCCACTCTTTCATTAGCCATCTGGGTCCTGACCTTAGTCAGGTCTTGCTGTACTTGCTCCATTAGAATACCCGGAAGGTTGTTGCGAGTAGGATACCGGTGTGCACGGTTGACAGGGAACACTCTTCTGCGAGCAATATTTCCTGAGACCACAACAGAGTTAGAAACAAACAAAATGACAAAAACCTACAAAACAAAACAAAAGTTAGTATGCAATGCAGTATGCTTATTTTCTTTCCAAGGTATCCGGCTTGGTTCTTGGTTTTGACCTTTCCAGACCTCGAGGAAGATGCTTTGATGTTGCTTTGAGAAAAGAAACCCAATGAAAACAAACTAACAGATATATTACAAATGGTGAATCATACATAGTTTGTTTTTTTTACAACACATGCCCCTGAAGGGTCAAAATACAACATAAAAGAAAAGTAAATCAAATGAAAGCAACAACAAACAAAAAGTCAGACATCAAGTCCAAACTCATCCTCCTTAACCTCCTTCAAAAGTGCCTCAGTCACTGGACCAGCTGGGTGCTCTGTAATAGTCCTGATGAGGAGGTTTCTGGTGGCAATGGCAGTGGTCAGCTTCTTGTGCCTGTCCTGATCCTTTGACCTCTTCAAACCAACCCTAAGCTTCAATTCTGAAATCTCCTTCTGGGTTGCCAGCAAAGATTCTTGTTGTTTCTTTTCATTGGCCTCTTACTGTTCAATCATGGCTTGAGTTCTCTTATCTTCTTGCGTCCGGGCTTCAGTGATCCTGACCCACCTAGCCTGACTTTCTTGCAGATAGAGTTCATTCCTAGCCTTCTGAAGCTTGGCCTCCTTACAGGAATTCTTCAATATTTGCTCCCCAGCTCTTGATTTCTTGATGTAGTCCTCTGTTTTCTCAATCTTGGCCAGATGCTCCACCCTAAGCTTCTCCAACCTCTCAATGTCTAGACGACCATCACTCCTTTCCCAAAGAGTTTTCTTCAAAGCTTGAGACAGATTCTCATTCCTTTCCTTCAACTTCTCAAATTCTTCCAGGCTGACAGTTGCTGCTGGCTGTACTGTGGAGGGTCCAGGTGTGTCCTCAATGGTAAAAGGCATTCCAGTGATCTGAGCTCTAGCATGGGACCAGTCATAGTACTGAGCTGAAGCAAAATTATTACACCTCCATAGAATGGCCATCCCCTTTGTCTGGATGTTGTCCCAAGCCCAGGATGCTTGTCTAACAACAGCTAGATTAGGTTTTACTTCACAATACAGGGTCTCAGCTAAATCTTGCACTCTAGGAGGGTGGACCAAAGCATAGCCCAGTTTTCTCTTAAACAGCAAAGGATTGTAGTTGATGCAACCCTTCACTCCTATTAGAGGTATTCTGGGTTGAAGAGGACACCACCCCTGACAGGTACTCCAATCAATGATGAAAACTCCTCCAGCAGAGGTCCCAGCTGAAAGTTTGGGAAAGTGAAGCATCTCAAAGGAGGGTCATAAAACTGTAGGCAGGTGTGGATCATACTCCTCTAAGAAGGGTCTAGGTCCATAACCATGTCAAGGATACCTCCATAATGCTCCCTGAATAATGGGATGTGGTCAGGGGTGATAAGTGACTGGACCTGCCTGATACCAGTCAACACAGGCTCAAAGAAATGGTATGAAATGTTGCTTTTCCTGGGTGTAGCCATGAATGCTGATGAAGAGCTGTAGGCAAGTGCTGATGAAGACCAAGGTCAATACTGGAGATGAGCTACTGATGCTGGTGATGATGAAGATAGCTGAAGCAGACAACTGATGAAGACAACTGAGGCAGAGGTCTATGCAGAAGAAGGGGTCAAAACCAAGCCAGATATAATGTGGATACCCTGAAAAACAAATAAACAAATGTTAAATGATGCAATGATGATGTATGCAAATGATATGCAAGGGTTTGTGATCAAGCCGGATCTGACTATCAGTCTTGATATAAAGTCCATGTATGTTCAAGAGGTCCAGATGGAGGTTCAAAAATCCAGTAACCAGGGTGGGGGACTCAAATAAAGAGTCACATATCCAGGGTTAAATCACAAGAACTGTCTAAAGTGAGGTACTCTTAATCAAACAAGTAACAAGGTATGATGTGGCCAATGGTACCTGCAAACCTGCAAATAGCCCAACCCCCTCACAGGTAGTGTTCTAAAACAAGGATCCTCAGACTTGGATCAGTTATGAGAAGTGTAAACACTTCTAACCCGGAGGTACAGTGTTTACAATAACCATAAAAGATCCTCCTCTAATTCACCTCAGTTTCTGAAGGTCATAATAAAGGTCATCCAGACTTAGCAGGCTTCCCAGATAGCCCTAGCACTACAGGAAATTTGTAGCACAGAGTTCTCAAGAAGAAACCCATATTTGAATCGTGTTTCATATTCCCGCACCAGACCGAAATGGAATGGGAAAGAACATGAACCACTCTAGCCTAGGTGTCACTCAGGTCCCAGGTATAGGACCTTAAACTCTAAATGAAACCCCACCCACCAAGACAGAAGAACATATCCAACAATGATAATGACAATATGAAATATGAAAAACTGTAAAGAAAGCAATAAATAAGGCTGTACATAAAGCAATAAATAGAGCAATTATATAAACACAATCAGCACATAACACCCTAGTAAACACAAATCAAACAAGCACTAGGAGGAACCCACAAAAAGAACCAGAAGCCCTGGTTACAGTATAAGGGTCCCCAGCAGAGTCGCCAAGCTGTCGCTCCCACCAAATGAGGCCAGGTCAAATGGGGTACAGACGCGAACGGTCGGTGAAAGGAGAGAGAACACACAAGGGTGAACTCAAGAGAAAAGAGTCGCCAGCTAGGCATTTTCATCCCGAAGGAAACGTAATGTTGCATAAACCTAAGAAAAGATATGGATAAGACGATCGCGAACCAGAGAGACTGAGAAAGGGGGTTGGTTACAACCTGGGAAGGTATTAGCACCCAGATTGTCCGCCGTACTTGACGGGATCCACGCTTAAAAGATTTGTGTTTTAAAGGGGTATTGTCAGTGCAATCTGTGTATCAAAGCTGGAAAGAATGCAAGTGTCAGTGTAAAAGAAAGGTGAAGTGTATAAGAGAAGTGTCAGTGTAAGAACAAGAATGAAATGCTCAAAACTATGAGGCTTAAAGAATAATACTGGAGGAGGGGGAATATACAGAGACTTTTGTTCGATAACTGTTAAGTTATGCCTACGTATCCTCTCGTGCAATGAGGAAGTCAGAACACCGTAGTTCGACTCAAAGAGACTGAAAGATAAATTGACTTGTGAACTGCCTACTTGTCTATGCTCAAGTGTATGACCTGTCTGGCTCAGGTGCAAACTGTCTTGCATTAGACGGAAGAAGCAAGTTCTCTTTTGTGAGTGAATGAGGTGAGAAAAGAATCCCGGAGGAGACGATTATTGTTTGTTTTTTATGTTTTTAATCTTTTATTTCCTTTTGGAAGTTTGCCATAAGAAAATGAGCTTAAGCCTAAACCAAAGGTTAGTAAACTCATCACATCTTCCCTCTGATTAGGAGTAATGAGAATACCTTAAGTATGAAGTAAGCACCTCATACTTAATCACCATGATGTAGGATTAAGATCATTAACCTACTTCTGATTATTTAGATGTTTTTGTTGTTTTTGTTTAGTGTTAAGTAATTAGTTTAAGCCATAATCAAGGATTTAATGGACTCATTACACCATCCTAATAGAAGGATAATAGATGAGAACATTTAAGCTGAGGAAGGCTCCTCAACTTTATCCATGATTAGGGATTAACCTCATGACAAAACAAAGCCTTTATTCAAGTGGAATTTAGTTAATGATAAAATGAAGAAATGGATTTTATGATTTGTAAGACAACTTGAGGGGGACTTGTCCATTAACACTAGGGTTAGTCCTTCTTAACCAATTAAGGAAGAATTAGAACCCTAATGCAAGGCCCAAGTTACAAGCCTGATGACTTAGTGATTATTAGATGGATTGATTAGAGGATTTAAACACATTAAGGGTTTAACACTTAGGATTAAAGTTATACACTCCATCCTAATAGAAGGATGCATGCATAACCCTAATCACAAAGCCTTAAAACCTTTAAGGTTTAGTCCTTGATTATGAGGTGAGAAGAGAAGACTCAAAGATGACACAAAGGAAAAACTAAATGGGGGACTAATCAAACCCTAAATGTTATCATGCTTGGTTGTTCCTAGGGTTAATGAGGCTTGCAAAAGATCTTCAGGAGAGAAGCCACCAGGAAAGAAGCAGATGAAAGGAGGAGGAAGCAGAGAGAAGCAAAACAACTTGCTTTACTTAAGAAGACAAGTTGCTTGAAGGAATAAAATGGGAAAGAGCATGAATGAGCAAGCTCACTCAAATACAAAGATAAAATTCAGCAATGATGCATAAGAGAGATGAAGAGAGATTGTGAGAAGTGAAGGCCAATTCACTTCCCAAAACAACTCACCACCTGAAAAGTTAGCAGAAGAAATGCAATGCAATGCAAATGAGATGAAATGTCATGATGCAAACCAAAACCAGAAGCATGAGCATGATGTTAATGATGATAAGAGGTGATTCAAACACATGACAAGTGATGAGAATGATCATACAAGGATGAGGATGCAAATGAAGCATGCTTGAACCATGGAAGCTCATGAAAGTTTATGAAAAGATATGAATGCAATCATGGCTAATGAAAGATGCAATGATCAAACATGATTCTAATATGTCCTAAGATGTATTATGAATCATGTGGATGCACAAAATGTCATGGCAAGTTCTTAAATGCAAGCAAATGAGAGATGGATGCAAAGGAAGGCACAAATTAGGGTTTACATACAACACACAATGCAAAAATTCAAAACCAGAAGCAAATGATGTGATAAAAAATTGAAAATTCAACTAAAGATACCCTAAACCTATACAAGTTCACTGTCCAAAGGAGGGGACCTAACTCTTAACCTAGTGCAAGTTATGAATTTCTCAAGTCAATTAGGGTTTTGGGATACCTCACAATGAAAAATGCTAAACAAATAGAAAATGGAAGATAAATTCAAACCAATTTTATCCTATAAACTACATGCTATGAAGGATGCAATGCAAGAAGAACCATCATCAAACTCTCAATGGTTAGGCAGAATGGATTTTTCCAAGTTTGAACAAAAATATTGCCTTTAAAAGAATTTAATTCCAAAGAAAAAGGTCAAAATAGTTCAAGAACCAAAAAGAAATTTGTTTTGAGAGTTGGATAATGTTTCTAAATGTTTTAAAATGCAATGTGAATTTTTTGGTGATTTTTAAATACCTAAATGCATTTTTAATTAATTAATTTTCATTAACTAATTAAAGATAAACATTTAAATGATTTAAAAATGATTTTTTAATGCAAAAAATAAAAATAAAAATATTTGTGGGTTCTGAAAATTAATGAAATGTTTGACAAAAAATTTCAGAATTTTTAAATGTTTTTTTACTATTTTAAATAATTCGTAGAAGTTAAATACAAAATAAATGAATTAAAAATAAAATTATGAGAAGTATGCAAGATCCATGGTTGAGATTTAAATGGTTTTGGAGGGAGTTGACTGGCGCCAGATCCATTGGCCCGGATTCAAACTGGCTAAAATTAAAATTAAACCTAATTAATTATGTTAATGACGTGGATTGGGGCTTAATGGGGTGATCTGAGCCACACAAACGCGCGGGAGTCAACAGTGGTCAACAAAATCCATGGTTCACATTCAAACTGAACCCTAATCACCATTAATACACTAATGACTTTCAGGTGGCCAGAAATGACCTCCGGTCATCTTCTCCGGCCACACCTCTCCCTGAAAATTGCTAACTTCTTCCCTAGGCTTCTAAAATCCATTCTCTCTGCCCAGAAATGATCCCCATACATCATATATTAAGAATCAACAAACAAACAACATTTAAAACACATCAAAAGTAAGAATCGAATCAAAACAGTTCTAGGTCAAAAAATTTCAGAACATGAATACATACTCATTTCTCAACCATTTTCAAAACAAAACACATCAACATGATCAGTGAAGCATAAAGAACCATTTAGTAAATTAAAAACAAGTTTCTGGAAAAATTGTTCTTGAGCTCACCTGAACTGGAGCTTTGATCTTTGGAACTTTCTGGCTGCTTCTTTGGTCCAAGATGCCTTTAATGAACCCCCTGAGAAGCTTGCAATGCTTGTTTGGAATTTCTTTTGGCTGGTTTGAGAGATTGATGAAGTTCTGTTCAGGAGGGGTGGAAAATCGTGTTTCTTCTTGGGGTGGTTTCAGGGCAAATTGATGGTTGAGAAATGATCAGAAGGCTAGGGTGAGTTGTTCTGTGGGGTTTGTTTTGAGGTTTGAAGCTTGTATGGAGAGATTCGAATGAAAATGCATAAAGGGAGGTTTTTGGAGAATGCTGACTTGTGGGAGAGATTAGGCTGTGTTATGTTATATGTTGAGTTCCTTTTGGTACATGTATCAAGTTTGGATAGGTCAGAGAGTTGTTGCTGGCCTAGCTTGATTGGTATGGGCCATTTTGCCAAAAGTCAACTTTTGTGTAAGAGGAGGTATGGGCTGGTTCATTCATGGTACAAGGGCATGGCTTGGCTCAGTTGTGATCAAGGAGAACCATGGAAATGGATTTGAGGCAATGCAGCAAGTGGATTAGGGTTTATGTGAGGTTTTGCAATTTTCACAAAGTTTGGCCCTTTTGTGATTTCTTAAAGATCAAGGCATGAAAATTAACAATTCTTTGGTGCATTCTGATTTTTAGGTCATGGTTTATGTTTGTGTAATGCATAGAAGTCCATTTGAAGTCACATTTTGCCTTGGCATGAGGTTTTGCAAATTTGCCTCTTTGGTGTAAAACTTGAAATTATGTGATTTTTGCCAACTTTGACAAGCCATAACTTTTGATCCAAAATGAATTAGAATGAGTTCTTGTACTTTTTAAAAATGAGAGGATCCATTCTACAACTTTCATGACCAAAGTTTTCTCATTTGAAGCATTTTTGAATCAAAAAGAGGAGGTTGAAAAACTTTCCCAAAATGGCAAGTTTTCATTACAAGTCACTTTCCCAAAAAGGCAACTTTGCAAATGGCTTGAAATTATTCAAATTTGTGGACTTCTAAAATCTTCTATGACCAAATAAAGATCATACACATTCAAAATGATTGAGAATGCCCTTTGGTTGGGTCATTGGGGGCCTCAGATGCCCTGATTTTGCACTGACTTGCTCAAGAAGTCATCTCTTGATCAGATGCCTTCCCCATTGAATTTCTTCATGAAAATTGATATGCATGATCCTAATACCATATAGAGACCAATAGAAACAAGAATGACCAAATAAATTGGAGTTATGACCTTTGAAACCAAAACCCTAATTTTAGGTCATCTGTGTAATTAAACATGACTTTGCTTCCATGCCTTTCTCAGTTCTTGTGATTCTTTGATTTCCTTGACCTTGTGGGGATATAATATGATTTTTGAACATACATGGACCCCTTTGAAGTGATTGATGACCTTTGGAGTGGCTCAGATAGCCCAGGGATGGCTCAGATCACAAACCCTAGATGCAGATGATTGAATTTATGCAAAGGAAAAGATCACAAGCCATGGTATGAATGGGTGAGGGAAAATTTCGGGTGTTTACAATCCAGAGTATGATTAATGAAGGAGTGTTGCAGTTTGACAAGGTTGTAAAGGAAAGAGAAGTCTCTACAGTAACCATCTGCTACGATCCATCTCAAGTTCCTCCATAGGACAGAGTGGCACCGATAACGATCACCACTGCAGGACCAGTAATGTATCCGAGTGATAAAGTCGTTCCCTGGAATTATGGTGGCGAAGTATACTATAACGGCCAGAAGAAAGAGTTGGCCACGTCTAGTACGACCCCAGCTCAAGTAGAAAATGTTGGAGTAGGGGGCTTTACTAGAAGTGGAAGATTATTCGCGCCTGAAACACTAAGAAATAGTGTGATACCACCCAGAGACACCGCAAAAGCCCAGGCTAAAGCAAGAGGGAAGCAACCAATGGTTGTCAATGAGCCCACGCCAGCGACTGATCCAGATGTTACCTTTGATAAAGAAGCTGAAGAATTTTTTAGGATTAACAAAAAGAGTGATTACAAGATTGTGGACCATCTGCAGCAGACTCCGTCGAAGATTTCCATCTTGTCTTTGCTAATGTGTTCTGACTCCCACAGGAAGGCTCTCTTGAATATTCTGAACAACGCGTATATGCTTCAAGATATTTCGGTAAATCAATTAGAAGCAGTGGTATCTAGTGTCAATGCCAGTCACGGATTGGGATTTACAGACATGGATCTAACATCTGAAGGGCGTGCTCATAATCGGGCATTGCATATCTCTTTAGAATGTAAAGGTGCAGTAATTTCTCACGTGTTGGTAGATACCGGATCGTCGTTGAATGTTCGGCCCAAGAAGGCATTGATGAAGTTGGATTACGATGGAGTAGTTCTAAAGCCCAACGACCTGGTGGTTAGATCATTTGATGGGTCGAGGAGATCGGTGTTCGGGGAGGTGGATTTACAAATTAAAGTAGGTCCACAAATCTTCAATACCACGTTCTACGTAATGGATATACAGCCTGCATATAGTTGTTTGCTAGGAAGGCCTTGGATACATTCAGCAGGAGCAGTATCATCCACACTTCATCAAAAGCTAAAGTTCATCTGGGAAGGCCAAATTGTAACTGTCAGTGGGGAAGAAGACATTTTTGTTAGTCATTTGGCTTCATTCAAGTATGTGGAGATGGATGGCAAAATAGTTGAAACTCCATGTCAGGATTTTGAGCCCCTGAAAACTGAACAAGCATCTGCATTGGCAGTTTCTTATGAAGAACCAAAGAAGGGGGTTTCCATAGCCTCTTATAAGCAAGCTCTTGAAGTGGTAGAATCTGGGATACGAGAAGGCTGGGGCAGTCCAGTAGAAGTGCCAAAAAAGAAACATATGTTTGGGATTGGTTACCATCTTGGGCAGTCATCATCTGGACCGAGTGCTAGAGGTCGTCAAGGCCCGATTACTTTCACGAGTGCGGGAGTGGTGGATTACGGAAGCATCAGTGTCGTGCAAGACGACGCAGTTAATAGTGACTGTGACTTAGATGAGTGGATCAGGCCTACTGTTCCAGGGACTCAACTTAGCAACTGGTCGTCTGAAAGGCTTATCTCAGTCACCTCCCTCAAAGAGTAATGATCTTTGTTTCTGTCTTTTCTGTACTCAAGCACTATGTCTTGCCCGAGGCATAGTAGATTTTTGTAAGGGTTCTTTTGTTCCTAACACAATTCATAATCATAAATAAAGCTGACGTTTCACATTCATCCATGTTGTTCTTTGTCTTTCATTTTTGCTTTTGTTTTTCAAAAAGAAAGAAAAGTTTTTAAACTGGCAATGTTTCTCATTTTCTCAAGCCTTTTCTAAAGCCTTGCATGAATCACCATTCATGCAGGTGCTCGTCACCGGACCTTATCAATGACGACCCTGTTATGGCTGAGTATGACTTTGAAAATCCAATTTATCAAGCCGATGACGAAGGTGAAGAAGATTGTGAACTACTTGAAGAATTGGCCAGACTTCTTAAACAGGAGGAGTAGATGATTCAGCCGCATGAAGAAGTCGTCGAAGTGATAAACCTGGGTACCAATGAAGACAAGAAAGAAGTCAAGATTAGGGCCGTATTTGAGGAATCTATCAACACTCGTTTAATTGATATGCTTCGATAGTATGTTGATGTCTTTGCATGGTCCTACCAAGATATGTCTGGTTTAGACACTGACATCGTGGTGCATAAGCTGCCTCTGAAAGAAGACTGTCCGCCAGTGAAGCAGAAGTTGAGGCGCACACGCCCTGATATGGAAATCAAAATAAAAGAGGAAGTACAAAAGCAATTTGATGCTGGTTTCTTGGCCGTGACCAGTTACCCTCTGTGGGTTGCCAATATTGTGCCGGTCCCTAAAAAAGACGGTAAGGTCAGGATGTGTGTAGACTACAGGGATTTGAACAGGGCCAGCCCCAAAGATGATTTCCCTCTGCCTCACATAGATGTGCTTGTTGATAATACTGCTCAGTTTTCTGTGTTCTCTTTCATGGACGAGTTTTCAGGTTATAACCAGATCAAGATGTCTCTCGATGATATGGAAAAGACTACCTCCATCACGCCGTGGGGCACTTTTTGTTACAAGGTCATGTCGTTTGGCCTGAAGAATGCTGGGGCCACTTATCAACGGGCGATGGTGACTCTATTTCATGACATGATTCATCATGAAATTGAGGTTTATGTTGATGATATGATAGCGAAATCCCAAACAGAAGAAGAGCACTTGGTAAATCTAGCAAATTTGTTTGACACACTCCGGAAGTTCAAATTAAGGTTGAATCCAAACAAGTGCAACTTCGAGGTCCGTTCCGGCAAGCTACTTGGCTTCATTGTTAATGAGCGGGGAATTGAGGTCGATCCAACCAAAGTAAAGGCCATCCAAGAGATGCCTGAGCCAGAGACTGAAAAGCAAGTGCGTCGTTTCTTAGGGAGGCTAAATTACATTGCACGGTTTATCTCTCACCTAACGGCCACGTGTGAGCCCATTTTTAAGCTTCTGAGGAAGAATCGGGCCATTAAATGGAATGAAGACTGCCAACAAGCTTTTGACCGAATCAAAGAATACCTGCTAGAACCTCCAATTCTCATGCCTCAAGTACCAGGGAGACCTTTGATCATGTATCTTACCGTGCTTGAAGGATCGATGGGATGTGTGTTGGGTCAGCAGGACGAGTCTGGTCGAAAAGAGCATGCAATTTATTACCTTAGCAAAAAGTTTACCGATTGTGAGACACGCTACTCACTACTCGAGAAAACTTGTTGCGCTTTGGCATGGGCTGCTCGCCGACTAAGACAGTACATGCTGACTCACACCACTCTCTTAATTTCCAAGATGGATCCTGTGAAATACATTTTTGAGAAGCCGGCACTGACAGGAAGGGTAGCTCGATGGCAGATGATACTAATAGAGTATGATATACATTACACTTTGTAAAAGGCAATCAAAGGAAGTCTATTGTCAGAATACTTGGCTCAGCAGCCAATCGATGATTATCAACCCATGAAATTTGAGTTTCCGGATGAGGACATCATGTTCCTCAAGTTGAAAGACTGTGAAGAACCACTTCCGGAGGAGGGGCCAGACCCTGAATCCAAATGGAAGTTGATGTTTGACGGAGCTGTAAACATGAATGGAAGTGGAGTAGGTGTTGTTATCATCTCACCAGAAGGGGTCCATACACCTTTAGCTACTCTATTGACTTTCAAATGCACTAACAATGAAGCAAAGTATGAAGCTTGCATCATGGGGGTCGAAGAGGCAATCAACTTGCGAGTCAAGAACCTTGAGATCTTCGGAGATTCTGCTTTAGTGGTGAATCAAGTTAATGGCAAATGGCTAGTCCATCAACCTCACTTGGTTCCTTACAGAGATTATGTTAGGAGGCTGTTAACTTTCTTCACCAAAGTCAATTTGAATTATATTCCTCGAGATGAAAACCAGTTCGCCGATGCTCTAGCAACTTTGTCGTCCATGATTAAATTTTGTCAAGAAAATTTCGTGCCTTGAATCATGGTCTCCTGTCTTGAAAGACCTGCTTATGCCTTTGCAGTTGACAGTGGTGAAGATAACAAACCTTGGTATCATGATATCAAGAAATTCTTGAAGGCTCAAGAATACCCGGCTGGGGCATCCAGTAAAGACAAGAAGACCCTCAGAAGACTAGCAGGTGACTTCTTCTTGAATCAAGATAGTGTGTTATACAAGCGAAACTTCGACATGGTTCTGCTTAGATGCGTGGATAGACACGAAGCAAACCTGTTGATGCAAGAGGTTCATGAAGGCTCCTTTGGTACCCATGCTGGAGGACATGCTATGGCCAAGAAATTGTTGAGATCGGGGTATTATTGGATCACCATGGAATCTGATTGTTGTAAATACTCCCTTAAATGTCATAAGTGTCAGATTTATGTCGATAAGGTCCATGTTCCAGGGAATGCATTGAGTGTCATGTCTTCACCATGGTCGTTCGCCATGTGGGGCATTGATATGATTGGTAAGATCGAGCCGATAGCTTCCAACGGTCACCGCTTCATTCTGGTTGCTATAGACTATTTCACGAAGTGGGTCGAAGCGGCATCTTATGCTAATGTTACTAAACAAGTGGTAGCCTGGTTTATTAAAAGAGACATCATTTGCCGGTACGGAATTCCCGAAAGAATGATTACTGATAATGGTTCTAATCTCAACAACAAAAATGATGGATGACTTGTGTCGGGATTTCAAAATAGAGCATCAAGAAGAGGTGGCCAACAAGAACATCAAGAAGAGCGTACAGAAGATGGTTGTAACATACAAAGACTGGCACGAGATGCTACCATTCGCTTTACATGGGTATAAAACGTCAGTGCGTACCTCAACTAGGGCAACCTCGTTCTCATTGGTGTATGGTATGGAGGCAGTCCTACCAATTGAAGTGGAAATCCCTTCGTTGAGGTTGATGATGGAAATTAAGCTAGATAAGTTGAGTGGCTCTGATCCAGATATAATCAATTAAGCATCATTGAAGAAAAACATCTAGCAGTTGTATGCCATGGATAGTTGTATCAGCAGCGGATGAAGCAGGCTTTTGAATGGAAGGTACGACCACAAAGGTACATACCAGGTGACTTGGTGCTGAAAAGGATTCTTCCTCCTCTTAACGATCACAGGGGAAAATGGACACCTAATTATGAAGGATTGTTCGTTGTTAAAAAGGTTTTCTCAGGTAGAGCCTTGATGTTGACAACCATGGATGGAGAAGACTTCCAATCCCCTGTCAACGTAGACGCAGTAAGAAAATACTTTGTGTAAAAAGGTCCCGCTGGATAAAAACAGAATAAAGATCCAGGCAAGAAATGGGCATCCCGGCGGGCCAAAAACAGAATAAAAGGCTCAGGAAAAAATTAGGGAAATCTTAAAAAAATGTACACCCACTGAGTTGAAAAGCCACATCAGACAGCTCAGGAAAAAAAGGGTATCCCGGTGGATTGAAAACCTGAAAGGGCGATCCACGCAAAAGAGGGATTAACACGAACGACTGCGGTCTGCGAAATTTGTAACTCATTTGCAACTGAGGTTATTCTAAGGGTTGAAGACTAGTTCAATTACTTTTCCGAAGGGGAAGAGCAAGCGGATCGTCTTGAAGATATACGAGTCATAACTGGGTTGACACTTGATGAGATCCACTTCTTACATTGCCAATAGGATAGTTTGTTTTCCTTTTTGGCTATTTCCTCTTTCCAGGAAGTTGCTTCCTTTGTATGCCTATTCATGGCCATTTTTCCGAATCAATAAAATTAAATTTCAGTCAACTTGTGACTATCTGCTTCTTGTTTTTGTTTTTCATCTAGCATCGATTAATTGCGAAAATGTCCAGCAAATTGTGATTGATACTGTGTTGTGAACATTTGAATGCTTTCTAACTCATGCAGGAGGACAAAAACATTTAATACAACTCTGAAAGGGTGTCAAGAGGCCCAGATAATGATTCATGCTACGAGCCTGGGGCATACAGGTCCCAAACTAACTCTCCATGTTGCAGGCACTATCGATTTTGTTTATGCAGGTACAGGTATAGGTGTTGCTAACAGAGCTAAAAGCAAATTCCCAGGAGGAACATTTCTTTATGCTTGAACAAGAACAGGTGTTCCAGGGTGTCTCCATTCATCCCCAGCGGAAGTGAAGTTGAATTTATTCTCCAACATTAATGGCAAGAGATGTTTGTCTTCCCCAAGCAGAAGTTTTCCCTTCAACACAGGGGAAATTCCTAGTAGTACAAGGAGTGTCTTTCCTCCCCAGCAAGTTGCTTCCTCAGCAGTGTCATACCTCTGGCTCCCAACCAAGTCAGGAGGTCTCCATTTCCCCACCAGAGTGCAAGAAGGGTCCATCTCCAACAGGGTCTTGGCTCTCCAATCTCAAAGTCCAATTTATTTTTGGCAGTGGCGGCTGTTCAGATCCGGTGTATCGTTAACAGCTTTCCCTGCAGAGTTGTCTCCTCCTCATCAGGATGGATCAGATCAGTGCAGTGATCATCAGTTCCTCCCCAGTCAAGCCATCTAGGATACTTGCAGTCTCCTTTCCGGGAGATCCTTTGCATTTGCATATGCATAATCATCATTACATTTGCATCCTCCAAAGCGTAGCATTTCCATCCTTATGGAGCATTACGCCATAAATCCAAACATACGCATGTCAGCATGGGCCAGTTTTGAGGTGTTACGTATGACCTATAACATCTTCTCAACCTGAAGTACTCCGAACAGAGGATACCAATATCATTTTCCAAATATCCTTTTCTTTTCAAGTCAATGTTTGTCATCTATTTTGCGTCTTGTTTGGTACAACATTCGCGTCGCAGGTTCTTGTTTTGTACAACGATCCTATTCGCCTGGGCTCTCGTTTATGTACAACGATCCCATTCTATCTTGTCCTATTTTCTTTGTGTTTTTGGTTATCGACTGAGGCCGGTATACCATTGCATCTCCATTCGAGGATGGTTTCGTGTTAGATCCGAAGATCTTTTGAGAGTTGTCATTCAAGGATGGCATTCTTTTCTTTAAGTCCTTCTGAGGTTGGTCTTGTTGTTGTGGCTATCATTCGAGGATGATACACCATTTTGAGCTTATTGATTGAGGTCAGTTTGTCGCTTTTGCAAAGTCTGTCTGAGGTCAGTATTTGTGTTTTTGGTTATCGACCGAGGCCGGTATACCATTGCGTCTCCATTCGAGGATGGTTTCGTGTTAGATCCGAGGATCTTTTGAGAGTTGTCATTCGAGGATGGAATTATTTTCTTCAAGTCCTTCTGAGGTTGGTCTTGTTGTTGTGGCTATAATTCGAGGATGGTAGACCATTTTGAGCTTATTGATTAAGGTCAGTTTGTCTCTTTTGCAAAGTCTGTATGAGGTCAGTCTTTATGTTTTTGGTTATTGATTGAGGCCGGTATACCATTCCGTCTCCATTCGAGGATGGTTTCGTGTTAGATCCGAGGATCTTTTATAAGTTGTCATTCGAGGATGGCATTCTTTTCTTCAAGTCCTTCTGACGCTGGTCTTATTGTTGTGGCTATCATTTGAGAATGATAGACCATTTTGAGCATATTGATTGAGGTCAGTTTGTCTCTTTTGCAAAGTCTGTCTGAGGTCAGTCTTTGTGTTTCTGGTTATCAACTGAGGTCGGTATACCATTGCGTCTCCATTCGAGGATGGTTTCGTGTTAGAGTTGCGGATATTTTATGAGTTATCATTTGAGGATGGCATTCTTTTCTTCAAGTCCTTCTGAGGTTGGTCTTGTTGTTGTGGCTATCATTTGAGAATGATAGACCATTTTGAGCTTATTGATTGAGGTTAGTTTGTCTCTTTTGCAAAGTCTGTCTGAGGTCAGTCTTTGTGTTTCTGGTTATCGACTGAGGCCGGTATACCATTGCGTCTCCATTCGAGGATGGTTTTGTGTTAGATCCGAAGATGTTTTGTGAGTTTTCATTCGAGGATGGCATTTTTTTCTTCGAGTCCTTCTGAGGTTGGTCTTTTTGTTGTGGCTATCATTCGAGGATGATAGACCATTTTGAGCTTATTGATTGAGGTCAGTTTGTCTCTTTTGCAAAGTCTGTCTGAGGTCAGTCTTTGTGTTTTTGGTTATCGACTGAGGCCGGTATACTATTGCGTATCCATTTGAGGATGGTTTCGTGTTAGATCTGAGGATATTTTGAGAATTATCATTCGAGAATGGCATTTCTTTTCTTCAAGTCCTTCTGAGGTTGGTCTTGTTGTTGTGGCTATCATTCGAGGATGATAGACCATTCTGAGCTTATTGATTGAGGTCAGTTTGTCTCTTTTGCAAAGTCTGTCCGAGGTCAGTATTTGTGTTTCTGGTTATCGACTGAGGCCGGTATACTATTGCGTCTCCATTCGAGGATGGTTTTGTGTTAGATCCGAGGATCTTTTGAGAATTGTCATTTGAGGATGGAATTCTTCCCAGTATATTTTATTACCAGTGTGCAAATTCCCAGGTTTTATTCGAGTATTCAATCACTTCATACCTTGAACGTCTAAAAGCTCTCGCAATTATTCGTTCAGGCCTACAGATGATTGAATAAGGGCAGCTGTTGTAAACACCCCAAATTTTCCCTCACCCATTCACACCATGGCTTGTGATCATTTCATATGCATAAATTCAATCATAGTATCTCATACCACATTTTTTGATTCACTGCATTGCTTCTAAGTCATCTGCACCTAGGGTTTGTGATCTGAGCTATCCAAGAGCCACTTGAGCCACTCCAAAGGTCTTCAATCACTTAAAAGGGGTCCATGTGTGTTCAAGAATCATATTGTATCCCCACAAAGTCAAGAAAGTCAAAGAATCACAAGAACTGGGAAAGGCATGGAAGCAGAGCCAGGTTTAACTACACAGATGACCTAGAATTAGGGTTTTGGTTTCAAAGGCCATAACTCCAAATTTTTTGGTCATTCTTGTTTCTATTGGTCTCTATATGTTATAAGGATCATACATATCAAGTTTCATGAAGAAATTCCATGGGGAAGGCATCTAATCAAGAGTTGACTTCTTGAGCAAGTCAGTGCAAAATCAGGGCATCTGAGGCCCCCAATGACCCAACCAAGGGGTGTTCTTCATCATTTTGATTGTGTATGATCTTTATTTGATCATAGAAGGTGTTGGAAGTTCACAAGATTGAAGATTTTCAAGCCATTTGCAAAGTTGCCTTTTTGGGAAAATGACTTGTAATGGAAACTTGCCATTTTGGGAAACTTTTTCAAACCTTTCTTTTTGATTCAAAAATGCCTCAAATGAGAAGACTTTGGTCATGAAATTTGTAGAATGTATCTTTCCCTTTTCAAAAAGTACAAGAACTCATTCTAATTCATTTTGGATCAAAAGTTATAGCTTGTCAAAGTTGGGAAAAATCACATAATTTCAAGTTATGTACCAAAGAGGCATTTTGCAAAATGATATGATCAAGCATTCCAAAGGCTTCAAATGTGCACAAACTCATTACAACATACTCACATGACCTCTAAAGATCAGAATTGACCCAAGAATATTGCATTCTGGTGCCTTGAACTTCATGAATTTCCAAAAGGGCCAAAGATGTACCAACTTGCAAAAACTCATGAAGCCATGCCTCTACTTGTTACAACTCATAGAATCTGATCCATATGAACTCCATGATCTCTGCTGAGCCCAACCATGCCCCTATCACAACCTCACACTTTCCCATACCTCAAGTACACCTAGACTTGACTTTTTGCAAAAAACCCCATACCAATCCCCCAGTGACACAACAACTATTCTGACCAATCAAGACTTTACAAACACACCTAAAGCAAGCCATTTCATATGATCTTGGGGCCAAAAACACACACACAAGCCAGCATTCACCAAAAACCTCCTATATGCATTTTGTTTCGAAACACATCACACAAGCATCAAACATAAAAACAAACTCCATAGAACATCTCAGCATGTCTCACTGATCATCCCTGACCCTTCACCTTGCCCTGAAACTCCCTGAAATCAAAACACGATTTCCTCCCCTCTCTGAACAGAACTTTATCAATCTCTCAAACCAGCCAAAAGAAACTCCAACCAAGCATTGCAAGCTCCTCAGGAGGTTCATTAGAGGCGTTTTGGATCAAAGAGGCAGCCAGAAAGTTCCAAAGATCAAAGCTCCAGTTCAGGTGAGCTCAAGAACATTTTTTCCAGAAACATGTTTTTAAGTTCCTAAATGATTCTCTATGCTTCACTGATCATGTTGATATGTTTTGTTTCAAAAATGGTTGAGAAATGAGTATGTATTCGTGTTCTGAAATTTTTTAACCTAGAACTGTTTTGATTCGATTCTCCTTGTTGATGTGTTTTAAATGTTGTTTGTCTGTTGATTCTTGATGTATGATGCATGGGGATCATTTCTGGGCAGAGAGATTGGATTTTAGTGGCTTAGGGAAGAAGATAGCAATTTTCAGGGAGGATTGTGGCCGGAGAAGATGACCGGAGGTCATTTCCGGCCACCTGAGAGTCATTAATGTGTTAACCACGTTTAGGGTTTAGTTTAAATATGGACCATGGATCAGGCTGACTTTTGTTGACTCCCGCGCGTTTGGATGGCCTGGATCTTTCATTAAACCCTAATTCAGATTTATTAGGTTAATTAATTGGATTTAAAATTTGAATTTCCCAGAAGCAATCCCAGCCACTCAAACGCGCGCTAGTCAACTCCCGCGTGTTTAGTTTGAATCTCAGCCTTAGATCTTGCTTACCTTCCATTTTATTTTAATTTTTATGTCATTTCATTTCATTTCTTTTCCTCATTTTATTTAAAATAGCAAAAATCATTTAAAAATTATGAAAATTTTTGTCAAAGTTTTCATTAATTTTTAAGACCCAAAAATATTTTTATTTTTATTTTTTGCATTGAAAATTATTTTTAAATCATTTAAATGATTATTTTTAATTAGTTAGTGGAAATTAATTAATTAAAAATACATTTAGGTATTTAAAAAATCACAAAAAATTCACATAGCATTAAAAAACATTTAAAAACATTGTCCAACTCTCAAACCAAATTTCTTTTTGGTTCTTAATACCTTTTGATCATTTTCATTGGATTTAATTTCATTTTTAGGCAATATTTTGTTTCAAACTTCCAAAATTCTTTTCTGCCTAACCATTGAGAGTTGGATGATGATTCTTTTGTCATTGCATCTTGCATAGCATGTAGTTTATAGGGTAAAATTGGTTTGAATTGATCTTGCATTTTCAATTTGTTTAGCATTTTTCTTGACAAGGTACCCCAAAACCCTAGCAATCTTAGGAAATTCATAACTTTCAATAGGTTAAGAGTTGGATCCTCTCCTTTGGGAAGTGAGTTTGTATAGGTTTAGGGTATCTTTGATTGCATTTTCAAATTTTTATCATGTTGTTTGCTTCTGATTTTGGATTTTTGCTTTGCATGATGCATGAAACCCTAATTTGTGCCTTCCTTTGCATCCATTTTTCATTTGCCTGCATCCATTGACTTGCCATGACATTTTGTGCATTCTTTTGATTCATAATACATCTTAGGACATATTAGAATCATGTTTGATCATTGTATCTTTCATTTGCCATGTTGTATGTCATTTGCATTTCATAACTTTTCATGAACATTCATGGTTCAATGCATGCCTCATTTGCATCCTTATGCTTGTTTGATCATTCTCATGCCTTGCCTCATGTTTGCATCTTCTCTTAGAAACATTAACATCATTTAATTGCTTCTGGTTTTGGTTTGCATCATGACATTGCATCTCATTTGCATTGCATTTCATTTTCTTTTGCTAACATTTCAGGTGGTAAGTTGGTTGAGAAGTGAATTTGCCTTCACTTCTCACAATCTCTTTTCATCTCTTTCATACTTTCTTTGCTGCATTTTGTATGTGTATTAGAGTGAGCTTGCTCATTCATGTTCATCTCTTTCTTTCTTCCTTCAAGCAACTTGTCTTCTTAATTGAAGCAAGTTGTTTTGTTTCTCTTTGCTCCTTTCATCTGCTTCCTTCCTGGTGGTTTCTCTGAAGATCTTCTTGCAAGCCTCATAAACCCTAGGAATAACCAAGCATGATAACAATTAGGGCTTGAATAGTCCCCCATTTAGCTTTTACCTTTGTGTCATCTTTGAGTCTTCTCTTCTCATCTCATAATCAGGGACTAAACCCTAAAGGCTTTAAGGCTTTGTGATTAAGCTTATGCCTGCATCCTTCTATTAGGATGGAGTGTATAACTTTAATCCTAAGTGTTAAAACCTTAATGTGTTTAAATTATTTAATCAATCCACCTAATAATCACTAAGACATCAAGCTTGTAACTTGGGCCTTGCATTAGGGTTCTAATTCTTCCTTAACTGGTTAAGAAGGACTAACCCTAGTGTTAATGGACAAGTCCCCCTCAAGTTGTCTTACAAATCATAAAATCCATTTCTTAACCTTATCATTAACTAAAATCCACCTTAATAGAGGCTTTGTTTTGTCATGAGGTTAATCCCTAATCATGGATTAAGTTGAGGAGTCTTTCTCAGCTTAAATGTTCTCATCTATTATCCTTCTATTAGGATGGTGTAATGAGTCCATTAAATCCTTGATTATGGCTTAATCTCATTACTCAACACTAAACAAAAACAACAAAAACATCTAAATAATCACAAGTAGGTTAATGATCTTAATCCTACATCATGGTGATTAAGTGTGAGGTGCTTACTTCATACTTAAGGTATTCACATTACCCCTAAACAGAGGGAGGATATGATGAGTTTACTAACCTTTGGTTTAGGCTTAAGCTCATTTTCTTATGACAAACTACAAAAGCAATAAAATATTGAAAACACAAAAACAAACAATAATCGTCTCCTCCGGGATTCTTTTCTCACCTCATTCACTCACAAACGAGAACTCGCTTCTTCCGTCTAATGCAAGACAGTTAGCACCTGAGCCAGACAGGTCATACACTTGAGCATAGACAAGTAAGCAGTTCACAAGTCAATTTACCTTTCAGTCTCTTTGGGTCGAACTACGGTGTTCTGACTTCCTCATTGCACGAGAGGATACGTAGGCATAACTTAACAGTTATCGAACAAAAGTCTCTGTATATTCCCCCTCTTCCAGTATCATTCTTTTAGCCTCATTTTCTTGAGCATTTCATTCCTGTTCTTACACTGACACTTCACTTATACACTTCACTTTTCTTTTACACTGACACTTGCATTCTTTTCCAGTTTTGATACACAAATTGCACTGACACTACCCCTTTAAAACACAAATCTTTTAAGCGTGGATCCCGTCGAGTACGACGGACAATCTGGGTGCTAATACCTTCCCAGGTTGTAACCAACCCCTTTCTCAGTCTCTCTGGTTCGCAGCCGTCTTATCCATATCTTTCTAGGTCTATGCAGCATTACCTTTCCTACGGGATGAAAATGCCTAGCTGGAGACTCTTTTCTTTTTCTCTTGAGTTCACCCTTGTGTGTTCTCTCTCTCTTTCGCCGACCGTTCGCGTCTGTACCCCTTTTGACCTGGGTGTCACTTGGGGGGAGCGACAGCTTGGCGACTCTGCTGGGGACCCTTATATTGTAACCAGGGCTTCTGGTTCTTTTTGTGGGTTCCTCCTAGCGCTTGTTTGATTTGTGTTTATTGGGGTGTTATGTGCTGATTGTGTTTGTATATTTGTATTTATTTTTGCTTTATGTACAGTTATTTATTGCTTTCTTTACAGCTTTATACATCATACTGTCATATTGTCATCTGGCTGGATCTGTTTCTGTTTTGGTGGGTGGGGTTCTATTGAGAGTTAAGGTCCTATACCTGGGACCTGAGTGACACCTAGGCTAGAGTGGTTCATGTTCTTTCCCATTCCATTTCGGTCTGGTGCGGGAATATGAAACACGGTTCAGATGTGGGTTTCTTCTTGAGAACTATGTGCTACAGATCTCCTGTAGTGCTAGGGCTATCTGGGAAGCCTGCTAAGTCTGGATGACCTTTATTATGACCTTCAGAAACTGAGGTGAATTAGAGGAGGATCTTTTATGGTTATTGTAAACACTGTAACTCCGGGTTAGAAGTGTTTACACTTCTCATAACTGATCCAAGCCTGAGGATCCTTGTTTTAGAACACCACCTGTGAGGCGGTTGGGCTGTTTACAGGTTTGCAGGAACCATTGGCCACATTATACCCTGTTACTTTGTTTTGATTAAGAGTACTCCATTTTGGGATAGTTCTTGTGACTTAACCCTGGACATGTGACTCTTTATTTGAGTCCCCTACCTTGGTTACTGGATTTCTGAACCTCCATCTGGACTTCTTAAACACACATGGACTTATATCAAGGCAGTAATCAGATCCAGCTTGATCACAAACCCTTGCATATCATTTGCATACATCATCATTGCATCATTTAACATTTGTTTATTTGTTTTTCAGGGTATCCACATCATATTTGGCTTGGTTTTGACCCCTTCATCTGCATAGACCTCTGTTCATCAGTTATCTGCTTCAACTATCTTCATCAGTTGCCTGCTTCAGCTACTTTTATCACCATCCTCAGCCTATCACTGGCTCATCTCCAGTATCAGTCTTCATCATCAGCATTTGTTTCAGCTCTTCATCAGCAGTCATGGCACCCAAGAAGAGCAAAATTTTCCTACCATTTCTTTGAGCCTGTGCTGACTGGCATCAGGCAGGTCCAGGCACTTATCACTCCAGACCACATCCCATTATTTAGAGAGCATTATGGAGGCATCCTTGATGTGGTTATGGACCTAGACCCTTCTAAGAGGAGTTTGATCCACACTTGCCTACAGTTTTATGACCCTCCTTTGAGATGCTTCACTTTCCAGAACTTTCAGCTAGGACCTTTGCTGGAGGAGTTCTCATCATTGATTGGAGTACCTGTCAGGGGTGGTGTCCCCTTCAACCCTGAAATGACTTCTCCCAGCAATGGACAAGTGGCAAAAGCACTGTACCAGGAACCTATCTTGATTGAGCAAAACATGACAACAAAGGCTGGGATCCCTGGTTTACACCTGGACTTTCTGACTTCTCAGGCCATCCTGAAAGCCTCTTTGGGAGAATGGAGGGCAGTTTGTGCATTGTTAGCCCTCAGTATATATGGGGTTATACTATTTGCAGATGAGCCCAAGTTTATCAGCAAGAATGCCATTCATCTTTTCATTCTGAGGAACCCAGTGCCCACATTACTGGGGGATTTCTATTATTCTGTTCACCAAAGAAATGAGAAGCAAAGAGGGAGGTTGGTGAGATGTTGTGCTCCCCTGTTTCATACCTGGCTGCTTAAACACTTACCCAAGACTGATGCCTTCCTGAATCCTCACCAACAGAAGAATTGGGCTAAAAGACTTATTGCTTTGACTTCAGATGACATCAGATGGTGTACTCAGAGCACCAAAGGCAGGGACATAATTACTAGCTGTGGACAGTTCCCCAATGTACCTCTAATAGGAGTGAAGGGTTGCATCAACTACAATCCTTTGCTGTTTAAGAGACAGTTGGGCTATGCTTTGGTTCACCCTCCTAGAATGCAAGACTTGGCTGAAACCCTGTATTGTGAGATAAAACCTAATCTAGCTGTTGTCAGACAAGCATCCTGGGCTTGGGACAACATCCAGACCAAAGGGATGGCCATTCTTGGGAGGTGCAATAATGTGGCTTCAGCTCAGTATTATGAATGGTCTCATGCTAGGCTTCAGATTTCTGGGATTGAGGATGCACCTGGACCATCCACAGTACCACCTCCAGCCACTGTCAGCCTGGAAGAATTTGAGACGCTGAAGGAAAGGAATGAGAATCTGTCTCAAGCTCTGAAGAAGACCCTCTGGGAGAGGAGTGATGGTCGTCTAGACATTGAGAGGTTGGAAAAGCTTAAGGTGGAGCATTTGGTCAAGATTCAGAAAGCAGAGGACTACATCAAGAAATCAAGAGCAGGGGAGCAAATTTTGAAGAATGCCTGTAAAGAGGCCCAGTTTCAGAAGGCTAGGACTGATCTCTATCTGAAAGAAAGTCAAGCTAGGTGGGTCAGGATCACTGAAGCTCGTACTCAATAAGATAAGAGAACTCAAGCCAGGATTGAGCAGTTAGAGGCCAATGAAAAGAAGCAGTAGGAAGCCTTGTTGGCAGCCCAGAGGGAGATTTCAGAGTTGAAACTTAGGGCTGGTGTGAAGAGGTCAAAGGACCAAGACAGGCACAAGAAGCTGACCACTGCTATTGCCACCAGAAACCTTCTTATCAGAAACATTACAGAGCATCCGGCTGGTCCTGTAACTGAAGCACTTCTGAAGGAGGTTAAGGAGGATGAATTTGGATTAGATGTTTGACTTCTTTGCTTGTTGTTATTTCCATTTCATGTACTTTACTTTTTATGTTGTATTTTGACCCTTCAGGGGCGTATGTTGTAAAAACAAACTATGTATGATCCACCCTTTGTAATGTATTTGTCAGTTTGTTTCATTTGAGTTTCTTTTCTCAAGCAACATCAAAGCATCTTCCTCAGGGGTCTGGAAAGGTCAAAACCAAGAACCAAGCCGAATACCTTGGAAAATAAATAAGCATACTGCATTGCATACTAACTCTTATTTTGTTTTGCAGGATTTTGTTTTGTTTGTTACTAACTCTGTTGTGGTTCAGGAATTATTGCTCGCCGTCGGGTGTTCCCTCTCAACCGTCTGCACCGGTATCCTACTCGCAACAATCTTCCTGGTATCCAAATGGATCAAGTACATCAAGATCTGACAGAGGTTCGAACTCAGATGGCTAATGAAAGGCTGGAGATGAGAAACCAAATGACCCAATTCATGGAAGTAATGAATGGCTTGGCCCAAAGTCAAGAAAGGTTGAGGGAATTGGTAGAAAGACAAACCCCGGAAGAACCCCATCTAGGAACTGGAGGAACAAGTAACAATGAGAGGGGTCAGCCTCATGTTAACCCACCAGTATATGGGCCTCATCTACATCCGGAAGTCAATATCCCGGGTAATGTGCAAGGAAATACTACTGCAGGCAGGATCTTGCAAGAAGACTCTCAAGAGGAGTAGTTTACTGTAATGGGAGCTGGGGATGAAGTTTATGATAGAAGATTTGATGAAATTACTGAGAAGTTGAGATCTCTGGAGTCTCAAAATTCCCTGGGTTTTGATGTCATGGATATGGGGTTAGTGGATGGGGTAAGGATTCCCCACAAGTTTAAACCCCCGTGCTTCGAGAAGTACAATGGAACTTCCTGTCCACGAACTCACTTACAGTCCTTTCTGGGGAGACTTAAAGCGTACACCATGGATGAAAAACTATGGATGTTTTACTTTGAAGACAGTCTGACTGGGGCTTCAAGGGAGTGGTACTCACACTTAACCAGAGCTACAATCCGATGTTGGAAGGACCTAGCTGAAGCCTTCATCAGGCAGTACCAATATAATCTGGACATGGCTCCTAACAGGACCCTTTTGATGGGAATGTCTCAGTCCTCCAGAGAAAGCTTCAGGGAATATGCCCAGAGGTGGAGACAACTCGCTGCTGCTGTCCAGCCACCCATGTCGGAAAGCGAAATGGCCGACATGTTTATGAATACTCTGCAAGGAACATATATTGATAGGCTAGCTGCCTTTTCTTCCACCAGCTTCGCTGACGTAGTTATAGCTGGAGAAAGAATTGAAAGCCTTCTGAAAATGGGCAAGATTTCTGATAATGGTGCAAGTTCGTCTAGTAACCCCAGGAAGCCTTTTGTGGGACCTAGAAGAACTGGTGAGACAAATGCCATTCATGCCAGCAGGGGCAGACCTCAGTACGTCCACAGATCAGTAGCAGCTGTCACTATTCCAGCTCCGATTCCTCAGCAATCAACATATCAACAACAACAACAACCACACTATCAACCACAAATCCAGTATCCGCCACAAAGGACCTACAACAACAATAACAACAATCAACAGCAAAGACCTTTTCAGCAAAGACCATCACAGGTAAATAGGGTGATTGATCCAATCCCTATGCCTTATGCCGCTTTATTGCCACAACTCCTGAAACTCAACTTGGTTGAATTAAGGACATTGGCACCACCAGATCCCTCTAATCTCCCAAGAAATTACGATGTCAACGCTAGATGTGCTTTCCACTCCAATGCACCTGGCCACAATACTGAGAAATGCAGGGCTTTGCAAATGAAAGTCCAAGACCTGGTGGATTCTAAAGCCCTCAACTTTGCACCCCCTCCAAGTGTCACCAAGAATCCCATGCCCAATCATGGAGGGCCAAGAATTAATGTCATTGAGGAAGACAAGCCATCTTTCTTAATCACTAGTGTTGGACAGATTCGGACACCTCTGGTAGAAATTAAAGCTCAGCTTCTAGAGTGCCATATGTTCCCCGGGTGCGAGCTCGGTTGTGGGTACTGCAACATTTCGGTTAATGGGTGTGATAACTTGAGAAGCGGCATAGATGGTCTTATCAAAAGTGGTATACTTCAGATGACAACAACGGCACCTACAAATCCAGCAATCTCTTTGACAACAATTCCTGACTCTTCTATAACTGCAACAACAATCATTCCGAACAATTCATCAATATCATCAACAATGGCTTCATCTATCACTTCAACAAACCAGATGTCAACAACCATTTCTTCTACAACATCAGCATCCATTTATTCAGCAGAATCTTCTACAACGCCAACAGAAATTAATGAAGATATCTCAGCAGTCACCATTTACTATGATCCATCAGATGTTCCTCCAAACAACAACTTTCAGCAACAAACAGTGGCATCTCCTTCCAGATCACCAGTCACAATTTACTACGATCCGCACACCATTTCAGTACCCTCCTCTGCAGCAGTCAGTCCAGTTACCATCACGGTGCCCGGACCAGTTCCATATGAAAGCAGTAATGCCATACCTTGGCATTATGGCTCTGATCTCTACTGCAACGGGGAGAAATCACTTTGGATTTTTCAACCTCTTCTCCACAGATTGATAATGTTGGGGGAGGCGGAGGCTTCACCAGAAGCGGACGCCTTTTTGCCTCACAATTGCAAAGACCTAATGCCGAAGCAGAAGCTGCTGCAAAAGCAAAGGGGAAGAGTGTGATATCTGAAGAACCGATTATCAAAGAAACTCAGAAGACATCTTTTGAACAAGATGTAGACGAGTTTATGAGGATTATAAAGAGAAGTGATTACAAGATGGTGGATCAGCTTCACCAAACTCCCTCAAAAATCTCCATATTGTCCCTGTTGATGTGTTCCAAAGCTCACAGGAATGCATTACTGAAAGTCCTGCACGCAGCATACGTGCCAGAGGAGATCACCGTTAATCAGCTAGAAACTGTGGTGGCAAATGTCAATACCAGTCATGGACTGGGTTTTACCAATGATGACTTGACAACTGAGGGTCGTAACCACAACAAGGCTTTACACATCACTCTAGAATGCAAGGGTGCTGTTCTATCCCATGTACTGGTGGACACTGGGTCTTCACTCAATGTTCTACCAAAGAAAGCCTTGGTGAAGCTGGAGTATGATGGCTTGGCATTGCGTCCAAGTAATTTGGTGGTAAGAGCATTTGATGGCTCTAAGAGATCAGTGCTTGGGGAGATTGATCTACCTGTGATGATTGGCCCGCAGACTTTTAAAATTACCTTCTATGTGATGGACATTCAGCCGGCCTACAGCTGTTTGTTGGGTAGACCCTGGATCCATGCCGCTGGCGCTGTTACATCTACCCTTCACCCGAAGCTGAAATTCGAGTGGGAAGGCCAGATCATCACCATCTGTGGTGAAGAAGACATCTTTGTTAGCCATCTGGCTACGTACAAGTACATTGAGATGGATGGAGAAATCCATGAAACTATGAGCCAGGGATTTGAGGCCCTGAACATTAATGAAGCATCTGCTGTACTAGGAACCTCCATGACATCTTATCAGCAAGCCAGGAAGGTTGTTGAAGAGGGGACTGCCCAAGGCTGGGGCAAGCTGCTGCCCGTGGAAAAGAAGGAGGACAGATTTGGGTTGGGTTACAGACCAACTCAACAAGATCAATCAGAGGCTGCCAAGAAGCCCAATTTCGTCAGCGGGGGAATGCTCACCCCAAATGCATTGAACAACTTGGAAGACGAGGAGGAAAGCGACCGCAACCTGGAGAGCTGGATACGTCCGAGGATCCCGGGGAGCCAAGTCCTTAATTGGTCTTCCCAGGAAATTATAAGGGTTACTCCTGCAGAGTAATTATTATTTCCTGTATTTTTAAGCATGCATCAAGTCTTGCATCTTACCCAAGATGACAAGACTCATTTTGTAATCGGGCCATCTTGTAATTTTGTGCAAACAGATCAATCAATGAATATCGGACATCTTTTGCAAATGAGTCTTTTTCTTTTTTCGCTCACTGTTTTCCATTTTTCTTTTTGTAAAAAAATAAAATGGCTATGTTTTCAAAATGATAACTCCATTCCACTTTTTCTAAACAAGATTAAAATCGATCACTAAAATGAACAATCTAAACCCTTACAGAGAGTGCCTTTCAGACTGCACCGACAACAACACTGCTATGGCTTCGTATGACTATGACAATCCAATCAATCAAGCTGATGAAGGGGTTGAAGAAGATTATGAGCTACCTGAAGAGCTAGCCAGGTTGTTAAGGCAAGAGGAGAAGGTTATCACTCTTCATCAGGAGGAGATTGAAACGGTTAATCTTGGACACCGATATTGTCATGCACAAGCTGCCTTTAAAAGAAGATTGCCCACCGGTAAAACAGAAGTTGCACCGTACTCGCCCAGATATGGCAATGAAGATTAAAGAAGAGGTGCAAAAGCAGTGGGACGCCGATTTCCTTGCTGTAACTAGCTATCCGCCGTGGGTCGCTAATATTGTACCTGTGCCTAAGAAAGACGGCAAAGTGAGAATGTGTGTAGACTACCGGGATCTGAACAGAGCCAGCCCGAAAGATGATTTCCCTTTACCTCACATTGATGTATTGGTTGATAATACGGCTCAGTTCTTGGTATTCTCCTTCATGGATGGATTTTCAGGATATAATCAGATCAAGATGTCACCTGAAGACATGGAGAAGACAACTTTTATCACACCCTGGGGCACGTTCTGTTATAAGGTGATGCCATTCGGACTGAAGAATGCTGGTGCAACGTATCAACGGGCTATGGTAACATTATTCCACGACATGATCCATAAAGAAATTGAATGTTATGTGGATGACATGATTGCCAAGTCCCTCACAGAAGAAGACCACCTGATGAATCTGTTGAAACTATTCAAGCGTCTGAGGAAGTACCAACTGAAGTTAAACCCCAACAAATGCACATTCGGGGTGCGATCCGGTAAGCTGCTGGGATTTATTGTAAGCGAGAAAGGGATTGAAGTTGACCCTAATAAAGTCAAAGCCATTCAAGAAATGCCTGCACCGAAGTCAGAAAAAGAAGTTCGAGGGTTTCTAGGTAGATTGAACTACATTTCAAGGTTCATATCTCACCTTACAGCAACCTGTGAACCTTTGTTCAAGCTGTTAAGAAAGGAACAAACGGTCAGGTGGAACGAAGACTGCGAGAGGGCTTTTGACAAGATCAAGGAATATTTACAAGAGCCTCCAATCCTTATGCCTCCAGTTGAAGGAAGACCTCTGATAATGTACTTGACAGTATTAGGAGAGTCAATGGGATGTGTGTTGGGCCAGCATGACGAGTCTGGTCGAAAAGAGTATGCAATTTACTACTTAAGCAAAAAGTTTACCGACTGTGAACAACGTTATTCACTGCTCGAGAAAACTTGCTGTGCTTTAGCGTGGGCTTCTCACCGACTAAGGCAGTATATGTTGACCCACACTACCTTATTGATCTCAAAGATGGACCCAGTCAAGTATATTTTTGAGAAGCCAACACTTACCGGACGGGTTGCAAGATGGCAAATGATCCTCACAGAATATGACATCCAGTACACATCTCAGAAAGCCGTCAAGGGCAGTGTACTGTCTGATTATCTTGCTGAGCAACCTATTAATGACTACCAGCCTATGAGATTTGACTTCCCTGATGAAGACATCATGTTCATAAAAGCAAAAGATCATGAAGAGCCTGTTCACACTGAAGGGCCTGACCCAGAAGAGGAATGGACTATGATGTTTTATGGGGCTGTTAACATGAATGGTTGTGGTGTTGGTGCAATACTCATTACACCTAAAGGAGTTCACATGCCTTTCTCGGCAAAACTCACCTTTAACTGCACTAACAACGAAGCTGAATACGAAGCTTGCATTATGGGTCTTGAGGAAGCCATTGACCTCAGGATCAAGACTTTGACTGTGTTCGGGGATTCAGCTCTGGTAGTTAATCAAACCAACGGCAAATGGTACACACATCAGGATCATCTAATACCTTATAGGGATTATACAAGGAGGTTATTGACTTTCTTTACAACGGTCAAGCTTGAGTATATCCCTCGGGACGAGAATCAGTTTGCAGATGCTCTGGCTACCATTTCATCCATGATCAAAGTTCAAGCTGCCAACTTCGTACCTCGGATCTCAGTGTCCAGACTTGATAGACCAGCATATGTATTTGCAGCAGATGTTGCCAAAGATGATAAGCCTTGGTTCCATGACATTAAGTGCTTCTTGGAGGATCAAACATACCCACCTGGGGCATCTTCAAATGATAAGAAGACATTAAGAAGGCTAGCTGGTAGTTTCTTCCTGAATGCTGATGGTTCCATGTACAAGAGAAACTTTGATATGGTACTCCTCAGATGCGTTAATAGGACAGAAGCAGACTTGTTGATGCACGAGGTGCATGAAGGATCCTTTGGTACCCATGCAGGAGGGCATGCTATGGCTTAAAAGCTGTTAAGATCAGGCTATTACTGGATCACAATGGATGCTGACTGTTGTGCCTATGCCAGAAAATGCCATAAATGCCAGATTTATGCGGATAAGGTGCATGTGCCTCCCAACCCTCTGAATGTGATGTCTTCACCATGGCCCTACGTCATGTGGGGCATTGATATGATTGGCAAGATTGAACCAACTGCTTCAAATGGCCACAGATTCATCCTGGTTGCCATTGATTATTTTACCAAGTGGGTTGAAGCAGCTTCCTATGCAAATGTTACAAGGCAAGTGGTAGCCCGATTCCTGAAGAAAGACATCATCTGTCGGTATGGAGTTCCCGAGCGAATCATTACTGATAATGGTTCCAACTTAAACAACAAAATGATGGCAGAACTATGTCGGGACTTCAAAATCCAACACCACGATTATTCTCCTTACAGGCCAAAGATGAACGGCGCTGTTGAGGCAGCTAACAAGAATATCAAGAAGATTGTACAAAAGATGGTGGTTACCTATAAAGATTGGCACGAAATGCTACCATTCACCTTACATGGGTACCGTACGTCAATCAGAACTTCCACTGGGGCAACACCGTATCAACTTGTGTATGGTATGGAGGCAGTCCTACCTGTTGAAGTTGAATTACCCTCCCTGCGGGTACTAATGGATGTTAAGCTGAACGAAGCAGAATGGGTCCGGTCCCGATACGAACAACTGAATCTGATTGAAGAGAAGAGATTGGCTGCAATCTGCCATGGGCAGCTGTACCAGAAAAGAATGAAGAAAGCCTTCGATCAGAAAGTCAGGCTCCGAGAATACCAAGTAGGAGATCTTGTGCTGAAAAGACTCCTCCCTCCTCATACAGACCACAGGGGCAAGTGGACTCCGAACTATGAAGGGCCATTCGTAGTAAAGAAAGTTTTCTCTGGTGGAGCACTGATGCTCAGCACTGTAGATGGTGAAGACTTCCCGTCCCCTGTGAATTCAGATGCAGTTAAAAAATACTTCGCATAAAATGACCCGCTGGACATAAAAACAGAATGTAAGTCCAGGCAAAAATAGGGCATCCCGGCGAGTCAAAAACAGAATAAAAGACTCGGGCAAAAATAAGGGAAATAAATAAAAAAAATGTACACCCGCTGAGTTGAAAAGCCGCATTGGACAACTCAGGCAAAAATGGGTATCCCGATGGATCGAAAACCCGAAAGGGCGATCCATGCAAAATAAGGGAATAAGCGAACAACTGCATTCTGAATTCTTCTGTATCACTTACAACTTGGTAAGCTTCGAAGGGATCAAGCTTCTTTCAGAATCAGCCTTCTTCAGAAAGCAAGACGAGAAGAACGTCAAAAGTCATACGAGTCATAGCAAAAGGGAAGCTCCTTGAAGCGTCGTCAGCATTGCCAGCATCTTTTGTTGCTCAATTTGTAACAATCTCCTCATTTTAGGGGATTTGTTTCTATGACTGTATCTTGCCAATTCAGGGCACACGAATTAATAAAATCAGATTTTCAGTCATGTTTCGTCTCGTACATTTTATTTTCATTTGCGAAAAATGTCCGATGTCTTTAAGATACTGATTACATAAATACAAATGCTTCTCTTCTAAAAAATACGTGCTTGCAGGAAATATAATTACTCCCGGGAATGTCTAAACTTTTACGATGGAATCTGGTAAGGGATACCTTGGGATTACTTGTGCGTTTCTCTGTCTTTTCAGGATTTGCAGGTATTCAAAGCACAGCATGGGGCATGAAAGCTTCACCCCAGTAAGCTGGCAAATCATTATTTACTCAGTCTCAGCACCAGAGGTGCTTTCTCCCCAGCTGAGTTGCCATTTGTTGTTTCCTCCTCAACCAAGTACAAAAGCCAGGGAACCATCTCTCCATAGAGTGTCAACCTCTATCCGGAAGAGCAACGCGTGAAGGAATCACAACAGAGTGAAGGAAGCTTCTACAAACCCGGCTGGGTCCCCCATACAAGGATAGGTCTATCAGTGACCTATTTCCCCATGCAGATGCATATTATCAGATCTACCAGTGATCTTATCCCCAGCTGGGATATCCATTTCAACCAGATCAGCCAGAGATCTTCGCAAAAATGGGATCCAGATCCCGGATCGATATCTTTAGCATAATCATAGCATTCGCATCATATTTTCCCCGCAGAGCGTAGCATTCCGTCTAATACGGAGCATTACGGCAAAAATCAAACATATTACATAATCATAAGCCATGATCTGAATCAAACACTTGTAAATACTAGCTTACCATCAACAATATACAAATACTCCCCAGATTCCCCGGCAGAGAGCCAAAGCATTTGCTTTACACTCACAAATACAAGTACAAATTCCCTGACACCCGTCCGTGTCATTATTCCCCAGTAAAGTCGCCCGAGCATTCTTTACAAACAGACCACTTATATTACAGATACTTCTTGACACTCTTCCGTGTCATATCCCCAGTAGAAAGCCAAAGTGTCCCCTTTACACTCATCGTACAAATACATATACATACTGATTCCTTGACACTCGTCCGTGTCACCCTCCCCAACATAGTTACCTAAAATACTTTGTAGGTCATATATTTGTTTATAATGCACTTTTCCAGATAGACACTCGTCCGTGTCTTACTCGTACCTTTACTCATACAGATACTCGTCCGTATCTTGTATACACCATTTATACCCCCCCAGATTCGACACTCGTCCGTGTTCTTTGTTAACCAGTTGGTACTCGTCCGTATCATCATCTCTGAACATGCGTCAAGCATTTGTTTCTACCTGATACCCGTCTGTATCATAGTCTTAAGGATGTTCATCCGCATCTTTAATCTATACACCGTGTCAAACACTTAGGTCTTCTTGAATTTAGACACTCGTCTGTGTCTATTATTCCCCAGAAGAATCCCCTCAGCTTCGACACTCGTCTGTGTTTTTTTTAACCAGTTGGTACTCGTCCGTATCATCATCTCTGAACATGTGTCAGTGTTTGTTTCTACCCGATACTCGTCTGTATCATAGTCTTAAGGATGCTCGTCTGCATCTTTAATCTATACACAGTGCCCGAACAATTATACCTCTCATTCCTTGGATATAGACACTCGTCCGTGTTTACTATTCCCCAGCAAAGTCCCCAACAAAACTTGTTAAACTATTTCTTTTCTATCTGACATTCGTCCTATGTCATGATACCTTTGCGGCAGCCGTACCCTGCCAGGTGATCGTCCTTCACCTTTTTGATGATCGTCCTTCATCAACCCCCAGTGGGGTCTCTATTCATTAGACCCCCTTCTTATCCGACATTCCCTATGTCGTGATATTCTTAGCAGCCGTCCCCTGCTAGGTGATCGTCCTTCACCTCTTTATGATCGTCCTTCATCATTTTATCTAATGGTCGTCCCCATCATTGATCTTGTTATCTGACATTCGTCCTATGTCATGATAAACCTTGAGAGCAGTCGTACCCTGCTAGGTGATCTTCCTTCACCTCTTGATGATCGTCCTTCATCATGCTTATCCGATGGACGTCCCCATCGTCAACCTTGTTACCCGATATTCGTCCTATGTCGTGGTACTTTCGGCAGCCGTACCCTGCCCAGTGATCGTCCTTCACCTTAGATGGTCGTCCCTCATCTTACCCCCAACAGAGCAGTCGTCCCCTACTAGGTGATCGTCCTTCGCCTTTGATGACCGTACCTCATCATCTATTTTATTTACCCATAATCCCCAGAGAGTCTTATATCTTTACCTGATGGCCGTCCCAAACACAATCTCTTATATCCCCAGCTTGTCGGCCGTCCCCGTCATTGCTTTATTTCCCGCATCTTCCCCATCTTGTCGGCCGTCCCCGTCATTGCTTTATTCCCCGCATCTTCCCCAGCGTGTCGAACGTCCCCGTCATTGCTTCATCCCCAGCAGTCGTCCTCTGCTCGACGGTCGTCCTCCGTCACCCGCACTTTATAATTATACTTTATTTTCCTTTTACAATCTATATCCCTTTTCTTCTTCATTCTGTGAGTGCAAATTTTGGAGTGTCTTTGGTATTCAACCACAAGTTATCTTGTTTGCCTGTTAAGCCGTTGCTTACATCCTGCACAGCTAACTCATGTTTGAATAAGGGCAGCTGTTGTAAACACCCCAAATTTTCCCTCACCCATTCACACCATGGCTTATGATCATTTCATATGCATAAATTCAATCATAGTATCTCATACCACATTTTTTGATTCACTGCATTGCTTCTAAGTCATCTGCACCTAGGGTTTGTGATCTGAGCTATCCAAGAGCCACTTGAGCCACTCCAAAGGTCTTAAATAACTTCAAAGGGGTCCATGTGTGTTCAAGCATCATATTGTATCCCCACAAAGTCAAGAAAGTCAAAGAATCACAAGAACTGGGAAAGGCATGGAAGCAGAGCCAGGTTTAACTGCACAGATGACCTAGAATTAGGGTTTTGGTTTCAAAGGACATAACTCCAAATTTTTTGGTCATTCTTGTTTCTATTGGTCTCTATATGTTATAAGGATCATACATATCAAGTTTCATGAAGAAATTCCATGGGGAAGGCATCTAATCAAGAGTTGACTTCTTGAGCAAGTCAGTGCAAAATCAGGGCATCTGAGGCCCCCAATGACCCAACCAAGGGGTGTTCTTCATCATTTTGATTGTGTATGATCTTTATTTGATCATAGAAGGTGTTGGAAGTTCACAAGATTGAAGATTTTCAAGCCATTTGCAAAGTTGCCTTTTTGGGAAAATGACTTGTAATGGAAACTTGCCATTTTGGGAAACTTTTTCAACCCTTGCTTTTTGATTCAAAAATGCTTCAAATGGGAAAACTTTGGTCATGAAAGTTGTAGAATGGATCTTTCCCTTTTCAAAAAGTACAAGAACTCATTCTAATTCATTTTGGATCAAAAGTTATGACTTGTCAAAGTTGGGAAAAATCACATAATTTCAAGTTATGTACCAAAGAGGCATTTTGCAAAATGATATGATCAAGCATTCCAAAGGCTTCAAATGTGCACAAACTCATTACAACATACTCACATGACCTCTAAAGATCAGAATTGACCCAAGAATATTGCATTCTGGTGCCTTGAGCTTCATGAATTTCCAAAAGGGCCAAAGATGTACCAACTTGCAAAAACTCATGAAGCCATGCCTCTACTTGTTACAGCTCATAGAATCTGATCCATATGAACTCCATGATCTCTGCTGAGCCCAACCATGCCCCTATCACAACCTCACACTTGCCCATACCTCAAGTACACCTAGACTTGACTTTTTGCAAAAACCCCCGGTAAACACCCCAAACTTTCCCTCACCCATTCACACCATGGCTTGTGATCATTTCATATGCATAAGTTCAATCATAGCATGTCATATTGCATTTTTACTTCACTGCATAGCTTCTAAGTCATCTACATCTAGGGTTTGTGATCTGAGCAATCCAAGAGCCATTGGATCCACTCCAAAGGTCATCAATCACTTCAAAGGGGTCCATGTATGTTCAAGCATCATATTATATCCTCTCAAAGTCAATAAAGTCAAAGAATCACAAGAACTGAGAAAGGCATAGGAGCAGAGCCAGGTTTAACTGCACAGATGACCTAGAATTAGGGTTTTGGTTTCAAAGGCCATAACTCCAATATTTTTGGTCATTCTTGTTTCTATTGGTCTCCATATGTTATAGGGATTATGCATATCAATTTTCATGAATAAATTCCATGGGGAAGGCCTCTAATCAAGAGTTGACTTTTTGAGCAAGTCAGTGCAAAATCAGGGCATCTGAGGCCCCCAATGACCCAACCAAAGGGTGTTATTCATCATTTTGATTGTGTATGGTTTTTATTTGATCATAGAAGATGTTAGAAGTTCACAAAATTGAAGAATTTCAAGCCATTTGCAAAGTTGACTTTTTGGGAAAATGACTTGTAATGGAAACTTGCCATTTTGGGAAACTTTTTCAACCCTTGCTTTTTGATTCAAAAATGCTTCAAATGGGAAAACTTTGGTCATGAAAGTTGTAGAATGGATCATTCCGTTTTCAAAAAGTACAAGAACTCATTCTAATTCATTTTGGATCAAAAGTTATGACTTGTCAAAGTTGGGAAAAATCACATAAATTCAAGTTTTGTACCAAAGAGGCATTTTGCAAAGTGGTATGATCAAGCATTCTAAAGACTTCAAATGTGCACAAACTCTTCACAATATGATCATGTGACTTCTAAAAGTCAGAATTGGCCCAAGAATATTGCATTTTGGTGCCTTGAACTTCATGAATTTCCAAAGGGGGCAAACATGTACCAACTTGCAAAAACTCATGAAGCCATGCCTCTACTTGTTACAGCTCATAGAATCTGATCCATATGAACTCCATGATCTCTGCTGAACTCAACCATGCCCCTATCACAACCTCACACTTGCCCATACCTCAAGTACACCTAGACTTGACTTTTTGCAAAAAACCCCATACCAATCCCACAGTGACACAACAACTATTCTGACCAACCAAGACTTTACAAACACACCAAAAGCAAGCCATTTCAGATGATCTTTGAGCCTGAATACACACACAAGCCATAGTTCAAGAAACTCACCCCTTATGCATTTTGCTTCGAATCACACAGCACAAGCATCAAACATTCAAACAAACTTCATAAAACATCTCAGCATGTTCCACTGATCAAAAACCAACCATTGAAACAGCCCAAAACCTCACACAAACCAAATACGATTTCTCCCCCCTTTTGAACAGAACTCAAGCAATCTCTCAAACTAGCCCAAATAAACTCCAGATAAGCTTTGCAAACACTTGAGGGAGGTCAGTGGAGTTGATTGGAAGCAAGAAACTGGTCCAGAAGCTCTTGGGTTGAAAGCTTCGATTCAGGTAGCCATGGAAATTCATTTTTCCAGAACTCTATTTTCATGTTTCTAAATGATAAAGCATGTTCTCATTATTACACTGAACCTTTTATTTTTGAAAATGATTGAGTTTTGAGGTTGTATGGATGTTCTGAAATTTTGTTCAGTTTTAAGATTTTGTTCGAATCTTGTTGTTAATGATGAATACATGAAATTTGATGCTGGATTCTTGTTCTAGGGGACTTGGGGATCATTTCTGGAGATTTGGGAGGTTTGATTTGACCTAGGGAGTGTTTTTGAGATTTTTAGGGAGGGAGGTCACCGGAGAAGACGACCGGAGCTCGTTTCCGGTGACCTGAAAATAATTAGGGCTAATTAATTAGGGTTAGCCAGGTTTGAATATGGACCCTTGATCTGGTTGACTAAGTCAATCTCCCGCGCGCGTGTGTGGCCCAGATTTGTCATTAAACCCTAATTCAGATTAATTAGGTTTAAATTTAAATTTTCCAGAAGCAATCTCAACCGTCCATGAGCGCGCGCAGTCTTTCCCTCCCCCCTGAGTTTGAATGCTGGCCCTTGATTGCGTTGACTCTCCATTTTTCTTCATTTTAATTTCTTTTCTTTTCATTTCTTTTCCATATTTTATTTAAAATAGTAAAAATCATTTAAAAATTATGAAATTTTCTGTCAAAGATTTCATTAATTTTTAAGACACAAAAATATTTTTATTTTTATTTTTTGCATTAAAAATTATTTTTAAATCATTTAAGAGTTTATTTTTAATTAGTTAATGAAAATTAATTGATTAAAAATACTTTTAAGTATTTAAAAATCACAAAAAAATTCATGTAACCTTTGAACACATTTAGAAACATTGTCCAACTCTCAAACCAAATTTCTTTTTTGTTCTTGATGCCTTTTGATCATTTTCAATGGAATTAAAATCATTTTTAGGCAATATTTTGTTTCAAACTTCAAAAATTCATTTCTGCCTAACCATTGAGAGTTGGACAATGATTCTTTTTGCTTTGCATCTTGCATAACATGTAGTTTATAGGATAAAATTGGCATGAATTGATCTTGAATTTCCAATTTGTTTTGCATTTTTCTTGACAAGGTACCTTAAAACCCTAGTAATCTTAGAAAATTCATAACTCTCACTAGGTTAAGAGTTGGATCCCCTCCTTTGGGCAGTGAGTTTGTATAGGTTTAGGGTTCCTTTGAGTGCATTTTCAAATTTGCATCATGTCATTTGCTTCTGGTTTTGGATTTTGCTTTGTGTGTTGGTCATAAACCCTAATTTATGCCTTCCTTTGCATCCATCTTCCATTTGCTTGCATACCATGACTTGCCATGACATTTTGTGCATTCATTTGATTCATAAGACATCTTAGGACATATTAGAATCATGTTTGATCATTGCATATTTCATTTGCCATGTTGTATGTCATTTGCATTCCATAACTTTTCATGTACTTTCATGGTTCAATACATGCCTCATTTGCATCCTTATGCTTGTATGATCATTCTAATGCCTTGCTTCATGCTTGCATCCTCTCTTAGAATCATTAACATCATACTTATGCTTCTGGTTTTGGTTTGCATCATGCCATTTCATCTCATTTGCATTGCATTTCATTTCTTTCACTAACTTTTCAGGTGGTAAGTTACTTTGAGAAGTGAATTTGCCTTCACTTCTCATATTCTCTTTTCATCTCTTTCATTTCCCTTGCTGCATTTTGTATGTGTTTTGATTAGAGCTTGCTCATTCTTGTTCATCTTACTTTCTTTCTTCAAGCAACTTGACTTCTTAAGTGAAGCAAGTTGTTTTGCTTCTCTTTGTTCCTCTCATCTGCTTCTCTCCTTGGTGGTTCTTTGAAGATCTTTCTCTTAAACCTCACAAACCCTAGGACTTCCAAGCATGATAACTTTTTTAGGATTGTTTAGTCCCCCATTTAGCTTTTACCTTTGTGTCATCTTTGAGTCTTCTCTTCTCATCTCATAATCAGGGACTAAACCCTAAAGGCTTTAAGGCTTTGTGATTAAGCTTATGCCTGCATCCTTCTATTAGGATGGAGTGTATAACTTTAATCCTAAGTGTTAAACCCTTAATGTGTTTAAATCCTTTAATCAATTCACTTAATAATCATCAAGACATCAAGCTTGTAACTTGGGCCTTGCATTAGGGTTCTAATTCTTCCTTAATTGGTTAAGAAGGACTAACCCTAGTGTTAATGGACAAGTCCCCCTCAAGTTGTCTTACAAACCATAAAACTCACTTCTTCATCTTATCATTAACTAAAATCCATCTAATAAAGGTTTTGTTTTGTCATGAGGTTAATCCCTAATCATGGATAAAGTTGAGGAGTCTTTCTCAACTTAAATGTTCTCATCTATTATCCTTCTATTAGGATGGTGTAATGAGTCCATTAGATCCTTGATTATGGCTTAATCTCATTACTTAACACTAAATAAAAACTCCAAAAACATCTAAATAATCACAAGTAGGTTAATGATCTTAATCCTACACCATGGTGATTAAGTGTGAGATGTTGACTTCACACTTAAGGTATCCTCATTACCCCTAATCAGAGGGAGGATGTGATGAGTTTACTAACCCATTGGTTTAGGCTTAAGCTCATTAACTTATGACAAACTTTCAAAAGCAATAAAAGTCTGAAAATACAAAAAACCAACAATAATCGTCTCCTCCTGGATTCTTTTCTCATCATATTCACTCACAAACGAGAACTCGCTTCTTCCGTCTAATGCAAGACAATTTGCACCTGAGCCAGACAAGTCATACACTTGAGCATAGACAAGTAGGCAGTTCACAAGTCAATTTATCTTTCAGTCTCTTTGGGTCGAACTACGGTGTTCTGACTTCCTCATTGCACGAGAGGATACGTAGGCATAACTTAACAATTATCGAACAAAAGTCTCTGTATATCCCCCCTCTTCCAGCATCATTCATTGAGCCTCATAGTCTTGAGCATTTCACTTCTGTTCTCACACTGACACTTCTCTTATGCACTTCACACTTCTTTTACACTAACACTTGCATTCTTTTCCAGCTTTGATGCACAAATTGCACTGACACTACCCCTTTAAAACACAAATCTTTTAAGCGTGGATCCCGTCGAGTACGACGGACAATCTGGGTGCTAATACCTTCCCAGGTTGTAAACAACCCCCTTTCTCAGTCTCTCTGGTTCGCAACCGTCTTATCCATATCTTCCTAGGTTTATGCAGCATTACCTTTCCTTCGGGATAAAAATGTCTAGCTGGCGACTCTATTCATTTCTCTCTTTTCGCCGACCGTTCGCGTCTGTACCCCTTCTGACCAGGTGTCATTCGGTGGGAGCGACAGCTTGGCGACTCTGCTGGGGACCCTTATACTGTAACCAGGGCTTCTGTTTCTTTTTGTTGGTTCCTCCTAGCGCTTGTTTGATTTGTGTTTACTGGAGTGTTACGTGCTAATTGTGTTTGTATATTTACTTTATTTACTGCTTTATGCACAGTTATTTACTGCTTTCTTTACAGCTTTATATATCATACTGTCATACTGTTATCTGGCTGGATCTGGTTTTTGCTTTGGTGGGTGGGGTTCTATTGAGAATTTAAGGTCCTACACCTGGGACCTGAATGAGACCTAGGCTAGAGTGGTTCATGTTCTTTCCCATTCCATTTCGGTCTGGTGCGGGAATATGAAACACGGTTCATATGTGGGTTTCTTCTTGAGAACTCTGTGCTACAGATCTCCTGTAGTGCTAGGGCTATCTGGGAAGCCTGCTAAGTCTGGATGACCTTTACTATGACCTTCAGAAACTGAGGTGAATTAGAGGAGGATCTTTTATGGTTATTGTAAACACTGTACCTCCGGGTTAGAAGTGTCTACACTTCTCATAACTGATCCAAGTCTGAGGATCCTTGTTTTAGAACACCACCTGTGAGGGGGTTGGGCTGTTTACAGGTTTGCAGGAACCCTTGGCCACATCATACCCTGATACTTGTTTTGTTTAAGAGTACTCCATTTTGGGACAGTTCTTGTGATTTGAACCCTGGACATGTGACTCTTTATTTGAGTCCCCCACCTTGGTTACTGGACTTCTGAACCTCCATCTGGACTTCTTGAACATACATGGACTTATATACCAAGGCAGTAATCAGATCCAGCTCGATCACAAACCCTTGCATATCATTTGCATACATCATCATTGCATCATTTAACATTTGTTTATTTGTTTTTCAGGGTATCCACTTTACATTTGGCTTGGTTTTGACCCCTTCATCTGCATAGACCCTTGTTCACCAGTTATCTGCTTTAGCTATCTTCATCAGTTGCCTGCTTCAGCTATTTTTTTCATCACCAGCCCAGCCTATCAGTGGCTCATCTCCAGTATCAGTCTTCATCATCAGTACTTGTTTTCAGCTCTTCATCAACAGTCATGGCACCCAAGAAGAGCAACATCTCATATCATTTCTTTGAACCTGTGCTGACTGGCATCAGGCAGGTCCAGACACTTATCACTCCAGACCACATCCCATTATTCAGAGAGCATTATGGAGGCATCCTTGATATGGTTATGGACCTAGACCCTTCTCAGAGGAGTTTGATCCACACTTGCCTACAGTTTTATGACCCTCCTTTGAGATGCTTCACTTTCCAGAACTTTCAGCTGGGACCTTTGCTGGAGGAGTTCTCATCACTGATTGGAGTACCTGTCAGGGGTGGTATCCCCTTCAACCCTGAAATGACAATTCCCAGCAATGAAGAAGTGGCAAAAGCATTGTACCTGGAGCCTATTTTGATTGAGCAGAACATGACAACAAAGGCTGGAATCCCTGGCCTACACTTAGACTTTCTGACTTCTCAGGCCATCCTGAAGGCCTCTTTGGGAGAATGGAGGGCAGTTTGTGCATTGTTGGCCCTCAGTATATATGGGGTTATATTATTTGCAGATGAGCCCAAGTTTATCAACAAAAATGCCATTCATCTCTTCCTTTTGAGGAACCCAGTACCCACCTTGCTGGGAGATTTTTATTATTCTGTTCACCAAATAAATGAGAAGCAAAGAGGGAGGTTGGTGAGATGTTGTGCTCCCCTGTTTCATACCTGGCTGCTCAAACACTTACCCAAGACTGATGCTTTCCTGAATCCTCACCAACAGAAAAATTGGGCTAAAAGACTTATTGCTTTGACTTCAGATGACATCAGGTGGTGTACCCAGAGCACCAAAGGCAGGGACATAATTACTAGCTGTGGGCAGTTCCCCAATGTACCTCTAATAGGAGTGAAGGGTTGCATCAACTACAACCCTTTGCTGTTTAAAAGACAATTGGGCTATGCTTTGGTTCACCCTCCTAGAGTGCAAGACTTGGCTGAAACCCTTTATTGTGAGATAAAACCTAATCTAGCTGTTGTCAGGCAAGCATCCTGGGCTTGGGACAACATCCAGACCAAAGGGATGGCCATTCTTGGGAGGTGCAACAATGTGGCTTCAGCTCAGTATTATGAATGGTCTCATGCTAGGGCTCAGATTTCTGGGATGCCTTTCACCATTGAGGATGCACCTGGACCATCCACAGCACCACCTCCAGCCACTGTCAGCCTGGAAGAATTTGAGAAACTGAAGGACAGGAATGAGAATCTGTCTCAAGCTCTGAAGAAGACCCTCTGGGAGAGGAGTGATGGTCGTCTAGACATTGAGAGGTTGGAAAAGCTTAAGGTGGAGCATCTAGCCAGGATTGAGAAAGCAGAGGACTACATCAAGAAATCAAGAGCTGGAGAGCAAATTTTGAAGAATGCCTGTAAGGAGGCCCAGTTTCAGAAGGCTAGGACTGATCTCTATCTGAAAGAAAGTCAAGCTAGGTGGGTCAGGATCACTGAAGCTCGTACTCAAAAAGATAAGAGAACTCAGGACAGGATTGAGCAGTTGGAGGCCAATGAAAAGAAACAACAGGAGGCTCTACTTGCAGCCTAGAAGGAGATTTCAGAGTTGAAGCTTAGGGCTGGTGTGAAGAGGTCAAAGGACCAAGACAGGCACAAGAAGCTGACCACTGCTATTGCCACTAGAAACCTTCTTATCAGAAACATTACAGAGCATCCGGCTGGTCCTGTAACTGAAGCACTTCTGCAGGAGGTTAAGGAGGATGAGTTTGGATTAGATGTTTGACTTCTTTGCTTGTTGTTATTTCCATTTGATGTACTTTTCTTTTTATGTTGTATTTTGACCCTTCAAGGGCATGTGTTGTAAAAAACAAACTATGCATGATCCACCATTTGTAATGTATTTTGTCAGTTTGTTTCATTTGAGTTTCTTTTTCTCAAGCAACATCAAAGCATCTTCCTCAGGGTCTGGAAAGGTCAAAACCAAGCACCAAGCCAGGATACCTTGGAAAATAAATAAGCATACTGCATTGCATACTAACTTTTGTTTTGTTTTGTAGGTTTTTGTTTTGTTTGTTACTAACTCTGTTGTGATTCAGGAATTATTGCTCGCCGTAGAGTGTTCCCTCTCAATCGTCCGCACAGGTATCCTACTCGCAACAATCTTCCTGGTATCCAAATGGACCAAGTACAGCAAGATCTGACAGAGGTCAGAACCCAGATGGCTAATGAAAGGCTGGAGATGAGGAACCAAATGACCCAATTCATGGAAGTAATGAATGGTTTGGCCCAAAGTCAAGAAAGGTTGAGGGCATTGGTAGAAAGACAAAACCCGGAAGAACCCCATCTGGGAACTGGAGGAACAAGTAACAATGAAAGAGGTCAGCCTCATGCTAATCCACCAGTATATGGGCCTCACCTACATCCAGAAGTCAACATCCCTACTAATGTGCAAGGAAATACTACTGGGGGGAGGATTTTACAAGAAGACCCCCAAGAGGAGCAATTCACTGTCATGGGGGCTGGGGATGAAGTTTATGATAGGAGGTTTGATGAAATTGCTGAGAAGTTGAGATCTCTTGAGTCTCAAAATTCCCTAGGCTTTGATGTCATGGATATGGGGTTAGTGGACGGGGTAAGGATTCCCCACAAGTTTAAACCCCCGTGCTTCGAGAAGTACAACGGAACTTCCTGCCCACGAACTCACTTGCAGTCCTTTCTGGGGCGACTTAAAGCATACACCATGGATGAAAAGCTGTGGATGTTCTATTTTGAAGACAGTTTGACTGGGGCTTCCAGGGAGTGGTACTCACACTTGACCAGAGCTACAATCAGATGCTGGAAGGACCTAGCTGAGGCCTTCATCAGGCAGTACCAATACAATCTGGACATGGCTCCTAACATGACCCTTTTGATGGGAATGTCTCAGTCCTCTAGAGAAAGCTTCAGGGAATATGCCCAGAGGTGGAGACAGCTTGCTGCTGCTATCCAGCCACCCATGTCGGAAAGAGAAATGGCCGACATGTTTATGAATACTCTGCAAGGTACATATATTGATAGGCTAGCTGCCTTTTCTTCCACTTGCTTCGCCGACGTAGTTATAGCTGGAGAAAGAATTGAGAGCCTTCTGAAGATGGGTAAAATTTCTGATAATGGTGCAAGTTCGTCAAGTAATCCTAGGAAGCCTTTTGTGGGACCTAGAAGAGCCGGTGAGACGAATGCCATTCATACCAGCAGGGGCAGACCTCAGTATGTCCACAGGTCAGTGGCAGTTGTCACTATTCCAACTTCGATTCCTCAGCAACCAACATATCAACAACCGCAACAACCACACTATCAACAGCAAGTTCAGTATCCGCCACAAAGGACCTACAACAACAATAACAGCAATCAGCAGCAAAGACCTTTTCAGCAAAGACCATCACAGGCCAATAGGGTGATTGATCCAATCCCTATGCCTTATGCCGCTTTATTGCCACAACTCCTGAAACTCAACTTGGTTGAATTAAGGACATTGGCACCACCAGATCCCTCCAATCTTCCAAGAAATTATGATGTCAACGCCAGATGTGCTTTCCATTTCAATGCACCTGGCCACAATACGGAAAAATGCAGGGCTTTGCAAATGAAGGTACAAGACCTGGTGGATTCTAAAGCCCTCAACTTTGCACCCCCTCCAAGTGTCACCAAGAATCCCATGCCCAATCATGGAGGACCAAGAATTAATGCCATTGAGGAAGACAAGCCATCCTTCTTAATCACCAGTGTTGGACAGATTCGAACGCCTCTGGTCGAAATTAAAGCTCAGCTTCTAGAGTGCCAGATGTTCCCCGGGTGTGAGCTCGGTTGTGGTTATTGCAACATTTCAGTCAATGGGTGTGATAACTTAAGAAGCGGCATAGATGGTCTTATCAAAAGTGGTATACTTCAGATTACAACATCAGCGCCTACAAATTCAGCAATCCCTTTGACAACAATTCCTGACTCTTCTACAACTGCAACAACAATCATTCCGACCAATTCATCAATTTCATCAACAATGGCTTCCTCTATCACTTCAACAAATCAGATGTCAACAACCATTTCTTCTACAACATCAGCATCCATTTATTCAGCAGGATCTTCTACAACACCAACAGACATTAATGAAGATATCTCAGCAGTCACTATCTACTATGATCCGTCAAGTGTTCCTCCAAACAACAACTTTCAACAACAAACAGTGGCACCTCCTGCCAGATTACCAGTCACCATTTACTACGATCCGCACACCGTTACAATACCCTCCTCTGTAGCAGTCAGTCCAGTTACCATCACGGTGCCTGGACCCGTTCCATACGAAAGCAGTAATGCCATACCTTGGCATTATGGCTCTGATCTCTACTGCAACGGGGAGAAAATCACTTTGGATTCTTCAACCTCTTCTCCACAAATTGATAATGTTGGGGGAGGCAGAGGCTTCACGAGAAGCGGACTCCTTTTTGCCTCACAATTGCAAAGACCTAATGCCGACGCAGAAGCTGATGCCAAAGCAAAGGGAAAGAGTGTGATATCTGAAGAACCAACCATCAAAGAATCTCAGAAGACATCTTTTGAACAAGATGTAGACGAGTTTATGAGGATTATAAAAAGAAGTGATTACAAAGTGGTGGATCAGCTTCACCAAACTCCCTCAAAGATCTCCATATTATCCCTGCTGATGTGTTCTGAAGCTCACAGGAATGCATTATTGAAAGTCTTGCACGCAGCATACGTGCCAGAGGAGATCACCGCTAATCAGCTAGAAATTGTGGTGGCAAATGTCAATACTAGTCATGGACTGGGCTTCACCAATGCTGACTTAACAACTGAGGGACGTAACCACAACAAGGCTTTACACATCACTCTGGAATGCAAGGGTGCTGTTCTATCCCATGTACTGGTGGACACTGGGTCTTCACTCAATGTTCTACCAAAGAAAGCCTTAGCGAAGCTTGAGTATGATGGCTTGGCACTACGTCCAAGTAATTTGGTGGTGAGAGCATTTGATGGCTCTAAGAGATCAGTGCTTGGAGAGATTGATCTGCCTGTGATGATTGGCCCGCAGACTTTTAAAATTACCTTCTATGTGATGGACATTCAGCCAGCCTACAACTGTTTGTTGGGTAGACCTTGGATCCATGTCGCTGGCGCTGTTACGTCTACCCTTCACCAGAAGCTGAAATTCGAGTGGGAAGGCCAGATCATCACCATCTGTGGTGAAGAAGATATCTTTGTTAGCCATCTGGCTACGTATAAGTATATTGAGATGGATGGAGAGATCCATGAAACTATGAGCCAGGGATTTGAGGCCCTGAACATTAATGAAGCATCTGCTGTACTTGGAACCTCCATGACGTCTTATCAACAAGCCAGAAGGGTTGTTGAAGAGGGTACTGCCCAAGGCTGGGGCAAGCTGTTGCCTGTGGAGAAAAAGGAGGACAAATTTGGGTTGGGTTACAAATCAACTCAACAAGATCAATCAGAGGCTGCCAAGAAGCCCAGTTTTGTCAGCAGGGGAATGCTCACCCCGGATGCAGTGAACAACTTGGAAGACGAGGATGAAAGCAACCGCAACCTGGAGAGCTGGATACGTCCAAGGATCCCGGGGAGCCAAGTCCTTAATTGGTCTTCCCAGGAAATTATAAGGGTTACTCCTGCAGAGTAATTATTATTTCCTGTATTTTTAAGCATACATCAAGTCTTGCATCTTGCCCAAGATGACAAGACTCATTTTGTAATTGGGCCATCTTGTAATTTTGTGCAAACAGATCAATCAATGAATATCGGACATCTTTTGCAAATGAGTCTTTTTCTTTCCCGCTCACTGTTTTTCATTTTTCTTTTTGTACAAAAATAAAATGGCAATGTTTTCCAAAATGATAAACTTCATTTCACTTTTTCTAAACAAGATTAAAATCAATCACTAAAATGAAAAATCTAAACCCTTGCAGAGAGTGCCTTTCAGACTGCACCGACAACAACACTGCTATGACTTCGTATGACTTTGACAATCCAATCAATCAAGTTGATGAAGGGGTTGAAGAAGATTATGAGCTTCCTGAAGAGCTAGCCAGGTTGTTAAGGCAAGAGGAGAAGGTTATCACCCCTCATCAGGAGGAGGTTGAAACGGTTAATCTTGGTTCGGAAGAAGATGTGAAAGAAGTTAAGATCGGGGCCTGCCTACAAGACTCGGTGAAAGAGCAACTGATTGATATGCTTCGGGAGTATGTGGATGTGTTTGCTTGGTCTTACCAGGATATGCCAGGGTTGGACACCGATATTGTCATACACAAGCTGCCTTTGAAAGAGGACTGCCCGCCGGTTAAACAGAAGTTGCGCCGTACTCGCCCAGATATGGCAATGAAGATAAAGGAAGAGGTGCAAAAACAGTGGGACGCCGGATTCCTTGCTGTGACTAGCTATCCACCGTGGGTTGCTAATATTGTACCTGTGCCTAAGAAAGACGGCAAGGTGAGGATGTGTGTGGACTACCGGGATCTGAACAGAGCCAGCCCGAAAGATGACTTCCCATTACCTCACATCGATGTATTGGTTGATAATACGGCTCAGTTCTCGGTATTCTCCTTCATGGACGGATTTTCAGGATATAATCAGATCAAGATTTCACATGAAGACATGGAGAAGACAACTTTCATCACACCCTGGGGCACGTTCTGTTATAAGGTGATGCCATTCGGACTGAAGAATGCTGGTGCAACTTATCAACGGGCTATGGTAACATTATTCCACGACATGATCCATAAAGAAATTGAATGTTATGTGGATAACATGATTGCCAAGTCCCTCACAGAAGAAGACCACCTGGTAAATCTGTTGAAGTTATTCAAGCGTCTGAGGAAGTACCAACTGAAGTTAAACCCCAACAAATGCACATTCGGGGTGCGATCTGGTAAGCTGCTGGGCTTTATCGTAAGTGAGAAAGGGATTGAAGTTGACCCTGATAAAGTTAAAGCCATTCAAGAAATGCCTGCACCAAAAACAGAAAGAGAGGTTCGGGGGTTTCTAGGTAGATTGAACTACATTTCACGGTTCATATCTCACCTTACAGCAACCTGTGAGCCTTTGTTCAAGCTGTTAAGAAAATAACAAACGGTCAGGTGGAACGAAGACTGCCAGAGGGCTTTTGACAAAATCAAGGAATACTTACAAGAGCCTCCAATCCTTATGCCTCCAGTTGAAGGAAGACCTCTGATAATGTACTTGACAGTATTAGAAGAGTCAATGGGGTGTGTGCTGGGCCAGCATGACGAGTCTGGTCGAAAAGAGTACGCAATTTACTACCTAAGCAAAAAGTTTACCGACTGTGAACAACGTTATTCACTGCTCGAGAAAACTTGCTGTGCTTTAGCGTGGGCTGCTCTCCGACTAAGACAGTATATGTTGACCCACACTACTTTATTGATATCAAAGATGGACCCAGTTAAGTACATTTTTGAGAAGCCAGCTCTTACCGGACGGGTTGCAAGATGGCAAATGATCCTCACAGAATATGACATCCAGTACACATCTCAGAAAGCCATCAAGGGCAATGTATTGTCTGATTATCTTGCTGAGCAACCCATTGATGATTACCAGCCTATGAGATTTGACTTCCCTGATGAAGACATCATGTTCATAAAAGCAAAAGATCATGAAGAGCCTATTCACACTGAAGGGCCTGACCCAGAAGAAGAATGGACTATGATGTTTGATGGGGCTGTTAATACTAATGGTCGTGGTGTTGGTTCAGTACTCATTACACCTAAGGGGGTTCACATGCCTTTCTCGGCAAAACTCACTTTCAATTGCACTAACAACGAAGCTGAATACGAAGCTTGCATTATGGGTCTTGAGGAAGCCATTGACCTCAGGATCAAGACTTTGACTGTGTTTGGAGATTCAGCTCTGGTAGTTAATCAAACCAACGGTAAATGGTACACCCACCAGGACCATCTGATACCTTATAGGGACTATACAAGAAGGTTATTGACTTTCTTCACAACGGTTAAGCTTGAGTATATCCCTCGAGACGAGAATCAGTTTGCAGATGCTCTGGCTACCATTTCATCCATGATCAAAGTTCAAGCTGCCAACTTCGTACCTCGGATTTCAGTGTCCAGACTTGACAGACCAGCATATGTATTTGCAGCAGACATTGTCAAAGATGATAAGCCTTGGTTCCATGACATCAAATGCTTCTTGGAGGATCAAACATACCCACCTGGGGCATCTTCCAATGATAAGAAGACTTTAAGAAGGCTTGCTGGTAGTTTATTCCTGAACACTGATGGTTCCCTGTACAAGAGAAACTTTGATATGATACTCCTCAGATGCGTTGATAGAACAGAAGCAGACTTGTTGATGCACGAGGTGCACGAAGGATCCTTTGGTACCCATGCAGGAGGGCATGCCATGGCTAAAAAGATGCTAAGATCAAGATATTACTGGATCACAATGGATGCCGACTGTTGTGCCTATGCCAGAAAATGCCATAAATGCCAGATTTATGCGGACAAAGTGCATGTGCCTCCTAATCCTCTGAATGTGATGTCTTCACCCTGGCCCTTCGCCATGTGGGGCATTGATATGATTGGAAAGATTGAACCGAAAGCTTCAAACGGCCACAGGTTCATCCTGGTTGCCGTTGACTATTTCACCAAGTGGGTTGAAGCAGCTTCCTATGCAAATGTTACAAGACAAGTGGTAGCCCGATTCCTGAAGAGAGACATCATCTGTCGGTATGGAGTTCCCGAGCGAATCATTACTGATAATGGTTCCAACTTAAACAACAAAATGATGGCAGAGCTATGCCGGGACTTCAAGATCCAACACCACAATTCTTCTCCTTACAGGCCAAAGATGAATGGCGCTGTTGAGGCAGCTAATAAGAATATCAAGAAGATTGTGCAGAAGATGGTAGTTACCTACAAAGACTGACATGAAATGCTACCATTTTCCTTACATGGGTATCGTACGTCAATCAGAACATCTACTGGGGCAACACCGTATCAACTCGTGTATGGTATGGAGGCAGTCCTACATGTTGAAGTTGAATTACCCTCCCTACGGGTACTGATGGATGTTAAGCTGAACGAAGCAGAATGGGTCTGATCCCGATACGAACAACTGAGTCTGATCGAAGAGAAGAGATTAGCTGCAATCTGTCATGGGCAGTTATATCAGAAAAGAATGAAGAAAGCCTTCGATCAGAAAGTCAGGCTCCGAGAGTACCAAGTAGGAGATCTTGTGCTGAAAAGACTCCTCCCTCCTCATACAGACCACAGGGGCAAGTGGATTCCGAACTATGAAGGGCCATTCGTGGTAAAGAAAGTTTTCTCTGGTGGAGCACTGATGCTCAATACCATGGATGGTGAAGACTTCCCGTCCCCTGTGAATTCAGATGCAGTTAAAAAATACTTCGCATAAAATGACCCGCTGGACATAAAAACAGAATGAAAGTCCAGGCAAAAATAGGGCATCCCGGCGAGTCAAAAACAGAATAAAAGACTCGGGCAAAAATAAGGGAAAATAAATAAAAAAAATGTACACCCGCTGAGTTGAAAAGCCGCATTGGACAACTCAGGCAAAAATGGGTATCCCGATGGATTGAAAACCCGAAAGGGCGATCCATGCAAAATAAGGGAATGAGCGAACAACTGCATTCTGAATTCATCTGTATCACTTACAACTTGGAAAGCTTCGAAAGGATCAAGATTCTTTCAGAATCAGCCTTTTTCAGAAAGCAAGACGAGAAGAACGTCAAAAGTCATACGATTCATAGCAAAAGGGAAGCTCCTTGAAGCGTCGTCAGCATTGCCAGCATCTTTTGTTTCTCAATTTGTAACAATCTCCTCATTTTAGGGGGTTTGTTTCTATGACTGTATCTTGCCATTTTAGGGCACACAAATTAATAAAATCAGATTTTCAGTCATGTTTCGTCTTATACATTTTATTCTCGTTTGCAAAAATGTCCGATGTTTTTAAAATACTGATTGCATAAATACAGATGCTTTTCTTCTAAAAAATACGTGCGTGCAGGAAATGTACTTACTCCCGGGAGTGTCTAAACTCCTATGATGGAATCCGGTAAGGGATACCTCGGGATTACTTGTGTGTTTCTCTGTCTTTTCAAGATTGCAGGTATTCAAAGCACAATGTGGGGCATGAAAGCTTCATCCCAGCAATTTGGCAAATCACAATCTACTCAATCTTGGCACCAGAGGTGCTCTTTCCCCAGCTGAGTTGCCATTTATTACTCCTCCTCAGCCAAGTACAAAAGCCTGGGAACCGTCTCCCCACAGAGTGTCAACCTCTATCCTGCGAAGTAGTACCTGAGAAATCACAACAGAGTGAAGAAAGCTTCTACAAACCCCAGCTGGGTCCCTCATTAATATAGGTCTATCAATGACCCATATCCCCAAGCGGAGTCCCGTGTATCAGATCTACCAATGATCTTATCCCCAGCTGGGATGTTCACTTCAAGCAGATCAGCCAGAGATCTTCACAGCAATGGGATCCGAATCCCGGATCGGTACCTTTGCATAATCATAGCATTCGCATCATATTCTCCCCACAGAGCGTAGCATTCCGTCTAATACGGAGCATTACGACAAAAATCAAACATATTGCATAATCATAAGCCATGTTCTGAATCAAACACTTGTAAGTACCGACAATCCATCAACTGTGTACGGAAGACTCCCCAGGATTCCCCGGCAGAGAGCCAAGGCATTTGCCTTTTGCCCACAAATACAAATGCACACTCCTTTTGACACCCGTCTGTGTCATCATTCCCCAGTAAAGTCGCCCGAGCATTCTTCACGAACGGACACTTATATATTACAGATACTTCTTGACACCCGTCTGTGTCATATCCCCAGCAAAAAGCCAAAGCGTCCTCTTTGCACTCGCAGATACATATGTCCATGCAAATCCTTGACACCCGTCCGTGTCACCTTCCCCAGCATAGTTACCTGAACACTTTGTATAGCATATACTTGTTCATAATATACCTTTTGACACTCGTCCGTGTCACTCTCCCCAGCATGTTGAACACTCATCTGTACACTGTTCATACTTATACTCGTCTGTATCTTGTATACACCACTTATATCCCCTCAGATTCGACACTCGTCCGTGTTCTTTGTTAACCAGTTGGTACCCGTCTGTATCATCATCTCTGAACATGTGTCAGCGTTTGTTTCTACCTGATACTCGTCCGTATCATAGTCTTAAGGATGCTCGTCCGCATCTTTAATCTATACACCGCGTCAAACACCTATGTCTTCTTGAATTTAGACACTCGTCTGTGTCTATTATTCCCCAGAAGAGTCCCCGCAGATTCGACACTCGTCCGTGTTCTTTGTTAACCAGTTGGTACCCGTCCGTATCATCATCTCTAAACATGCGTCAAGCGTTTGTTTCTACCTGATACTCGTCCGTATCACGGTCTTAAGGATGCTCGTCCGCATCTTTAATCTATACACAATGTCCAAACACTTATACCTTTCATTTCTCGGATATAAACACTCGTCCGTGTTTACTATTCCCCGGCAAAGTCCTCAACAAAACTTGTTAAGCTATTTCCTTTCTATCTGACATTCGTCCTATGTCCTGATACCCTTTCGGCAGCCGTACCCTGCCAGGTGATCGTCCTTCACCTTTGGATGACCGTCCCTCATCCTTTCCCCAGCGGAGTCTCCATTATTGGAACCCTTTTTTGTCCGGCATTCGTCCTATGTCGTGATATTTAGCAGCCGTCCCCTGCTAGGTGATCGTCCTTCACCTCCTGATGATCGTCCTTCATCATTTCATCCGATGGCCGTCCCCATCGTTGATCTTGTTATCTGACATTCGTCCTATGTCATGATAAACCTCGAGAGCAGCCGTACCCTGCTAGGTGATCGTCCTTCACCTCTTGATGATCGTCCTTCATCATGCTTATCTGATGGCCGTCCCCATCGTCGACCTTTTTATCCGGCATTCATCCTATGTAGTGATACCTTTTGGCAACCGTACCTTGCCAAGTGATCGTCATTCACCTTAGATGACCGTCCCTCATCTTATCCCCAACAGAGCAGCCGTCCCCTGCTAGGTGATCATCCTTCACCTTTGATGACCGTACCTCATCATTTATTTCATTTACCTATAATCCCCCAGAAAGTCTTATAAGCTTTACCCGATGGCCGTCCCCATCATAATCTCTCATATCCCCAGCATGTCGGCCGTCCCCGTCATTGCTCTTTCCCCCAGCAGTCGTCCTCTGCTCGAAGGTCGTCCTCCGTCGCCCGCACTTTATAATTATACTTTATTTTTCTTTTACAATCTATATCCCTTTTCTTCTTCATTTTGTGAGTGCAAATTTTGGACTGTCTTTAGTATTCAACCACAAGTTATCTTGTTTGCCTGTTAAGCCGTCGCTTACATCCTACACAGCTAACTCATGTTTGAATAGGGGCAGCTGTAAACACACCAAACTTGCCCTCACCCATTCACACCATGTCTTGTGATCATTTCATATGCATAAGTTCAATCATAGCATGTCATATTGCATTTTTACTTCACTGCATAGCTTCTAAGTCATCTGCATCTAGGGTTTGTGATCTGAGCAATCCAAGAGCCATTGGATCCACTCCAAAGGTCATCAATCACTTCAAAGGGGTCCATGTATGTTCAAGCATCATATTATATCCTCTCAAAGTCAAGAAAGTCAAAGAATCACAAGAACTGAGAAAGGCATAGGAGCAGAGTCAGGTTTAACTGCACAGATGACCTAGAATTAGGGTTTTGGTTTCAAAGGCCATAACTCCAATATTTTTGGTCATTCTTGTTTCTATTGGTCTCCATATGTTATAGGGATTATGCATATCAATTTTCATGAATAAATTCCATGGGGAAGGCCTCTAATCAAGAGTTGACTTTTTGAGCAAGTCAGTGCAAAATCAGGGCATCTGAGGCCCCCAATGACCCAACCAAAGGGTGTTATTCATCATTTTGATTGTGTATGGTTTTTATTTGATCATAGAAGATGTTAGAAGTTCACAAAATTGAAGAATTTCAAGCCATTTGCAAAGTTGACTTTTTGGGAAAATGACTTGTAATGGAAACTTGCCATTTTGGGAAACTTTTTCAACCCTTGCTTTTTGATTCAAAAATGCTTCAAATGGGAAAACTTTGGTCATGAAAGTTGTAGAATGGATCATTCCGTTTTCAAAAAGTACAAGAACTCATTCTAATTCATTTTGGATCAAAAGTTATGACTTGTCAAAGTTGGGAAAAATCACATAAATTCAAGTTTTGTACCAAAGAGGCATTTTGCAAAGTGGTATGATCAAGCATTCTAAAGACTTCAAATGTGCACAAACTCTTCACAATATGATCATGTGACTTCTAAAAGTCAGAATTGGCCCAAGAATATTGCATTTTGGTGCCTTGAACTTCATGAATTTCCAAAGGGGGCAAACATGTACCAACTTGCAAAAACTCATGAAGCCATGCCTCTACTTGTTACAGCTCATAGAATCTGATCCATATGAACTCCATGATCTCTGCTGAACTCAACCATGCCCCTATCACAACCTCACACTTGCCCATACCTCAAGTACACCTAGACTTGACTTTTTGCAAAAACCCCCATACCAATCCCACAGTGACACAACAACTATTCTGACCAACCAAGACTTTACAAACACACCAAAAGCAAGCCATTTCAGATGATCTTGGAGCCTGAATACACACACAAGCCATAGTTCAAGAAACTCACCCCTTATGCATTTTGCTTCGAATCACACAACACAAGCATCAAACATTCAAACAAACTTCATAAAACATCTCAGCATGTTCCACTGATCAAAAACCAACCATTGAAACAGCCCAAAACCTCACACAAACCAAATACAATTTCTCCCCCCTTTTGAACAGAACTCAAGCAATCTCTCAAACTAGCCCAAATAAACTCCAGATAAGCTTTTCAAACACTTGAGGGAGGTCAGTGGAGTTGATTGGAAGCAAGAAACTGGTCCAGAAGCTCTTGGGTTGAAAGCTTCGAATAAACTGGTCCAGAAGCATTTTTGAAGCAAGAAACTGGTCCAGAATCTCTCAAACTAGCCCAAATAAACTCCAGATAAGCTTTCCAGAACTCTATTTTCATGTTTCTAAATGATAAAGCATGTTCTCATGATTACACTGAACCTTTTATTTTTGAAAATGATTGAGTTTTGAGGTTGTATGGATGTTCTGAAATTTTGTTCAGTTTTAAGTTTTTGTTCGAATCTTGTTGTTAATGATGAATACATGAAATTTGATGCTGGATTCTTGTTCTAGGGGACTTGGGGATCATTTCTGGAGATTTGGGAGGTTTGATTTGACCTAGGGAGTGTTTTTGAGATTTTTAGGGAGGGAGGTCACCGGAGAAGACGACCGGAGCTCGTCTCCGGTGACCTGAAAATAATTAGGGCTAATTAATTAGGGTTAGCCAGGTTTGAATATGGACCCTTGATCTGGTTGACTAAGTCAATCTCCCGCGCGCGTGTGTGGCCCAGATTTGTCATTAAACCCTAATTTAGATTAATTAGCTTAATTAATTAGGTTTAAATTTAAATTTTCCAGAAGCAATCTCAACCGTCCATGAGCGCGCGCAGTCTTTCCCTCCCCCCTGAGTTTGAATGCTGGCCCTTGATTGCGTTGACTCTCCATTTTTATTCATTTTCATTTCTTTTCTTTTCATTTCTTTTCCATATTTTATTTAAAATAGTAAAAATCATTTAAAAATTATGAAATTTTTTGTCAAAGATTTCATTAAATTTTAAGACACAAAAATATTTTTATTTTTATTTTTTGCATTAAAAAATTATTTTTAAATCATTTAAAAGTTTATTTTTAATTAGTTAATGGAAATTAATTGATTAAAAATACTTTTAAGTATTTAAAAATCACAAAAAAATTCATGTAACCTTTGAAAACATTTAGAAACATTGTCCAACTCTCAAACCAAATTTATTTTTTGTTCTTGATGCCTTTTGATCATTTTCAATGGAATTAAAATCATTTTTAGGCAATATTTTGTTTCAAACTTCAAAAATTCATTTCTGCCTAACCATTGAGAGTTGGACAATGATTATTTTTGAATTGCATCTTGCATAACATGTAGTTTATAGGATAAAATTGGCATGAATTGATCTTGAATTTCCAATTTGTTTTGCATTTTTCTTGACAAGGTACCTCAAAACCCTAGTAATCTTAGAAAATTCATAACTCTCACTAGGTTAAGAGTTGGATCCCCTCCTTTGGGCAGTGAGTTTGTATAGGTTTAGGGTTCCTTTGAGTGCATTTTCAAATTTGCATCATGTCATTTGCTTCTGGTTTTGGATTTTTCTTTGTGTGTTGGTCATAAACCCTAATTTATGCCTTCCTTTGCATCCATCTTCCATTTGCTTGCATACCATGACTTGCCATGACATTTTGTGCATTCATTTGATTCATAAGACATCTTAGGACATATTAGAATCATGTTTGTTCATTGCATCTTTCATTTGCCATGTTGTATGTCATTTGCATTCCATAACTTTTCATGTACTTTCATGGTTCAATACATGCCTCATTTGCATCCTTATGCTTGTATGATCATTCTAATGCCTTGCTTCATGCTTGCATCCTCTCTTAGCATCATTAACATCATACTTATGCTTCTGGTTTTGGTTTGCATCATGCCATTTCATCTCATTTGCATTGCATTTCATTTCTTTCACTAACTTTTCAGGTGGTAAGTTACTTTGAGAAGTGAATTTGCCTTCACTTCTCATATTCTCTTTTCATCTCTTTCATTTCCCTTGCTGCATTTTGTATGTGTTTTGGATTGAGCTTGCTCATTCTTGTTCATCTTACTTTCTTTATTCAAGCAACTTGACTTCTTAAGTGAAGCAAGTTGTTTTGCTTCTCTTTGTTCCTCTCATCTGCTTCTCTCCTTGGTGGTTCTATGAAGATCTTTCTCTTAAACCTCACAAACCCTAGGACTTCCAAGCATGATAACTTTTTTAGGATTGTTTATTCCCCCATTTAGCTTTTACCTTTGTGTCATCTTTGAGTCTTCTCTTCTCATCTCATAATAAGGGACTAAACCCTAAAGGCTTTAAGGCTTTGTGATTAAGCTTATGTCTGCATCCTTCTATTAGGATGGAGTGTATAACTTTAATCCTAAGTGTTAAACCCTTAATGTGTTTAAATCCTTTAATCAATTCACTTAATAATCATCAAGACATCAAGCTTGTAACTTGGGCCTTGCATTAGGGTTCTAATTCTTCCTTAATTGGTTAAGAAGGACTAACCCTAGTGTTAATGGACAAGTCCCCCTCAAGTTGTCTTACAAACCATAAAACTCACTTCTTCATCTTATCATTAACTAAAATCCATCTAATAAAGGTTTTGTTTTGTCATGAGGTTAATCCCTAATCATGGATCAAGTTGAGGAGTCTTTCTCAGCTTAAATGTTCTCATCTATTATCCTTCTATTAGGATGGTGTAATGAGTCCATTAGATCCTTGATTATGGCTTAATCTCATTACTTAACACTAAACAAAAACTCCAAAAACATCTAAATAATCACAAGTAGGTTAATGATCTTAATCCTACACCATGGTGATTAAGTGTGAGATGATGACTTCACACTTAAGGTATCCTCATTACCCCTAATCAGAGGGAGGATGTGATGAGTTTACTAACCCATTGGTTTAGGCTTAAGCTCATTAACTTATGACAAACTTTCAAAAGCAATAAAAGTCTGAAAATACAAAAAACCAACAATAATCGTCTCCTCCGGGATTCTTTTCTCATCATATTCACTCACAAACGAGAACTCGCTTCTTCCGTCTAATGCAAGACAGTTTGCACCTGAGCCAGACAAGTCATACACTTGAGCATAGACAAGTAGGCAGTTCACAAGTCAATTTATCTTTCAGTCTCTTTGGGTCGAACTACGGTGTTCTGACTTCCTCATTGCACGAGAGGATACGTAGACATAACTTAACAGTTATCGAACAAAAGTCTCTGTATATCCCCCCTCTTCCAGCATCATTCATTGAGCCTCATAGTCTTGAGCATTTCACTTTTGTTCTCACACTGACACTTCTCTTATGCACTTCACACTTCTTTTACACTGACACTTGCATTCTTTTCCAGCTTTGATGCACAAATTGCACTGACACTACCCCTTTAAAACACAAATCTTTTAAGCGTGGATCCCGTCGAGTACGACGGACAATCTGGGTGCTAATACCTTCCCAGGTTGTAAACAACCCCCTTTCTCAGTCTCTCTGGTTCGCAACCGTCTTATCCATATCTTCCTAGGTTTATGCAGCATTACCTTTCCTTCGGGATAAAAATGCCTAGCTGGCGACTCTATTCATTTCTCTCTTTTCGCCAACCGTTCGCGTCTGTACCCCTTCTGACCAGGTGTCATTCGGTGGGAGCGACACCCCCATACCAATCCCACAGTGACACAACAACTATTCTGACCAATCAAGACTTTATAAACACACCTAAAGCAAGCCATTTCATATGATCTTGGGGCCAAAAACACACACACAAGCCAGCATTCACCAAAAACCTCCTATATGCATTTTGTTTCGAAACACATCACACAAGCATCAAACATAAAAACAAACTCCATAGAACATCTCAGCATGTCTCACTGATCATCCCTGACCCTTCACCTTGCCCTGAAACTCCCTGAAATCAAAACACGATTTCCTCCCCTCTCTGAACAGAACTTTATCGATCTCTCAAACCAGCCAAAAGAAACTCCAACCAAGCATTGCAAGCTCCTCAGGAGGTTCATTAGAGGAGTTTTGGATCAAAGAGGCAGCCAGAAAGTTCCAAAGATCAAAGCTCCAGTTCAGGTGAGCTCAAGAACATTTTTTCCAGAAACATGTTTTTAAGTTCCTAAATGATTCTCTATGCTTCACTGATCATGTTGATATGTTTTGTTTCAAAAATGGTTGAGAAATGAGTATGTATTCGTGTTCTGAAATTTTTTAACCTAGAACTGTTTTGATTCGATTCTCCTTGTTGATGTGTTTTAAATGTTGTTTGTCTGTTGATTCTTGATGTATGATGCATGGGGATCATTTCTGGGCAGAGAGATTGGATTTTAGTGGCTTAGGGAAGAAGATAACAATTTTCAGGGAGGATTGTGGCCGGAGAAGATGACCGGAGGTCATTTCCGGCCACCTGAGAGTCATTAATGTGTTAACCACGTTTAGGGTTTAGTTTAAATATGGACCATGGATCAGGCTGACTTTTGTTGACTCCCGCGCGTTTGGATGGCCTGGATCTTTCATTAAACCCTAATTCAGATTAATTAGGTTAATTAATTGGATTTAAAATTTGAATTTCCCAGAAGCAATCCCAGCCACTCAAACGTGCGCTAGTCAACTCCCGCGTGTTTAGTTTGAATCTCAGCCTTAGATCTTGCTTACCTTCCATTTTATTTTAATTTTTATTTCATTTCATTTCATTTCTTTTCCTCATTTTATTTAAAATAGCAAAAATCATTTAAAAATTATGAAAATTTTTGTCAAAGTTTTTATTAATTTTTAAGACCCAAAAATATTTTTATTTTTATTTTTTGCATTGAAAATTATTTTTAAATCATTTAAATGATTATTTTTAATTAGTTAGTGGAAATTAATTAATTAAAAATACATTTAGGTATTTAAAAAATCATAAAAAATTCACATAGCATTAAAAAACATTTAGAAACATTGTCCAACTCTCAAACCAAATTTCTTTTTGGTTCTTAATACCTTTTGATCATTTTCATTGGATTTAATTTCATTTTTAGGCAATATTTTGTTTCAAACTTCCAAAATTCTTTTCTGCCTAACCATTGAGAGTTGGATGATGATTCTTTTGGCATTGCATCTTGCATAGCATGTAGTTTATAGGGTAAAATTGGTTTGAATTGATCTTGCATTTTCAATTTGTTTAGCATTTTTCTTTACAAGGTACCCCAAAACCCTAGCAATCTTAGGAAATTCATAACTTTTAATAGGTTAAGAGTTGGATCCTCTCCTTTGGGCAGTGAGTTTGTGTAGGTTTAGGGTATCTTTGACTGCATTTTCAAATTTTTATCATGTTGTTTGCTTCTGGTTTTGGATTTTTTCTTTGCATGATGCATGAAACCCTAATTTGTGCCTTCCTTTGCATCCATTTTTCATTTGCCTGCATCCATTTACTTGCCATGACATTTTGTGCATTCTTTTGATTCATAATACATCTTAGGACATATTAGAATCATGTTTGATCATTGTATCTTTCATTTGCCATGTTGTATGTCATTTGCATTTCATAACTTTTCATGAACATTCATGGTTCAATGCATGCCTCATTTGCATCCTTATGCTTGTTTGATCATTCTCATGCCTTGCCTCATGTTTGAATCTTCTCTTAGCATCATTAACATCATGTAATTGCTTCTGGTTTTGGTTTGCATCATGACATTGCATCTCATTTTCATTGCATTTCATTTTCTTTTGCTAACATTTCAGGTGGTAAGTTGGTTGAGAAGTGAATTTGCCTTCACTTCTCACAATCTCTTTTCATCTCTTTCATACTTTCTTTGCTGCATTTTGTATGTGTATTAGAGTGAGCTTGCTCATTCATGTTCATCTCTTTATTTCTTCGTTCAAGCAACTTGTCTTCTTAAGTGAAGCAAGTTGTTTTGTTTCTCTTTGCTCCTTTCATCTGCTTCCTTCCTGGTGGTTTCTCTGAAGATCTTCTTGCAAGCCTCATAAACCCTAGGAATAACCAAGCATGATAAAAATTAGGGCTTGAATAGTCCCCCATTTAGCTTTTACCTTTGTGTCATCTTTGAGTCTTCTCTTCTCATCTCATAATCAGGGACTAAACCCTAAAGGCTTTAAGGCTTTGTGATTAAGCTTATGCCTGCATCCTTCTATTAGGATGGAGTGTATAACTTTAATCCTAAGTGTTAAACCCTTAATGTGTTTAAATTCTTTAATAAATCCACCTAATAATCACTAAGACATCAAGCTTGTAACTTGGGCCTTGCATTAGGGTTCTAATTCTTCCTTAACTGGTTAAGAAGGACTAACCCTAGTGTTAATGGACAAGTCCCCCTCAAGTTGTCTTACAAACCATAAAATCCATTTCTTAACCTTATCATTAACTAAAATCCACCTTAATAGAGGCTTTGTTTTGTCATGAGGTTAATCCCTAATCATGGATTAAGTTGAGGAGTCTTTCTCAGCTTAAATGTTCTCGTCTATTATCCTTCTATTAGGATGGTGTAATGAGTCCATTAAATCCTTGATTATGGCTTAATCTCATTACTCAACACTAAACAAAAACAACAAAAACATCTAAATAATCACAAGTAGGTTAATGATCTTAATCCTACATCATGGTGATTAAGTGTGAGGTGCTTACTTCATACTTAAGGTATTCTCATTACCCCTAAACAGAGGGAGGATATGATGAGTTTACTAACCTTTGGTTTAGGCTTAAGCTCATTTTCTTATGACAAACTCCAAAAGCAATAAAATATTGAAAACACAAAAACAAACAATAATCGTCTCCTCCGGGATTCTTTTCTCACCTCATTCACTCACAAACGAGAACTCGCTTCTTCCGTCTAATGCAAGACAGTTAGCACCTGAGCCAGACAGGTCATACACTTGAGCATAGACAAGTAAGCAGTTCACAAGTAAATTTACCTTTCAGTCTCTTTGGGTCGAACTACGGTGTTCTGACTTCCTCATTGCACGAGAGGATACGTAGGCATAACTTAACAGTTATCGAACAAAAGTCTCTGTATATTCCCTCTCTTCTAGTATCATTCTTTTAGCCTCATTTTCTTGAGCATTTCATTCCTGTTCTTACACTGACACTTCACTTATACACTTCACTTTTCTTTTACACTGACACTTGCATTCTTTTCCAGTTTTGATACACAAATTGCACTGACACTACCCCTTTAAAACACAAATCTTTTAAGCGTGGATCCCGTCGAGTACGACGGACAATCTGGGTGCTAATACCTTCCCAAGTTGTAACCAACCCCCTTTCTCAGTCTCTCTGGTTCGCAGCCGTCTTATCCATATCTTTCTAGGTCTATGCAGCATTACCTTTCCTACGGGATGAAAATGCCTAGCTGGCGACTCTTTTCTTTTTCTCTTGAGTTCACCGTTGTGTGTTCTCTCTCTCTTTCTCCGACCGTTCGCGTCTGTACCCCTTTTGACCTGGGTGTCACTTGGTGGGAGCGACAGCTGTAATACCTCAAAATTTTCCCTCTCTTATCCACAACATATTGCATAGCATTTTGCATACATAGATTCATTAAATAGCCAAAAAAACATTGTATCATGTATAGCATAGTTGAGGCAGGGGTATGTGATCAATGATTGGAGCAACTGAAGGCATTACAAAGTCAACAGAAGGGCCACAAAGCTTCTCAACCTTGTGAAAAGGGTTCACAACATCCCACAAGTCTTCACTTGAAGCCACAAGCCATGGAAAAATTTGATTTTTGGATCAAAGGAGGCAAGCAGTGCAACATTTCCTAATGAAAAGGGCCAAATTAGGGTTTCACTTCTACGGGGCTTCTGCATGAAGTTATGATTCAAAGAGGATTCCATTGTCTCATATATGATGTCAAGTGCCTAGGGTTCGAATTTCGTCCACAAATTCATTTTGGAAGAGGTTCGAATGGCCAAATGACTGAAAATCGAGGAATCGGGGAAAAGGCAACCGAGCTAGGTAAAAAAGGTTGAATCCTGACTTTTAAGATCGAAATCATGAAATTAGGGTTACAATGATCCTATGGTTCAAATTTGGTCAAGAAATGATGGAGGAATCATAAAAAATCAAAAGAGAAAAAAATCATTTGAAAAGTGGTTAATTTCACATTTCCCTCCACTTTTCCTTCCACTTTCTTTCCACATTTCCTTTCATTCTTTCCCTCTTGTTTTTCCACTTCAATTCCACTCCATTTCCCTTGGATGCTTCTACCATGTTCTACCACCTTCTAGAGTGTTCCAAGGAATATTCCAAGGAATATTCCTTCTCCAACCCTAACCCTAACTAACTACTAACCTAGCTCCATTCCTAAACCTAACTCCATTCCCATACCTAGCTCCTATCCTAGCCCCTATATAATCATTAATTACTTCAATGCAAAAGGTTCCCAAGTTTCCAAATTTTTCACTCTCTCACAATCACTTTTTCTCTCTCACTTTTCCTCCATTTTCCCTTTTCACCAAAGCTTTTTGAAGAAGCTCTTCAAGTTTCACATTGAAACTTGAAGATCTTGAAGCTTAGCCTCCAACCTCCATTGATTTGTGGATTGTGGAAGAAGAAGCTACTGATTTTTGTGAGGATTTTGGCTTATCAGAAGCGCACGAAGGTTCAAGCATCAAGAACGCATTTATTTTGCGGATTCGCGGTTTTTTTGGTTTTCACTTCGATCAAGCTCCGATTCTTGCAACATCCACCGAAGCACTTCTCCGCTTCGTAGGTTTGTGATCTAAATCACTTCTCCTTTAGGTTATTCTCTTCATCTTGCCATTTCGGCGTTCTTTAATTTCTTTTCGTATTGCTTGTGATTGATTATGTTTTCGTTATGTGTTGCTTGAGATTTGTGATTTTTTAATGGATTAGAAGTTAAAGTGTAGATGGTTATAGGTTCTAGCAAGTGTAAATAAGCCCTAATTAAGTAGAAGTTAGTGTTAACATGTTCCTAGGTATGTTGGAGATCATTAGAAGTGAGTTTGTGGCCAAAAGCACTTATTTATAAACTTTTTTTCACATTCTGATCAGTGTTAACCGGTTAACGCGTGCGTTTTAGCCATAAATGAGTGTTGTTTTAGGTCCGTTAACCGGTTAACCATTTGGTTAACCGGTTAACGCTGTTAATTTTTGGAATTTTTGCTTATTTGATAGCTTAGTCTTGCTTTCTAATGCCTCCAATGTTCATGTATGTTTAGGTACTGATTTTAGGGAATTTTCTAGGTTGGTTTCGACATCTCATTTCCCCATTTCGAGTCGTTTCGACACGTTTCTGTTCATATTGCATATTATGTGTTTATGTGTTCCTTTGTGTATAGTTTGATTTCTTGCATTTTGTTGCTATGTTTATGCATCATTTGGCATGTGAATAATCATGTTTCATTATGTTTTTACATCTTTCGCATTGCGTTAAATCATTTTGCATTTCATTGTATCAAGGTATGTTGCATTTCACATAATCAAGTATGTATGTGCATTTGGTTGCATGCTTGATCATATTATTCACATCAATTCAATTCTGAATTTTGCATTGAGTTTGGCATTCTTGTTGATCTATCATGTTGCATATTCATGATCAATGATCATTTTGTTCATATGTCATGTTCATGTGCCATATTTTGCATACTTGTTGCATAATCAATCATGTGTTGCATTCTTTCATAATCCTCCCAAAATAGTTATGTCACTCAATTATGTATGTTAATTTATGTTCATATGCATATTCATGAGGAATTGGTACATGTTTCATTGAGTTTGTGCATTAAAAAATGAAAATAACCAAATCTGTATTTTGCATTTCATAGTTGACTTTGCATATCGGTGTTGTAGAATACATGTTGTTTGTCATGTTTGCATGTTGTATTTGACTTTTTACACATACCTTTTCATGCTGCATGCTGGCTGTAAAAAGTTGCTTTGTGTTATGCATTGTTTTCATAGCTGTTTGTGTATTAGGGGCTGTAGTAGGTGCTGTATTTTTGTTTTAGCATATTTTTAGTTCTTTTAGAATTAAGATAGATTTTAGATTGAGTCCTAGAGTCATTAGGATTTAATTCATTCACTTTATTTCCATACTTGTGATTGCTAGGATTTCCCCTTTGTTAAGACCAACTTATCTTCCTTAGGAAGTAAGTTGCATCCTTTTTCTTATCTCTTTTCCTTTTTCTCTTTAGGATTATAAAATCCTCACTCACCATTAGGACCACCATTTTAATAAATAACTTAGGGTTGTGTCTTAGTCCCCCTTAATTTTTGTTCTTTTCCGATTTGAGTCTTCTTTCTCATCTTCAAACAAAATCCAAAAAGACTTAATAAATGAATGAAAGGGTCCCTTGTGTATAGCCTTATTCCATGGGGCACTTGCATTCATTCCATCTTGGAATAGTGTAAGCTTGTCTAGCATTATGTACAAGTCTCATCGAGGGGTTGTTTCACAAAGAAAATCTAAAAGACACTTCTTCATACAAGCTACAAAAGCACTTAATAAAGTTCAACAAGCTAGTGAACTTAAACCATAATCCTAGGAAACAAGTCTTGGATAAATTCTCCTTGCTTGGTGTGCTTGTCCTATTATTCCATCTTGGAATGTAGTAGCAAGTACACATTCCATGGAAAAGAGTTTGAATTCACTTCCTCGTGCCAAATTCATGCAAGACTCTTAAAAGGCAAAAAAACAAACAATAAGTGACTATCCTGCGGGAACTTCTCTTTCTCATCTCATTCATTCTGAACGCGAACTTGCGACGACTTGTCTCGCATGCAAGACGGTAAACTCACTCGTACCAGACGAGCCTGCAACACCTGAGCATAGACATATGCAGTTCCGGCCATAAAAAACACAAACAAATAGTTCCCGCCTTAGTTAGGCGAACTACGTCGACTCTGATCCTCATTTTCCCGATGAGGTACGTAGGCAGTGGGGTAGGGCCCATTCGAGCACATTCTTTATTTTCCCTACATTTTCCCCATTCTTTCTTTCCATTCTCTTTTCTTATTCCTTTCTCATTTCCATTACCTTTCCCATCCATTCGGGATAAAAATGCATGGCTGGCGACTCTACCTTTTCAGCGCCACTTTCGCGTTTTTACTAGGATGAAAATCCCGGGAGCGACAAATAGGAAGTAACTTTTTAACTTGTAGCAAACAATCACAACACAAGTACAACAAATTATACCACACTCTTATGTACAAAGTCCCGAATAAATCGATTAATTAAGCTATTTACTATGCTTGGTTAGTACTACTCATTATTAGATCATTACTAGCTTCTGTTAATTCCATGACAACAACCCACATACCAAACCTGCTACTAATTCTACATATTCTGTTACTTATTTTCCTTCTACCGATTCATCATAAAAATTAGTTATTAATTCTCTGTCACTTAATTAACATGCCTACTACTACTTCACTAATGTTCTGGACTGGGCCAACGCAATATGCGTTGGGCAGAGGCCCAGTCGTCAGGAACGACTCATGGCCCAATACAATGAGACGTGGGGAGAGCATCTCCCCCATGTGATCCACATCATCCAACTGCCTACTATTATATCCTGATATAAAGGGGCAGTTGGACCAAGGGAAAGACCACGTGCTAGGTCTTATTTGCTCCTACGTAGTCCTTGGTAGTTCTTCCTTGGGCCTAGCTAATCCAGCCCATGGGAGAACTTTGGCCCGACACTGTGGGCACATTATAAGTATCCTTTTCACTAGAGGGTCAGGTATTATGAATTCTATTCTCTTCTCTACCTATTCCATACTTGCACTTTCTCACTTTGGCATTAGAGTGCCTTGCAGGTACACCTTTCAGTTCACCACCGTAGCTGCTCATCACTGGAAGGTCCCTTCTGATTAGGTCAGATCAGTGGCTCCATCTGTGGGAACTTAAAAGTTTTCCCCGTCTTTTGAAACAGAAGACTAAAACTTCACCTCATCTCCTCAACCATCCCACAAGACCAGCGAACACGACGACAATCGTGCCCTTGGCCTCGTCGATTACACCGATGAGGATGAAGATCAACATGTCATTCATGAGTCCGACGTAAGAGACAGACAACCTTCCACCCGCTCACCTGAACCCAAGGACAACGACATTCCCTAACCTCAGCTCGCGGCTTCCTTTCAACCCATCCCGATACCAATCGAGGGTGATGCTACGATCATAGCTATGGCTAACGCACTCAACCGGACGAACCTGATGCTATTTCAGCAGCAGGAGAGGATCATAGCACTGGAGATGGAGCACCGAGCATATTCTCCTCGGTACATTCATGGACCTCAACCCGAGAGACGTCAACCCGAGGCCACCAAGAATCACGGATGTTCCCCTCCTCGACGAGGACGACACTCATCTGAGCTGAAGAAAAACAAAGTTAGAGGATGCCTGAATGGTCGAACAGCCAGCCAAAGACATCTCCTCGACATGACCAGAGCCCCAGGAATGATGATTACTCACCCCTGAGGAGCGATGAGGAAGACCTTCGTTGCCCACTTTCTCGGGCCATCATGGAGACCCCACTTTCGGCGGGCATGGAGATGCCTTCTCACCTCGCGACGTACGATGGAACAACCGACCCTGTTGACCATGTCGACAACATCAACACTATGCTAGACTACCACAACGTCGTTGGGGGAAACGTCAAATGTAGGGTATTCTCCACGACTCTTAGGAAGGGAGCCATAGCATGGTACAAAAGCCTGGCCCCTGAATCCATCACGTCCTGGAGAAGCATGAGATCGGTGTTCACGAGGCACTTTACATACTCTCGACGCCACCCAAAAACAGAAGCTACCCTTGAATCCATTATACAGGGGGAAAACGAAACACTGTGCAAATACATCGAGCGGTTTAACCAAGAAGTTTTCTAGGTAGATACGACTGACTACATAAAGAAGTACCTCCTTAAGATGGGACTCCTCCCTGATAGCGAGCTCAGCCGGGAAGTAGGGATCGAGCCTCCCCGCACCCTCGAAGAACTTCAACACAAAGCCCAAGTGTACATCAGGTATGAGGAGAAATAGTTCCCCCGCAATGTCTGGAGCAACCGCGGTCAGGACGACGCCAAAAGCTCCAAACATGAGGATTACACTACCCCTCACCACATCGGGGAGAAGCGGAGAGATTACAAACCCCACGAGGCCCGTGAAGGAAGAGAACCAGTTGGGTGCTTCTCTGAATACACATTGTTGACCACTCACCACGAGTGCATCCTCGTCGAATGTATCAATTCAGAATTCAAACAGGGTATGGTGAGGTTCCCCACACCGACAACACCCAAACCCCACACCGAAAAATCTAAGTAATGTCGCTTCCACAGAAGCCACAGGTACGTAACTGGAGATTGTGTTCATTTGAAAGACGCAATTGAGATCCTGATCAAAGAAGGCCACCTCAAGTAGTACACCAAGAGGAACGATGCACCCCGGTATGAGGACCAGGCCGCAAAGAGATGCCACGAGGACACCCCGTCCGACGGTTCTCCTTTCCTGATAGCCCTCTGTGTATCACGTCCTGAAGATTTCCACCTCTCCAACATCCACACAGAATGACATCTAGCTGCACACAACCTGTGGGAAAACTTCCCAATAGCCTTAGTAATCTCTGGAGGCGGAGCGAACAACGAGAACACTATAATCTTCGTGAAAAGGAAATTCGACGAGCTCCTGCTAACCACACCAGATCAACTGGCAACATTGACCAAGACTTGGGGAAAATCCAACCCCATATCTTTTTTCCTGGAAGAACTACTTGGCGGGTCACCTAACTTGAACATCCCCTTATTGATAAGAGCAACAATGGTGCGATTCGACGTCTGATGTATTCTAGTCGACCAAGGCAGCTTTGTGGATATCATATACGTCCACATGTTCAAGACCCTCAAGCTGGACAAGACAAACTTATCCCCGTATGTCGGACCCGACCTCCAGGGATTCAACGGGGCTACTACGTGGCCGTGGGGGATAAGTAGAGCTCCTTGTTCTGTTCGGGGAAAATGAGATAGCCAGGGAAGTCAAAGTCCAGTTTTAGGTGATCGAATGCCCTTCACTATATAATTGCATTCTTGGGCGACCCACCCTGGCCGAGCTGATTGTAGTGCCTTCCACGGTCCACTTGAAGGTGAAATACTACACCAAGATGGGCCGCATAGTCATAATTCACGGGGACATCGAGGCAGCTCGAAGATTTCATGATGCGGTAGTTAAAGGACAGGCAATGATCAATAGCTCCAATGGAAACAAGAAACATCGAGCAGAGGAGCAACCACCTTCCCCACGGGTCAATTCCATCGACCTCGACAGTCGTCTCAGTGAAAACGACACTGAAGACCAGGACCCCACCAACGGGCAAGCTCCAAATCATCCAGTGTCCAGTCCCCGACAGCGAATTCGAGCTCGTCCCTTTAGGTGATAACCCCAGCAGAAGTGTGAATATTGGCACTAGACTCTTGTCGGCGACAAGGGAGAAGCTCGCAATCTTCCTCATAGAAAACACATACCTATTCGCGTGGAGCGCTGCTGAGATGCTTGGTCTCGACCCCGAGGTCGTCAACCATCAAGTAGCCATAGATCTGTCCATTAGGGTCGTAGCACAACGTAGGCACAAACAGTCTCCTGAGAAAACGGAGATTGTCGAGCAGGCTGTAAAAGACCTCTTATAGGCAAATTTTATTTCTAAAGCCCAGTATACAACTTGACTCTCTAATGTAGTTCTTGTTAAGAAAAATAATGGAAAATGGCGATTGCGCGTTGGTTATACCGATCTCAATAGGTTTTAAACTCTTGTCCTTCATGGATGCATACATCGGGTAAAACCAATTCCCCATGTCGGACATGGACAACTGACACACGACCTTCATGACCCCGACATGAAATTCTACAATGTTATGCCTTTCGGGCTGAAGAACGCCGAAGCTACTTACCAGCGCATGATGAACAAAGTCTTCCGAGGAGATATCAGGGACATGTTCGAGGTCTACATGGATGACATGATTGTGAAATTGCACGAGGAGCTCGACCATTCCCAACACCTTCGGAAGATCTTCGAACAATCGAGTAGGTGGAAAATGAGGTTCAACTCAGAAAAATGCACCTTCGGCGTATGGGAATGGAAATTCCTCGACTTCTACCTCACCAAACGAGGGATCGAATCCAACCCAAAAAGTGTCGGGCATTTTCAGAATTCCCGACACCAAATTCGATGAAATTCATCCAGTCCCTCAACGGGATGCTCGCCTCCCTATCTCGTTTCATCGCTAAATCCGCACAACACTTATTTCCTTTCTTCAAGTTACTACGGAAAGAAGCCACCATCGAATGGACTGAGGAGTGCGAAAAAGCATTGCTTCACCTTAAGAAATCGCTCTTCAAACCACCAGTAATGTCACGACCTCAAGAAAAGGAAACATTATACCTATACCTATTTGTGGCCACTGAGGCGGTCAGCTCAGCCCGCATCCGTGAAACAACTGACGGGCAGAAAACTATTTACTTCACAGTCAAAGCCCTTCAAGGCCCCGAACTCAGATACCAACAAATTAAAAAGGTTGCTTTGGCCCTGTTAAATGCAGCAAGGAGATTGCGACATTACTTCCTTGCCCATACAATTAAAGTTCTAACATATCAGCCCATAAAACAGCTTCTCGGACGACCAGATAGGGTCGGGATGATGTTGAAATGGTCTTTGGAACTATCAGAGTTCGACATCCAATACGAAAGCAGCAAGGCCTTAAAGGCACGGGTCATATCCGACTTTGTCACCGAAATGACATATCACCCGACCCCAACTAGTAGTGCCCACAAATGGATAATCTTCGTGGACGGTGCCTCAGGTTCAACAGGGAGCGGTGTAGGTATCATCCTCGAGAACGAAGACAACATCTTGATTGAGGTGACGCTAGCTTTAGCCTTATCGACTTCAAACAACCAAGCAGAATATGAAGCAATCCTGGCAGGCCTACGACTGGCCGAAGACCTAGGGGCAAATGAAGTAAAATCTCCATTGACTCGTAGCTCGTAGCTTCCCAGGTACGAGTTGAGAACTAGGCCAAAAACGACAATCTCATCGAATACTTGACCCTTGTCAAAGTCAAATTGGAAAAGTCTGACTCGTGGGAAGTCCAACACTTTCCGCGTGAGCACAACACACGAGCAGACATCTTGTCTAAACTGGCAAGCACACGGAAGAAGGGTGGAAACAAATCAGTGATCCAGGAAATACTCCCATGATCAAGCATCAATAACCCTGCACTCGATGTGAATGCCATCGGCGACACCCACTGCTGGATGACTCCCATTTACAATTACCTCTCGAAAGACGAATTGTCGGCCGACCCAAAATAGGCGTCCGCGACTAAGAGAAGGACATGCTCATACGTCCTTGTCAAAGGAAAACTCTACCGACGAGGATTCTCCATCCCACTACTCAAATGCATCGATGAAGAAAAGGTCCCTGATATAGTGGGAGAAATCCATGGAGGAATCAACGCTCAACATTTCGGAGGAAAATCCCTAGCACGAAAAGCACTCCGAGAAGGTTACTATTAACCGACAATGCAACACGACACAAAAGAGGATGTCAAGAGATGCGACAGGTATCAGAGACATGGGGACATGCACCTAGCTCCCCCTAACGAGCTTAAGACCATGTCCTCCCCGTGGCCCTTCACTTGGTGGAGGATGGACATCCTCGGGCCCTTTGTGACCTGATCCTATCAAAACAAATATCTTATCATCGACGTCGACTAGTTCACAAAGTGGATCGAGGCTGAAGCCCTCGCTAAAATTACAACACAAAATATAATTCATTTCTTCAAAAGAAACATCCTCTCCCGCTTCGACATACCTCAGGTCCTCGTCACTGATCGCTCGACTCTATGTGTTTGGTCGGATAGATACTGCAAGCATACAGGTGATCGCATAGTTTTAAAAGATTGTCGAAACCACAGGGATTGACAGTCAATAGGGAGTGTTATATAATTGAAGTGTAAGGTTAAGGCTAAGTTTGTCACGGAAGAAAAGGATAAAATAATAATTACGAAAAGAAAGGGTACTTGCACGAGTAAAATAAACGATACTGTAGAATGATTTCTGGGACTCTTAGGGACTCTATAGGCTCCGGGGCTGAATTTAATGTAGAAGTTATTATGACGAAAATACCAACCTAAAGGTTTGATCTCACACTCTCGCGCTATTGACCGAGCCACGACCGGTAACCCCAATATTTTTCTCTCGTTTGCTCGGTAGTTAAAGGACGTCTTTCTGAAGGTGGATAAGATCGAAAAGAAATACCTAAAGCACTCTCACTGTGTTTAGGTTCCAGTGTCTTGTGCCTACTATCTAACGCATACCTCAAACTCTCGCTCTATTGGACTCGTCTTAGTGAATTTCTCACTCTCATGACGAAACGCTGGTAAGCAGCCTCTCTCTCTCTCTCACAACAAGACTACCTTAATTAAACTTAGAACACAAAACCACAATTTCAAGCATTAAAAACATGTCGGTTATCCTACGGAGTCCCGTCAAGACGACGATCCTCAAACTACGTACTCATGCAAATCTAGCCTAGCATAGTTGATTTTAAAGTTGAGATAATTAAGTTAACAAATTTAGAAACATACATATTGATTGATTTTAAGAAAATTATGTTTTTAGAGATTTTTTATGAAAAAGTGGTTAAAGTGATGAACAAGAACATACAAGAATTGAAATAAAGTAAAGTGCAGTAATTTAAAGAAAGCAATAATTAAATAACCTGAAATAAATGAAATTGAAACTTGTATAAATTCTGCGAAACGATCCAAGTACAGCGAAATGGAAAAGAAAACGATTACAATGGTGTATTAACCACTCGATGTGAGTGATTAATACTTTGGCAAGTAATATGTCTAGATCTGGTGAAAATTCGGCAGTGCTTCCGCAAGGTATTTGGACGTCTGAAAAACTGCTCTGAAGGCTCCTATTTATAGAGGAAAAGTGGCTCCAAAACAATTGGAGAGTTTGAAATTCGAACAGGACAAAACAGCTATGAAACTGCTAAGAAAACTGCTCCCGCGATGCATGGCGATCGCCATATGCCAATGGCGAACGCCATTGGTCTGCTAGTGAAAATCTGTGGCTTTGTGGAAAATGGCGAATGCCATTTGGTTCCTTTGGGGGGAATGGCGAATGCCATTCACCTGCAGATTGCAGAATGCATAGAATTCTTCCTCTTTATCACTGATTTACCACGATTTCTTCTTCTTTCCTTCGATTCAGCTGCTTGGGTCCTGAAAACGTAAAATGAACAAAACATAAGGTAAATAAATACGGAAAACAATAAAGATTCGATAAAATGCGATAAAACATGCATGAAATGAATCGAAAAAACCTATACGAAATTGAGTCATCATACTCCCTCACACTAAGACTTTTGCTTGTCCCCAAGCAAACTCCTAATGCGAATAAAAACAATAAGCACAATGTTTCGACTCATAGGCACACCGGACACGATTAAGCAAAAGATCGCTAAGCCTAAGCAAACTGATAGGTACTAAATAACAAAAACAAGAGTATCGTAATGACACGATTCCACGAAAATGGACAAAGAGTTCCTTCATATGCAATACCGGTTCAAATCATGATATTATACCTTGACCTACGGAATTTTGTTCTTATTCCCCTCTCTTTCATTCTAGCGCAATTAAATTAAGCTCGTTATCCCCTTGCTTACATGGTAATCGAACCTGTTAGTGTGATCTCTTAATTCAACATTGTTTTTCTTTCTCTTTCTTGCTTTTTTTCTTATGAATTTCAAGATTTTGAGCTTTTGGGCTAAGTGATCGGGTGAGGATCACCTAACTTAGTGAGAACAGGTCTTTAATTCATATTTTTCCATGAAAACTCATAAATAATTTTTTTCTTTTTCAGAGATCCACACATATTTGCATCAGTTCATTACTTAGTTCTCTTAAGGGATGACGTTGACTGCTCAAATAAACTAATAGAGAATAAAAATAAAAGAAACTAAGAACAAGGTCTTGGCATAATAAGTATCTAAACTAATATTGCATAATGGGGACTCTAAGGTGTAAAGACGGTACTGATGTTGACAAAAATTTCCCAAGTCTATCTACCTAGCCTAAATCAACCTATACTAAGTGTGTCTTGCCTTATTGAATCGAGAAAATTTTAAATTTTTGGGGAATTTCAGACTATGCGAAAACATAAGGTAAATGACGACTCAAACAAGCATGTAAAAGAAACTATCCTATTAAAACATGAAATGACATAAAGCAATAAATAAAAACATTAAACGACTCCTCCCCCACTCTTAAATCAAACATTGTCCTCAATGTTTTAATTTAAAGTTAATAGGAAGGGAGTGATGGAACCTGGTGAGAAATCAGTGGCGGCGGGCACGACCTCGACGCTAGTAGTGATCTTCTTGGGCATCTGGATCATCGCGCTTGGGCTGGCCGCCAAGTCTACCTACGACTCTGCACAGACGTATCATCTCTCTAGTAATATTGCTCAGTGCAAGATCTGTCCTGGCCATGAATTCTACTTGATTGTTGTGATGCTCTATGTACACCCTGTCACGCTCCACCTATTGTTCTCTCTACTGCCTGAGCTCGGATAAAATTTGATCTAGCGATCCTCTCATACCTGCAAAATCATCAGAAATAGGTGCAGTGTATGGTGTGGTACTAGGACCGGGTGTGTTAGAAGCACGGGGTTGAGGATGGGGCTACCTTGCAGCATCCCGACCCTCTTGGTCAGTAATAAGTAACCAATTAGTGCGCGCACATCAATACGAGTAAGGGCAGGCAAGGAGAAGCTATGGTGCTCACGGTCACGGATCATAAAGTGATACTTGCCATCAGGTAAACTTTTGATAAGCCGCGTACTTTTCCAGTAATCTAAGTCGGCTAGAATGCTCTCAAAATAGATGTCGTCCTCGACAATTTCAAGGTTAAGGGCTAGAGAAATGGTGGAGACTATGCTGCCTATGCAAATGGGTCCTCCTACTCTGTTAGACACACTAACCAAGTGGGCTAGGGAAAATGGCACAGGGTCAACAAGTGTTTGGTTTAGCGCACAGTGAAGGAAATACAGGTCTTTGGAATTCACATTGCCAGTGTTCTTACGGCCAAAGATGGTAGAAGCAAGGATGCAGTGGAGCACTCTAATGGCTGGGTTTTGAATAGATGTGGCCTTAAGTCCTTCCCATTTATCAGTGGTAAGGCCAGTGATGTCAGTCCAAAACTTAAAGGCACTGCCTTGCCACTCACTTTTTAAAGGAGCAATAGTTGCGGCATTGGCAACTAATGGAAAACCAAAAATCTCCCTAATTCTCTCATGTGTCAGTGAAAAGAATTGGTTAAGCAGCCTAAAGGTAATGTTTATGGAGGTACAATTTATGTCATGTACGTAACTGAGTGAACTAAGGAACTCGTAAGTCAACCTAGTGGAATTTAAATTACCAGTAGAGAAAAAGCGAGTCATACCTAGGTTCCGGAGCATCCAGGAGACACTTGACATGAGACCCAAGGAACGAAGAGCGTCACCATCGGGGTACCTAGTTGGTTCGATATCTCTCTTTGATATGTGGTGGTAATCCTCACGCATGGTGTCACCAAACTCTCCTTCCGGAAACTCAATCCCCATGTAATCAACTTCGTAGTCTGCATCCATAATGAAAGTTGAGAGAAAATAAGAAAGATTTTAGAAGTGGGTTATGGTGGATAATGAGAATTTTGTGGTTGTAAGAAATTGTTATGGAAATGGGTTTATAAGGAAATGGAATGGAATATAAGTGGCTGGGATGGTGAAGAAGAAGTTAATGGGAGTTATGAGGATGGTTGGGTGGTAGAAAATATTTGAAAAGAAGGTAAAAGAAAAAAAGGGGGAAAATAAAATGGGAATTGGAAAGAGGCAGAGTAAAGCGCGTGCCCTTCTGCCTTTGTAGGTAAATGGAGAATGCCATTAGGAAATGGTGAACGCTATTAGGCAATGGTGAATGCCATTATCCTAGTGTGTGGCCAGAAGCCTACATGGCAGAGGGTTATGCTCTGGTTTGAGTGTTTTTCTGTTGTTTTGTCATTTTTCTGAATTTTTTTGTTGTTTTTATTCAGGTGGAATAAAAAATATAAGGGTAAACAAACTAAAGGAAAAATGGAAATTGCATAACTTGAAATGAATGGTTCGGTACAAATACGCGTCGGCATTCCGACGGAGAAAATACTAAGAGTAAGCTTACAATACGTGAAAGGGAAAAACAATACAAGTAATTGAAAACTAGTCCTAAGAAAAACATGCAAATGGTTTGACAATGTGAGAATTATCCGTTAAGTCGCCCGACGAAAGAGTCGACGACATTGCAGAGTGAGAACACAATTTGGTAAAGATGGTTAAACTGCTCATTCACAACATCCACAAACTGAATATGGTCCACTCTAAGTGATTCTATTTCAGCACGAAGATCACCTACTTCAACTTGTAGTGCGTAAATGGCATCAAGAATGGTTATTGTAAAATGATTAGGCCCTTCAGGTACATCATTGGTGGAACTATCAATAACTTCTTGAGGCGGGGTAGCATTTATATGCTCATAGGGTTGGGGTGAGTCGGGTGGAAGAGGTATCTCGTCCACTACATCCAACTCAAATAACCAATTTTCTCTATTATGGACATTTGTCCTCTCATGGTTTGGTAAAGTAAAGGCATGGACAATGGTATTATCAATCAACAATTCAAACTCCACTGGCCCTAGATTAGCTACGATCCCTCGGTTAAAACAGAACTCGATATCCATTAGGCGGATGCCACCAAAAATGATAGTACGATTCAAATGGTAGTGTATGCCTATGGTTTCAGCAATCATAGTCACTAGTCCTCCAATGATAATGGGGTTGAAAGAGTCGCGGGCTAGCTTAAGGAAGTTAGCTAACAAGTACGGGTCAACATTTACCGGCCTTCCTTGTGAGGCACAATACATGATATAAAGCTCATCCCGGGACACAACATAAATGTTCTCTTCTTTTTTGAAAAGGGTGTGTGAGAGGATCTTGTGAAAATACCTAATTCCTAGGAGAACAAAGCATTTAGGTTAGGATTGTAGTCACCAGTGATACTTCCCCAAAATTGTTTGAGGTCATATCCGGTGAAAGCATCTTCCGATGTTTTAGTGACAGCATCAGGATCATTGGGTAGTCCCAACAATTAAGCCATCTCGTGATGAGTGAAGTGGTACTTATTGCCAAACAAACGGAAGATGGCCAATCCACGGCCAAATCCGTATCCTCGAGTAGGTTCGTAATAAAGGGAATTAAGGAACTCCAAGGTTAGGTTTCGGTAAGTACTGGATTTTCTAGAAAGAGCAAAGTTTGTCCATCCTAACTGGATGAAAAAGTAAGCAACATTGTCCCTGATGCCCAGTGTAGTCATGGTTGCATCGTCAGGATAGATCGAAAGGGCAAAATCTCTTTGAGAGAGAGCCTCAAAGCGATGCCTTTGGAGATTGTTCCTGAACACGACGTTGTGATTATCGAAAGTTTGCATGATTGTGTAGAAGAACTATCCTAAGAATCGTAATCCTTAAAAGTTAAAGAAAATAACATATTTTTAGGGGAAATAAACTACTTGCAGGGCTTAGTGCTAATAACAATCATGACAACTATAGTGAAAAAATCATAGTATTAACAATAAGGAAAACATTTCTCACAAAGATAACAATTAAAGTGCAAAAATTTAATACTAACAATAATAATACTAAATCAAATTAAATTAAATTACTAAGGTAATATCTACTATGCAAAAATAAAACAAAGAAATAACTACTACTACTAACGCTTGCTATGTTTAGTGTCGGAAGCTCGACATCAGGACGAAAAAGGTTTTAGTCGCTTGGAAGGGCGGGAAGCTCCTCCAACTTACAACTGGAATAAAATTCTTTATTTTCTATGGAATGGTAGTGCTTAAGTCGTTGCCCATTTACAATGAATGGCTCACACGTACTTCCTTTGATTTCGACCGCACCGCTACGTAGAATCCTAATAACTTCGAATGGTCCAGACCATCTAGAGTGTAACTTTCCTGGGAAAAGTTTGAGTCGAGAGTTGAAAAGTAGAATTGTATCCCCTTCTCTAAACTCTCTTCTTATTATTCTTTTGTCATGCCACTTTTTGGTCCTTTCTTTGTAGATGCAGACATTTTCGTAGGCATCAAGCCTTAGCTCTTCGAGTTCATGGATATCCAAAATTATTTTCTCGCCTGCTGCTGTGTGTAACACCCCAAATTTGCCCTCTGGTTTTTCTATCTTTGTCATCTTTTCATTTTGCATTCATACGCATTTTGATACCATTTGCATAAGCTCCTAAGGCATGGGATCACCTTCTGAGGAATTAGGGTTTATTTCCCCGATTCAGCGGTTTTCAGGGATTTCACGTCTGCAAGGACTATTCACTATGTATTTGGCCCATCATCAGGCTATTCTCTTCCTCATCAAGTTACGAGGATATCTTCGTCTTCTCAGCATCCCAGGCTATCTTCATTCTCGAAGAACTTTCAAGTATATGTCCCAGGTTTCGTTATGGAGGTCATAAAGTTCAATAATCAAGTCAAGATTTCAAAGTGATTCGGAGGGTTGTTGTTTCAATTGCGAGTTGTTATGTGGCAGTCGTGTTTATTTCATCTGAGGCGTGTGGGAGTTGGTATAAATTTGGTATTGGATTAAACTCAAGTGTATTGTGCATCAGGGGCCTTTGATTTAGTTCGTGTCCAATTGATACATACCCGTAATTTCCATCATTTCCTAACCACTTTCACAACGATTTCACCATGTCCATATTTTCGGTTATCCGAATATCCATTTCTTAAACCATTTTTATTACCCAATTTGTTTCGATTATCCAATAACCATTATCCCTCATAAATCTACTTTCCATTTAATATGAATCCCATTTCTATCCATCTTCAATTATTTTCTAATCCATTATATAAATATTCATAACCATTTCCTTATCATTTTTTATCCATTAACCATTAACCATTTCAAATTAGTCGAATTTCCTTGTTTTTAATCCTTTTCCGATGTTATTCATTCATATCATATTATTAATATCTTCTTTTTTAAATACTAAATCCATTCATCCAAGCCATAGCTAATCCCAAATCCGTTTCTTGTCCAATTTCTAAACCATGTTCACTATCCGCTTTTCATTTAATTACATATTCATGTTCAATTGCATAAATCCATTTTACTCATTAACCTTGTCCATTGTCCAAATTTTATAATTCATGAACCATAAAAATCAATTTTCTAGTCAATATCATTAAGTCACATATTTTCAATTTCATCTACACATTCTCACTCAAAGGTCCATATCATTTTTCATAAGCCCAATTCCATCTTTTGTTTTTTTTTGTAATTTACAACAACACAAATATAAATAAAAAATAAAAAATAGAGAGAACAAGTCACAATGTTCATTCATTTTCATTCATCCAAAGACACGTAGTCTACAACAAATTCATACACAAAAATAAACCATTTTCATTCCATTTTCATAACACAATGTAACAATATGCACACATTGGCCCACAAGACTCTCTATACATTCATCAATGCACCTTTGTACCAGCACAAACAATTGAGGCTTTTCCTACACACCAATTTCATCCGGCCCCACCACTCGCGGATTCTTCACTCACCCACAGATTCCCTCACATAGTTCGTACACGCACTCAACATTTTTTTCAATTCCACTACTGCGTCTCCCGTATGCACACAACTGCACAGTGGACAAAATTGATTTTCTCACAAAAGAAAAAAAAGAGGACTCTCTGATAGCACTCAAAAATCACATACTACGCACAAATTTCATCAAAATTGTTTAATATTACATCACTCTTATGCTAACACACTAGCACAAAAAGAAGCGATTTATTCCTTTTTTTTCACTCACCTTCATCATCCTTTTCACTATCACCAAACCATCGACACAACTTCAGCCACGCCTTGCATCCTCACCTTCAGTTTTCAACAACACCGAACACAAACCGCAACCTTCAACGACCTTCCATTCATCTTCAACCATCACTCCACTCTTCAACCCAATCAACAACTCCTCCTTCATCAAACCAACTCACAAACCACAACACAAAAACCTTCCCTGCTCTTCATTAACTGACGCAACCACCTGCATACCACCCTTAAAACAAGTTTCTCTGCAAAATCACAAACATAGCAAACATTTTCTTCATCCCAACACCACACAACATAACGAACCAAACCCAATCTCCCTTCTTCTCCACATCGTAACAACCTTGCTCTTATCACAACCACTCACAAATTTTAACCATTAACCGCAAATCTTCCAACCCTAGTTTCATCATCTTAAACAAATCCTTCGACTCACACCTCAATCATTCCTGCAAATCACCACCACACACCAATCAGAAGCAGAAATCAGGAAACAGAACTGAAAAAGCAGAAGAAGAGAAACCGAGGCGAGTCTCAACGAGATAGAACTGACCGATTGAAACCGAGAAGATAAACGGCGGGATCCTCTTCGCTTTCTGGCGTTGCTTTGTGCGGTTGATGTGGTCGCCGACGCCATCTAAGGCGATTGAGAGGAAGCTGTGGGCAGTACGGCGGCGGTAACAACAAGGAAGAAGATTCGAAAAGGGCCGGGAGAGATCGAAGCGTTGTTGGTTGTGTTCTGTCGTGCTTTCGAGTTTTGGAAGAAGAGGATTGCTTCCTCGTTTCTATTTTTATTTTTATTAGGTTTTTCTTATTTAGTGATATTAGTTAGGATTTTTACTAATATTAGGTTTAATTTATTTCTCCTTCATCTTATCTTATTCCTCATCTTCTTCTATTCGTTCTTAATTTGAGGTGTGCTTAGTCCACCATGGTTCTTCTCTTTCTCTTCTCATTTCTTTTCTTCCTTTAGGATAGTAAACCTCACTAACCTAGGACCATCCGAGCATGTGAATATTAGGATTAGACTTTTCCCGTTAGATTTTACCTTTGTGATCCTTTTGGTTTCTTTTCTCTTCTCATCTCAAAACCCTAGAATACACTTAATAAAGTTTGAAGTGATGCCTTGAGCAATAGCCTTATCCCATGAGATACTTGTAGTCTTCCCATCTTGGGATAGTACAAGCTTATCTTGTGATGCACAAGTCTGATCAAGATATCATCTTCACAAAGAAAATCATAAAAAAAACACTTCTTCACTGTAAATACAAAAATACTTAATAAGTTAATGAGTTAGTGAGCTTAGGCCCTAATCTCTGGACTCACGTTTTGGGGATCTTCTCCTTACTTGAGTGTGCTTGTTCTATTATTCCATCTTGGAATGTAGTGACAAGTGCACATTCCATGGAGAAGACCTTGATTTCACTCCCTTGCAACACATCCATAAAAGCTTCTAAAAAACACAAGCAAACAATAAGCGTCTTTCCTTAGGGAATTCTTTTCTCATCTCCTTCGCTCCGTACGGGAACTTGCTCCTACTTGTCACTTTGCAAGACGGTTACACACTCGTCGTCCGAGCCTGCAACACCTGAGCATTGACATAGGCAGTTCAAGCTTTAATTCACAAGCAATTTCTTTTCTACCCCTACTTAGGGGAACTACGGCGACTCTGATCCTCATTGTCCAGATGAGGTACGTAGGCAACGGGGTAGCGCCCGTTCGAGCATAATCTTTATTTTCCCTACATTTTTTCCTTTTCATTTCTTTTTCAGTTCCCTTTTATTTTCTTTTTATCCAGTTCAGTTCCATTTCTTTTGCAGCAGCTTCCATTTCTTCACCCTTTGAAACAGTTTCTTTGCAAGCGTGGATCCCGTCGGGTATGGCGGACGATCTGGGTGCTAATACCTTCCCAGGTCGTAACCGACTCCCGAACTCAGTTTCTTTGGTTCGCAGGACCCGTGTCCTTCCTTTTCTTTTCTTCTGGTTTATGCAGCATTACCATTCCCGTTTCTTCGGGATAAAAATCCCTGGCTGGCGACTCTATTCTTTTCCGCGCCACTTTCGCGTTTGTACCAGGATGGAAATCCGGGGAGTGACAATTGGAAACTCTGCTGGGGATGTGCCTAACCAGGGTATCTCTGGTTCCCTTGAGAGTCTCTCCTAGCGCTTGTGTGTTTCTGTTTCATTGGGTGTTGATTGTTTGTTGTTGTGTTGTATTTTACTGTTGTTTATTTACAGTTTATTTACAGCTTTATTTACAGTTTTCAGTATTTTATTTTCATTGATCATATATTACTGGACTGTCTGGACTGGATCTTCTGTTTGGTGGGTTTGGGTGATGCTGTTTTTGTGAGTTGAGTTCATTACCACGGCTCGAGTGCACCTTAGGACTTAGAGTGGTTCCACTTTGGCCTCATGAGATCTTGTCATGGGGGTAGTAGTGATTTCCACGCCCAGATTTGCGACCATCTTGGGAATGTCTTGATTAGGGGATCTTCCTTTTTTATTTCATAACCTTGATAGTTATGTGCAGCTGGGGACCGATCATTGAGAACCTTGTGGAAACATCCCTCTCTATTGGTGACAGTGGCAGACCATATTGCGTGGTAAACCCATTCGCACCCGAGGGCCCACCTGGAACTCACATAGGATTACCTTGTTTTCCAGGACTTAGCTGAGGCCTCCCTACGTAGTACATAATGCTAAACCGATTCCCTGATTTGGTCATGAGCCATTTCTCGGAGATGGTGAACGTATTATTTCTATTCGGCTTTGAGAGTCCGTGATGTTTGACCCGGAGCACACCCGTGAGATTGGAAGGGGTTTACAGGTTTGCAGGAGCCCTTGACCTCAACATACCTTAATTATCAGTGCAGTCTTATTTTTTTGATCCGGTCACTATGATCCTGAAGTTCTTGGTCCTTTGGTTCTCGGTTACTATTTTGGATTATCATACAGAGATCTTGTGGTTACAGACACTCGATTCTTGGCTCAGTATTCCGGATTCCAGGAAGTTTCCAGATGTTGATCCATTGTCTTTACATCTTTAGCATTGTCATATTGCATTTTGCTTTTGCATCTGCATTGCATTTTCTTCTTCCAGAGAGCTCATCCTTCCTCTTTTCCCCATGACCAGCCAGCTGATTTCCCGGTACTCAGTTTGAACAAGTGGTGACTGTTGGAAGACGAAAAAAGTTGTTTGAAGTTTGACTGAGCAGTGCCAAGAGTTAGAAAAGGTCAGATTGGAAGCCGTCAGTAGCTATGTCAGAGAGCGACCTTCAGAATGTTGAGTTTCCACCTGGTTTCACTTTGATGACCAATCCTTTGTATGGTCTTTTTCCTGATGAGGATCTTCCGCAAGTGAACAATCTTACTCAAGCTCAGCCTGCACAGACCCCGATCTTGAATCAGAGTGTACCTGAACCATCTATTGTCCGAGGTGGACCTTCATCTTCTTCTGATGCTACGGATTATCAAAGTTTTGCTTTCCCTATGCCGAACTTCCAAGGGGCAATCCCTCTTGTGAAAACCAAGGATCCATATGCTATTGATCCTGCTGAAAGGTTTCGTGTGTTGGATGAGCAACTCAAAGCCTTAGCGAGTCCTGATGCCTTCGGTTTTGATGCTCTAAACCTGTGTTTAGTGCCTAGTCTTGTCATACCTCCAGATTTCAAGGCACCGAAGTTTTAGAAATACACTGGTGTCAGTTTCCCGAAGCGTCATTTGGTGATGTTCTATAGAAAAATGACTTCTTACGCCCGCAACGATGAATTGATGATTCACTGTTTTCAGGACAGTTTGAGTGGTGCATCCTTAAGTTGGTATATGGATTTGGAAAGTAGTCATATCCGTTCTTGGAATGATTTATCCAGAGCTTTCGTAAAGCAATACCAGTACAATGTGGACATGGCGCCCAGTCGCATGCATTTGCAGAGCCTATCTCAGAGGAGTGGTGAATCTTTCAGAGAATATGCACAGCGGTGGAGAGAATTGGCAGCCCAAGTGCAACCACCACCTTCAGACAGAGAATTAGTTGACATGTTCGTGAGCACCTTGCAAGGTCCATACCTGGAAAGAATGAGTAGCATTGGGACATCAAGTTTCTCTGATTTGATGATAGTTGGAGTACGCATCGAGAGTCTACTCACAAGTGGAAAGATACAATACTCTTTGAACATCCTGGCTAGTGAAGATGAGTTTGTTGTTAGCTCCCAAGGGGAGAAAGGGTATGACATCAGTGCATTCATGGCAAATATCGAACATTTTGGACCAACATCTTCTTAGCTATCATCTTTTCCTAGGTCTGGTTACACTTACAGACAACAAGCAATGCTCAAAGCACCATATCAGAAACCCTGGACTCCTCCTCGTCCGAATCTGCAAACTCATGGTCGAAGACCTCAGAATCAACTTCAGAGCCAGCCTAGGCCTCGCAACAATCTGGAAAGAAAGAATGCTCCTCTTCATCCAGTCCCCATGGCATACAGTGAACTTTTGCCATATCTAATTCAGAGCTCATTGGTGGTTCCTAAGCCTCTCAAGTCGTTGCCAGAGTCGTACCCTCCAGAGTACAATCCTCATGAGCAGTGTGGGTATCACGATGGATCGATGGGACATTCAACTGAAGATTGCAAAGCTTTTCAAGCCAAAGTACAACAGTTGATCGACAAGGGCTGCATATCCTTTCTAGAAGGAAGCTTGGTTGTGCACGTCAACCTCTCGCATGTTTAAGTTCGAGGACTTCGAAGGAGCGTCTCTTGATTTCAGTGGCTCAGAGGAGATGTCATCAGAGCTAGTGATCATTGTATCCTTTTTTATCTTTTGCATTGTAGTTTCTTTCCTGTTAGCAGCTACTTGTCTTTTAAGCATTGTTGTTTTGAATGGTAATGTTAATGTAGTGATCTTGCATTTTTGAATCAATTATGTCGCATTCGCTCGTTTTTCTTTACTTGCATTGAAAAACAAAATTTGCATCTATTTACCTCCCATTTATTTCACTGTTGTTCAGCAGATATTTGAGGGAGGATGATGACAACTGAATACCCATAATTGTTGAAGGTATGCTTTCAGAGTAGAACATGCTGACGATGTACAGGCATTACTTCAATTCCCAAACACCAGAGATATAAGGGAGATAGACCCTCGTCAACACCTTTGAGCCTTGAAGTAGGAGTTTCTTTTCTGAACGAAAAAACCTTCACATCCAACCCGGGGCAGGGTAGTCATCAGTTAATTTGACCGAGCGTTCAAATTTCCAAAGGAGTGTGCATCCGAGGATCCATTACCTTTTCTTCATTTCACCTCAAGAGGTCAAAGGACATAAAACCATAATGGTTATCCCTCAACAACAAAGGAATGAGGCAGTCATTACCCTGTCAAGCAAGTCAGACAGACCAGTGTCACGCGATTTGTTCAAAAAAATCAAAAAAAGAAAAAGAAATAAAGCCCGCTAAGTCAAAAAAAAGTGAAAACAAATGACTTAGGCAAAAGTTAGGGCATCCCGCTGGACTTCAAAATCGAAAAAAATTCAAAAAGAATCAGTCCAGGCAAAAGTTAGGGAGTAAAAGCATCAGGAAGAAATATCTTCCTTTAGAACAAAGTCGTGTGACTGCAGGCACAAAGACAAAGGGGTGACTGTTACTCCAAGAAACCTCATTGGTGCTTAAACCGTCAACGTCATTGGTTCCTTAACCATTATAAAATCCTTTCGAGAGGCGAACGCTCAGGCCAAATTAGTTGAATATAGGATCGGAGAACATCAAGGAGAATGGGTGGGCACGGATAAACATTGAGCCATAAATCTTTCTTTCTAAAACCGTGAACCAGGCCACATTATAACCCTTGAAAGTCCTAATTGAATCAGGTTCAATTCTGATAGCATACTACGACAAGGTTGCGTAAACTGACTCCTAAAGTTTTGCTAACTCAGCACTACGTTTGGACTAATCGTCCATTCGTCACACACTGTCACAACATTCAAATAAATAAATTTTCAAAACTTGCATGTGCACCGCATTAAAATTACCATTTGTGAATGAACAGTTTTAATTGCAAGTCATTCTGTGACACCAGGGAAGTTCCTACAAAGGGCAATCAGAGGAGAACTTGATCATTCAACAATGATGACCAGAATCAAGAGCATCGTGTTAGCCTATGAATCAGGGGCATGTTATCCAGTGGTTTTGTCAACCAAGGAATTTGTCAGGGTAAAGAAAATTCCCAAACATCAGTTGATTGAAGGAACGTCATTCAAAGCCAGTTGATCAGGGCTGAATCTACCAAACAGGGGCATGCCACCCTATTTTTCTGTTGACCAAAAATATTTCTTCCAATGCTCAGTCAGAATGAGTCAAGTCGCTTCCACGCTCATACCGGGGCGGGACATTTCCAGATTTCACTAGTTGCAATTCTCCTCGAGCATCCAAGTCTGCTATTCCTGAAATTGGATAATCAGTGACAGTCTGTTCAAAGACTCACCCAACAGGGGCAACTTCAGCTGCACAGAGCAAATTATATCAGTGATCTCCGAGTTCAAGATGAGTATTGGGAAATCGTGTTACCCACCCTCGCCATTGTCACCCTTCTCAACATAGAAGCCTTGTCACTAAGACCTTTCTTCCCATCTTGGGAGTTTTTCTAGCTTTTCATGATCATTGCATAAATAATTTGCATACGTTATTCATGTCGTTTCGCTAGAGAATAGGCATCATAATTGCATTGGGCATAACCCCATAACATCAATCACATCCAGAGCCTCGTAACCCCAACTTCTTGACCGTTTCAAAGTCCAGTTCTCGTCTGGCAAACCAACCCAAAGTCCAGTTCTCGTCTGGCAAACAAACCCAAAGTCCAGTTCTTGTCTGGAAAACCAACCCAAAGTCCAGTTCTCGTCTGGAAAACCGACTTCAAATACCAGTTCTCGTCTGGTAGGCGAATCTTTTAACCAGTTCTCGTCTGGTCACCTTTTCATTTAGCCTGTTGAATGCCAGTTCTCGTCTGGTAGTCATTCTTTTTCATATTCAATTCTCGTTTGACAATGAACCTAAGGAGTCAGTTCTCGTCTGAAGACTTATTCTTTGCCCATCAGTTCTCGTCTGTTGGCCTATCTTTAATAAACCGGTTCTCATCTGGTAATTCACCTTCAAAGTCCAATTGCTTGGCAACCAAAAAAAAAAATCAAAATATCTATCAACCTGGCCCGACCGCCCAACCATCCTTGTTGCTTGCATATCATCATATCCTTAGCATCATGAGCATACGTCTGCATATTGCACCATTTGCATTGCATCTTCATACCGTATGGTTTCTGTTTTCTCTCTGGTGTGGAGCAAGAGCCGTTACAGGACGCACTCTGGGGAAGTTATCTCAAGATCTGTTAATTTTCTGCGAGAGTTTGAAAACACTGGGGCAAGTATGGATTCCAGGTCTTCTGTAAAATCCTCTAGAAATGATCTCTTCATAGACGATGCAATTTGAGGCATAATTAAGGAGTAAGAATGCTTGTGCACTCTCGATAATCAATATGCAACTGTTGAGCTCGTAAGTTTGAAGTACTAAATCAATTCTAAGGGAATGTGTGGTATTTATTTTCCCAGCAGGGCATTGGAAGTTTATTTCTTCCCCGAGCATAAGATCTTCTTTCGGCCGACAAGGTTTCCTCGTGAGGAGTTGGTTATTCCCATTCATTAGGAGTCCAATTTTCATTGGCATATCTTCGCAACACAATCGTCATACTATACTCGGGGCATAATTTGGCTTATTTTGATCTCTAATTCTCCAGCAACGTCTCTCCTCAGCAGAGCATTGCCAAATATTTTTCTCAGCCATGCCATAAGGTTGACATTTCCCCAGCTGAGTTAGAGCAGATGATATCCCCAGCGGAACTTCAAAGATAACTGAATTATTCTCATCCCCAAGCGAATTTACCTTTCCACTGTGAAGTATTCCCAACAGGCAGCTGAAGGCCTTGCATTTCCCCACAGAGTCAGAATTCTCAAAATTCCCTCCTCAGCAAGGTTTGTTTAACCAAGCATCTTCCCCAGCCAAGTCTGAAGATGGTTATCCCCGCAGAGTTCATGTTTGGAATTTTCCATCATTGAAATATTCCCCAGAGAGGTTGCCAATTTATTTTTGGCCAATGTGATGACACAGACAGTTGTTCATCTCCCTAACCAGAGTTAACTGTCAAGCATATTAACCTGGTCATCCCCTGCAGAATTGAGGTTCTTGCTGCCAATCAGGGCACTTTGTTTTTGCTCGTATGCATTTCCTGGCATTCGTCTGTGTTAGGTATCTGTTTGTGCTCGTATGCATTTCCTGGCATTCGTCTGTGTTGGATATTTGTTTGTGCTCGTCTGCATTTCCTGGCACTCGTCTGTGTTGGGTATTTGTTGGTGCTTGACTGCATTTCCCGACACTCGTCTGTGATTAATGTTTGGTAGTTGCTCGTCAGCATTGCCCCAACACTCGTCTGTGTTCACTCTTTGTTATTGCTCGTTTGCTTTCCCCAGCAGTTACCCATGGTTGTAATTGTTGTTGCTCGTTTGCACTTCCCAGCACTCGTCTGTGTGTAACTTCCTTTTGGTACCCAATGCTCGTTTGTGTTTGATAATTGTTGTTGCTCGTATGCACTTCCCAACACTCGTCTGTGTTTGATATTTGCTTGTTGCTCGTCTACGCCCTCCAGCACTCGTTTGTGTTCGAACTTATGTGTTGCTCGTCTGCATTCCCCAGCGCTTGTATGTGTTTGTTATCTGTTTGAAGCTCGTCTGCATTGTTTGGATACTCGTTTGTATCATCCCTCACACTCGTCTGTGTTAGCCTATATCCTTATGTGTTGATTTGATAATCATTCTGGTACTCGTCTGTATTGCTACTCCAATGGCTCGTCTGTGTTGGATTTCTGATATTCGTTCGTACCATTGACTTATGGCCCTCGTTTGTGTTCTCTTGATGATCATCCAATACTCGTCTGTGTTGAAGAGGTTTGACGTCCTGACAATGGGATTAAAAGTCAAATTGGTTACCAGTTCCTAGCGTAACAGGATTATCCGAAGGAGGCTCGTCTGTCTCAAGCACCACTTATTAATGTTGCACCTGGCGTAACAGGTTTGCTCGAATAAGGCTCGTCTGTCTTAAATCATATATCCACGGATAATTTATGAAGAGGGTTCGTCTACCTTGATTATGCACGTCTATCCCACAGACTTTAGTTCATCACCGGTCCTGGCGTAACAGGTATATATGAAGGAGATTTGTCTGTCTCAAGTCATATGTTCTTGCAAAGTATATGAGGGCTCGTATGTCCAGCTACTGGCATAACAGGATTGTTCGAAGAAGACTCGTCTGTCAATATATTCTGATTCTAAATAACAGTTTCAACTTGGAAGAAGCTCGTCTGCTTTTTCCCTGCCTTCAGTCACCAAAGCTTTGCTTGGTTGGGTTTATTTCCCAGTCTTTGCATTCTCCTGCAGAGTGCAAATTTCGGGGTTTTTTGGTATTCAATCACTGTTTATCTCGAACGGTCGATAGCCCGTGCTATCGTCCTTTTCAGATTAACAGTTGCTTAAATAGGGGCAGCTGTAACACCCCAAATTTTCCCTCTGGTTTTTCTATCTTTGTCAGCTTTTCGTTATGCATTCATACGCATTTTGCATACCATTTGCATAAAATCCTAAGGCATGGGATCGCCTTCTGAGGAATTAGGTTTTATTTCCCCGATTCAGCGGTTTTCAGGGATTTCACGTCTGCAAGGACTATTCACTATGTATTTGGCCCATCATCAGGCTATTCTCTTCCTCATCAAGTTACGAGGATATCTTTGTCTTCTCAGCATCCCAGGCTATCTTCATTCTCGAAGAACTTTCAAGTATATGTCCCAGGTTTCGTTATGGAGGTCATCAAGTTCAATAATCAAGTCAAGATTTCAAAGTGATTCGGAGGGTTGTTATTTCAATTGCGAGTTGTTATGTGGCAGTCGTGTTTATTTCATCTGAGGCGTGTGGGAGTTGGTATAAATTTGGTATTGGATTAAACTCAAGTGTATTGTGCATCAGGGGCCTTTGATTTAGTTCGTGTCCAATTGATACATACCCGTAATTTCCATCATTTCCTAACCACTTTCACAACGATTTCACCATGTCCATATTTTCGGTTATCTGAATATCCATTTCTTAAACCATTTTCATTACCCAATTTGTTTCGATTATCCAATAACCATTATCCCTCATAAATCTACTTTCCATTTAATCCGAATCCCATTTCTATCCATCTTCAATTATTTTCTAATCCATTATATAAATATTCATAACCATTTCCTTATCATTTTTTATCCATTAACCATTAACCATTTCAAATTAGTCGAATTTCCTTGTTTTTAATCCTTTTCCGATGTTATTCATTCATATCATATTATTAATATCTTCTTTTTTAAATACTAAATCCATTCATCCAAGCCATAGCTAATCCCAAATCCGTTTCTTGTCCAATTTCTAAACCATGTTCACTATCCGCTTTTCATTTAATTACCTATTCATGTTCAATTGCATAAATCCATTTTACTCATTAACCTTGTCCATTGTCCAAATTTTATAATTCATGAACCATAAAAATCAATTTTCTAGTCAATATCATTAAGTCACATATTTTCAATTTCATCTACACATTCTCACTCAAAGGTCCATATCATTTTTCATAAGCCCAATTCCATCTTTTGCTTTTTTTTGTAATTTACAACAACACAAATATCAAAAATAAAATATAAAATAGAGAGAACAAGTCACAATGTTCATTCATTTTCACTCATCCAAAGACACGTAGCCTACAACAAATTCATACACAAAAATAAACCATTTTCATTCCATTTTCATAACACAATGTAACAATATGCACACATTGGCCCACAAGACTTTCTATACATTCATCAATGCACCTTTGTACCAGCACAAACAATTGATGTTTTTCCTGCACACCAATTTCATCCGGCCCCACCACTCGCGGATTCTTCACTCACCCACAGTATTCCCTCACACAGTTCGTACACGCACTCAACATTTTTTTCAATTCCACTACTGCGTCTCCCGTATGCACACAACTGCACAACGGACAAAATTGATTTTCTCACAAAAGAAAAAAAAAAGAGGACTCTCTGATAGCACTCAAAAATCACATACTACGCACAAACTTCATCAAAATTGTTCAATATTACATCACTCTTCTGTTAACACACCAGCACAAAAAGAAGCAATTTATTCCTTTTTTTTCACTCACCTTCATCATCCTTTTCACTATCACCAAACCATCGACACAACTTCAGCCACGCCTTGCATCCTCACCTTCAGTTTTCAACAACACCGAACACAAACCGCAACCTTCAACGACCTTCCATTCATCTTCAACCATCACTCCACTCTTCAACCCAATCAACAACTCCTCCTTCATCAAACCAACTCACAAACCACAACACAAAAACCCTCCCTGCTCTTCATTAACTGACGCAACCATGTAACACCCCAAATCTACCCGACGGAAATTCATAAATCAGAGTTTCAAAAATTCAACAACAAAACAGGATGCTACATTTTTCCACTTAACAAATTCATTTAATTTCATGAACATCGATACATAACACTTTCAAACAGGATGAAACTATAAGGTCAACTCTTATTCAATTCATTGAAGTCAAACAACTTTTACAAATAGGCAGCGGATCCACAAATATTCAACTTTGCATCAGTTAACAACTTTTTCAACCTAACAACTTAGTAATAACATGTTTTTCATTGAGACAACTTAAAATAACAACAACTAAATATAACAACAAAACAATTAAGCGTTCATCCCCCCGAGTGTTACGTATCAGAGCGACAACACCGACTTGATTACGAAAGTAAGCAACTCTAAACTGGAATACCTGCACGTTACCAATCAAGGTAACATTCAACAACAGAAAGGGGTGAGATATCGAACCATATAAACAAGAGTATGATAATTAATACGCTAGATAGAATCATACAATTTTTACACTATCCACAACAACGTCTTACTAAACACCTCAAACAACCAACATACTTTATCATCTTAATTCACACATCAACATAATCAATTCCAACTATAACCTTAGCATACAAACCTTCATCAACTTCGACGAACATTAACAACATATTCAACTTCTTCAATATATACAAAATCGACATTACAAACATAAATATATAAACAACTCAGGCAACATAATCTTATAATCAACTCATCCATCGTCATAATATAATCAACTTAACAACATAATCAACATGAATATACATAAACAACTTATTCAACTTGAGCAACGTACACAACTTTATGAATGTAGGCAACAAGAACAACTTTATCAACTCGGCAACATAAACAACACAAACAACATAATTAATGCAACACGAAATGTGACTCGACTGTGCATATGCATGTGGTACCATTGGAGTAAAACTCCCAACTTAAAATATACCAGGTTATCGAGGTATCTGCAAGGCATAAGCCTTCAACTTAATAAATTTGCCAATCCAGGCCAACGTGGTGAGCATCCTCTCCAACTTAGAAATGCAGTGTATGCCATGATACAACGACTCAACACATCACAACAATCAACTCCAACAACATACAACAAACAACATCGCAACTTTAATTCAACAATGATTCAACTTTGGCCATAGGCCTACAACTTTCAACGTTGGTCATACGACCTACAACTTGAATATCAACATTGGTCTTACGACCTACAACTCAAATAATCAACATGGGTCCTTCGACCTTTAACTTAAAATGCTCCCAAACTGGGACAGAACAACATACGCAACTATAATAGAAAATATACACATTCAACACTAATTAACAAAGTACACCGACTAAAATCATTTATTTATTATTCCGAACTAACTCGACAATTTTCGTTAAATTTCGGACAACTAATTTTTATCGCGTAATTTCATCCGGTCGACTAAATCGGTACTGCTTTTACTACTATTACTGCTACCAATAATTCCCACTGAATCTGTTAAATTCCATCTTACTGATACAAATCCTTTTTCTCTTCAATTATTCTATCATGAAATTCAACGAACCATTTTTCTGTCCAACTCCAAAACTCTGTTTTTATCAAAAGACTAGTTAATTATCATTTTTCTGTCCAACTCCAAAACTCTGTTTTTATCAAATTAATTTAACAATAAAACTCAATAACATCGATTAATCAAATTCCACAAACAACATTATTCCATTAATTTCACAACCATAATTCGACTGACTCAACTACGGACAACACAAAAATTATACGATCCCAAACCCACATATTAATCATCATAATCCCGATTATAGAGTTCGAACCCCACCCTTACCTTAATCGATGGTCGTTTCGAATCTCCGATCGAATTTCCAACCCCTTTGCATATGTGACCATTTTCCTCTCCTCTTTCATCCATTAAGATTAGAAATACGAACACGCTGCCATTGAGTTCCTACATTGACCAAAATTCAGCCTTCATCACCATCAATCCCGTAGCTACTATTTGACCAATTTCCAGCATGAACTTCCAAACTTCAAATGCGTTTTTCTCCTTCAATACAGAACTTATTGACACGAAATTATATATCAAATCGAAGGGAATTTCGTAAGCTTTCCAGAAATTCAAGAATCGCTTTAATCAGAATTACGAGTAAAAAATTATCACCTGTTTAGTGGAAGTTGTACCGAATGTGCGAAAATTAAGATATGAACATGAATCCTTCTTTCTCCTTCTTTTCTCCCAAGTTGTTTTCTCTTCTCTAAAACCCTTATTTTTCTCTAAGACTTTTTCCCTAATTTCCACGATTCCCTCTTCTTCTGTTACTTCTTCTCTTTGACTCATTCTTTTATTCCTTTTTATTATAATAATAATAATCCAATAAAACAATTAATGGGCCTAAACACTGCACCCCTTTAATTGTTAATTCCGACGAAATTCAAGCCCAATAACCAACATGCTCCAATAATCAATACTATCACTGATAATATTATTTCTTCGATTTTCCGACTTAACAACTTAATTTACCATAACGCTAAAAATCAATTAATAATTTGCGACTAATTTTTTTTCTCCCGACTTAATTAAATTATCTTTCAATATTTGACCAAATGGTCCAAGCACCTAAATAACTTATCCAACCATAAACGGGAGAATATTCCACATCAATTCCCACAACTCAGTTAATTCAACTTTATCCAACGAACGACAATGCAACTTAAATCGACTCATTCAACTTAATTCAAACAAACTTAGCAACTTATCACAAACAACTTCGACAATTCAACATAAATCAACACCAATAACGCGAATATAATGAATTAAATAATTAATTAATAAATAGAGCGTTACAACTCTCCCCCACTTAGGATATTTTCGTCCTCGAAAATTCATCCGATTCAACTACTCCAACTACTTATTCCATCCGACTACTCAACTCTCATTTCCAAAGGCAACCCACGTATACCACAAACAATAATACATAACTTAAACACAACATTAACTCAATCAACTATTAACATCTCAACTCATTCACATAAGAATAACAACACTACACTACGCGTTCGCTGCGCACTCTGATTACTTGCAATTTACAAAGTTTACTGAGTCTAAATCCAACTTACAATTATCAAAATCGACATATCCACAAAGCCCTTCGACTCAATCCTTTTGGAATTTTTCATTTCAACTGGTATTCTAACTCTTGTAGTTACCGAATAGTTACAAATTAGATCCTTAAGATAATGCCTCTAAACATTCAACCAATTACAACTGCGACTACTTCCAAATCTTGGATAAAATATTCATATACTTCCATGAATTCCCAATTATCATCAACATAGACTACAACTTTACTATCTTTTAGCAACACGTCTTCGACAATCATTTTTAACCACACAACATCATTACACCAACATAAGGTACAAGGGTCCAACGAATCTCCACAAGATAACTCATACCATTCACTTCCAACTAATTCAACTTATCAAATACTCGATTCTTACTCATACCGACACAACCTTTTATAGATTCTTATCTGAATCAACACAACCAAACAACTCTTCTTATTCCAACCAAAACCGCTATTTAATAAACTAACTTATAATTTCACTTCTAATACTTGCAACTACATATCTCCGACATCCTTATCAAATCATCATTTCACATTTCCACCTACTTTCCTTTCTAATCATCTCAATAGAACTTTAAGTCTCAAGCTACTTAATTCATCCTTCAACAACATTCCAATTATTCTGAGTCCAACTATGAATTTTCTTATTACAATTCAATCCAAGTGCAACTTCATACTTCCCTCTTAAATTCTAACTAATACTCTCATATAATAACTTGCATCAACAAAACAAATAATACTCAAACACTCGACTTGACTTCAACCAATTCGATGTACGTACTGTACTAGTTGGCATGACATCTATCCATCAATTATGATTACGTCTGCTATCAACAATAGATTAAGGGTGATCAGTTCCTCAATTTGTCAATAGACATCCGACAACCATAACGGTGGCACAAATCATCATTACCCAACGTAATAACGTACTTCAACTTATGCCCAGAGTCCATAAGCATATTGCTCCGCCAACTCTCTACGACTTATCAACTTCTTCTTAGTCTCTTTAATTCCAACTTCGTCAAAGATACAAAACATCCAAAAAAATCAAGTACACATTCTCTTATGTACACACATAGTACCACACGACTTTCGATATCCCACTAACACTTTATTCGCTACAACAAGTACCATCCAAAGCGGTTTGCTCCATCTACAATTTTCAACCAAGTTAAAATTCTTAACAACATTGATCAGACATCCATCTTCTTCTAAATACTACCATCATCTAACATCGGCACTTTAATCGTCCCTACTCGACATAAATCGCATCTCTATGCATTCTCCGATACCAACATTTTATTATTTTTCCAACATTTTCATTTTTCTAAAATTTCCAGCAACACACGCTCCACTTCGAACGCAATTATCTTCTTCAATACAGACCTCCAAATCACAAAATTATATTCTAACATGAAGAGAAATTTGTGAATATTCCAGAACTTCAAGAATCGCCCAAATCCGACTTACGAGTAAAAAGTTATCTCCATCGCAATGGGACTGGTCAATAATTCCCGTATACAGAATTTTCCAAAAATTAGCAGCAGACCCAAATATTAAAATGCACTTATCTCCCTCATCATAAACCTCCTGGATGCAAATCTTATATGCAAACTGTAGGGAATTTTGTAATCTTTCCAAAAATTCTAGAACTGCTTCAATCCGATTCACGGTTAAAAAGTTATACCACTTCTCGTGACAGCTGTTCCAAGGTTGCAAAAACCAGAATTTTTGAGATTGATGAATGTAAATTCCATCTCTCTCCATCTTACTTCCAAGTTCTACCGAAAATATTACTCTACATCCAACTTCGAAAATTACTCTACTTTAATCCAACTACACACAAGGCATAGTGATCTACCGACGTGATCCCTCAACTTGATCCATCAACTTTTCTTTGTATTTGGAATAAATCATTCATCCTTAAACAATCTCCATCCAAAATCAACGCACTGCTCAACCCGACCGATACGAATTCATGAATCCATGCTCTCGCCAGTCTGCAACAACGTCTCTTCAACAACCTTGCACTCTTGTAATCAACATCAACTTTAAACCAACTTCAACTTTGCAACAACAGTCCGGGAGTCAAGCTTCTCCCCCACTTAATTCCAACAAACACCTGCAGACAACGACTAGAAACTAACAACAAGTACCGACAGTGTCTCAAACACATGTCGCATACAAAGGAAATAACAACACTAGACAACTTTGGCCGGACGGACCGACCTGCTCTGATACCACTAATGTAACACCCCAAATCTACCCGACGGAAATTCATAAATCAGAGTTTCAAAAATTCAACAACAAAACAGGATGCTACATTTTTCCACTTAACAAATTCATTTAATTTCATGAACATCGATACATAACACTTTCAAACAGGATGAAACTATAAGGTCAACTCTTATTCAATTCATTGAAGTCAAACAACTTTTACAAATAGGCAGCGGATCCACAAATATTCAACTTTGCATCAGTTAACAACTTTTTCAACCTAACAACTTAGTAATAACATGTTTTTCATTGAGACAACTTAAAATAACAACAACTAAATATAACAACAAAACAATTAAGCGTTCATCCCCCCGAGTGTTACGTATCAGAGCGACAACACCGACTTGATTACGAAAGTAAGCAACTCTAAACTGGAATACCTGCACGTTACCAATCAAGGTAACATTCAACAACAGAAAGGGGTGAGATATCGAACCATATAAACAAGAGTATGATAATTAATACGCTAGATAGAATCATACAATTTTTACACTATCCACAACAACGTCTTACTAAACACCCCAAACAACCAACATACTTTATCATCTTAATTCACACATCAACATAATCAATTCCAACTATAACCTTAGCATACAAACCTTCATCAACTTCGACGAACATTAACAACATATTCAACTTCTTCAATATATACAAAATCGACATTACAAACATAAATATATAAACAACTCAGGCAACATAATCCTATAATCAACTCATCCATCGTCATAATATAATCAACTTAACAACATAATCAACATGAATATACATAAACAACTTATTCAACTTGAGCAACGTACACAACTTTATGAATGTAGGCAACAAGAACAACTTTATCAACTCGGCAACATAAACAACACAAACAACATAATTAATGCAACACGAAATGTGACTCGACTGTGCATATGCATGTGGTACCATTGGAGTAAAACTCCCAACTTAAAATATACCAGGTTATCGAGGTATCTGCAAGGCATAAGCCTTCAACTTAATAAATTTGCCAATCCAGGCCAACGTGGTGAGCATCCTCTCCAACTTAGAAATGCAGTGTATGCCATGATACAACGACTCAACACATCACAACAATCAACTCCAACAACATACAACAAACAACATCGCAACTTTAATTCAACACCGATTCAACTTTGGCCATAGGCCTACAACTTTCAACGTTGGTCATACGACCTACAACTTGAATATCAACATTGGTCTTACGACCTACAACTCAAATAATCAACATGGGTCCTTCGACCTTTAACTTAAAATGCTCCCAAACTGGGACAGAACAACATACGCAACTATAATAGAAAATATACACATTCAACACTAATTAACAAAGTACACCGACTAAAATCATTTATTTATTATTCCGAACTAACTCGACAATTTTCGTTAAATTTCGGACAACTAATTTTTATCGCGTAATTTCATCCGGTCGACTAAATCGGTACTGCTTTTACTACTATTACTGCTACCAATAATTCCCACTGAATCTGTTAAATTCCATCTTACTGATACAAATCCTTTTTCTCTTCAATTATTCTATCATGAAATTCAACGAACCATTTTTCTGTCCAACTCCAAAACTCTGTTTTTATCAAATTAATTTAACAATAAAACTCAATAACATCGATTAATCAAATTCCACAAACAACATTATTCCATTAATTTCACAACCATAATTCGACCGACTCAACTACGGACAACACAAAAATTATACGATCCCAAACCCACATATTAATCATCATAATCCCGATTATAGAGTTCGAACCCCACCCTTACCTTAATCGATGGCCGTTTCGAATCTCCGATCGAATTTCCAACCCCTTTGCATATGTGACCCTTTTCCTCTCCTCTTTCATCCATTAAGATTAGAAATACGAACACGCTGCCATTGAGTTCCTACATTGACCAAAATTCAGCCTTCATCACCATCAATCCCGTAGCTACTATTTGACCAATTTCCAGCATGAACTTCCAAACTTCAAATGCGTTTTTCTCCTTCAATACAGAACTTATTGACACGAAATTATATATCAAATCGAAGGGAATTTCGTAAGCTTTCCAGAAATTCAAGAATCGCTTTAATCAGAATTACGAGTAAAAAATTATCACCTGTTTAGTGGAAGTTGTACCGAATGTGCGAAAATTAAGATATGAACATGAATCCTTCTTTCTCCTTCTTTTCTCCCAAGTTGTTTTCTCTTCTCTAAAACCCTTATTTTTCTCTAAGACTTTTTCCCTAATTTCCACGATTCCCTCTTCTTCTGTTACTTCTTCTCTTTGACTCATTCTTTTATTCCTTTTTATTATAATAATAATAATCCAATAAAACAATTAATGGGCCTAAACACTGCACCCCTTTAATTGTTAATTCCGACGAAATTCAAGCCCAATAACCAACATGCTCCAATAATCAATACTATCACTGATAATATTATTTCTTCGATTTTCCGACTTAACAACTTAATTTACCATAACGCTAAAAATCAACTAATAATTTGCGACTAATTTTTTTTCTCCCGACTTAATTAAATTATCTTCCAATATTTGACCAAATGGTCCAAGCACCTAAATAACTTATCCAACCATAAACGGGAGAATATTCCACATCAATTCCCACAACTCAGTTAATTCAACTTTATCCAACGAACGACAATGCAACTTAAATCGACTCATTCAACTTAATTCAAACAAACTTAGCAACTTATCACAAACAACTTCGACAATTCAACATAAATCAACACCAATAACGCGAATATAATGAATTAAATAATTAATTAATAAATAGAGCGTTACAAACCACCTCCATACCACCCTTAAAACCAATTTCTCTGCAAAATCACAAACACAACAAACTTTTTCTTCAACCCAACACCACACAACATAACGAACCAAACCCAATCTCCCTTCTTCTCCACATCGTAACAACCTTGCTCTTATCACAGCCACTCATAAATTTTAACCATTAACCGCAAATCTTCCAACCCTAGCTTCATCATCTTAAATAAATCCTTCGACTCACACCTTAATCATTCCTGCAAATCACCACCACACACCAATCGGAAGCAGAAATCAGGAAACAGAACTGAAAAAGCAGAAGAAGAGAAACCGAGGCGAGTCTCAACGAGATAAAATTGACTGATTGAAACCGAGAAGAATAACGGCGGGATCCTCTTCGCTTTCCGGCGTTGCTTTGTGCGGTTGATGTGGTCGCCGACGCCATCTAAGGCGATTGAGAGGAAGCTGTGGGCAGTACGGCAGCGGTAACAGCAAGGAAGAAGATTCGAAAAGGGCCGGGAGAGATCGAAGCGTTGTTGGTTGTGTTCCGTCGTGCTTTCGAGTTTTGGAAGAAGAGGATTGCTTCCTCGTTTCTGTTTTTATTTTTATTAGGTTTTTATTATTTAGTGATATTAGTTAGGATTTTTACTAATATTAGGTTTAATTTATTTGTTGGACCTGAAATTTTTTCCTAAAGCCCACCGAATTTTCATAACCACACCACCAGATTTAGCATCTCACTCCTGTTCTATTGCTATTTGTTTTGTTGTTGTTCCTAATTGTCTTGAGAATTGTTTTGTTTAACTTTGAGATTAATTGCTAATATTTACTATTTTGTTTAGTTAACTAAACATTTTGATTAAGATGTCAGTTTAATTTTCTTTTATAATTTTAATTAGTTTCATTAATATTCGTTAAGAATTAAATATAGAATTGATTTAGATTTTTATATATATAGTTTTGACTAATCCAATTTAATTAAATAGAATTGTGGTTAATATTTGGTTTTAGTTTGTGTTTGATGCTTTATAGGTTTATTGCTTGATTGCGATGATGGAGGATGTTGCTCGATGTACCTTGTGACTTGTTTTCATAATCTTGTCGGAACTGCTGAGGTTTCTTGATACAGACTGTGCTTAGTCCCTGATATCATTTGGATCATTTCCCATTTTTATTTCTGATTCCCTGTGACACTGGACGCGTATATTTGATACTCTGATTTGTCTGGACTTGGTGACTGATACCTGTACTTAGTTGTCGGATCGTCTTGCTTGTTTGGTCTTCTGATAAATATTTCTGAGATTCTCCTGATTATGGAAGAGGCAACTGACCTTCTCCGTTAGGTACCACTAAGGCCCGATTTTTCTTATTGCATGTTGTTGCATTTGGAAGTCCTACTGGTGTAGGCTCTGTTTGTGCATTGTTCAATTGCTCCATTTTGCATTCCCATCTCTTTATCTTATTTCTAATTCATCCATTTCTTCTCCTTCATCTTATCTTATTCCTCATCTTCTTCTATTCGTTCTTAATTTGAGGTGTGCTTAGGCCACCATGGTTCTTCTCTTTCTCTTCTCTTTTCTTTTCTTCCTTTCGGATAGTAAACCTCACTAACCTAGGACCATCCGAGCATGTGAATATTAGGATTAGACTTTTCCCGTTAGATTTTACCTTTGTGATCCTTTTGGTTTCTTTTCTCTTATCATCTCAAAACCCTAGAAAACACTTAATAAAGTTTGAAGTGATGCCTTGAGCAATAGCCTTATCCCATGAGATACTTGTAGTCTTCCCATCTTAGGATAGTACAAGCTTATCTTGTGATGCACAAGTCTGATCAAGATATCATCTTCACAAAGAAAATCATAAAAAAAAACACTTCTTCACTGTAAATACAAAAATACTTAATAAGTTAATGAGTTAGTGACTTAGGCCCTAATCTCTGGACTCAAGTTTTGGGGATCTTCTCCTTACTTGAGTGTGCTTGTTCTATTATTCCATCTTGGAATGTAGTGACAAGTGCACATTCCATGGAGAAGAGCTTGATTTCACTCCCTTGCGACACATCCATTAAAGCTTCTAAAAAACACAAGCAAACAATAAGTGTCTTTCCTTAGGGAATTCTTTTCTCATCTCCTTCGCTCCGTACGCGAACTTGCTCCTACTTGTCACTTTGCAAGACAGTTACGCACTCGTCGTTCGAGCCTGCAACACCTGAGCATTGACATAGGCCGTTCAAGCTTTAATTCACAAGAAATTTCTTTTCTACCCCTAGTTAGGGGAACTACGGCGACTCTGATCCTCATTGTCCAGATGAGGTACGTAGGTAGCGGGGTAGGGCCTGTTCGAGCACAATCTTTATTTTCCCTACATTTTTTCCTTTTCATTTCTTTTTCAGTTCCCTTTTATTTTCTTTTTATCCAGTTCAGTTCCTTTTCTTTTGCAGCAGCTTCCATTTCTTCACCCTTTGAAACAGTTTCTTTGCAAGCATGGATCCCGTCGGGTACGGAGGACGATCTGGGTGCTAATACCTTCCCAGGTCGTAACCGACTCCCGAACTCAGTTTCTTTGGTTCGCAGGACCCGTGCCTTCCTTTTCTTTTCTTCTGGTTAGTGCAGCATTACCATTCCCGTTTCTTCGGGATAAAAATGCCTGGCTGGCGACTCTATTCTTTTCCGCACCACTTTCGCGTTTGTACCAGGATGGAAATCTGGGGAGCGACAGCTGGCGACTCTGCTGGGGATGTGCCTAACCAGGGTATCTCTGGTTCCCTTGAGAGTCTCTCCTAGCGCTTGTGTGTTTCTGTTTCATTGGGTGTTGATTGTTTGTTGTTGTGTTGTATTTTACTGTTGTTTATTTACAGTTTATTTACAGCTTTATTTACAGTTTTCAGTATTTTATTTTCATTGATCATATATTACTGGACTGTCTGGACTGGATCTTCTGTTTGGTGGGTTTGGGTGATGCTGTTTTTGTGAGTTGAGCTCATTACCACGGCTCGAGTGCACCTTAGGACTTAGAGTGGTTCCACTTTGGCCTCATGAGATCTTCTCATGGGGGTAGTAGTGAGTTCCACGCCCAGATTTGCGACCGTCATGGGAATGTCTTGATTTGGGGATCTTCCTCTTTCATTTCATAACCTTGATAGTTATGTGCAGCTGGGGACCGATCATTGAGAACTTGTGGAAACATCCCTCTCTAGTGGTGACAGTGGCATACCACATTGCGTGGCAAACCCATTCGCACCCGAGGGTCCACCTGGAACTCACATAGGATGACCTTGTTTTCCCGGACTCAGCTGAGGCCTTCCTGCATAGTACATAATGCTAAACCGATTCCCTGATTTGGTCATGAGCCATTTCTCGGAGATGGTGAACGTATTATTGTTATTCGGCTTTGAGAGTCCGTGATGTTTGACCCGGAGCACACCCGTGATATTGGGAGGGGTTTACAGGTTTGTAGGAGCCCTTGACCTCAACATACCCTCATTATCAGTGCAGTCTTATTGTTTTGATCCGGTCACTATGATCCTTAAGTTCTTGGTCCTTTGGTTCTCGGTTACTATTTTGGATTATCATACAGAGATCTTGTGGTTACAGACACTCGATTCTTGGCTCAGTATTCCGGATTCCAGGCAGTTTCCAGATGTTGATCCCTTGTCTTTGCATCTTTAGCATCGTCATATTGCATTTTGCATTTGCATCTGCATTGCATTTTCTTCTTCCAGAGAGCTCATCCTTCCTCTTTTCCCCATGACCAGCCAACTGATTTCCCGGTACTCAGTTTGAACAAGTGGTGACTGTTGGAAGACGAAAAAAGTAGTTTGAAGTTTGACTGAGCAGTGCCAAGAGTTAGAAAAGGTCAGATTGGAAGCCGTCAGTAGCTATGTCAGAGAGCAACCTTCAGAATGTTGAGTTTCCACCTGGTTTCACTTCGATGACCAATCTTTTGTATGGTCTTTCTCCTGATGAGGATCTTCCGCAAGTGAACAATCTTACTCAAGCTCAGCCTGCACAGACCCCGATCTTGAATCAGAGTGTACCTGAACCATCTGTTGTCCGAGGTGGACGTTCATCTTCTTTTGATGCTACGGATTATCAGAGTTTTGCTTTCCCTATGCCGAACTTCCAAGGGGAAATCCCTCTTGTGAAAACCAAGGATCCACAAGCTATTGATCTTGCTGAAAGGTTTCATGTGTTGGATGAGCAACTCAAAGCCTTAGTGAATCCTGATGCCTTTGGTTTTGATGCTTTAAACCTGTGTTTAGTGCCTGGTCTTGTCATACCTCCAGATTTCAAGGCACCGAAGTTTGAGAAATACACTGGTGTCAGTTTCCCGAAGCGTCATTTGGTGATGTTCTGCAGAAAAATGACTTATTACGCCCGCAACGATGAATTGATGATTCACTGTTTTCAGGACAGTTTGAGTGGTGCATCCTTAAGTTGGTATATGGATTTGGAAAGTAGTCATATTCGTTCTTGGAATAATTTATCCAGAGCTTTCGTAAAGCAATACCAGTGCAATGTGGACATGGCGCCCAGTCGCATGCATTTGCAGAGCCTATCTCAGAGGAGTGGTGAATCTTTCAGAGAATATGCACAGCGGTGGAGAGAATTGGCAGCCCAAGTGAAACCACCACCTTCAGACAGAGAATTAGTTGACCTGTTCGTGAGCACCTTGCAAGGTCCATACCTGGAAAGAATGAGTAGCATTGGGACATCAAGTTTCTCTGATTTGATGATAGTTGGAGTACGCATCGAGAGTCTGCTCACAAGTGGAAAGATCCAGTACTCTTTGAACATCCCGGCTAGTGAAGATGAGTTTGTTGTTATCTCCCAAGGGGAGAAAGGGTATGACATCAGTGCATTCATGGCAAATATCGAACATTCTGGACCAACATCTTCTTAGCTATCATCTTTTCCTAGGTCTGGTTACTCTTACGGACAACAAGCAATGCTCAAAGCACCATATCAGAAACCCTGGACTCCTCCTCGTCCGAATCTGCAAACTCATGGTCGAAGACCTCAGAATCAACTTCAGAGCCAGCCTAGGCCTCGCAACAATCTGGAAAGAAGGAATGCTCCTCTTCATCCAGTCCCCATGGCATACAGTGAACTTTTGCCATATCTAATTCAGAGCTCATTGGTGGTTCCTAAGCCTCTCAAGTCGTTGCCAGAGTCGTACCCTCCAGAGTACAATCCTCATGAGCAGTGTGGGTATCACGATGGATCGATGGGACATTCAACTGAAGATTGCAAAGCTTTTCAAGCCAAAGTACAACAGTTGATCGACAAGGGCTGCATATCCTTTCTAGAAGGAAGCTTGGTTGTGCACGTCAACCTCTCGCATGTTTAAGTTCGAGGACTTCGAAGGAGCGTCTCTTGATTTCAGTGGCTCAGGGGAGAAGTCATCAGAGCTGGTGATCATTGTATCCTTTTTTATCTTTTGCATTGTGTAACACGGTGGGAGAACTGACTTTAGTTATGTTGCAGATAGCAAGTGTCGCCACCGACTTTTATTTTATCCAAAAGGAAAGGCATAAAAGAACAGGAAAGACCTTTTAAAAGATTTTTGGGTCCGGGGGGTAGGTTATGTAAAGGGAAGGTATTAGCACCCTTTACATCCATGGTTATCCATGGGCTCTTAGTTACTTAGCTCACTTTAAAATGTTTTTAAAATGTGAAGTGTGTGAATAGAAATTTTCTTAAGAGTTTGATAATGATACTTGTACGGATGCGTAAAAAACCTTTGTTTTGAAAATTTTGTTTGAAATTGTGAAGTGTTTGAAAAGTTTTGAAGAGTGAGCAAGTAACTATGAGGAACCTACCCTAAGTTTAAGTCTTTTCTGTTCTTGAATCCTTTAAATGGTAAGACTATCCCTATTATTAAAGAATAGGTAGTCATTACCTTGGATGTGAGGTATAAGTAAAGGGACATCTGTTTATGTAGGCAACTGTGGGGTGTATTAAGCAATTTTGGAGGGACTGTCATCTTTATTCGAAAGGGACAAGATCATTATGAAGGCAACATTCGAAAGGGACTTGATCTTTTATCTGTTAAGGGACTAGATGACTTTATTTTGAGGGACTTTTGCTTTATACACCCTACTTGACCTTTTGATTAGGCAACAATGAGAGGTATCCCTAAGGAAGTGAGATGGCGATCAAAGATCGACTTACGTGTGTGAGTGTTCAATTTAATATTTATCTTTGAATTTAAATGATCTAAATTGATTTTATATTACAAGTAGGTTTACACTCCCTATTTACTAACCATAGCATAAAATAAATAATTTAAACATTACTATTAAATATTACACCAAGGAGCAATTACATAATAATAATTAAGCAAAATTAAATATGATAAGCAAAATAAATAATAATAATAAATTGGGTTAGTGAAATAATAATAACATAATCACAATGTGGTTAGTAATAATAAAATATCATAAGAACATAATTAATAATAATAGCAAAAATAATATAATAATTAAAAGATTAAATTTTGATAAATGATTATTTAAAGTTAATAAGAAAATATGAACAATTAATTATTAAATTATTTGCAAATTATAAAAAAATTAAATTAATTAGTTATAAACATATTATGAAAATAAATTATGATTACAAAATTAAATTAGCAATTATTTTTAAACATATAATAAAATTATTTACATGCAAAATTAAATTCTAAACAAATTAGGTTATATTATTATATTAAGGATTTTAACTTTTTAATTATATTTACATACGAGAATTTAAGTTATAAATAATTTATACATTAACAAAAATTAAGAATTTTAATGAAGTTATGAATATAAATAATAGAAGAAGAAAATTAGGGTTTGAAAAAAATATGTTTTTAGGGTTTTAAAAATAAATTAGGTTTCATATACAAAAATTTTAAATATTAAATATTAATTCAATTATACAAATAAGTTATATATAATACATACATATTAATAATCAATACAAAATATATATATATATATGATTTATTTTATATAATAATTAATTAAAATTTAAAAGAATAAGATAAGAAAAAAGAAAATATAAAGAAAATTGCTTGGTTTTAAAAAAATTGGGAGGCCTGGATTTGAACCCAGGACCTCCCTGGAACCTGAATGAAGAGTTGCCATTGGGCCAGCCTGCGCGCATGTGATGAAAGAGGGGATTCATTTGGTTTTGTGCCTTATGCCTGAAAATCAGAGAAAAAGAAAGAAAAAAAAAACAAAAGGCCTGGGGGGATCGAACCCAGGACCTTCACAATACACACAAACACCTTAACCAATCCAGCTGGGAGAGCGCACCTGATATTATAATGGCAATAATACATAATATATGATATCTAATGAATAAACTGAAAAAACAATAAAAATTTGGGAAGCCAGGATTCGAACCCAGGCCTATAAGCATCACACGCGCACACTTCACCACTGGGACAAGCACAATGCTTGTGATACAAAACAGAAACAATATCATAATATTTTAAAACAAAAGTTTGAATTTGAAATTCGCGCGCAGCCCACTTCGTCTTCTTCCTTGAATTACCTGCGAAAATTGATGTGAATTTTCCTGCGAAATTTCCTGGGTGTTCATGAACCAGTAACCCTAGGTTTTTGGATCATCACGCAAACAACAAAATTAATACAAATTGACAGTCCAGATCAAACATACAAAGCTTATACATCATAACCATGTTCTTAAAAGTCATTTATCTCACATAAATCATGAATTCCCAATTTGAGAACTCAAACCCTAACAATGGTGTCTTTCGGTTTAGGGCATTTTCCTTCAATGTTTTTGTCCAGAAACATTCTATACATCATCACAAACATGATTAGACAAACAAAATTCATTAAAACACATTGAATTATTGAAATCGAAAAAAAATAGTTCAAGACTAAGAATGCTTCGGGATATGCATTATGTCATGATTCAGAAGCATGTAAGTATTGGTTTCGATTCAGGGATGTGCAAGGATCATTGCTATGTCCTCAAAATACCTTCAAATGCTTTGTAGAGTAGAAACCGAATTTGAAGTTTTGGAGAGGTTTTTGAAAATACGAACTTACACTTGGGAGGCTGCAAATCGTGTCCAATGAGTAGGGTTAAGTCATATACTTATAGAGTGATGAATTTAGGTTAAAAAATTTGATGTTTGTGTGAAAGATTTAATTGGAAAAGATTCAAAAAGATAAGGATTTAAAATTCAAATATTCTTGTATGAACACCTTCTATTTTAAGCAAATCACCATGATTCTCTTACCACTTTGATACCAATCACCTTTATGAATTTCTAGAAGCTCAATCATTTTTAAATCTTTGACTTTTATATTTTATTTTAATTTAAAACGATTTTAAATGAATTAAATCAAAATAAATAAAAATAAAATGATAAAAAATATGATTTTTATAGACTTGGGTCGTGCATGAGGTCATGGTATGGATTGGGTCATCATATAGCAAGCCCATTTAGAAAAAATTAGTTTTAAACCTCCATTTTCTTCATAAACCAACCAAAAATTTCCCAACTTTGCAAGGGCACACATCCTTCAATTTTAATGCTATGAGGGTGTTCTTGGACATTTTGGAAATCTTGAAGAGTCCTCTAACCAACCCCACTGGTTTCATGTCCATATCATTTACCATTCTCAAGTTATGCCCTTTTGAAGTTGTTGACTTTTTGTTGACTTTCAAAAGGACCTATAATGTCTTAGCTCATACCTTCCAAATGAAGCATTTTTGGGCTTGGCTTGTGAGACACAAAGTTGTAGAGAATTAAATTTCCTTCAAAATGAGCTTTGGATGGAGACTTGGTGATGAATCATGTGAAAGTTATGGCTGGTCAAAGTTCAGTTGACTTTTATTGAGGAAACCCTAATTTAGAAACCTCTGATTCTTGATGATCTGAAATCTCCTTGATGAATCATGATCAACCCTTGATCAAATGATGAATTTTACTTCATATACTTGATGTTGGCAAAAAATCATGAAGTTTGACTTTGGTTTGACCACAGTTGACCTCAGTTTGACTTTTTAACTGCTTTGACTGATTTTGACTTATCTGATCATCTGACTGAGCAAACCTTTGAGAAAAGTCTTGAAACTTTTCATGGGGGTTCTTACACACATATAAGATGTTATGAAGCTCACTTGAAGTCTTGGAAGTCCATTTAGCCTGATTAAAGTCAAAACCCTAGTTTTGGATGCACTGCTTAGGAGGTGCATTGTCTGAGGGAATTGTCAACTCTTCTGACTATTTGTGAACTTTGTGAACCTTGTGAACCATCATAAGATGTCTTGTGAACCTTGTGAACCTCATGGGAGGTCTTGTAAGTATTGTGAATCTTGTGAACCTTGTGAACCTCATAAAGTGTCTTGTAAACTTCATGAACTTCATGAAAGGTCTTGTGAACTTCATGAACCCCATGAAAGGTCTTGTGAACCTCATAAAGTGTCTTGTAAACTTCATGAACCTCATGAAAGGTCTTGTGAACCTTGTGAACCTCATAAAGTGTCTTGTAAACTTCATGAACCTCATGAAAGGTCTTGTGAACCTTGTGAACCTCATAAAGTGTCTTGTAAACTTCATGAACCTCATGAAAGGTCCTGTGAACCTTGTGAACCTTCTTAGCACACAAAGTCTTGTATTGTGAGGGCAAATTTTGGGGTGCAACAGCTGCCCCTGTTCAATTTTCTGAAACCTGAGGGGTTAGATTGGTATATTTGCCAATCGTGACCTGGAAGGTTGAAGGGGATTGAACACAAAAGCCCAAAAATTTGCACTCACCGGTGCGTAGAGTGATACTGATGACTAGTTGAATATGCTTGAGTGGGCTTAAAGATGCCACTTGGAGAAAAGTTCTTCAGATACATTTCTTGGAGGATAAAGCAGTCCAAAATATGAAGATATAATGATAGCTTTCAGGAGGATAAACGACGTTCTGAGGTAATGGTGATAGCTTTCAGGAAGATAAACAACGTCCCGAGGAAATGGTAACCTTTGGGAAGATAAACAACGGCCCAAGGTAATAATATGCTTTCATGAGGATAAAGCAGTCCTGAGGGATTGATATAACCTTTGGGAAGATAAACAACGGCCCCAAGGTAATAATATGCTTTCAGGAGGATAAAGCAGTCCTGAGGGATTGATAGCTTTCAGAAGGATAAACAACGTTCTGAGGAAATAATAGGCTTTCAGAAGGATAAACAACATTCTGAGGAAATAATATGATTTCAGGAGGATAAAGCAGTCCTGAGGTAGGGGTGATAGCTTTCAGGAAGATAAACAACGTCCTGAGGAAGTGGTAACCTTTGGGAAGATAAACAACGACCCAAGGAAATAATATGCTTTCAGGAGGATAAAGCAGTCTTGAGGGAATGATATGCTTTCAGGAGGATAAAGCAGTCCTGAGGTAATGATATAACCTTTGGGAAGATAAACAACGGCCCAAGGTAATAATATGCTTTCAGGAGGATAAAGCAGTCCTGAGGGATTGATAGCTTTCAGGAGGATAACAACGTCCTGAGGAGATAATAATATGCTTTCAGGAGGATAAACAACATCCTGAGGTGATGATATTCTTTCAGAAAGATGAACAACGTTCTGAGGTATAAGAAGCTTTCAGAAGGATAAACAACGTTCTGAAGGAATGATAATATGCTTTCAGGAGGATAAAGCAGTCCTGAGGAAGTGGTAACCTTTGGGAAGATAAACAACAGTCCAATAGTCACAATTTGTTGATGAAATTTATCTGCTGGAGAATTAACCTGAAAACAAGGTAGCATCCTGTATGGTAATATTAGTTTATGCATTATGTATGTATGATATGATGCACTTAAGTAATGTATTATGTATTTATGTATATGTATGTTATGATGTAAATGATGTATGTATGACATGATGCTGCCTGAAGCGTCTGGATATCTTCGTATAACAACTGCTGGCCAGGGAAAATAAATCCCGATTTGCTGTTGAAGAATATAAGGAACTTGTTCCCGTCTTGCTTGATACTATATTATACATAACCTCCCGTCTTCGTTTGATAGTAGGGTATACATAACCTTTCGTCTGCTGGGGATAGCAAGGTATACATAACCTCCCGTCTTCGTTTGATAGTAGGGTATACATAACCTTTCGTCTGCTGGGGATAGCAAGGTATACATAACCTCCCGTCTTCGTCCGTCGTACTCCTATTGGAAGAGTAAATTCCCGATTATCCATATGAGGATAAAAGAGATGGATATAAATTCCAGGGGAGATGTGACTTGAAGTACTTCATGAAGATGGACTTGCCCTACTGGGGATTTGTAACTGTCTTGCAAGAGTGAACCTGGTGAAGCTTCGTTGGAATCCTTCCCTCGTTCGTCCTTAGTAAATACTATTACTGCATTTTCATGCATTTCTGGTAAACATCAATCATATTAAGCATTTATGCATTTCTGGTAAACATCAATCATATTCAAAAGCATACATACATTCAAACACAACCAATGGACGTTTCGCTTATGTAAATAGGGTAAAAGTAAATCTGTATTCAAAAATGGAATTTTATTTATATCAAAAAGTGACCCATACATGGGTAAGTTTGTACAAGGAGACAGAAATCCTAGTAAGAGGAATTCGTCGTAACAAGTTTTACAAACAAAGAAAATCAGCTACGTGGGAAATAATCCTATTGAGTTTCAATTCTACTATAGCCATTATCTTCAAGTATCTCATCTTCTTGCTGTTGAGACGGAAACGATTGGATTGAGCTTTATCTGTTCGAGCATTGAGTGAGTAACACAACTGATTGCAGTTTCATGGGTGGTCCAAACGAGACATAGTCATACGCTTTAATCCCTAACTTTTGCCTGGATTGCCCTTTCATGTTTTCAATCCACCGGGATACCCTTTTTTGCCCAAGCCGCCTTTTCAGGTTTTCGACTTGCCGGGTGTACATCTTTTTATATATATCCCTAATTTTGCCCAAACCCTTTTGGTTTGCCGGGATGCCCTTATTTTTGCCTAGGCCTGTCAACCTAGCGGGTCTCTTTTTATGCGTAGTATTTTTTAACTATGTCTGCGTTTACAGGCTGCGGGAAGTCTTCACCATCCATAGTAGTAAGTATCATGGCACCTCCTGAAAATACTGTCTTGACTACAAATGGTCCTTCATATGTAGGAGTCCACTTGCCTCTAGGATCACCCTGTGGTAATATGATACGCTTGATTACCAAGTCACCAGCCTGATATACCTTTGGCTTAACCTTCTTGTTGAAAGCTTTGATCATTCGTTTCTGGTACATCTGGCCATGACAAACTGCTGCTAGCCTCTTCTCATCAGTCAAATTTATTTGGTCAAGCCGAGTCTGAATCCACTCATCTTCATCCAAGCCTGCATCCTTCATAATTCTCAAGGAGGGAATCTGAACTTCAATGGGCATAACTGCTTCCATACCGTAGACTAAGGAGAATGGGGTTTCCCCTGTTGAAGTACGTATTGTAGTACGATAACCATGAAGAGCAAACGGTAACATCTCATGCCAATCCTTGTAAGTAACAGTCATCTTCTGTACAATCTTCTTAATGTTCTTATTAGCAGCTTCAACTGCCCCATTCATCTTTGGACGATACGGAGAGGAGTTGTGATGCTTAATCTTGAACTGCGTGCAGAGATCAGTAATCATAGTATTGTTCAGATTAGAGCCATTGTCAGTGATAATCCTTTCAGGGATGCCATACCTACATATGAGATTATTCTTAATGAATCGAGCCACAACATTCTTGGTAACATATGCAAATGAAGCTGCCTCTACCCACTTCGTGAAGTAATCAATAGCAACCAGGATGAAACGATGCCCATTAGAAGCAGTAGGTTTGATCTCACCAATCATATCAATGCCCCACATGGCAAAAGGCCAAGGAGCAGTCAACACATTCAATGGTGATGGAGGTATGTGTACTTTATCAGCATAGATTTGACACTTGTGACATGTTCTGGAATGTTGATAGCAGTCAGCTTCCATGGTAGACCAATAGTAACCTGCTCTCAATATCTTCTTTGTCATGGTATGACCACTAGAATGAGTGCCAAAGATCCCATCATGCATATCTTCCATAATCTCAGTTGCTTCTTTCTTATCCACACAACGAAGCATAGTTGAATCATTATTGCGCTTGTACAAAATCCCATTACTCAAAAAGAACTTAGCAGAAAACCTTCTCAGAAACTTCCTATCTTTGACAGATGCCCCTTCAGGGAATTCCTGAGCTTCAAGATATCTTTTCACTTCATAGAACCAAGGCTTATCCTCTGCCCCTTCAGTGTCAATCTCATTGCAGTATGCAGGCTTCTCAAATCTATCAATAGTAATCTTGGGAGCTTCATCATCCCAACTGATCTCAAACATGGATGCCATGGTGGCTAAGGCATCTGCCAACTGATTCTCTCTCCGTGGGATATGTCCAAAGGTAATCTCTTTGAAATGTGGGATCAAAGACAACACATGCTCTCTGTAAGGAATAAGATTATCATGTTTGGTATCCCAATCTCCTTTGATCTGACTAACTACCAGGGCTGAATCTCCATACACATCAAGGAACTGAATCTTCATATCAATAGCAGCTTTAATACCCAGGATACATGCCTCATACTCAGCCATGTTATTGGTACAATAGAAACAAAGTCTAGCAGTAATCGGGGTATGACAACCTTCAGGGGAACTAATCACAACACCAACACCATTACTAAGTGCATTAGAGGCACCATCAAAAACCATAGTCCATCGGGATCCTTGTTCAGGTCCGTCGTATTGTCCAGGTTCTTTGGTAATAATCATAATGTCTTCATCAGGGAACTCAAAACTCATTGATTGGTAATCATCCACTGCTTGATGAGCCAAATGATCAGCAACAACACTTCCTTTGATGGCCTTCTGAGTAGTATATTGTATGTCATATTCTGTCAAGATCATTTGCCATCTTGCAATTCTTCCGGAGAGAGCAGGTTTCTCAAATATGTACTTGATTGGATCCATCTTTGAAATCAACAAGGTAGTATAGGTCAACATATATTGTCTTAGTCGGCGAGCAGCCCATGCCAAAGCGCAGCAAGTTTTCTCGAGCAGTGAGTATCTTGTTTCACAGTCGGTAAACTTTTTGCTAAGGTAGTATATTGCCTGCTCTTTTCGACCAGACTCGTCATGTTGCCCCAAGACACACCCCATTGAGTTGTCTAACACTGTTAAGTACATAATCAAGGGTCTTCCATCAACTGGTGGCATCAAAATTGGAGGTTCTAGCAGGTATCTCTTGATTTCATCAAAGGCAGTTTGGCACTCATCATTCCATTCCATCACCTGATCTTTCTTCAACAACTTGAAGATTGGCTCACAGGTGGCAGTCAGTTGGGAAATAAATCTTGCAATGTAATTCAATCGTCCCAAGAAACCTCTAACTTCCTTCTCAGTACGGGGAGCTGGCATCTCTCGTATAGCTTTTACTTTCGCAGGATCCACCTCAATACCTTTTCCACTGACAATGAAACCCAAGAGCTTACTAGATCTAACTCCAAAAGTACACTTGTTTGGGTTCAATCTCAACTTGTATTTCTTCAACCTCTCAAACAATTTATGCAAATGATCAAGATGTTACTCTTCATTCTGGGACCTGGCTATCATATCATCCACATACACCTCTATCTCATGATGAATCATATCATGAAACAAAGCCACCATAGCACGCTGATATGTTGCCCCTGCATTCTTCAAACCAAATGGCATCACCTTATAACAAAAAGTGCCCCACTGTGTAACAAATGTTGTCTTCTCCATATCTTCAGATGCCATCTTGATTTGATTGTAACCAGAGAAACCATCCATAAAAGAGAATACCTTATGCTGAGCAGTGTTGTCTACCAGAACATCAATATGAGGAAGTGGAAAGTCATCTTTGAGGCTGGCCTTGTTCAAATCCCTGTAGTCTACACACATACGTACCTTACCATCTTTCTTAGGTACCGGTACCACATTTGCAACCCACTGAGGATAAGAAGTCACTGCTAAGAACCCTGCATTGAACTGTTTCATTACCTCTGCTTTGATCTTCTCTGACATTTCAGGGCGCATACGACGAACCTTCTGCTTCTTTGGACGACAATCTTCTTTTACTTGTAAACGGTGAACCACAATGTCTGTATCCAACCCTGGCATATCTTCATAGGACCAAGCAAAGATCTCCACATAGTCACGTAACATCTGAATCAGTCTGCTCTTGACACTATCCTCTAATTCAGCCCCTATCTTGACTTCTTTCCTGTTTTCTTCAGTTCCCAAATTCACAACTTCGACTGGCTCTTCATGTGGCTGTATGGCTTTCTCTTCTTGTTGTAACAACCTAGCAAGCTCTACAGGTACTTCACAATCGTCCTCATTTCCGTCTTCAGTTTGATAGATCGGATTCTCGAAATCATAATTGGCAATAGTAGAACTGTTATCAACAGGATCCAGAGTGGATGAGGATCTGCATTTTAGTGATGTGGGTGTGTGTAAGAACACATAGCTGATAAAGGTAAAAAATAAAATAAAAGAAAGACAAGGAACACAATATTTACTAAAAATGAAACGTCCACTGATTTTTATTGAATGAAGTATGCAAATGAAATGACAGCCCGTAACAAGCACACCATTCTGCCCCGGGTAAGGCACAAGGCTTGAAAGTTTTAATTGTTCAAGAAATTACAAACTTAAAAGCAACAATACAGTAATAGTATTTACTCCTGACTAAAGGAGATAGGGATAACATCTTCAGCTTTCCAATTATTGAGTCCAGCACCCACAGTAGGAAAAATCCAGGCATCCAAGTTGTAGTCTTCATCATAGTCACCCACAGCATTGATCTGGTTCTTCATAACCCCTTGATTGGTGATACGAACAGCACGAGCACGACGAACAGCCTTCTGGGACTCTGCAGTGAAACCCAAACCAAACTTGTCAGACTTGTATGGGATATCAGGAAGCTGACCCCAAATAGTACAACCACCTTCATCCACCACAGCTCTAGCATCTTTGAGGGAGGCCATTGTTGGAGGTACTCTGGTGACCACAGGAACTTTCTTGACAACAGGAGGAGCTTCATAATCATTAACAATCCAAGGAACCACCTCAAATGTCTGACACGGAGTTTCAACATATTCACCTTCCACTTCCAGATACTTGAAGGTGTTCACATGGCTGACAAAATATTCTTCCTCTCCATAGACAGTAACAACTTTTCCTTCTACCGGATATCTCAACTTCTGATGTAATGTGGAGGTTACAGCACCTGCCCCATGGATCCAGGGACGTCCCAGCAAACAAGAATATGACGGAAGAATATCCATAACATAAAAAGTAGCATTGAAAACCTAAGAACCAACTTTGATTGGGAGATCAATTTCTCCATGCACCACTCTTCTAGAACCATCAAAAGCCTTCACCACTATATTACTGGGCTTCAGCACAGCATCTTCAGGACTCAGCTTATTCAGGACTTCTTTGGGCAACACATTCAGAGAGGAACCATTGTCTATCAATACATGTGACAGGGTAGTACCCCTGCATTCAATTGAGATATGCAGAGCCCTGTTGTGATCCCTTTTGGCAGGAGTCAAATCAGCATCAGAGAAACCTAACCCATTATCGTAGGTCAAGTGGGCAATACAATTCTCAAACTGGTCCAGAGAAATTGCATTGGGTACATGAGCAGTCTTCAGAAACTTAATCAAAGCTTTGGCATGAGCTTCAGAACATAACAACAAAGACAGCATGGAAATCTTGGAGGGAGTATGCCCCAACTGATCCACAATGTCATAATCACTCTTACAAATGATTTTCAATACTTCTTCTATCTGCTTAGCAAGATCATCAGCAGCTGGCACATCAGTGGGTACAGGTTCAATAACAGGACCTTTGCCCCGAGCATTAGTGGTGGAGGTAGCAGCTGGAGTAACTGCATTCTTGGAAGTAATTGGAGGAGAGAAGACTCTTCCACTTCGTGTGATCTTACTAGATCCAGCAATATTATCAACATCAACAGGCATATCAGCTAAAGGTTCCTGCTTAACACCATGGATATAAACATCAGATCCATAATGCCAAGGCACAGCTTTATCAGATGTATACGGAATAGGACCAGGAGTGGTAATGACCATAGGAGCCACTCTAGCTTCAGCAACAATCTTCACAGGGCCTTCAGCAGTAATCTTAATTGGACCCTTATGAGTGATTTTAACAGGACCTTTGGAAGTGATCCTTACTGGTACTCTATCAACCATATCAACTTCTTCAATCTTCCTACCTTTAGTAATATGATCCACCATACTCTCTACAGACGATGGAGTCCTCTCAAACATTATGGTATATTTATCCATGAGACGCTGAATTCCATCTCTCAATCTCCAGCAACTATCCGGCTTATAGGTACAATACAAACAATCTTCACGACAACCTGGAAAGAACCCAGCTTGTACTAGCTTCTTCTTGATAACAGACAATGGTGTGGTCAACTCTGCAACTGAATAAATATGTAAATCTTCATCAATTGCATTGACAGTATTCTCATGATTTGGCATGGGAGCAGTAATCACATTTGGAGTACCCGGAGGGTCAAACTCAATTTCTCCAGCCTCAATCATATCTTGAATTTTGTTTTTCAAGACCCAGCAGCTATTAGTATCATGTCCTTGACAGTTTGAATGATATGCACATCGTGCATTAGGATTATACCTAGGAGAGGTAACATTAGGATTCTGAGGAGCCTCTTTCAGAGTAATGAGTTCAGCCTTCAACAAGTGTTGCAATGCCTGAGCCATTGACATGTTGATCTTAGTGAACTGTCTTCTAGACCTCTGTTGGTTGCCCTGTGGCTGCTCTGGTGTTGTAGGAGTTGGATTTGAGATATGGACTGCACTCACAGACTGATGCCTTCTATTACGATCAGGTTGACCATAAACAGCATTTGATTCTTTCTTCCCAGTGGGAGGCTTCTTTGCAGCACCTGATGAAGAAGTACCCACTTGAATCTTGCCACTCTTTATACCATTTTCCACGCGCTCTCCTGTCATTATCAACTCAGTGAAGCCAGATGATGAGCTTCCAATGAGATGACTGTAAAAAGGACCATTCAATGTACACATGAACATATCAACCAATTCCCTGTCAGTTAAAGGGGGTTGTACTCTTCCAGCTAAATCTCTCCACTTCTGAGCATACTCCTTGAAGCTTTCTTTAGCACCCATAGACATACTCTGAAGTTGCATGCGAGTAGGAGCTAAATCAGCATTGTATTGATACTGCTTATAGAAGGCTTCAGCAAGATCATTCCAATCCCGGATGTTGACACTCTCCAACTGATAATACCACTCCAACTGAGCTCCAGATAAGCTCTCTTGGAAGAAATGGATCCACAACTTCTTATCAGCAGTGTGGGGTTGAATTCTTCTGACATAAGACCTCAGATGCAGTTTGGGACAAGAGACCCCATCATAAACAACAAAAGTAGGAACCTTGAAACCAATGGGTATGACTACCCCCGATATCAGACTCAAATCTTCAAAATCCAGCCCAGAAGACTTCTGCAACTCCATAGCATCCATTCTATCCACCAGCATTTTGAATTTGTCTTCATTAGGATCATGATAGTAGTTAGCCTCAGAATCAGAGTCCCCCATAGTGTTGTGGAGACTGCCTCCCTCTTTCTCAGATTCTTCAGATTCATAGTCTTCAACCTGTTCTTTGGTCTTGACAGGACCCCTGAACCTTCTTCCCATGTTGATCAGGCCACCTGACCTTCTAGTCTTCTTAGTCTTCTTGGCCAGCAGTGTCTTCATTTCATCCTGCCCCTTGGACAAGTTCAGGATCAACTCTTGGAACTGTGCATTCTGTGCTTGGAGATCCTTAACTGTTTGTTCAAGAGCCATTGCTGAAATAAACAGCGAGAAGATAAGAAACCTGTGCACAAATATAAACCTGTGATGCAATGATATGGAATGTAAATGCGTATGCAATGTTTTCAAGGACCGCGGGATTTAAATTTGCTTAAACAAACAAGAAGGTAAACTTTTATTAGTAATAAACTTGTTTTGCCTCTTGGGCTTACAGGAAATGAAATGCAATAAATACAAGAAATGGGGTTTTAAGTCTCCCATGGACGTTTCCTCTTTGTGTTAAGGTATGAGTTGAGATTCCGCTCCTCGTGAAGTTGCTTTGTTAGTTCCAGGATTCTTTCTTAGCTTGCTTTGTAATGAGCCTCGAAAGTATCCCTTTGCTCCTTCAGTTGGATCCAAGATCTCTGCAAGTCTTCCATGTCAGTAGGCATGTCTGGGTGAAGGATGGTATAAGCAGTATCTCCTTCAGCAACAGGTTCCATGGTAACTGGCAGGATAGCAGGATATGGCATCATGAGAGTCTGAGCATGAGATCGCACCCATCTGAGATAAGCCTCCATAGTAATAATGTACTTAGGCTCCAGAGTCTTGCTGTCAACCTTGTTCACCTTCCCCCAGGCTCGTATGAATCTCTGACGGTAACCTTGAAGATCGTTGTCGTATTCAAATACAATGCCCTGAATCAATATGTCATGTGGATCATCACTCTGAGTGTAACCAAACTGTCGTAAATCTAAAGAGGGGTTGTAAGTGATGCCTCCTCTTATGCCCAGAAGTGGCACATTAGGGAACTCCCCACAACGATCAATGATAGTGACATTCTCCATAGATCTGGAGCACCAATGGATATCTGAATGAGAGAGTGACATAATCCTCTTGGACCACCTGAACCCTTGTTCATTCTTCATCACTGATCGAGGAAGGTGAGAAATAAACCACCTAGATAGCAAAGGTATGCAACACATCAAAGTTCCTTTTGCCTTCGTAGTACGAGTATGAAGAGAATGTAGGATGTCTCCAAGCAATGTAGGCACTGGATTGTGCTCAGGAAAATGTTGATGGCATGAACATCTATGAACTGATCAGGATTGGGGAATAACACTAAGCCATAAATCAACAAGGCTAAGATCTCCTCAAAAGCATAGTAGCTCATAGCTTTCAAGAACACTTGAGCTTTATCCATTAATGCCTTAGCAAGAATACCCTTAACTCCGCTTCTCGTTTCTAGAACAATGTCAGACTTCTTCAGATGTAGAGCTGCAGCAATAACCTCAGGTTTTGGCTCTTTTTCCAAGCCTGTGAATGGTTTCTGATCAAGAACAGGTATGCCCAGAAGTTTAGAGAATTCCTCCATGGTAGGAACCAGTTGATAGTCGGGGAATGTGAAGCAATGGTGCTTAGGATCAAAGAACTGAAACAGAACACTCATCATGTCTTCATTGAACCCTGAAGTGACTAGATCCAATAGGTGACCATGTCTCTTGATGAACTGGGAATGATCGGACACTTGAGAAACCAACTCTTTAAGCTTAGCAGGTATGCCCACAAAGTTGATCCTGATGGTGTTTCTACGAGCAGAAGCCATGACCTGCAACAAAGAACAAAGATAAATCCTTTGGTCCTTGAAATGGTTAGTGAAAATGTTATGCTTATGATGCATGATGATGTCATGATGTTATGCTCAATCATAAACATGTGGCACACACAAACAAGTCACACCATAGCCCTAGGTTTAAAGGCTTGCATGAGGTTCAAAGGTAAGTACCCTCCCCTGAAGTTTAGTTGGTTCATCCTGTCCTATAAAGTAACCAGGTTCTAAGGGATCTCAATATCATTGATCCTTCACAAGGGTGGTTGTTCAGTAGGCAACTTACTTGCCAACCAAAACCCTCCAAGTTCAGAATCTCAATGAGCGTAGTATCGAGTATCAACCAACTTCAGTCTTCACCAAAGCCGGTTATCTCACTACTTTTCTAAAGGCCAAGATGGGATAACTAGGGTTCTAAAAGTTAGTTAGTGCATTGACAACATATGGAAGCCTCATATTATCCTCAACTTGACTTAAGGAACATAAGCACCAACCAAGAAGTCACACTAACTATGGCCACCAGATCAACCATATCGGTATACGCCGTACAGTTTCCTTGGTCTATTGCCATTTACCTAAGGTACACTAGATCCGGGTTAGGATCTTTCACACATAAGAGCACCCAACAATATAAGTATAAAGCAAACAAGGCAAACAATTTTAAAGTGATCTAATTCCTAAGGGTACCCCTCTTTTATTAATTCCCCAGCAGAGTCGCCAGTTCTGTAACACGGTGGGAGAACTGACTTTAGTTATGTTGCGGATAGCAAGAGTCGCCACCGACTTTTATTTTATCCAAAAGGAAAGGCATAAAAGAACAGGAAAGACCTTTTAAAAGATTTTTGGGTCCGGGGGGTAGGTTATGTAAAGGGAAGGTATTAGCACCCTTTACATCCATGGTTATCCATGGGCTCTTAGTTACTTAGCTCACTTTAAAATGTTTTTAAAATGTGAAGTGTGTGAATAGAAATTTTCTTAAGAGTTTGATAATGATCCTTGTACGGATGCGTAAAAAACCTTTGTTTTGAAAATTTTGTTTGAAATTGTGAAGTGTTTGAAAAGTTTTGAAGAGTGAGCAAGTAACTATGAGGAACCTACCCTAAGTTTAAGTCTTTTCTGTTCTTGAATCCTTTAAATGGTAAGACTATCCCTATTATTAAGGAATAGGTAGTCATTACCTTGGATGTGAGGGATAAGTAAAGGGACATCTGTTTATGTAGGCAACTGTGGGGTGTATTAAGCAATTTTGGAGGGACTGTCATCTTTATTCGAAAGGGACAAGATCATTATGAAGGCAACATTCGAAAGGGACTTGATCTTTTATCTGTTAAGGGACTAGATGACTTTATTTTGAGGGACTTTTGCTTTATACACCCTACTTGACCTTTTGATTAGGCAACAATGAGACGTATCCCTAAGGAAGTGAGATGGCGATCAAAGATCGACTTACGTGTGTGAGTGTTCAATTTAATATTTATCTTTGAATTTAAATGATCTAAATTGATTTTATATTACAAGTAGGTTTACACTCCCTATTTACTAACCATAGCATAAAATAAATAATTTAAACATTACTATTAAATATTACACCAAGGAGCAATTACATAATAATAATTAAGCAAAATTAAATATGATAAGCAAAATAAATAATAATAATAATAAATTGGGTTAGTGAAATAATAATAACATAATCACAATGTGGTTAGTAATAATAAAATATCATAAGAACATAATTAATAATAATAGCAAAAATAATATAATAATTAAAAGATTAAATTTTGATAAATGATTATTTAAAGTTAATAAGAAAATATGAACAATTAATTATTAAATTATTTGCAAATTATAAAAAAATTAAATTAATTAGTTATAAACATATTATGAAAATAAATTATGATTACAAAATTAAATTAGCAATTATTTTTAAACATATAATAAAATTATTTACATGCAAAATTAAATTCTAAACAAATTAGGTTATATTATTATATTAAGGATTTTAACTTTTAATTATATTTACATACGAGAATTTAAGTTATAAATAATTTATACATTAACAAAAATTAAGAATTTTAATGAAGTTATGAATATAAATAATAGAAGAAGAAAATTAGGGTTTGAAAAAAATATGTTTTTAGGGTTTTAAAAATAAATTAGGTTTCATATACAAAAATTTTAAATATTAAATATTAATTCAATTATACAAATAAGTTATATATAATACATACATATTAATAATCAATACAAAATATATATATATATATATATATATATATATATATATATATATATATATATATATATATATATATATATGATTTATTTTATATAATAATTAATTAAAATTTAAAAGAATAAGATAAGAAAAAAGAAAATATAAAGAAAATTGCTTGGTTTTAAAAAAATTGGGAGGCCTGGATTTGAACCCAGGACCTCCCTGGAACCTGAATGAAGAGTTGCCACTGGGCCAGCCTGCGCGCATGTGATGAAAGAGGGGATCCATTTGGTTTTGTGCCTTATGCCTGAAAATCAGAGAAAAAGAAAGAAAAAAAAACAAAAGGCCTGGGGGGATCGAACCCAGGACCTTCACAATACACACAAACACCTTAACCAATCCAGTTGGGAGAGCGCACCTGATATTATAATGGCAATAATACATAATATATGATATCTAATGAATAAACTGAAAAAACAATAAAAATTTGGGAAGCCAGGATTCGAACCCAGGCCTATAAGCATCACACGCGCACACTTCACCACTGGGACAAGCACAATGCTTGTGATACAAAACAGAAACAATATCATAATATTTTAAAACAAAAGTTTGAATTTGAAATTCGCGCGCAGCCCACTTCGTCTTCTTCCTTGAATTACCTGCGAAAATTGATGTGAATTTTCCTGCGAAATTTCCTGGGTGTTCATGAACCAGTAACCCTAGGTTTTTGGATCATCACGCAAACAACAAAATTAATACAAATTGACAGTCCAGATCAAACATACAAAGCTTATACATCATAACCATGTTCTTAAAAGTCATTTATCTCACATAAATCATGAATTCCCAATTTGAGAACTCAAACCCTAACAATGGTGTCTTTCGGTTTAGGGCATTTTCCTTCAATGTTTTTGTCCAGAAACATTCTATACATCATCACAAACATGATTAGACAAACAAAATTCATTAAAACACATTGAATTATTGAAATCGAAAAAAAATAGTTCAAGACTAAGAATGCTTCGGGATATGCATTATGTCATGATTCAGAAGCATGTAAGTATTGGTTTCGATTCAGGGATGTGCAAGGATCATTGCTATGTCCTCAAAATACCTTCAAATGCTTTGTAGAGTAGAAACCGAATTTGAAGTTTTGGATAGGTTTTTGAAAATACGAACTTACACTTGGGAGGCTGCAAATCGTGTCCAATGAGTAGGGTTAAGTCATATACTTATAGAGTGATGAATTTAGGTTAAAAAATTTGATGTTTGTGTGAAAGATTTAATTGGAAAAGATTCAAAAAGATAAGGATTTAAAATTCAAATATTCTTGTATGAACACCTTCTATTTTAAGCAAATTACCATGATTCTCTTACCACTTTGATACCAATCACCTTTATGAATTTCTAGAAGCTCAATCATTTTTAAATCTTTGACTTTTATATTTTATTTTAATTTAAAATGATTTTAAATGAATTAAATCAAAATAAATAAAAATAAAATGATAAAAAATCTGATTTTTATAGACTTGGGTCGTGCATGAGGTCATGGTATGGATTGGGTCATCATATAGCAAGCCCATTTAGAAAAAATTAGTTTTAAACCTCCATTTTCTTCATAAACCAACCAAAAATTTCCCAACTTTGCAAGGGCACACATCCTTCAATTTTAATGCTATGAGGGTGTTCTTGGACATTTTGGAAATCTTGAAGAGTCCTCTAACCAACCCCACTGGTTTCATGTCCATATCATTTACCATTCTCAAGTTATGCCCTTTTGAAGTTGTTGACTTTTTGTTGACTTTCAAAAGGACCTATAATGTCTTAGCTCATACCTTCCAAATGAAGCATTTTTGGGCTTGGATTGTGAGACACAAAGTTGTAGAGAATTAAATTTCCTTCAAAATGAGCTTTGGATGGAGACTTGGTGATGAATCATGTGAAAGTTATGGCTGGTCAAAGTTCAGTTGACTTTTATTGAGGAAACCCTAATTTAGAAACCTCTGATTCTTGATGATCTGAAATCTCCTTGATGAATCATGATCAACCCTTGATCAAATGATGAATTTTACTTCATATACTTGATGTTGGCAAAAAATCATGAAGTTTGACTTTGGTTTGACCACAGTTGACCTCAGTTTGACTTTTTAACTGCTTTGACTGATTTTGACTTATCTGATCATCTGACTGAGCAAACCTTTGAGAAAAGTCTTGAAACTTGTCATGGGGGTTCTTACACACATATAAGATGTTATGAAGCTCACTTGAAGTCTTGGAATTCCATTTAGCCTGATTAAAGTCAAAACCCTAGTTTTGGATGCACTGCTTAGGAGGTGCATTGTCTGAGGGAATTGTCAACTCTTCTGACTATTTGTGAACTTTGTGAACCTTGTGAACCATCATAAGATGTCTTGTGAACCTTGTGAACCTCATGGGAGGTCTTGTAAGTATTGTGAATCTTGTGAACCTTTTGAACCTCATAAAGTGTCTTGTAAACTTCATGAACTTCATGAAAGGTCTTGTGAACTTCATGAACCCCATGAAAGGTCTTGTGAACCTTGTGAACCTCATAAAGTGTCTTGTAAACTTCATGAACCTCATGAAAGGTCTTGTGAACCTTGTGAACCTCATAAAGTGTCTTGTAAACTTCATGAACCTCATAAAGTGTCTTGTAAACTTCATGAACCTCATGAAAGGTCCTGTGAACCTTGTGAACCTTCTTAGCACACAAAGTCTTGTATTGTGAGGGCAAATTTTGGGGTGCAACACATTGTAGTTTCTTTCTTGTTAGCAGCTACTTGTCTTTTAAGCATTGTTGTTTTGAATGGTAATGTTAATGTAGTGATCTTGCATTTTTGAATCAATTATGTCGCATTCGCTCGTTTTTCTTTACTTGCATTGAAAAACAAAATTTGCATCCATTTACCTCCCATTTATTTCACTGTTGTTCAGCAGATATTTGAGGGAGGATGATGACAACTGAATACCCATAATTGTTGAAGGTATGCTTTCAGAGTAGAACATGCTGACGATGTACAGGCATTACTTCAATTCCCAAACACCAGAGATATAAGGGAGATAGACCCTCGTCAACCCCTTTGAGCCTTGAAGTAGGAGTTTCTTTTCTGAACGAAAAAACCTTCACATCCAACCCGGGGCAGGGTAGTCATCAGTTAATTTAACCGAGCGTTCAAATTTCCAAAGTAGTGTGCATCCGAGGATCCATTACCTTTTCTTCATTTCACCTCAAGAGGTCAAAGGACATAAAACCATAATGGTTATCCCTCAACAACAAAGGAATGAGGCAGTCATTACCCTGTCAAGCAAGTCAGACAGACCAGTGTCACGCGATTTGTTCAAAAAAATCAAAAGAAGAAAAAGAAATAAAGTCCGCTAAGTCAAAAACAAAGTGAAAACAAATGACTTAGGCAAAAGTTAGGGCATCCCGCTGGACTTGAAAATCGAAAAAAAATTCAAAAAGAATCAGTCCAGGCAAAAGTTAGGGAGTAAAAGCATCAAGAAGAAATATCTTCCTTTAGAACAAAGTCGTGTGACTGCAGGCACAAAGACAAAGGGGTGATTGTTACTCCAAGAAACCTCATTGGTGCTTAAACCGTCAACATCATTGGTTCCTCAACCATTACAAAATCCTTTCGAGAGGCGAACGCTCAGGCCAAATTAGTTGAATATAGGATCGAAGAACATCAAGGAGAATGGGTGGGCACGGATAAACATTGAGCCATAAATATTTCTTTCTAAAACCGTGAACCAGGCCATGTTATAACCCTTGAAAGTCCTAATTGAATCAGGTTCGATTCTGAAAGCATACTACGACAAGGTTGCGTAAACTGACTCCTAAAGGTTTGCTAACTCAGCACTACGTTTGGACTAATCATCCATTCGTCACACACTGTCACAACATTCAAATAAATAAATTTTCAAAACTTGCATGTGCACCGCATTAAAATTACCATTTGTGAATGAACAGTTTTAATTGCAAGTCAGTCTGTGACACCAGGGAAGTTCCTACAAAGGGCAATCAGAGGAGAACTTGATCATTCAACAATGATGATTAGAATCAAGAGCATCGTGTTAGCCTATGAATCAGGGGAATGTTATCCAGTGGTTTTGTCAACCAAGGAATTTGTCAGGGTAAAGCAAATTCCCAAACATCAGTTGATTGAAGGAACGTCATTCAAAGCCAGTTGATCAGGGTTGAATCTACCAAACAGGGGCAGGCCACCCTATTTTTCTGTTGACCAAAGATATTTCTTCCAATGCTCAGTCAGAATGAGTCAAGTCGCTTCCACGCTCATACCGGGGCAGGACATTTCCAGAGTTCACTAGGTGCAATTCTCCTCGAGCATCCAAGTCTGCTATTCCAGAAATTGGATAATCAGTGACAGTCTGTTCAGAGGCTCACCCAACAGGGGCAACTTCAGCTGCACAGAGCAAATTATATCAGTGATCTCCGAGTTCAAGAGGAGTATTGGGAAATCGTGTTACCCACCCTCGCCATTGTCACCCTTCTCAACATAGAAGCCTTGTCACTAAGACCTTTCTTCCCACCTTGGGAGTTTTTCTAGCTCTTCATTATCATTGCATAAATAATTTGCATACGCTATTCATGTCGTTTCTCTAGAGCATAGGCATCATAATTGCATTTGGCATAACCCCGTAACATCAATCACATCCAGAGCCTCGTAACCCCAACTTCTTGACCGTTTCAAACTCCAATTCTCGTCTGGAAAACCAACCCAAAGTCCAGTTCTCGTCTGGAAAACCAACCCAAAGTCCAGTTCTCGTCTGGAAAACCAACCCAAAGTCCAGTTCTTGTCTGGCAAACCGACTTCAAATACCAGTTCTCGTCTGGTAGGCGAATCTTTTAACCAGTTCTCGTCTGGTCACCTTTTCATTTAGCCTGTTGAACGCCAGTTCTCGTCTGGTAGTCATTCTTTTTCAGAGTCAATTCTCGTTTGACAATGAACCTAAGGATTCAGTTCTCGTCTGACGACTTATTCTTTGCCCATCAGTTCTCGTCTGTTGGCCTATCTTTAATAAACCGGTTCTCGTCTGGTAATTCACCTTCAAAGTCCAATTGCTTGGCAACCAAAACAAAAATATCAAAATATCTATCAACCTGGCCCGACCGCCCAACCATCCTTGTTGCTTGCATATCATCATATCCTTAGCATCATGAGCATACGTCTGCATATTGCACCATTTTCATTGCATCTTCATACCGCATGGTTTCTGTTTTCTCTCCGGTGTGGAGCAAGAGCCGTTACAGGACGCACTCTAGGGCAATTATCTCAAGATCTGTTGATTTTCTGCGAGAGTTTGAAAACACTAGGGCAAGTATGGATGCCAGGTCTTCTGTAAAATCCTCTATAAATGATCTCTTCATAAATGATGCAATTTGAGGCATAATTAAGGAGTAAGAAGGCTTGTGCACTCTCGATAATCAATATGCAACTGTTGAGCTCGTAAGTTTGAAGTACTAAATCAATTCTCACAGAATGTGTGATATTTCTTTTCCCAACAGAGCATTGGAAGTTTATTTCTTCCCCGAGGATAAGATCTTCTTTCGGCCGACAAGGTTTCCTCGTGAGGAGTTGGTTATTCCCATTCATTTAGAGTCCAATTTTCATTGGCATATCTTCCCAACACAATCGTCATACTATACCCGGGGCATAATTTGGCTTATTTTGATCTCTAATTCTCCAGCAACGTCTCTCCTCAGCAGAGCATTGCCAAATATTTTCCTCATCCATGCCATAAGGTTGACATTTCCCCAACTGAGTTAGAGCAGATGATATCCCCAGCGGAACTTCAAAGATAACTTAATTATTCTCATCCCCAAGCGAAGTTACCTTTCCACTATGAAGTATTCCCAACAGGCAGCTGAAGGCCTTGCATTTCCCCACAGAGTCAAAATTCTCAGAATTCCCTCCTCAACAAGGTTTGTTTAACCAAGCATCTTCCCCAGCCAAGTCTGAAGATGGTTATCCCCGCAGAGTTCATGTTTGGAATTTTCCATCATTGAAATATTCCCCAGAGAGGTTGCCAATTTATTTTTGGCCAATGTGATGACACAGACAGTTGTTCATCTCCCTAACCAGAGTTAACTGTCAAGCATATTAACTTGGTCATCCCTTGCAGAATTGAGGTTCTTGCTGCCAATCAGGGCACTTTGTTTTTGCTCGTATGCATTTCCTGGCATTCGTCTGTGTTAGGTATCTGTTTGTGCTCGTATGCATTTCCTGGCATTCGTCTGTGTTAGGTATCTGTTTGTGCTCGTCTGCATTTCCTGGCATTCGTCTGTGTTGGATATCTATTTGTGCTCGTCTGCATTTCCTGACATTCGTCTGTGTTGGATATTTGTTTGTGCTCGTCTGCATTTCCTAGAACTCGTCTGTGTTGGGTATTTGTTGGTGCTCGACTGCATTTCTCAACACTCGTCTGTGATTAATGTTTGGTAGTTGCTCGTCAGCATTTCCCCAACACTCGTCTGTGTTCACTCTTTGTTATTGCTTGTTTGCTTTCCCCAGTAGTTACCCATGGTTGTAATTGTTGTTGCTCGTTTGCACTTCCCAGCACTCGTCTGTGTGTAACTTCCTTTTTGTACCCAATGCTCGTCTGTGTTTGATAATTGTTGTTGCTCTTATGCACTTCCCAACACTCGTATGTGTTTGATATTTGCTTGTTGCTCGTCTACACCCTCCAGCACTCGTCTGTGTTCGAACTTATGTGTTGCTCGTCTGTATTCCCCAGCGCTCGTCTGTGTTTGTTATCTATTTGAAGCTCGTCTGCATTGTTTGGATACTCGTCTGTATCATCCCTCACACTCGTCTGTGTTAGCCTATATCCTTATGTGTTGATTTGATAATCATTCTGGTACTCGTTTGTATTGCTACTCCAATGGCTCGTCTGTGTTGGATTTCTGATATTCGTTCGTACCATTGACTTATGGCACTCGTTTGTGTTCTCTTGATGATCATCCAATACTCGTCTGTGTTGAAGAGGTTTGAAGTCCTGACGATGGGATTAAAAGTCAAATTGGTTACCAGTTCCTGGCGTAACAGGATTATCCGAAGGAGGTTCTTCTGTCTCAAGCACTACTTATTAATGTTGCACCTGGCGTAACAGGTTTGCTCGAAGAAGGCTCGTCTGTCTTAAATCATATATCCACGGATAATATATGAAGAGGGTTTTTCTACCTTGATTATGCACGTCTATCCCACAAACTTTAGTGCATCACCGGTCCTAGCGTAACAGGTATATCCGAAGGAGATTCGTCTGTATCAAGTCATATGTTCTTCCAAAGTATATGTGGGCTCGTATGTCCAGCTCCTGGTGTAACAGGATTGTTCGAAGAAGACTCGTCTGTCAATATATTCTGATTCTAAATAACAGTTTCAACTTATAAGAAGCTCGTTTGCTTTTTTCCCGCCTTCAGTCACCAAAGCTTTGCTTGGTTGGGTTTATTTCCCAGTCTTTGCATTCTCCTGCATAGTGCAAATTTCGGGGTCTTTTTGGTATTCAATCACTGTTTATCTCGAACGGTCGATAGCCCGTGCTATCGTCCTTTTCAGATTAACAGTTGCTTGAATAGGGGCAGCTGTAACACCCCAAATTTGCCCTCTGGTTTTTCTATCTTTGTCAGCTTTTCGTTTTGCATTCATACGCATTTTGCATACCATTTGCATAAGCTCCTAAGGCATGGGATCGCCTTCTGAGGAATTTGGGTTTATTTCCCCGATTCAGCGGTTTTCAGGGATTTCACGTCTGCGAGGACTATTCACTATGTATTTGAACCATCATCAGGCTATTCTCTTCCTCATCAAGTTACGAGGATATCTTCATCTTCTCAGCATCCCAGGCTATCTTCATTCTCGAAGAACTTTCAAGTATATGTCCCAGGTTTCATTATGGAGGTCATCAAGTTCAATAATCAAGTCAAGATTTCAAAGTGATTCGGAGGGTTGTTGTTTCAATTGCAAGTTATTATGTGGCAGTCGTGTTTATTTCATCTGAGGCGTGTGGGAGTTGGTATAAATTTGGTATTGGATTAAACTCAAGTGTATTGTGCATCAGGGGCCTTTGATTTAGTTCGTGTCCAATTGATACATACTCGTAATTTCCATCATTTCCTAACCACTTTCACAACGATTTCACCATGTCCATATTTTCGGTTATCCGAATATCCATTTCTTAAACCATTTTCATTACCCAATTTGTTTCGATTATCCAATAACCATTATCCCTCATAAATCTACTTTCCATTTAATCCGAATCCCATTTCTATCCATCTTCAATTATTTTCTAATCCATTATATAAATATTCATAACCATTTCCTTATCATTTTTTATCCATTAACCATTAACCATTTCAAATTAGTCGAATTTCTTTGTTTTTAATCCTTTTCCGATGTTATTCATTCATATCATATTATTAATATCTTCTTTTTTAAATACTAAATCCATTCATCCAAGCCATAGCTAATCCCAATCCGTTTCTTGTCCAATTTCTAAACCATGTTCACTATCCGCTTTTCATTTAATTACCTATTCATGTTCAATTGCATAAATCCATTTTACTCATTAACCTTGTCCATTGTCCAAATTTTATAATTCATGAACCATAAAAATCAATTTTCTAGTCAATATCATTAAGTCACATATTTTCAATTTCATCTACACATTCTCACTCAAAGGTCCATATCATTTTTCATAAGCCCAATTCCATCTTTTGATTTTTTTTGTAATTTACAACAACACAAATATCATAAAAAAATAAAAAATAGAGAGAACAAGTCACAATGTTCATTCATTTTCACTCATCCAAAGACACGTAGCCTACAACAAATTCATACACAAAAATAAACCATTTTCATTCCATTTTCATAACACAATGTAACAATATGCACACATTGGCCCACAAGACTCTCTATACATTCATCATTGCACCTTTGTACCAGCACAAACAATTGATGCTTTTCCTACACACCAATTTCATTCGGCCCCACCACTCACAGATTCTTCACTCACCCATAGTATTCCCTCACACAGTTCGTACACGCACTCAACATGTTTTGCAATTCCACTACTGTGTCTCACATATGCACACAACTGCACAGCGGACAAAATTGATTTTCTCACAAAAGAAAAAAAAAGGACTCTCTGATAGCACTCAAAAATCACATACTACGCACAAACTTCATCAAAATTGTTCAATATAACATCACTCTTCTGTTAACACACCAGCACAAAAAGAAGTGATTTATTCCTTTTTTTTCACTCACCTTCATCATCCTTTTCACTATCACCAAACCATCGACACAACTTCAGCCACGCCTTGCATCCTCACCTTCAGCTTTTAACAACACCGAACACAAACCGTAACCTTCAACGACCTTCCATTCATCTTCAACCATCACTCCACTCTTCAACCCAATCAACAACTCCTCCTTCATCAAACCAACTCACAAACCACAACACAAAAACCCTCCCTGCTCTTCATTAACTGACGCAACCACCTCCATACCACCCTTAAAACCAGTTTCTCTGCAAAATCACAAACACAGCAAACATTTTCTTCATCCCAACACCATACAACATAACAAACCAAACCCAATCTCCCTTCTTCTCCACATCGTAACAACCTTACTCTTATCACAGCCACTCACAAATTTTAACCATTAACCGCAAATCTTCCAACCCTAGCTTCATCATCTTAAACAAATCCTTCGACTCACACCTCAATCATTCCTGAAAATCACCACCACACACTAATCGGAAGCAGAAATCAGGAAACAGAACTGAAAAAGCAGAAGAAGAGAAACTGAGGCGAGTCTCAACGAGATAGAACTGACCGATTGAAACCGAGAAGAATAACGGCGGGATCCTCTTCGCTTTCCGGCGTTGCTTTGTGCGGTTGATGTGGTCGCCGACGCCATCTAAGGCGATTGAGAGGAAGCCGCGGGCAGTACGGCGGCGGTAACAACAAGGAAGAAGATTTGAAAAGGGCCGGGAGAGATCGAAGCGTTGTTGGTTGTGTTCCGTCGTGCTTTTGAGTTTTGAAAGAAGAGGATTGCTTCCTCGTTTCTGTTTTTATTTTTATTAGGTTTTTATTATTTTGTGATATTAGTTAGGATTTTTACTAATATTAGGTTTAATTTATTTGTTGGACCTGAAATTCTTTCCTAAAGCCCACCGAATTTTCATAACCACGCCACCAGATTTAGCATCTCACTCCTGTTCTATTGATATTTGTTTTGTTGTTGTTCCTAATTGTTTTGAGAATTGTTTAGTTTAACTTTGAGATTAATTGCTAATATTTACTATTTTGTTTAGTTAACTAAACATTTTGATTAAGATGTCAGTTTAATTTTCTTTTATAATTTTAATTAGTTCCATTAATATTCGTTAAGAATTAAATATAGAATTGATTTAGATTTTTATATATTTAGTTTTGACTAATCCAATTTAATTAAATAGAATTGTGGTTAATATTTGGTTTTAGTTTGTGTTTGATGCTTTATAGGTTTATTGCTTGATTGCGATGATGGAGGATGTTGCTCGATGTACCTTGTGACTTGTTTTCATAATCTTGTCGGGACTGCTGAGGTTTCTTGATACAGACTGTGCTTAGTCCCTGATATCATTTGGATCATTTCCCGTTTTTATTTCTGATTCCCTGTGACACTGGACGCGTATATTTGATACTCTGATTTGTTTGGACTTGGTGACTGATACCTGTACTTAGTTGTCGGATCGTCTTGCTTGTTTGGTCTTCTGATAAATATTTCTGAGATTCTCCTGATTATGGAAGAGGCAACGGACCTTCTCCGTTAGGTACCACTAAGGCCCGATTTTGCTTATTGCATGTTGTTGCATCTGGAAGTCCTACTGGTGTAGGCTCTGTTTGTGCATTGTTCAATTGCTCCATTTTGCATTCCCATCTCTTTATCTTATTTCTAATTCATCCATTTCTTCTCCTTCATCTTATCTTATTCCTCATCTTCTTCTATTCGTTCTTAATTTGAGGTGTGCTTAGGCCACCGTGGTTCTTCTCATTTCTTTTCTTCCTTTAGGATAGTAAACCTCACTAACCTAGGACCATCTGAGCATGTGAATATTAGGATTAGACTTTTCCCGTTAGATTTTACCTTTGTGATCCTTTTGGTTTCTTTTCTCTTCTCATCTCAAAACCCTAGAAAACACTTAATAAAGTTTGAAGTGATGCCTTGAGCAATAGCCTTATCCCATGAGATACTTGTAGTCTTCCCATCTTGGGATAGTACAAGCTTATCTTGTGATGCACAAGTCTGATCAAGATATCATCTTCACAAAGAAAATCATAAAAAAAACACTTCTTCATTGTAAATACAAAAATACTTAATAAGTTAATGAGTTAGTGAGGTTAGGCCCTAATCTCTGGACTCAAGTTTTAGGGATCTTCTCCTTACTTGAGTGTGCTTGTTCTATTATTCCATCTTGGAATGTAGTGACAAGTGCACATTCTATGGAGAAGAGCTTGATTTCACTCCCTTGTGACACATCCATAAAAGCTTCTACTTCGCTCCGTACGCGAACTTGCTCCTACTTGTCACTTTGCAAGACGGTTACACACTCGTCGTCCGAGCCTGCAACACCTGAGCATTGACATAGGCAGTTCAAGCTTTAATTCACAAGCAATTTCTTTTCTACCCCTAGTTAGGGGAACTACGGCGACTCTGATCCTCATTGTCCATATGAGGTACATAGGCAGCGGGGTAGGGCCCGTTTGAGCACAATCTTTATTTTCCCTACATTTTTTCCTTTTCATTTCTTTTTCAGTTCCCTTTTATTTTCTTTTTATCCAGTTCAGTTCCTTTTCTTTTGCAGCAGCTTTCATTTCTTCACCCTTTGAAACAGTTTCTTTGCAAGCGTGGATCCCGTCGGGTACGGCGGACGATCTGGGTGCTAATACCTTCCCAGGTCGTAACCGACTCCCGAACTCAGTTTCTTTGGTTCGCATGACCCGTGTCCTTCCTTTTCTTTTCTTCTGGTTTGTGCAACATTACCATTCCCGTTTCTTCGGGATAAAAATGTCTGGCTGGCGACTCTATTCTTTTCCGCGCCACTTTCGCGTTTGTACCAGGATGGAAATCCGGGGAGCGACAGCTGGCGACTCTGCTGGGGATGTGCCTAACCAGGGTATCTCTGGTTCCCTTGAGAGTATCTCCTAGCGCTTGTGTGTTTCTGTTTCATTGGGTGTTGCTTGTTTGTTGTTGTGTTGTATTTTACTGTTGTTTATTTACAGTTTATTTACAGATTTATTTACAGTTTTCAGTATTTTATTTTCATTGATCATATATTACTGGACTGTCTGGACAGGATCTTCTGTTTGGTGGGTTTTAGTGATGCTGGTTTTGTGAGTTGAGCTCATTACCACGGCTCGAGTGCACCTTAGGACTTAGAGTGGTTCCACTTTGGCCTCATGAGATCTTGTCATGGGGGTAGTAGTGAGTTCCACGCCCAGATTTGCGTCCGTCATGGGAATGTCTTGATTTGGAGATCTTCCTCTTTCATTTCATAACCTTGATAGTTATGTGCAGCTGGGGACCGATCATTGAGAACTTGTGGAAACATCCCTCTCTAGTGGTGACAGTGGCAGACCACATTGCGTGGCAAACCCATTCGCACCCGAGGTCCCACTTGGAACTCACATAGGATGACCTTGTTTTCCTGGACTCAGCTGAGGCCTCCCTGCATAGTACATAATGCTAAACCGATTCCCTGATTTGGTCATGAGCCATTTCTCGGAGATGGTGAACGTATTATTGCTATTCGGCTTTGAGAGTCTGTGATGTTTTACCCGGAGCACACCCGTGAGATTGGGAGGGGTTTACAGGTTTGTAGGAGCCCTTGACCTCAACATACCCTCATTATCAGTGCAGTCTTATTGTTTTGATCCGGTCACTATGATCCTGAAGTTCTTGGTCCTTTGGTTCTCGGTTACTATTTTGGATTATCGTACAGAGATCTTGTGGTTACAGACACTCGATTCTTGGCTCAGTATTCCGGATTCCAGGCAGTTTCCAGATGTTGATCCCTTGTTTTTGCATCTTTAGCATCGTCATATTGCATTTTGCATTTGCATCTGCATTGCATTTTCTTCTTCCAAAGAGCTCATCCTTCCTCTTTTCCCCATGACCAGCCAGCTGATTTCCCGGTACTCAGTTTGAACAAGTGGTGACTGTTGGAAGACGAAAAAAGTTGTTTGAAGTTTGACTGAGCAGTGCCAAGAGTTAGAAAAGGTCAGATTGGAAGCCGTCAGTAGCTATGTCAGAGAGCAACCTTCAGAATGTTGAGTTTCCACCTGGTTTCACTTCGATGACCAATCCTTTGTATGGTCTTTCTCCTGATGAGGATCTTCTGCAAGTGAACAGTCTTACTCAAGCTCAGCCTGCACAGACCCCGATCTTGAATCAGAGTGTACCTGAACCATCTGTTGTCCGAGGTGGACCTTCATCTTCTTCTGATGCTACGGATTATCAGAGTTTTGCTTTCCCTATGCCGAACTTCCAAGGGGAAATCCCTCTTGTGAAAACCAAGGATCCACAAGCTATTGATCCTGCTGAAAGGTTTCGTGTGTTGGATGAGCAACTCAAAGCCTTAGTGAATCCTGATGCCTTCGGTTTTGATGCTCTAAACCTGTGTTTAGTGCCTGGTCTTGTCATACCTCCAGATTTCAAGGCACCGAAGTTTGAGAAATACACTAGTTTCAGTTGCCCGAAGCGTCATTTGGTGATGTTCTGTAGAAAAATGACTTCTTACACCCGCAATGATGAATTGATGATTCACTGTTTTCAGGACAGTTTGAGTGGTGCATCCTTAAGTTGGTATATGGATTTGGAAAGTAGTCATATTCGTTCTTGGAATGATTTATCCAGAGCTTTCGTAAAGCAATACCAGTACAATGTGGACATGGCGCCCAGTCGCATGCATTTGTAGAGCCTATCTCAGAGGAGTGGTGAATCTTTCAGAGAATATGCACAGTGGTGGAGAGAGTTGGCAGCCCAAGTGTAACCTCCACCTTCAGACAGAGAATTAGTTGACCTGTTCGTGAGCACCTTGCAAGGTCCATACCTGGAAAGAATGAGTAGCATTGGGACATTAAGTTTCTCTGATTTAATGATAGTTGGAGTACGCATCGAGAGTTTGCTCACAAGTGGAAATGAAATGAGATCCTCCATCGCTTATGACAACTCTTGGCACTCCAAATCTGGGAAAAATAGTGTTCTTAAACAGCTTAATAACTACTCATGCATCGTTGGTGGGAGAAGCTATCGCCTCGATCCACTTTGACACATAGTCGACTGCGACGAGTTTATACTTGTTTCCAAAAGAAGAGGGAAAAGGGCCCATAAATTCAATACCCCACACGTCAAAGACTTCTACTTCTATAATACCCTTTTGTGGCATCTCATCACGTCTAGAAATGTTACCTGTGTGTTGGCACCGGTCAGAGTTCAAAACAGCGATATGGACGTTTTTCCAAAGGTTAGGCCAAAATAGCCCTGATTGCATAATTCTTGCACAGGTCTTAGAGGTGCTCGCATGCCCTCCGTATGGTGCGGCGTGACAGAGAGATATGACATTTTCTATTTCAGATTCAGGGACACATCAACGGAATATTCCATCAGCGCCTCTTCTAAAAAGTAAGGACTCATCCCAATAGTAATTTTTTAGATCATGAAAGATCTTCTTCTTTTGCTGGTAAGTTAAATCAGGTGGAAGCACTCCTGCTGCTAGGTAGTTGACAAAATCGGCGTACTAAGGCAGTGAGGTTTCTAATCAACACGAAACTTTATTGGGTTCCTAAAATCCCAAAGGATTTCCTTGGTTTTCACTTTCTTCTTCCATATGGGCGATAATTCTATCATATGGGGAATCATCATTAATGGGAACTCGCTTCGGTTCTTGGTGTTCTATCCTAGAAAGGTGATATGCAACTACGTTTTCGGTTCCTTTCTTATCTTTTATTTCCAAATCTAACTCTTGTAGAAGCAGGATCCATCTTAAAAGTATAGGCTTAGCATCCTTCTTATTCAACAAATATCTAATTGCAGCATGATTGGTGTAGACAATTATTTTTGCTCCTACCAAATAGGAATGAAATTTGTCTAACGCAAAAACGACGGCTAAAAGCTCTTTTTCTATGGTAACGTAGTTCAGTTGTGTGTTGTCTAAGGTTCTACTTGCGTAATAAATAGCTTGAAGCTTTTTATCAATTCTTTGACCTAAAACAGCGTCAACGACATAGTCGCTAGCATCGCACATTATTTCAAATGGCCCATTCCAATCCGGTGGCTGCATGATGGGTGCGGTGATTAAATCATTCTAAAGCAATTCAAAGGCTTCCAAACAATATTTATCGAATATGAATTCAACATCCTTCATTAATAATTTAGTTAGTGGTTTGGTTATCTTAGAGAAGTCTTTAATGAATCGTCGGTAGAAACCGGCATGTCCAAGAAAACTACGGATTTCTCTAATGGTTTTCGAAGGTTGAAGGTTTTCTATTATCTCTATTTTGGCTTTGTTTACTTCGATCCCTCTTTCGGATACAACATGTCCTAACATAATCCCTTCCCGGACCATAAAATGGCATTTTTCCCAATTTAGCACTAGATTGACTCTGACACGTCTCTCGAGAACTAGTTCTAAGTTTGACAAACAACCTTCGAAGATTTTCCCACACACAAATAAGTCGTCCATAAATACCTCCATTATACTATCTATAAAGTCGGAGAATATGGTCATCATACACCTCTATAATGTTGCAGATGCATTGCATAGTCCGAATGACATGCGTCTATATGCAAAGGTTCCATAAGGACAAGTGAAGGTTGTCTTTTCTTAATCATCAGGGTGAATAGGAATTTGAAAGAATCCTGAGTATCCATCTAAATAGAATAAATATGAATGTTTGACTAATCGCTCAAGCATTTGATCTATAAAGGGCAAAGGGAAATGATCTTTACGAGTGGCTTTATTTAGCTTCCGGTAATCTATGCACATCCTCCATCCGGTTTGAATAAGTTTTTCTATAGATTCTCCTTTATCATTGCTAACAACCGTTACTCCTCCTTTCTTAGGTACGACATGTACTGGGCTGACCCAGCTACTGTCTGATATCGGGTATATGATACCGACTGCTAAGAGTTTTTGTACTTCTTTCTTGACTACATCGCCTATGATATGGTTTATCCTTCTTTGATGCTCCCTAGAAGTTTTACTATCTTCTTCCAGCATAATTCGATGCATACAAATAGATGGACTTATCCCTTTGAGGTCGGAAATATTATATCCTAAAGCAGTTGGATATCTCCTTAGAACATCGAGTAACTTCTCGGTTTTTATTTGTCCCAAGTCAGCGTTTACTATGATTGGTTTTTCGAACTTTGAGTCCAGGAATTCATACCTCAGATCTTTGGGTAAAGTTTTTCAGTTCTACAGCGGGTTTTTATTCATCGGATGGTGGTTCGGGCATTGGTGCAAGACATTCTTCTGAACGGTCATCGATTGGTATTTTACTGCTACTTTCATTCTCTAGTACAGAAGGTTCAACGAATTCTATTGATTTTGCTTCCAACTCCTTTACGCATTCATCGATGATGTCTAGCGAACAACACAAATCATTAATAGCTGGAGCTTTCAAGAATTGAGCTAAAATGAATTCAACTTTCTCTTCTCCTACTTCGAAAGTCATCTTTCCTATCTTTACATCGATTATCGCTCCGGTTGTTGCTAAAAATGGTCTTCCTAATATAATGGGGACATTGTAATCCTCTTTTATGTCAATTATCACAAAATTAGTAGGAATGAAGAATTGGCCAATTCGAACAGGGATGCTTTCTAGCATACTTACAGGGTACTTGACAGAATGATCCGCAAGCTGCTGAGTTATCTTAGTCGGCTTCATTTCTCCTAATTCCAATCTCTCGCACATAGATAACGACATTAAACTAACATTGGCTCCTAAGTCGCATAGACCGTTGTCTATAATGCATTTTCCTATTATGCATGGTACTGAAAAGCTCACTGGGTCCTTAAGCTTAGGTGGCATGTTATTTTGAAGAATAGCACTACATTCGGAAGTGAGCATAACAATTTCGTTATGTTCAAGATTTTTCTTGTTGGATAGAATTTCCTTTAGGAATTTTGCGTCTGAAGGCATTTGAGTTATGGCTTCTGTGAATGGTATTGTAACGTTTAGTTGCTTTAGAAGTTCTACGAATTTCTTAAATTGTCCTTCATTTTTATTTTTGGCTAGTCTTTGCGGATAAGGGATATGTGGCTTATACGGAGGTGGAGGCACATATGGTGTTTCCTTATCTACGACCTTGTCACTCTTATCATTCACATCATTAGCTTTGGGTTCATCTTCCTTCTCAGTCCTCTTATTTGGGCTTTGGTACATGGTTGGTTTTGTAAGTCTTGGGTTCACCGGTTCATCATATTTGGTTCCGCCCCGTAGAGTTACAGTGTTTGCTTGTCCCTTTGGGTTAGGTTGAGGTTGGCCAGGAAATGTTCCAGACGGGGCTGGTATGGTTGGTTGTTGTTGGGCTACTTGAGAAATCTGAGTTTCTAACATCTTGTTATGCGTTACCATTGCATCAAGCTTACTAGTCATCTGCCTCATCAATTCACTCGCATGGGTGTTTTGGTTCGCAAATTCCTTATTTTGTTGTATCTGGGCGTTCATGAAATTTTCCATCATAATCTCTAGATTTGACTTTCTAGGTACCTGTGAGCGGATGGTCCTCCTTTATGAAAACCAGGCGATACAGCAGGTGTTGAACTTGGTGGTTGCAAGACATTGTTGTTTTTGTAAGGAAAATTCGGGTGATTTCTCCAGCCAGGATTATAAGTATTGGAGTACGGGTTTCCTTGGGTGTAGTTCACTTAGTCGGTGGGAGCACCGGCTAGCAACTGACATTCAACATTTGTGTGTCTAGGGGTACCACATACTTCACAATTAGGGGACAGAACAATAATTGTAGAAGCTGGTTGTGTTACGGCCAAACTTTCAATTTTTTGTGTTAATGCATCCACTTTAGCATATATGCGGTCTATTGCATTAACTTCGTACATTCCACCTTTCGAAGTTGGTTTCTCGGTAGAAGCGCGTTCTCCTCCCCATTGGAAGTGATTTTGGGCCATGTTCTCTATGAGTTCGACGGCTACCTCATACAGTTTATCCATCAAAGCACCACCCACGGCGGCGCTTAGGTTCACCTTCGTGTTGTACAACAGACCATTGTAGAAAGTATGGATTATCAGCCATTTTTCGAGTCCATGATGTGGACAGAGCCTCATCATGTCTTTATATCTTTCCCACGCATCAAAAAGAGATTCGTTGTCTTTTTGCTTAAATCCGTTAATTCCAACCCTTAGCATAGTTGTCTTACTTGGAGGGAAATAACGGGACAGAAAGACTCTTTTTAAATCGTCCCATGAGGTGACAGAATTTGCAGGTAGAGACTGAAGCCAAGCTCTAGCTCTATCTCTTAAAGAAAATGGAAAAAGACGGAGTCTTATTGCTTCTGGGCTAACTCCATTTGCTTTCACAGTGTCGGCGTATTGCATGAAAACACATAAATGTAGGTTAGGATCTTCCGTAGGACTTCCTGAAAAATGGTTTTGCTGAATAGCTTGTAGTAATAAAGGCTTCAACTCGAAATCGCGTCTTTCAATTTTCAGGGCTGCAATGTTGCTATGTGGTTCATCTTGCGATGGGACAGCGAAATATTTGAGTAAACGGTTTTGCGGTCCTTGGTCCATGCTTTGATCTGATTCGGTATCGGTATCAGAGTAAGAAACAATGGGTTCTGGAAGGTTATATCTTAATCGGAATTCATTGATTCGGCGCCTCAATAAAGCAAAGCGCTCGATTTCGTCAATCGGTTCCACTGGCTCTTTGCTTCGGGAGCGAGTGTTGGGTATACGATCGACAGATTGGAAAATAAAATAAAAATTGCCTTAGTCGTTACTGTGCAACGAAAGCAACACAACAAAGACTAATTCAATCCCCGACAACGGCGCCAAAAACTTGATCACTCGACTTTATGTGTTTGGTTGGATAGATACTACAAGAATACAGGTGACCGCGTAGTTTTAAAAGATTGTCGAACCCACAAGGATTGATAGTCAATAGGGAGTGTCCTATAATTGCAGTGTAAGGCTAAGGCTAAGGTTGTCACGGAATAAAAGGATAAAATAATAATACGAAAAGAAAGGGTACTTGCACGAGTAAAAGAAACGAGACCGTAGAATGATTTCTGGGACTCTTAGGGACTCTATAGGATCCGGGCTGAATTTAATGCAGAAGTTATTCTGATGAAAATACCAACCTAAAGGTTCGATCTCACACTCTCGCGCTATTGACCGAGCCACGACTGATAACCCCAATATTTTGCTCTCTCTCGCTCGGTAGTTAAAGGGCGCCTTTTTGAAGTTGGATAGATCGAAAAGAAATACCTAAAGCGCTATCATTGTATTTAGGTTCCAATGTCTTGTGCCTACTATATGACACGTACCTCAAACTCTCGCTCTATTAGACTGGTCTTTGTGAATTCCTCACTCTCGTGTCGAAACGCTGGTAAGCAGGCTCTCGCTCTCACGACAAGACTACCTAAATTAAACTTAGAATACAAAACCAGAATTTCAAGCATTAAAAATATGTTGATTATCCTACGGAGTCCCGTCGAGACGACAGTCCTCAAACTACAGGCTCAAGCAAATCTAGCCTAGCATAGTTGATTTTAAAGTTGAGATAATTAAGTTAAAAATTTTAGAAACATACATATTGATTGATTTTAAGAAAATTCTGTTTTTAGAGTTTTTTTATGAAAAAGTGGTTAAAGTGATGAACAAGAACATACAAGAATTGCAATAAAGTAAAGTGCGGTCATTTAAAGAAAGCAATAATTAAATAACCTGAAATAAATGAAATTGAAACTTGTATAAATTATGCGAAACGATCCAAGTACAACGAAACGAAAAAAAAACGATTACAATGGTGTATTAACTACTTGATGTGAGCGATTAATACTTTGGCTAGTAATATGTCTAGATCTGGTGAAAATTCGGCAGCACTTCCGTATGGTATTAGGACGTCTGAAAAACTGCTCTGAAGGCTCCTATTTATAGAGGAAAAGTGGCTACAAAATAGTTTGAGAGTTTGAAATTCGAACAGGGCAAAACTGCTATGAAACTGCTAAGAAAACTGCTCCTGCGATGCATGGCGATTGCCATATGCCAATGGCGAACGCCATTGGTCTGCTAGTGAAAATCTGGGGCTTTGTGGCAAATGGAGAACACCATTTGGTTCCTTTGGGGGGAATGGCGAACGCCATTCACAGGCAGAGTGCAGAATGCATATAATTCTTCCTCTTTATCACTGATTTGCCATGATTTCTTTTTCTTTCCTTTTATTCAGCTGCTTCGGTCCTAAAAACATAAAATGAACAAAACATAAGGTAAATAAATACGGAAAACGATAAAGACTCGATAAAATGCGATAAAGCATGCACGAAATAAATGGAAATAACCTATACGAAACCGAGTCATCAGTCACCAACAACGGAACGTAGCCCACCAACAGAAGGTTCCAAGATTTTGTTGTCAATCTGGGCATAAAGCAACATTTCACGTCCTTCGAACACCCCCAGACTAATGGCTAAGTAGAGGCATCCAACAGGGTAATCTTACGGGGCCTGAAATGCAGACTAGACAAGGCGAAAAAGGCTTGGATCAAGGAGTTACATAACGTACTCTAGGCCTACACCATGACCTCGCATTCAACGACCGGGAGGACCCCGTTCGGGCTAACCTACGGAACTGAGGCATTCATCCCGGTAGAGATTTGAGAGCCCTCACAACAGACTGAAGCGCCCTTCGACGATGAGCTGAACGACGAAGCCCTGCAGGTTGAGATCAGCCTCGTCGAGGAAATACGGTCCGAAGCGGCCCTTCACGAAGCATCCTTGAAACAAAAGGTGGCCCTGCACCACGACGCAAAATTCATTAAAAGAGAATTCCAAGTCGGCATCCTCGTCCTACGGTGAAATCATAAAAATCTGCGAGAGGGCAACACTTATGTATATTTTTGCTTCATGAAAAATTATACCTTTTGATCAATTTAATCAAGACTTTAAATAATCCATTATTGTTCATACTTCAAGGTCTTTGATCAATCCTTTTTATGCTTGTATGAAGTAAGTTGATGTAATGTTGTTGTCATCAAAATATTCTTGAGAAGTCATGCCTTCACATTCTCCCCCTTTTTGATGATGACAACCACAAATGTGAAAATTTTGATCTTGATCCTTTATTTCTCTAAAAACCCTCCTTTGATAATGCTCCCCCTTAATTTGATACTAGGAGCTTGTAAAAATTATGCATTTGTTAGAGAAACAAGAATACACAATAATGCCTATAATTCTTTCCCCCCTTTGTCATTAACAAAAAGGATGGGAAAAGACTGTGAAAGATGAAACATAAGCATACACAAGACATACACCATTCATACACAATTATAACACAAATAATACTTGAAATAGAAATTGTATAAAACACACTTACTTACATGCTGTAAAAATACGTTTTAATTTTTTTTCACACAGAGTCAGTGGTAACAGGTTACTACCTCTGGCGTAACCGGTTACACGTTGAAAAATAGCGCAGATTTGCCCAAAAAAATAAAAGGTAACCGGTTACTACCTCCGTGGTAACCAATTACTACTGTCAAAAAATGAAAAATAGTAGCTTTGCAGGGCCAAAATTGTGAAGGGTCTCAAAATAAAAGGTTATGAACATGTTAGCACATAATAGGGCAACTTTTGATCAAAACATATTTAACAAAAAATAACTTAATGGTAGGCGAAAATTGAAAAAACCATAAAAATTCACAAACATCATGTATTTTAATATGACATAACAAATTGTTAAAATAATACAGATTAAATTTTATGTACCTTGACTTCATTATAAACTATAATGAACAATTTTAGAGGAATTATATGTCACCTTCATTGAGAATTCCGAGTTCTCGCTGAATCTTGAAAAACGGTTCTTTTGCTAAAGGTTTTGTGAAGATATCTGCGAGTTGATTATGTGTTTGGTCCTTGAGTGCATGACCGGTTTTTTTGTAATGTTGATTGCACTTGTGTTGTCGCATCGGAGTGGAATGCATCCAAGACCGATTCCGTAGTCGCTTAATTGTTGCTTTAGCCAAAGGTTTTGTGCACAACAACTACCCACTACTATGTATTCTGCTTCAACCGTACTAAGAGCAACACATGCTTATTTCTTACATGACCGCGAAACTAATGCATTTCCAAGGATGTGGCAAGTTCCACTAGTACTTTTTCTATCTTTTTACAACCTGTATAATCTGCATCAGAATAACCTATTAAATTACACATACTACCTTTAGGATACCATAAGCCAACGTTCATTATTCCCTTGAGATAATTCATGATTCTTTATACCACCGTGAGGTGCGACTCCTTTGGATTTGCTTGGAAGCAAGCACATAAACACACACTAAAGATTATGTCAGGACGAATTGCCGTCAAATACAATAAATAACCAATCATACCTCGATACTTCGTAATATCAATCGATATTCCCGACTCGTCTTGATCAACGTAGGTTCCGAAACCCATAGGTGTTGACATAACTTTACAACCATCCATTTTGAATCTTTTTAACAACTATTTGCAATATTTTAATTGGTTGATAAAAAAATTGTCTTTTAGTTGCTTGATTTGCAATCTAAGAAAGTAATTCATCTTTCCCATCATAGAAATTTCAAATTCTCCTTGCATCATCAACGCAAACTCTTCACATAGTTTCTTATTTATTGAACCGAAGATTATGTCGTCTACGTAGACTTGAACTGGTAAGGTATTACCCTTTATCTTTTTAATGAATAAAGTCTTGTCTACCTTGCATTTTTCAAAATCTTTTTCACATAAAAAGTTAATTAGACGATCATACCATGCCCTTGGTGCTTGTTTTAATCCATATAGCGCTTTCTTCAATTTGTACACATGTGAAGGATGCTTGAATTCTTCAAATCCCGGGGGTTGTTTGACATAGACTTCTTCGTTGATATATCCGTTCAAGAAGACGCTTTTGTCGTCCATTTGAAATAACTGAAAATTCATTGAAAATGCATAAGCAAGTAATAAACGAATAGCTTCTAACCTTGCAACCGGAGCGAAAGTTTATTCAAAGTCAAATCCTTCCTCTTGATTGTACCTTTGAGCCACCAATCTTGCTTTGTTTTGAAAAATTATTCCATTCTCATCAAGTTTGTTTTTAAACACCCGTCTTGTTCCAATGATATGCTTATCACTTGGCCTAGAAACAAGTTCCCAAACTTGATTTCTCTCGAATTGGTTTAATTCTTCTTGAGATTCAATCTTGTAGAAACACTTTGACTTATGTCTCTAATAACTTTGTCAATAGGATGATCTCTATGAGTCCTTCATTCCTTTGCTAAGTCGTTTACATTGGAATCTTATTGAATCGGTTTATATTGATGTTTTACTTGATTTTCCATGATATCTTTAGAAGTATCTTCTTTAGGGATTTCTACAAAGTTATCATCATCATCACAAACAACAATGTCCTCTTTCGAGGGGTTAGATTCATCAAACTTGACATTAGATTCTTCTATAGTTAAAGTTCTCTTATTATATATTCTAAAAGCCTTACTTGAAAGAGAGTAACCAAGAAATATACCTTCATTCGACTTTTCGTCGAACTTACCAAGATTAACTTTGTCGTTGTTCAAGACAAAGCATTTGCATCCAAAGATGTGAAAGAAAGATATGTTTGGTTTCTTCCCTTTGAAAAATTCATAGGGAGTTTTCTTGAGAATAGGCCTAATGTTGACACAATTACTTACAAAACAAGCCGTGCTCACCACATTTTCCCAAAAGTATTTCGGAAGGTTTGAATCACTTAACATTGTCCTTGCAAGTTCCACCAATGACCTATTCTTCCTTTCTACGACACCATTTTGTTGTGGAGTTCTTGGTGCTGAGAAGTTGTGTGAGATTCCATGTTCTTCACAAAATTCTTCAAATAAAGCATTTTGGAATTCTACACCATGATCACTTCTAATGGAGGCAATTTTAAGAGACTTCTCATTTTGAATTTGTTTTGCATATTTCTTGAATGCCTTGAAATCTTCACTTTTCTGCATTAAGAATAAAGTCCAAGTGTATCTAGAAAAATCATCTACAATTACTAATTCATAAACATTACCTTCGAAGCTCTTTGTTCTTGATGGACCAAAGAGATCCATGTGTAACAATTGTAGTGGCCTTGTTGTGGACACCCCATTTTTGGATTTGAAAGTTACTTTGGTTTGTTTCCCTTTTTGGCAAGCGCCACATAGCCTATCTTTAATGAATTTAATCTTCGGCAATCCAATGACTAAGTCATGTTTGATCAATTTATTCAAATGCTCCATGTGAATGTGAGCAAACCTCTTATGCCATAACCATGAGTCATTGTTGTTTTCCATGAGACATCTAACCTTCAATGACAAGTTATCAAAGGAAATCATAAAAATGTTTTTACCTCTTTTACCATTTAGCATTTACTTCATGAGTGACTTCATTTTCTATCAAGCATTCATCTTTGGTGAAGTTGATTTTGAAACCTCGGTCACACAATTGACTAATGCTAAGGAGACTATGCTTTAGACCTTATACATAGAGGACATCTTCTATATTTGTTGAAGGTGGTGAACTAATGATGTCTACGCCAAGGATTTTTCCTTTGTTGTTGCCACCATAAGTCACAAATCCTCTGGCCTTAAGCGTTAGATGTGAAAATTTGCTTAAGTCACCCGTCATATGAATTGAATACCCATATCAAGATACCATTGTGTTTTACCCCAAAATTTTTCCTCCCTTATTCAAGACAATGTGTCTCAAGAGGTCTCCCAATGGTCACAAGATTCTCAATTGCTCAAAGGGATTCAAGGTTTCATCAGACAAAGCCTCCTCCTGAGCAATGGATCTGAAACTAGGGTTTTGAATTTCTCAATAAAAAACGGACTTTTAAAGCCTCAAGTGGACTTCATGACATCTCACATACTTCAAAGAATCCTCATGTCAAGTTTCAAGACTTTCCCTACAAGTTTGGTCAGTCAGATGCTCAGATACTAAAAAATCAATTAACTTGGTCAAAAAGTCAAATATGGTCAACACAAAGTCAAACTTCAATATTTTTGGTCAACATAAAGATTATGAGGTGAAATTCATCATTTGATCAAGGGTTGATCATGATTCATCAAGGAAACCTCATAATCATCAAGAATCATGAGTTACTAAATTAGGGTTTTTGCAGGAAAATGTAATTGTACTTTGACCAGCCATAACTTTCATATGCTTCATCAGAAATTTCCCATACAAAGCTCATTTTGAAGAAAATTCAATTCTCTACAACTATGTGTATCACAAGCCAAGTCCAAAATGCTTCATTTGAGAGATATGAGCCAAGACATTACAGGTCCTTTGAAAAGTCAACAAAACGTCAACTTTTTCAAAAGCTCATGACTTAAAAATGGAAGATCAAATGTACATGGGAACCAAAAGCAGTAGTTAGAGGACACTCTAAGCTTTCTAAAAAGTCCTAGAACATATACATGGGATAAAAATTGAGAGAGTTGTGCATTGTTGAAGTTGGGCAATTTTGAGGAGGTGTATGAAGCAAAAAAGGCCAAAACTCAAATTTCTTCCAAATGGGCCCATATTTTTCCAACCCAAACTCAATTATAAGATCATGCACGACCCATAGATCATAATATATGATTTTTTATATTTATTTTATATTATATTGGATTTATTTAATTTAAATTCAATTTTAATTAAGATAAATATTGAAAAATCAAAATATTTGATCTTAGGTCTATTTTGGGATCAAATATTTGATGATTATGATGATTGAAAGTGTTCAAATTCGTGCAAAACTAAAATGGTATGATTTCATCAAATTTTTGGACCAAAATAGAAATCACCTTTCTTCACCTTCAAACAATCTCAAATCCATCCACAAAGGCCCAAATTTTTGACCTATTTCATCCCTATATAAATACTTATCATCTCCACAAGTCAGGAGGAGAAATTTTTTTATCAAAGAGAGCATACAAAACTTCAAAAACCTCAAGAGTAAGTTAGATTCGGTTTTAGGATTGCAGCCATTCTCAAGAAGGTTTGAAGGTCCAAGATCATTCCTTAGACTCTTCTGAAGGCGTATCAATCATCACATTGCTCCAAAACCTCATAAAACGCCATAACCAAATTTGCTTTTTTTTTCTTTTCAATTTTTTGATTTCATATTTATATGCATGATACATCTAGTCTCTTTGTATATTTGTGTTTTATATGATGTGAGCAAGCTATCTGGGCGATCGAATTGAAGTTTAAGGCACCATGGAGAACTAAACTGTTGGTTAATCTACTGTAATTCGTTTCCGCCGATACTTTGAAGGATGCAGTAGTGATAAGAATTTCAGTCTAACAGGTAAGTCAGGTAAGTGCTACTGTTTCGATTAACTCCGAATTTTTTCCAGAAGTTCAGAAAAAATCGAAGAACAATACTCTTTTAGAATAAAATTCTAAAAGATTTCGACCCTCAAAATCGCAAATTCCTCTCTTTTCTATTTTATTTGATTTATTTTCTATTTCCATATTTTCAAAAAAAAAATCTGAAAAAAATTGTGCGCTCTTTATTTGATTTTATTAGATTTTTAGCATCGTTTTAATATTTTTTAGATTTTATTTTAATCGCTTTTCTTATTTTCCATTATTTTAAAATATGCAATGATTTTATCTGACTATGTTTATTTTTTATATTCTTCTAATAACATGATAAAAAAACATATCCTTCTCTCAATTCAAAGACTCAATATTCTTCCGATCTTTTCGTTTCGATTATTTTACAATTTCTAAAGATAATATAACTGCTATAGCCTTGTAATAGTTTACGTTTATTTTCCGCACTTTACATTTTCTGTCAGGATTTTTTATATTTATGTATCTCTCCCAAATCCATGTAATAGTTTAAACTAGGGTTTTATTTTTCTGCACTATAAATTGTTAGATGTATGCTTAATAGGATTGTATGGTAAGACTAAAATCAACTGTTAGCTAACCCTAATTCACAAGATAAAATATATGAAATCAATATTCACACACGTAAGTCGATCGTTTTACGATTTCCATCTGCACCTCCTAGGGTTTCCTCTGTCGGTTGCCTTACAATAAACATGGTCAAGTCCCTCTAGCGTGGGGGTATCTTAGTAAAAACTACCTACGAATAAAATCATCAAGTCCCTTCAAGATAAAAGATCATATTCCCTTCGAGTTTCCTACAGATAAATGATCTCGTCCCTCGATGACCCTACGAAAATGATGATCTTCTCTTCGAATTACTAAGATACCCCTACAAGTTGCCTTCTATGACCATACGATGACCCTACGTCCGTCCCTTCAAACATCCAAGGTAAAGACTACTTACTCACTCATAATAAGGACAGTCTTACCCCTAAAGGAAATAAATAACAAGAAAGACCCTACAAACTTAGGGTAAGTAGTTCTTAAGTACTTGCTCACTTCTTTTCAAAACACTATTTACACCCCACTTTTCAAAATACTTTCAAACTAAACACTTTGTAGATATCCATACGAGGATCATTGCAAAGTTAAAGACTTATGATAATATTTTCTAAAAACACACTACACTTTTTTTCAAACAAAAGTAAATGTGAGCTAAGTAATTAAGAGCCCATGGATAACCAAGGATACAAAGGGTGCTAACACCTTCCCTTTGTATAACTTACCCCCCGAACTCAAATCTTTTTAAAAAGGTATTTCCTGTTCTTTTATTCCTTTTTCTTATTGGATAAAATAAAAGTCGGTGGCGACTCTTGCCATTCGCAACATAGTTTTTGGAAATAAAAATGCCCAAGTCAGTTCTCCCACCGTGTTACACATTGATTTGAAGAGGTCTTCAAGCACACCTACAAAAAAGAGTTAAGTTTTATCAGGTACCCAAATTGCCTTTGGTCCTTTAAAGTTAGTCTCTTTCTTGACCCATACATAATGGCCTTGAGAAACACTAAAATTTCTTACATAAAATGTATTTGGAGTATTTCCTTTTATACCACAATAAAAACAAGTGGGCTCAAAGTTACTTTTATATCTAGGGGGATAAGACTTCTTCTTACTATATATTTTATTTTTAGAATATTGATGAACCACTTTAGGCTTGTCAATTTTCACTTTAGGAATTCTTTCTTTAGCCTTTACAAAGATGGTCTTGTTAGAAGTTGGTTTAGAAAATTTTGAGTAACCAATACCACTCTTATCATTCGAGTATCTTTGATGACTAAGAACACATTCCAATCCAATTTGTCATTTTTCATATCTTTCTAGGACTCTTTTTAATTGAGCAATTTGGAATGAAAGTGACTCACATTTTGTGCATACAAAATTCTATTTTTGATCACTAATTAATTTTTCTTTTTCATCTTTGAAATCATTTTCCATAGTATCAATCTTTTCTTCTAAAGTTGAGATTTGTTTCTTTTGTGATGAAATAGTTTTGTACAGAATTTTGTATTCACTTAAGAGTTCATTAATTTCTCCTTGAACATCATTATCATAAATTAAAAAATTACTACTAATCTCATCGTTTTCATCTTCGGGATGATGTGAGACCATCAATGCTAGATTTTCACTTTGATCGATGAAGAGCTTATTTCATTATCATCCCAAGCAATATAGGCCTTCTTTTTGTGATCCTTTTTCCCTTTATTGTCACGATTCTTTGAGAGTTTAGGACATTCCGGTTTGATATGGCCTTATTTTCTACATTCATAGCATTTAATATCTTGAGTGGATGTTGATGTTTCTTTCTCTTTGTTCTTTGAAAATTTCTTCCTTCTCATATAGCTAGAATAATATTATTCTTATCACCAAAATATTTTCCTAACCTTTTTACAAGAAGCATAAATTTTTTGTCTTCTTCTGGATTGTCTTCTTTCTCAACTTCTTTGGAATCGATCTTTAATGCAATGCTATTAGATTTCTTTTCTTGAATCTCATGCTTTTCCAATCGCCCAAGTTTCGTCTCATATTCTTGAAGTTTTCTGAATAAAGTAGCGGATGTCATCGTGGATAGACTTTTCTTTTTGAATATTGTCGTCACTTTGGGTTGTCATTCTCTAGACAAAGATCTAAGCACTTTAAGATTAAGTTCATCGTTAGTTAGTGTCTTACCAAGTGCATTCAAATGATTTGTCAAGTGCACAAATCTTTTCTGTAAATCATGGATTGATTCTCCTGGAAATGTTATCCGTAAATTTCGACGCTAGCAATTAATGAGGTTATTTGGCTTAATAAAAGAGTTTTCTTGTGATAAGCTAAAAGTAAGGTTTTCGACCTTACTAAGTAAAGGATGAAAGTCGAAGGAACCTACCTACAAGTTTCATACTTAGTGATATTCTAAGTTTGGAATATTTTCTAAGTGTTGGAGGGATTCGACCGAGTGTATGTTCGACAAAGATGACATTTACCAAGGTTCTTGCTCGTTCAATTTTGGAGGAAAAATGTGTAGTTTTCAATTCAAAGACAGAGACAAGTGGCGCAAGATGAAGCTTCTTCAACATGTAGTGGAACAAGTGTCATCGTCTTAGGATAGTTTTAGGAAGAAACCGTCAAAAACAGTTATTTTGTAATGTATATAAATAGCTTAGTCTAGTGCTAGAATAAGTATGTGGAAATCATATGTACTAGTAACTCCGTATACTCAAAGTATCTGCGTGTAGAGAAACGAGTGCAGTTGGAATGTACGTGATTGAAACACCACCAATTTATCTTCAATGTCAAATTTATCTTCAAGTCATTAACTTTTGAAGTCATTTATCTTTTACAAGCCTTTATTTTAAAGCAATTTACTCTTCAAAGTCATTTATCTTTTCAGCAATTTACTGCATTTTCTTTACAATTACTGCCCCTTTATTTTTTCCAGCAATTTAACATTCCTTTCATTGTCTTTAAATTTCATTTACTTTCAAGTCTTGTCTTTACTTTCCTTTAAATTTTAAGCCTTGTCTTTTACTTTTATTTACTTTGAAAGACTTTGTCTTTTACTTTAGTTTCCTTAAAAACCAATCTCTGAATCCCATCAAAGGATTCAAGACCCCTTTTTTCCCAAAAACGTTATATACCAAATCAACCTTTTTAGAGCATGTCTTATGATCAATCTGGTCGATTCTGCGAGTAACTAAGGGTATTTTGGTATCTTCAGAGGACCAACAGTTGTTTACCAATTTTGGGGGTAAACAGACAGTATTCTGAATAATTCGTATTCTTGACTTAACGTATTTAATCTAGATCTTTTAACTTCGGAGGTTCCTTCATGAGTTTCTACTAAAGTATCCCAAATTTGTTTGGCCGTTGTACATGTTGAGACGCGAAAGAATTCATCCATGCCTAGTGTACTTTGTAGAAGATTTATTGCCTTTTGTCATAGAGAACCTTCTTTTTATCATCATCATTCCATGAACCTTGAGGCATTGTTGAACTAACTTCATTGACAACCGTTGTAGGAACAAAATGACCATTTTAGACAGTCTCCCATATATCACTTCCTTGTGCTTCTAAATGAGTCTTCATGCGTATTTTCCAGAAGTCAAAGTATTCACCACAGAACAATGCAGGCTTGCTGCTACTACCACCGTCTCTAAACACAAGATTTTTATTTGCTGAAGCCATACTGAATCGATTAGGAACAGGTTACCTAACACCTGCTCTGATGCCAATTGTAACTTATAAATGCGCCTAAGAGGGGGTGAATTAGGTTTATCAAAATTTCTTCGCAGTTTCTACCGATTCTTGATTTTTCTTTTCCTTATGATTTGTTAAATGCTGAAAAATAAAATGCGGAAAGTAAAAGAGACACAATGGTTTATCCTGGTTCCCCTCACAATTCGAGAGTACATACAGCCCCTTTCCAAATAGAAAGAGATTTTCACTATCTGTTAGAAACCTAGAACAAGACACACCTAGTCTTTTCTAATTCTAACCACCAAGACAAACCTCTTGGGTATTACAAATTTTAAAGTCTGAACGAGATTAACTTTCTCACACATGGACCTCTTGTATCCACAAACCAGAAACAAGGTAAACCTTACTAACTTATCTCTAACAATACTAAAGATAAGTAGTAATCAAAGAAGACAAATATTGAATTATTTTTTGTATAACTGGATGAAGATGAAAGCTTGAATTTTTATCAATATGAATATTGATCTTCTCCTTGATATATATTTTTCACTCACAAAAATATATGTGTTCACTAAGATGAGATATATAAAAGTTTTTATGTAAAGTTTCACTCTCTTGAAATTTTGAATAAATGCCCTCAAATTTTTATGAAAATATGAACAAAAGTGAGGGAGAAAATTAATTATGAAAATGATTGGAGGTGTCTAAAAATTCTGATGAGAATGAGTTTATATAATGCTCAAGACTAAAAAGATATAACAATTATGAAGAGATGTCATAATTTAAAACAAAGAAAACAACATATTTTTTCATGAAAATGTGCAATTTTTTGTGCATGAAAAGTGATAACCGGTTACTACCACAATGGTAACCGGTTACTTTCGGTAACGTTATTTTTATTTTTTCAAAATTGTGTTAGAGTAACCGGTTACTTGAAGATTTTTCTGAAAAATTCTTATAAAACCCAATATTAAAAATAGGGTCAGTGCATCTTATATTTGAACACTTATGTATATTTTTGCTTCATGAAAAATTATATCTTTTGATCAATTTAATCAAGACTTTAAATAATTCATTCTTATTCATAATTCAAGGTCTTTGATCAATCCTTTTTTTGTATGAAGTAAATTGATATGATGCTGTCATCAAAAAATACTTGAGAAGTCATACCTTCACATTCTTGAATATATAAAACAAGAAAATCTTAATCTTTGTAAGGATAAAAGAGGATCCAAACTTTTTTCTTAAATAGTTATTTTAAAAATCATCCATATAACAAAGTACAAAAATAGATTAATTTTTTTCTTACATAGTTATTTTAAAAATCATCCATATAACAAAGTGCAAAATAGATATTAATCTGTTTTATTATTTAATTTTTTTATCTTTTAATTACATAATTATGCAGTAAAATTATTTTTGTAATTATATTATCAAGATTGATATTTAAGTTTTATATAGACTGTTTTTAAAAAATAATATAAAAAATGTGCTTTAAATAATAATTATTAGATTAAAAAATTAACAAAAGCTTATACACGCACTGTAACTCAAGTAATTTTTCCTTTTCTAATGTCTCACTAATACATGGTATTTTATATTTACAAGAAATCTTTTAATCACTTATTTTTATGAAAAAATTATGCCTTTTTTATTTTAGATTAAAAAAAATACATTTATATATTTACTTTTAAGAAAAAAAATGAGCATTTAATTCGTTATGTAATTATATGATTATTGGGTAAGACCTAAAACCCTGATAATATATTTTAATTATTTTTATGGTAGTCTCTATTTTAGGTATAGAATGGTTTATTTTATGAATGATAATGTATCATATCTTATATTACATTTACATAGGGTATAATATTTTTGGTAACATCAACATCACTTCCATAATCAGTATCATCATGTATCTTTCATGGTGCTTGAGGCTTGCTTCTTCTAAAAATACCCCATAAATAGTACTTTGAATGAAATCCTGCAACATGAGAACACAACATTTAGATACAATTAACAAACCATAAGAAGTAATATACATATGTAATGGAATGTAACTCACTCTTGTATTGTCTTGGAAGCAATGTAGAAGGAAAAATTAAAAGCTCAGTTTTTTCAACCATGACTCTAATGGCAAGATCATTGGAAATCATTTCATCAACTAGCTGGTCATAATATCTCTCAACTCTGTAAAATACATTACAATTAGAATCACAAAGCCAGATCTTTTGTTGAGAGCTTGGTGGGAAGACCAATGAAATGGAAGAACTTTGTTGATTTGTCACAAATCACCCAGATTACTGTGTGCCCATAGGAAACAAGTAAATGTGTTATAAAATTCATTGTCAAATCTTCCCAAACTTGGTTAGAAACTGGTAGGGGTTGGAGAAGGCCATGTTTATACGTTGTTAAGTATTTGTTTTGTTGACAAACAGAACACCTTTGAACAAAAGTTTTTGTGTCTTTGTAGATGTTTGGCCAGAGGAAAGAAGAAGACAAACAAGCTAGGGTGGGTTTAAGTCCAGAGTGACCAGCAACTGGAGTGGCATGATATTCTGTTAAAAGGTGATGGCGCATCTCTTCCACTGGGGGTATGTAGATCTTTTCTTTATAGTACAAGAATTCATCTCTGACTTGGAATAGGGGTTGTGTGTGGGTCTGTTAAGACTTTCAACATGAGTTTTTGACCATCTGGATCCTTCTTGTAGTATTGCTTCAGTTGGGTGATTAGGCGGGGAACTGGAGACGAAATGGAGACAACACAACATCTTCATCTGAGTGACGAAATGGAGACAACACAACATCCTCATCTGGGGTCACACATGCACTTGAGATAATATGACCTAAATAATCCTCGGTAGGAACAACAAACTCGCATTTGGACATTTTGGCATAAAATTTGTTAGAGAAAAGTAAGTCTAAAATCAACTTTAAATGAGTAACATGTTCAGCAAGACAAGAACTATAGATTAAAATATCATCGAAGAAGACTAAAACAAATTGTCGTAAAAAAGTTCGAAGCAAATCATTCATTGCCGATTGAAAAGAACTAGGAGCATTAGTTAACCCAAAGGGCATAACCAAAAACTCATAATGCCCATCAAAAGTTATGAATGCAGTTTTGTACGTATCCTCCAGGGAGACCCTGATTTGGTGATAGCCAGATCTAAGATCAATTTTAGAAAATATAGTTGCTGAACCCAGTTCATCAAAGAGTTCATCTATTGTTGGTATGGGGAAACAGTCGCAAACAATGAATGCGTTTAGAGCACGATAGTCCACACAAAAGCGCCATGAACCATCTTTCTTTCGAACCAATAAAACGGGGGAGGAATATGGACTATTGTTGGGTTTTATGATTCCATCAAGCAACATTTCATTAATAAAGATAGTCATGGCATCTTTTTGGGAGTGGGGATGTCGGTAGGGTTTGACGTTAATGGGTGCAATGTTGGGAAGAATGGGAATATGATGGTTGTGTGGTCTAGCTGGGGGAAGTCCTTGAGGAGATTAAAAAACAGTAGCATAAGACTTTAGGATGTAGGTGATTTGGTTGGGAAGAAGTGTAGATAAGTTATCAATGGAATTTGGCTGAGGTTCAGATAGTTCAACCTGGTTGCATTTGAAGGTTGGTAAAGTAAGAGGTGGATTGAAGCAATTGAATCAGTGTGGATGAGGTGACAAATTTGGTTGTAAGAGGAATGAATTGGAATAATTTTGGAGTCCCCGATAATGGTAATTCCAGTGTTTTGATGAGTGAAGGAAATCTTTGAAATGGAGAAGTCAACAAGAAGTGGACCCAACGTCCTCAACCATTCCATTCCAAGAATGACATATGCGCCTTCAATAAGAATTAACTGGAAAGGAATAGTAAATAGGTGATCTTGTAATGTGATTGGAACTTGGGGGCATAGTCCTGAACATGACAATTTAGAGCCATTTCCAACCATGACAGAAAAATTGGGTATGGATGTTGTAGGAAGTTTTAAGTGTTGGGTAATGCAAGGTTGAAGTATGTTGTGGGTACTTCCCGTGTCAATTAAGACCGTAACAGTTAGTCCATGGAGTAGACCTTTGAATTTAAGTGTTTTAGGGGAGAAATGGCCACACATAGCTTGTGGGGATAATTGGAAATATGTGTCATGTGTTTCAACAGTTTCAGAATTTTCCACACTAGTTTCTAGGGACTTTTGTTCAATAGGTTCTTCTTCATCAATCATGAGAAAAAGGAATTTTCCGGAGGAACATTTATGTCTCGGAATGAACTTTTCATCACAATTAAAGCAAAGTCCTTGAGCACGACACTCTTAGAGTTGAGCATTGGAAAGTTTGCGTATGGGCAGTTTGGGAGTTTCGTTTGTGGTTGGGTTTCTTGGGGAAGTTGGAAGAGTGGAGTTTGGTTGTGGGGCTGTTGACATTTTGGGAAAATTGGTGGTATAGGGTTTATGAAAAATTGGTTTTGCATCTTTAAGTTTAGACTCAATCAGCTTGGCTAGTCCAATGGCTTGTGAAATAGAAATTGGTTTGTGAATTGCAATTTCATTCTGAATATCAGGAGCCAAACCAGAGATAAAATAATTTAGGATGGCATCTTGAGATAGACCAACCACTTGAGTGCCCAATTTCTCAAAAGCAGCTTGATATTCCATAACAGATCCAACTTTCTTTAACTTAAACAACTCAGCTTGGTGATTAGCATATGTAGATGGACCAAATCTTAATTATAATGCTTTAGTAAAAGAGGACTAATCAATTAATAAATGGCTTTGATGCATCCACTTAAACCAACATAATGTATCTCCATTCATATAAAAAGACATCATTGAAAGTCTATTTTCAGGTGGTGATTAATAAAAATCAAAGTATTGTTCAACTTGAAATAACCATTCCAAGGGGTTGGAACCATCAAACATTGGCAATTCTAATTTAGGGGTTCGAAAAGGGGGTAAAGGTGTGGTTTGGGGAACTTGGGAAAAAGGAAGAGAATGAAATAAAGGGATGTTATAGTTTGGGCTGAAAGGAAGTGTGCTTTGTAACACCCTTTCTACCCCATCACAATTATAATACAATTTTATCACGGAATCAGAGTTCTCTCATAAAAAGGGCATCACATTATTCAAATAATTCAAAACATCATAAAACATCACATTGAGTTCTGTCCCTTAACACGAGTTGTAAAATCATGAAACATTTCAAAACTCTTTTCAACAGTTACGCAGCGGAAAACAAAACATCATCTTTCATAAAATAAAACTCCATAATTTAATCCAATCATCGTTTAAACCAAAAGTAATCAAAGAAATACCATATTAATTTAAATAAACAAAAGAAATCAAGTGAAACCCATCCCGATGTTACTGGACACAGAGCAGGACTCCACTTCTAACTAACATCGACAAACTCACCAACTCCGAGATAACCTTGATTATCTACGGGATGACATAATAGACCATCACAAAAGGAATGCAGGGTGAGTAAATTCACATTCAATAAAGTAATATAAAAATGAGAATTTATAAACATGGTCTACAAAAACGGAATCATTCATCACGAAACCTCATCATATACACAACATCAATTACATCACAACACAACTTCAATCATCACAAAACTCATTTATACACAACATCAAATACATCACATCATCACACAAAATCAATGCAAATCATGTTATGTCATTTAGAATGATATGCAACCTCTTATTATGCATGTGGTACCAAAACATCCTCATGGATGGACACTGGGCCATCAATACTCCACTAAGGGAGCACATTATAACATCAAATCACTTCAATCCGCACAATGGGATTGAAGCTACCAATGGACCGAAATCCCCTCATAAATCATGCCATGAATACAAGACGCAATATACACATATCATCCTCAAAACATCCTAAACATTGTATCCGCATTCATCATTAGTCGTCATGTTGCATACTCATTCAATTATCATACTACATACTCATTTAACATCATACCTCTACATCACGTAATCATACTTCATAACTCCTAAAAATCATTCAAGTCATCATACATCATTTACTCACTAATCTGACTCATATAGCCTCTAAAACACATCATACAACACCTCTAAAACATCATAGCAGCTTATGACACAAACCGCGTCGAGTAAAACATTTTTCTGAATTAAAAATTACTGTTCAAACATGTCAGGTCTCGCTAAGAGAGATACCTTGCTCGCTAAGCGACCAACTCTAAGGATTCAGGATTTTAAAAAAATTTACTTGCTCGCTAAGCGAGCTTCGCAATTTCTGCAATTTTTCTGCGGTTTCCAAAATCGCTCCTCTACGATAAAACCCTTAAAAAACCATTATTCAACAACAATAACCCAGAAAATCATTACCCCAACCTTCATTCATCAAAACATCATCACATACATCAATTAACATCAATATCTACTATCAAATTCATCATAATCAACATCATATGGCACATTCCTCAACAAACCCCAAGACTCTCCCTCAAAACCCCAATTCCTATCTCTACATTACAATACTGAATATAATTACTCCCCATACCTTAGGTTTCATAATCCTTTCGATAATATTCTCGCAAAATCTCCCCAACCTTCAAGTCCTAGCTTTCTTCCTCATAACTCTTCTTCTTTCTCTCCAAAAGTGTGATCGTTCCAAATGATCGTACAAAACCCAACTTACTCTCTTTTGTCACTCTTGCCCCTAAGACCTCAATAGACTTTCCCCACAATACCCTCACTAATCCTCCATCAAAAGACCACATTAACCTTATCCTTTAATTTCTCTTATTTAATGTAATTTAATCTTAAATAATTAACTAAACTCATTATACTTAATATTCTAATATTAATAAAATATTAAGTCACCCTCAAAACACCACTAAACATCAAATAACATCATAAATCATCAAAATTCACAAGAAACAGAAGAAAAAAAAATCAGGATCAACTTTGGGGTGTTACATGCTTGGTTGTATGATTTAGGGTAATGAAACATATCTAGGAATTTGGGTAGTGGTTGGTCGAGTGGCAACAATATTTAAGGGAATATGTGGTGAAGTGTGAGCAAAATATATGTGAGTATGTTGTTGTTGGAAATTTGGGGAACTATGAGGGGTGGTTGCAATAGTGAAATTAGGGTTTTGGATAGGTGTAGTAATGGGTAGAGAGTAGGGAAAATTAGTTATACATGAAGATGATGATGTTGTTGCTACTGTAGAACTGGATGTAGCAGCTGGTTGTTCCTTTTGAGTAACAATTTTTGTGAGCAACCCCATGATATTTTCATATCTAGAGTCTGAAATTTGCTTTTCATTATCCATACGAGATTGAATCAGCTCCAAATCAGCATGTGTTTTATCAAACCTCTCATCCATGATTTTCTGATTTTCACTCATAGCAAGATCAAGATGGGTATTAGTATTTTGGACAGCTTCATCAATAATTTCTCTATGGTTTGGGGGTTTGGGAGGGGCCATAAATTCAATAGGTGAAAGCACCAATTTGATAAAGAGTTTTCAACAACTATATTTAGATCTAGGGTTTTTCCAATAGATAAGCCCAAAACCAAAAGGGAAAGAGAAAGATAATAAAATTCTTCAATATTGTCTACTTCATTCAATAACAAAAGATAGCTTAAATACCCACATAACCCTAGTGGGTTGCACTACTGGGTCAGGCCCATTAGAAAGACATAATACAATAAAACAGAAATTCTCCTAATAATTAATGAACTTATTTTATTAATTAGAAATATTAAATAAAATCATGCATCCGTTTGGGCTTGGATTTTATTCGTATGGGCCTGCCATCAAGCTCATTTATATTCCAATTATATTTTTTTAAGTTTAAATTTTAAATTTCAACTATTCTTTTATTAAATTCTTCTTTTTTTAACCGTTATATGATGGTTTATACAACTATTTCATTTATTTTTTATAAAAAATTTAAATTAAAATAAAAAGTAAATACATAAAAATAACGATTATAATTTTATCCATCTACGCCTTAGAAAAACGGATAAACAACCACGGGAGTGTCTGTCTAAACACTAGTATTAATAAAGATGAAAATAATTAATATATTACAAGAATTATTTTTGAGAAATTAAATTTTTTTAACAAAAGAAAATAGACAAATAGTTATGCATAGGATGAGTTTGTCTTTTAAATTATTGTTATGTTAAGTGTGTGTAGGAAAATAGATAATGTTGTTGAATTAATTAAATGGGTTTATATATATATATATATATATATATATATATATATATATATATATATATATATATATATATATATATATATATATATATATAAGGCCTCAGCTGAACAAAACAAATTACATAGTCTTAGGCCCATGAGCACATTGACTCATAGTGAGGTTAGTGTTACACTTTGAGACAAGTGAATTTCTTAATTCACACCATGATATTCTTAGTTATCTCGCGAATTTCCTTATATGCCCCCTATTTTCGAATGCACTATTTTTTTCTCCAAATACTTCAAAAAAAAAACAATTCAGGGCATCTTCCGTATATGCACATCAAGAACGTTTTGCGTCAGATTATTCCGGAGGTGCATATCCGGAAAGTTCTGTTATATTTTTAAATTTCCTGATCACTCCTCCCTCATTGCTACAATGCTTCATTTTCTTCTTCCAAGGGTCTCCTTCACCAACCTAAAAACCCTATATCATCAACACCATTTTTCACTCCAAAACTCTAATTTTTTGGTGCAACAAATCAAAGGGAGAAAGAGAATACTGAATTTCAGGTAAAGATTCAACTTTGTCCACTACATTTCTCACATTAATCATCAAACGTTTGTAAAAAAAAAAGTTACGTTGCTTCCGAATGTACATCTACGGAACATGTTCATGAAGAACAATTTCGGATGTACATCTACGGAACATATGTTGTTACCTCTGTTTTGTTTTTCTGTAGCAGTTTAGTAATTTTTGTTAATTTTTTTTATTCTTTACAAATAGATATGGTGGACCCCAATAACATCTTAAAAGAGTTAGTTTCTACAAACGATGTGGTTCCAAATGTACAAGGGGTTGTCGTGAAGACGGTGGATGTCGGTAATAACTTTAATCACAAGCAAGAGTTTGATGATCGTGATAGCATGATCACATGGATTCGTTGGACCGCAACTACATTCAGTTTTGGTGTGGTTATTGGAAGATCAAAGAATGGTTCAGAAAGAAGAAATGTTTTTGTAACTTTATTGTGCAAAAGAAGCGAGATATATCAAGTTCCACTACGAAAGTTTAAAAGAGACGATACGGGGAGCAGAAAATGTATGTGTCTTTTTAAAATTTGTGGTTACATATTGGATAGCAAGAAGTAGAGATTTATTGTTATTTGTGGTTTTCACAACCATGAATTATGCTCGAAGTTACAAGGTCATCCTAGTGTATGTCGACTCAAACCAAAAGAGAATACATGTATCAATGACATGACCTTGAATCTTGTCCAACCCAAAATATCCTTGCCACATTGAAACGGAAGGAACCCAAAAATATTTCAAATATCATGCAAGTTTATAACATTCGGTACCGCAATAACAAGGTTATTAGGGATGATTGTTGGAGTAAGCCCTAATAGCCAATTAATATTAGCTTAATATGCTTTTGTATCTTGATATATATTGTTTGTTAATATATATACTTATCAGACATTGTATTTATTATGTTATTTGTATATGACATAATAAAGTCCTTAGAATAATTAATCTGTTTAATGATACATTAAGTGTGACTTAATTGTGAGACTTCATTAAACATAAAGATGTTATTCTTAAAGTATCTGTAGTCGAGCTTTATTATCAAATAGGACAACAGTAATGCATATAGACAATTATGTGATTAGGCTGATGACTATATCTCATGGGTCATGGATATGAGATATCAATTATACACATAGGTTTAAATATTATGAGTAATATTTATACTAGACTGACCCACCATACGAATACTATATAGTTTGTTATGTAAGTGTCATAAGTTATTCTCATAGTGATAATGATGTATACCATCATTCGACCTGAAACCACTATAGACCCTAGATGTGGAGTCAAGTACTTTATTGGCAATCAAACGTTGTTCGTAATAGGATGACCATAAAGATGGTTGATGGGTACTTCACAGATCATGCTGAGGGACATGTATGGCCTAGATGAGATTTGTCCATCCTACATATACGAGAATAATATCTATGGGCCCCTTGATAGAGTATGACAGTAAAATGCATGGTCGTGCTCAAATAAGTCAATATGAGATATTGGACTTATTTGTTATTATCAAGTATACTCGGGGATCAAGGAATTAAATATTGGACTATACAAGGGTGACACATTCTATGATTTATTTTCAATATAGATATAAGGGTAAAAGGGTAATTGTACACATGGTCATTATCACATAAAGGTTATGTCAGATCACACGACATTCTCATCACTTGGGTAAGTGATGTGTTGCTAGAAATCACTCACTGTTTATAATATTAAACAGTTGATTTAAGATTATTGCCAACGCTACGAGAACCTACAAGGTCGCACGCATAAAGTACTGATAGTGGAACGAATGATTAAATTAAATAAGATTTAATTTAATTATGTGTTGATTGTATTATTTAATAAATTAACAAAAATATAATTTATTTGATTAAATATGATATAATTAAATAAATGAGAATTGACAATTGATTAAATTAAATATGATTTAATTTAATTAATATTTAACTAAAAGAGTTTAGTTAAATATAATAGTATTTTATTTAATTAAAATAGTTTAATTAAATAAGATTTGACTTATTTTGGAAAAGCCCAAAATAAGAGCGTTAGACTTTTAATAGCTTTCTATAAATAGATGAGCTATTTCCCTTGCCAGTGCAAATTATCAATTTTCTTAGAACAAGAGACGGCTAGCGTCGCGTTCCATTTTGTGCTTGTGTGGACTTTGTAGTGGCGATGGTATTTTTCACATTCATGATCAAAGTTAAAGCATGCTTCAAGAGGTAATTCTTGAATCTTATTTGATATTTGATTTGTGATTAACGATTTAATCAAAATCCGTTCATCGGGATTATTTCGTTAAGAGGCAAAAATTTATAAATAAATAAACTTAAATCCCTTCAATGGTATCAGAGCTTCGGTTCTGATTAAATCATTAAATCTGAATATGTTTTTGGCATACTAATAATTATATAATTATATAATTATAATTTCTTGCTTATATGTGATTAAATATGTTTAATCATATATGAATGAATTTGATTCATCTTTAACTTAAATTTTTATTTTTATAATTTGTTTGGTAGACAATTGTATCACGTATGATTTCTTTAAAAATTGGTATGCGATTTCAATTGTGATTACGGTAGAATGCATGGTTATGTTGTAAAACATTATTATTTTGATTTTTGATATCAAGTTTTATTATTTTAATCATTTATAATAATAATAACATAATAATTATTATTATTATAATAGTAAAAGAGTTTATTATTATAATTAATTAATAATAATAATAAAGTGTTTATTCATTAGTATTAAATATTGACATCAAGTTTTGTATAATTTGGATGTTCGTTGTTGACTATGCTTCAAAATCCGACATTAATATGGTGAAGCAGTGATACTTCGATCATCCATAATTGATACAAATATAATTGATAAATTATATACGATATAAATATTTCTAATGTGAAGTTAGTGTATTTGATACACTATTTTGTTTTGTCCATTAATTAGTGTAATGATTGTTATATATTTGAAAGATCAATGTGCATTCTGCTTCGGAATTCGATATTTGTATGGTGAAGCAATAACATTTTGATCAATCATATTGAATAGTAGATCATTGCATTTTGATGGTATGAACGGTTATGCATTAGGGTTTCTGATGGCGCAAGAGTTGTGTCTATAGGGTTCGCAAAAAAAACATCAAGTGTTGATGGTCAATATTTAGAAATTGATAATCTATTATTATTATTTATTTAATTATTTATTATTAAATAAATTGATATACGGTTATGACCTTAGATTTTGGCGTTTGTTAATTTATTTTATTTAAATACGACATGTATGTCGTGGTTTATTGTAATTAAATATGATATGTGTGTCGTGCCATTTAGTTATTATTTTATTTATTTAAATATTACAAATTATTCGAGTTCAAGAATTGAATATAAGACAACGCCAAATGATGACGCCGGTGGAGAGGCTTGAGAATCTTGCTCGTGGGTCAAAGAATTGTAATAAAGTAGTTTATTTAATTCTTGCATTTTAGGTGGTCATAATCGTATTACCAACTTTTATTTTATGTATGTGATGCGTGAAATGTATGTTTATATGCGTGTGTATAAGATACACAATCATGTGAGTGTATGAGATACACAAACCAGATCAAATTTAATTAAAATCCCTTCAATTAAATATTAAGTTAATTTCTTTCCAAAATTTAGCACTCATCAAGATTAGTATCGAATAATGTAGGTTTCGCCTTATGCGAGGTGCATGTTTTATATTAGTAAGGTGCAATGAGATAAATGTAATACTGCTGAAATTTTGGGTTTGACTTAACTAAACTAATTATAATAGGATTATATATGTTTAGAAGGAAAAGTTGAGAATAATCCATAAGATGAATTAAAATAAGGAGTTATTCACTCAACTGATAAAATTCGAGAATTGTATTAGATACAATTGAAAAAAGTTTCTACCTAAATAACATAGTTTTGCGTAATTTGCATATGCAGACTTAAAATAAAGTGAAATATGGATCTCGACCCGCTAGAAAATCTTTCAATAGGATTTTCCGAATCAAATTTTGAGGGTCATTTGGTTTGAGTAAAAATAGTGGGAGCATTTTAATAAAAATCCTTATTAAAATGATTTTGATACATTTTTTTTACACGTTTTGTAGTTAGAATTTCTTTTGCATTTTATTTTATATTTTACTGTGAAATATCCTTATAAAGGACGTAAGAATCGGAAAGGAGTTTCTGAGTTGGTACAGAAATTGAGAATTGTTCTCAAGCAAGAGAAAATTGCATGTTCTCAATCAACCAATTCCTAACAATCGGATATAACTAGATTCAAAGAACGGTACTTATGAGAAGGATCAAATCGAATGTCTAGATATAACATATCTCATAGTTGTGGTCATCACGGAAAATGATATGATCGTTAACCTCGAGGATTTTCTTTTAAATAACAAATACAAGATATGAGAAATGTAAAACTTTCCAAAATATTTTCTATACAAGTTGGGAATCCAAACCACTTAAAATAGTTTTGAGATTTAAAATCTGGATTTCCTTATAGACCAAATAGTTGGTCACAAGTTCTATTTGAGATTGTCTCAGATAAGTAGATAAGATTTATTATGAATAAATGTTAAATATATCTATCTCATTTTATTGAAAAATAAAAGAAAGTAGTTTGTGATGCTAAATAGAGGAATCATAAAAGGAATGAGATTCATTTTATATTCCTTTGAATTTTGGCAGAAAAATACGCTTCTAAAGGAAGACAGTGATTTCATGTGTTGAAAGAAGAAAATTGTTAATGGTTATAAAAAAAGTCAAAGTAGAAGAAAGAAGTAAGATTTTTTCTTCATACGATCTGTTATAGAAAATCAAATTGTCTACTTCTACATCTTGGGTATGTGATACTTGATGTTGATCTCACATTTATAAGAGTGTGATGATTCTTTTAAGAAGTAGGACATTGATTATAATTTGAGTCAACTTACATCTAGAATGGAACAATGTGTTTCATTGACTATAAGAGCTTATGATTAGACTTGAATTTGAGTTTGGAATGAAACCAAATACTTGTTATTAAGTTTCATTTAGTAATAAACACTAATTTTAAGTCTTGTATTGACAAGATGAGGAATGCATGTTTTGATAATGGACAAGTGTTGTTATGATTATCTAAAACAGTGGTTTTAATGCTAAATCAAGTCGTGTATTTGAGTTATATGATCTTGATAAGCTCATCTATAACAAATGTAGGATGGATCAAATAAGATTTGAACCTTATGTATATTAATAATAATAATAATGTTTAGTCCAACAAGTGAGAGATGCATTTTCTAAGTCTATGAGAATAGATTGTTGGATTCATTTAGTTTTATATCATTTGATAGATGCAAGTATTAATTTTGGAAGATATATCTAATGTCTCATCATCGACTAAAGTGAAAGGACATATGATATATCTTGATTATATACATGTGTGATGTATATGGACCTTTAAACATATTTGTTGGATGAATTTTATTTCTCTTCATTTATATTACTAACAAACTCAATAATTATGGAATTGGGAATGTGACATGAATTATAATTATTTTGAGAAGAGTTCAAGAATGAAGTAGAAGGAAACAACTTGAAAAGATATTAAGATCATACAAATTGTTTGTCGTGGTAAATACCTATATCAAGAATATAATGACCATTTAAATTGTATCCTGTTTGATATTGAACAATTTAAAATAGTTCAATTATATCTTTGTGACTCTTTTATAAATTTTCTTACATACAATTATTCATATCCATTACCAACTCCATTTAAAGTAGTCATAGAGATACCATATTTGATATGGAGGTATGAGTACCTAGTTTGTCTTTATGATCATTTGGGTTGTAAGGTTTATTAAGAAAACTTGATCACAATCTAGATGAACATGTATTTATGGATGTCTCTCAATAAAAATAAGGGACATGTATTCTATAACACGTTATGGGACAAAATTGTTTTGTCAATGGAACTAAAGTCTTCCTTTAGAGACATTATGTATCTAAAGGAACCAGTGGGAGTGATGTAGAACTTGAAGAAATTCAAGCACCAGAAAATACATATATGAGAATGGAATATGAACCAATTCAACAAGGGAGTTGTTGTTGAATCATTTGGTTCTTGTAGCACAAGATCAAGAGAAGATCATAAATTATCTTGATTCTAAAAGAAGTATAAGTTATTTAAATTCAATTATGGATTAGAGCAAACTTCTTAGAGTTAAATCCTTTTATTAATGAAGTTTTGTGAAAACTTGGATTAATAAATGTCATGTTTAAATATTGTGCATATAAGAGGGTAAGTGGGAGTATTTGCATTAATCTAGTATCATATGTAGGCTTCCCTAAAACACCAATGTAGGACATGGTTAAGGAAGTGGTTTTGATGAAATACTTAGGTGAGATTTCTTAAAATGGTTGGGAATCAGAATCTATAGAAATAGATGGTTGATGAATCTCAATCTTAGCACAAGTACATATTCTGACAAAGTATTGAGATACCTAATATGCATAAATCTCACATTAAGATTATTGCATATGTGGCATGATGTTTTTTATAATGGACAATGTCTTACCTCATTAGATGAGAAAAAGGACACTATAATGTCGTACCTCAAAAAATACGATCAAAGCGAATACGGTCGTGGCTGGGATGACATATGAGTCGTCGCCTAATTTGATTTATTCCCAAATAGGGAAAGGAAAAATATTGATAAAATCCATAAAGAAAAGGATAAGACAAGGTCGTCGCAACCATTGTCTGGGATCAGAAGTTGGTTGTATAAGGGGAAGGTATTAACACCCCTTACATCCATCGTACTAGATGGGAACCATATAAGTTGTCATGCGATAAAGGATGTCTATGCCTAATGAGTTACTTTCTAAAGGGAAAAGAGTTTGATTAAAGTTTGATTGATCATAGGTGCTCGACAAGGATTGGGATCCGTGTGCCTACGTATTCCCTCATGCAATGGGAAAGTCAGAGCTTCGTAGTTCGGCTAACTACGGATGGTTGTTGATTTTATTTAACTTTCTTTCAAAAAAGGATTTAGGAGTCGAATTGCACTAAAGACTATAGGTAGAGGTCATTATTCTGAACCAACAAGACGAGCATCTTTCAACAAAATAATTGGAGCGAGTAATAGGGTATTGTAACACCCCAAAATTTGCCCTCATATTTATTACCCTTAACTGGTTTATGTTTCACAGTCACCCGCATTTTACATTAGGTCATAAAATCATGATCATGCATTTCATTGGCTCCTATGGCAGGGGATCGAAACATTTTCTTGTGGTCGGGATTCTCATATTCATAAGTGATCCATTTGGCCGTTACATTCAAGATTGAGACAAAGGTTGGGCTCACATCATCGTGAGCAGATTCCCAGTTTGAAGTTCATCAAGTATCAGGGTTGTCTTCTTTAAGATTTCTCAACAATGTCAGATGCTTATGGCTTTATTTACCTCCGACGTCTCAAGCTACTTCCTCCATCAAGGTACATCTTAGGAAGGTTCAAGGTTTCTTGTTAGGATTGAGCGAGTGAATCTTCATTAATTGGTGTTAATCAGATTAAGGCCCTCATGTCAGGATTATCATGGTCATTGCATATTTCCACATCTCTAGACCTATCATTACCAAAGAATTCATTGTGATTGAGGCACTTTATTTGTTGCTTATAACAAAAGAAGTTGTTCGAGTTTTATACTCAACTCCATAGTTCACCTGATCTAAGCCCATCTCTTTTTTCTAAACCACTTCATCATTCATTTTTTGAATTCATATATTGTCCAATATCCAATTTAACTCCCATCACAATTCATTTGTTTCTACCCAAGTCTATACGACATTTTTAATCCATTTTCAAATTAATTGTCCAAAACCAATATTCATTTAGCTAAAAGTTTTCTTAGTACCATGGTCATTATCAAAAGTGGGGCTAACATTCAATTCCAATTTTTTTTTCCCATTAAAGTTCAATATCCAACCCACAAAGTCTTGTCCCAAATTAAAGTTTAAATTTAATTCCAAAGTCCTCTAATAAAAAAAGAAACTATTATTGTTCATTAAATTTTCTTGTTGACTTTGTCTAGTGTTTACCAAAGTTCACAAAAAAAGAAGAAGAGAAAAGGTCTGGTTCATATGAAGGAATGCGTTGAGGCAAAAGAAACAGGGAGAGTAGCTCATAATTATACTTCATTTTTTTACCCGCATACTGATAACAAAAAAAAAATAGAGAAGGAAAAAGCCTGCAACTGAGGATCCTGATAACTAATGGATAACGAAAGAACTCAAAAGAAAATTCTTCAACAGAAATAAAATAGAAAATATTATAACAAAAAAGAAACCGCATAAAATTGAGAAGAAAAGATCATCAAAAATTCAGTTACCAAAATACTGATACAAGAGAAAATCCATACAAAAGTTCAGTTGTAAATTCATACACAAACTCTAATAAAAGCCTCTAACTGCTTCATAACCAATCCTAACAGATACATAACAAACTCCAACTGATTTTCACTAGTAAATCACCTAATTACCCTCCCGAATTTCAAGATCTTCATCTTGTATAAGAAGATAGTTGCAGCAGATTTCGAGGGCTCTCCTCATTCTTCCCCATTTTCTGATTTTTCATTCCACACTCTTCTTCTGGATTCATCTCCTACATCTTCGTCCCATTGTCTTGACCATTATTCTTCCATTTTCATCCATCTCAGAACCTTCACCTTCATCTTAACCTCCTCCACCACTTCTCCATTTTTGAGAATCCTCAAGCTTCACCTCTATCTCTCAATTCATCGCTTGTTTTCATCTTCATTTCATAACTTTCATCTCCTGCAATCTATTATCCATTTTCACCAATATTAATTTAATAAGAAACCTTTCCTCAAACTTCATCATGCACCTTCGACGTCTTCATCAACAATCATCTTCTAAAATCGTCATCAGTCATCAATAATGCAGAATTCAATAACAACATCAATGCAACGTGATTCAAGAAGGTTCATTAACTCAGAATTGTAGAAGGAGGAAAGATGAGAGAGATCGAGAAGTCGTACCTGAGCAGAGCACTAATCGGAGCACGGAAAACCTGAGGCAAGAACAACAACATAACGTAGAGGAACTCATAACTCTTGGTTTTCACGACAACACCATTCATCACCAAGCTTTGCCTTCAACAAGATTCTTTAACTACAATCTCTCTTACAACTTCAACATCGCAACAATCTTCATCGAACACGCATCAACGAGTCTTCATCGCATAGCTTCATCTTCATCGATCATCTTCATCGATCATCTTCATCGCTTCATTCATCTTCATCCGCAACCTACAAACATCAACAAAAACGCAAAGTCGAAACAAAGCGAAGAAACGCGTTGAATCAAAAAGAAAAGAAAGCAAATCGTGAACAAGTGACGGGAGGGACGATACCTCTAAATCTCTTCTCGTCTCCTTCGAATCTTTTCTCGTTTTCATCGTATCGCAGGTACACATATCTTAACTTTGATTCGATTTCTTATTTTTCCGTTTATATGTAAACTTCGATCTGGTCGTTTGAATGAGTTTGTGAGAAACATAGTTGTGGATTTGGAATCAGGATAGAAAATAGGTGAAGGTTTGTGTTTAAAGGTTTGGAGGCGATCTCCATCGAGGGACATGGCTGCGGACTAAGGTTTGGGTGGAGAAGGATGAAGTGCTTTTGAAGAAGAGAAAGCGAACATGAGTGGTGAGAGAGAGAGAGAGAAGAATGTTAATCTGGTATTTGGTTTATTTGTTTTAATTTATTGAATTGGAAAAAGAGACTCATAAAACAAATTAATGGTACCGTTAGAATTTAAGAGTAATAAAAAGTCATTAATCCACCGTCAATTTCAAATTGGAGATAAGATTTCCTACGGTGGTCCATTCTGGCGGTGACACTTGTCACCGTCCGGTAGGACCACCTGATTTCATTCCCACGCACGATATCCTACCGTAATAACCATACACCCACACCTATCTTTTCTTCATCACATCATTGTGAGATCTAATGGATGAGATTAGTCAATACATGTTAACTAAGATCCATATCATACTCCAGCAGGCCTCAGCGCATGGGCTTAGAAGTTTTACTATCTGCGCCTCTTTTTTGAAGCCCATTTGTCAGTTTAACTGAATTTTACTAACCTATGCACCCCCTTTGCATTTTCTTTTCTTTTTCTTAATTTATTTCAAAATTCCTTTAAAAAATCAATATAAAAATTAGTTTCTTCATAATAAAATTTTAGAAAATTAAAAATAGCATTTTTGACATATAAAAAAAATGTGTATTTTTTTAAATCCTTTTTTCGTTTATTTCGGCATTTTATTTCCATTTTATGCTTTATATGTTTTTAATACTTCTTGTGATTTTACCCATTAGTTCATTTGTCCATATTATTGCATATGCGTCTTCATTTCATTTACTAACATCTTCTTTTTGTGCAAGGTATTTTTCGAGGATTCGCTTATGGACTTGGATTATTTTTATTATGCTTCGATTATATTTTTGTGGTTTGTACTTTGTGATGTAATAGCTTAGAATTTTTATGCTTGTATAGTTCTCATAATTAGGCTAGAAAAGATAAAATGAATCGCTAGAAAACCAAATCTCAAAAATAAAATAAAGAAATACTCGATCCAACGTCGAGTAAATTTTGGAAAAATGTTAAACAAATCTCATGTGATTTTAGGTCTCTCTCGATTATCATCATTCCACTCTAATACACCAAAAGCAAGCCTTGTATGTTGCACACCATAAGTCGTGCGTCTCAGCACCATGCAACCGACCCACCCGATCCATCGTTTCATCTCATTTACGATACATGCACGTTTTTACCCACCATGACGTAGGAGGACCCTATCATTCACTATTAGTTTTCGTACTCACATTTCTAGTCTAATATCCACTTAGGTAACTTTAATCTTTCAAGCCTCACTAACCATAGGTCACCATTAAACTCAATTAACTTAGGGTAAAGTCTAGTTTCCCTTAGAGTTTGTCCTTTTCCAATTTGAGTCTCACTTCTCACATTTAAAGAAAAATCAAAAACATTTAAAAGGAAAATAAGTACAATACGCCACGAGCCTTAAGCTATATGGGAAATGATTAGTGGAGGTCTCCTCCATTCTTCTAGGATACTTTACAAACGTCCCATTGGGGGCGATCTTGGAAAGTATTCGCTCATGTATCATAGTCTTTAGTGTTGTACCCACGATAAACATAAGCTCAAAACACTTCTTATAAAAGACAATAAACCAACAAGACATCACGTCTTCTCTTCTCATCTCATATTCTTTGCGGACGAACATGACTTGTCTCGACAGTTCAAACAACGATACGGTAAACACCCTCGAGACAGAGCCGGTAACACCTGAGCTAGAGCTATGGCAACGTCATCCTAAAAAACATAAGCAAATTCCCGCCTTAGTTAGACGAACTACAGCGACTCTGATCCTCATTTTCCCGATGAGGTACGTAGGCAGTAGGGTAGAGCCCATTCGAGCACATTCTTTATTTTCCCTATATTTCCCTCTTTCTTTTCATTTTCTTTTCTAGTTCCTTTATCATTTCAATTCCATTCCAGATAGCCATTTTTTCATTCAAACAAACATCTTATTTCTCACCCTTTGAAACAGACCAACAAGCGTGGATCCCGTCGGGTACGGCGGACGTATTGGGGTGCTAATACCTTCCCAATTCGTAACCGACTTCCGGACCCAGATCTTTGGTTCGCAAGGCCTCGTCCTTTCCTTCTTCCTTAGGTTCGTGCAACATTACCTTTCCCATTCATTTGGGATAAAAATGTCAGGCTGGCGACTCTACCTTTTCCGCGCCACTTTCGCGTTTGTACTAGGATGAAAATCCCAGGAGCGACAGGTATCCATTATCCTCCTTCTACCGCTTAAGGCTCGTGGCGTACAATTCTACTCGTATTATTAAAGTGTTTTATTACCTAAGACCACTTGACTTTGGATCAAGGGTTTAGATCTAAAAGAATCGTTTTAGTTAAAGGGTAGGTCGGTTACGAGGCACAAGGCGCTCGATAAGGGTGAATGCAAATAAAGTTTAAGGGTTTATGGTTACGTGGGATCGAATCCTAGTCCAAATGAGGGCACCTAGTAAATTAAACCAAAACCTAAGGAAAATGGAAGTGTACTAGTGAAACCACTTGGTGTTGGACCAAGGGTTCACGGAAGAAGCAAAAACGAGTAAATAAACGACATACATTAGAATCGGGAAAGGAGTATAAAGTAAGTTACGCGAGATTGCATGAAATAAAAGGGTTCATTGTATAGACCCAAGAGGAAGCGTGTGTGAAGTGTCCTAAACTAAGCGAGACTTGAGATTAAATCGAAAGCGTTGAAATGTAGCTCTTTAACTATCTTAGAATGGATTCAATGTTAGAATCATTCTATGAGAAGTCGAGCGTCACTTTATGCATTCATACGGTTTTCGAAAATTAAATTGAATTTTAACTTCAAAATTGCAATGCAACAACTAAATAAATAAGCAGATAATTATTTAAATAGAAGAATGGTCTTGTCTTAATCACATTTTTATCGACTTGTCAACCATCATGATTTTGGACTTTCATCGATCATAAAGTAAAGGAAAATAATAAGGAAATAGGTTAGTCTCATATTGATTTAGATGACATCGATTTATTGAAATCGAACATCTAAAAATCGTTTATGATATCATCGACCATAAAAATAAAATAAATCGAGAAATAATAAAGAAAATAAAGGAATGGCCTTATATTGGTTTAGATAACATTGATTTATTCAAAATCGAATATCTAACAGTTTATCATCGTCCGAATAAAAATAAATCGGGACAATAATGAAATATAGGAAAAGAATGACCTCATATTAGTTTAGATAACGTCGATAAAATCAAATATCAATAAACTTTTTATGATATCATCGGCCCATAAAACAAATCGAAAAGAAATAATTACGAATAAAAAATAAATATGAACAAAATAAAATAAAAAACAATTATAAAAAGCAATTTCATTAAATCACTTCTTAACAGAAAATGGACCCTAAAAAGTGAAAGAGGATAAAAAATCATACAAGTTAAAAAAAATCGAAAATCGGATAATAATGATGAAGTTATGATTAAAATAGAAAAGAGGTGCATTAGGAAAAACTAGTTGTAAATATCTAAGCAGATCAAGCCCAAAGACTAAGCCCAAGAAAATAAATATAAATAAATAAATAAAACTCATATTTGATCAGACCTGTTGGATAAGACTCTTTTGGAGAGATGAGGCTGGAACAGTTGCTTCTACAACACAAGGAACTTTGCCAACTATGCCTTTAAAAGATGTCTCGGATACATCTTCTATCACAATTGTTAGAAGCATCATGATGTTGATCTTGTTGGGAAGGAGTGATAAGATTTGCTTGGGGATTTCTTGAAATAGACTGCCCCATGTTGATTGACTCTGGAATGACTGCTTGACTGGTCGCTTTAAATGCTTGCCCCAACATGAGTCTTGAAGAGAGTTTCTTTGAATAACATGATCTTTGATTGTGATGTGCCCCTGATAGGATCACTGATCAAGTTTCTCAACTGTTTGAACTTCCTTGATGATGAGTACTTACTTGCAAATAAAATGTTCATTCAAAAATGTTAACTTTAATGCAATGCTCAAGCCAAAAACAATTGAAATCAAAATCATTATTGGAATGATATTAGTGTAAAGCAAATGAATCACTAGTAAGAAAACAATGTTTATTCAGACACTCAAAGTGAAAGATAATGCAAAGGTATGATACCAAAATAGATGATTATCAAATCTCTTGGGATTCAACTTACACAACCTTGTTGTGGTATGCTTTCAAAGCAAACTAAACTTCAATTAGTTATTTAAAAGAGTCGTAACAGGTTCTAGATCATGGTTTTCAAAACAAAGGATATAAGGCTCAATTTTTTTACCCAACCCATTATCCATGATGATCTCCAACCCTACGCTCAACTAATTCAACCTATGCATTCAAGTTATTTGGAGTCGCATTAGTAATGATGGCTCAAAAGCCAAGGGATTGTTTTATTGAGATGGCATCCGTTGCTTCTTCATGACATTTTGTTGTCTTTGTTGAGGACTTTGGGTCGACTCATCTTTGTCTTTGTTAAGGAATTTTGGTGACTCTTGATTCAGATTTCTTATTATCCCTAACTTTTTCCTGGACTGTATCTCTGATGTTTTCAGTCCACTGGGATACCCTGATTTTTGCCTAAGTCACTTTTTGGGTTTTGGCTTAGCGGGCTTTTTTTTTCGATTTAGAAAGATAATGATTGCCATAAGCTTCTTCGACAATTATTTGACGTGTGCAAAGGAAAACTTGGGCTTGAAACCCTTATTGAAAGGTGTATGGAATAATTCTCCGAAAATTGAATGCATATTCGAAATAATTGAGAACTACCCTGCCCCTGGTTAAGATTGCAGGTTTTTTCGTGTAGAAAGAAACTCCAACTTCAAGGCTCAAATGGGTTGACAAGGGATTAACTTCCTTACTGCTCCAGTGTTTGGGAGTTGAAACAATGCATGTACATTGTCGCAACACGAAAATCAACCGGCGGAAAAAACAGAAGAGTCGCCATCGATACATTTTCTATCCCGACGAGGGAAAGGAGAACAATCGAAAAAAACCTGACGGAAAAAGAAAAGACGAGGTCATTACAACCAAGTCTGGGCTCGGGAGTCGGTTACACAAAGGGAAGGTATTAGCACTCGTTCGTGTCCATCGTACTTGATGGGATCCATGCTTGCTGCTCTGCTCAAAGGGTGTAGTCATTTGAAGCTCCATATGCGGCTAAATTGGAAAGGAACTGGAAAGAAACGAGAACGAAAACGGAAAACAAAAACGAATGGGTGATAGAAAGAAATAGACTCGAGAGGGCATCGCACCCCATCCTGACGTATCTCGTCGCAACAAGAATCAGAGTCCACATAGTTCTGAACAGAACGAGATTTGGGTCGACAAGCATCACGCTTATGCCTACGTATCTCCTAATGAGAATCAGAACACCGTAGTTCGGCTTAAGGGTGACCACCGTCTTTTTTGTGTTTTTTAGGTTGACAGTGTCAAGTGCATGTTCCAGCAGTTAGGTGTTGCCACGCACATGTTTACCTGTTTGCGATAGAACGAACTTGACAAGTCTTGCGTCTGCACCAAAATAAAATGAGAAAATAATCCCGCAGTAAAGACGATTGAAGCTTGGTTCAAGTCTTTTAAAGAAGTGTTTTTGTTATTTTTGTATTTATTAGATGTTTTTGGATTTTCTTTATGAGGAAGAAGAGAAAGACTCAAAGGTTTAAAAGAAAAATACTAAGGGGAGACTCAATCCTAATTGTTATCATGCAATGATTAATCCTATAATTGAGGTTTTTATCCCATTCCAACTTAATTCAAAATTAGGTTGGATTAGGCACCTTAGAGAAAACTTGTGATCCAAGCAAAGTGCACAACAGATAAAAATCAACCACAACAAAGCGAATGAACAAAAACCAAGTAATTAAAACACAAAGGAAAAATAAACCAAGGTATAAATGAAAAACGAGAAACGAACAAGGATCCAATCTAAGGAACTAAAAGGGCGAAAGAAAATTAATTTTTTATTTTTGAAATAAAAGAGAAAGAAAATTAATCAAAAGAATTAATTAAATTAAATAAAAATATTCAATAAAATTAACTCTTAAATAAATTACTTTATATTAAATATCAAGGTTTAATAGAACTAATAAACTTTGATCAAGAAAGTATTTTTTAGAGTTTTCGAACATAAAAGGAGAAATTAAATTATTAATTAAATCAAATAGAATTATTTAATAAAATTAATTAATAAATTAATTAGATTAGATTAAGTAAAATTATTTAATATAATTAATTAAAAGATTTTTTTTGGTTTTTTAGATTTTTTAATACAAGAAAATAATTGAAAAAAATAAACTAAAAGAAATAAAAGAAATAAGAGAAAAAAAAGGTTATGGGTCAGGTTGGTAAGAATATCAGGGGGAGCACTTATCAGAAAAAACGTTGGGCCAAGGAAGACTAAGCCCATACAGACTAGAGTTCACCATGAAGATCCGGTCAACACTGTTGACCTAGGGAGTAGATCTGGTGCGTTGATCATGAGGGAATTGAAACATTGATCTCATTAGAAGGGCCAAAAGCGAGGGTATACGGTAATGACTAAAGGGAGAGAAGCATGGAATCATGAAAACAAATAACAAACAGTGACAAATGTCATCTGTAGAATCAGAATGCGCCTAAGAGGGGGGGTGAATTAGGTGTTATCAAAATGTTCTCGATTCTTTTTCTTAGATGGATGGATTTTTCTTTTACGGTTAAAGAACAAAAATTGTAAAGCAGAAAAGTAAAGAACACACGGAGGTTTATCCTGGTTCCCTTCACAATCTGAAGGTACATCCAGTCCCTTTTCCAAACCGAAAGAGATTTCCACTAGTTTTCTTTAGAACAGTACAACCTATCACACCTTCAATGGTGAGGCCTACTTTCTAACAAAACTATACAAACAAGTGTGCAAGAACAATCCTCTTGCCACACTTACCCTTATGTCCAAACAATCCTTGGAACACAAGTCACACAATAGAAAGACACTTTCTATAATATTGTTTGAGTGAGAGTACAATGAAATGATATCAATAAAATTGATCTTCTCCTATAATCAAGAATTCACTATAAATATTCAACACAAGTGTTCAAGACAAAATATGAAAATTATGAACTTATGAACACTTTTGAAAGATGAAGATAATTTGAATAAAGTGAATTTGATTGTATGAAAATATTTGAAATTTTTCTAGGAGGTTTTTTATGAATTTGAAAATGTTAGAATTTATAATAAATGAAACACCTATTCAAAAAGGTATGAAAATTTGAAAACAAATTCTTTTGAAAGGGTATAAAATCTTATGAAAGAAAATCATGAAGAGGTATAAATTTAACAAAATATTTGAATTTAAAAAGAAACAATTTTTCAAACTTTCTTCAGTGTTAACCGGTTAACCAAATAGGTTAATCGGTTAACGCCTATGAACGTTACCACAGAATTTGAAAATTGCTGCCGTTAACCGGTTAACCCATATGGTTAACCGGTTAACACTGTTAAAAATCAGAAAAATATTTCTGTTAAAAGTGTTAAACCAGTTCCAATTTCATTTTCAAAAACTATGCACATGCAATAAAATTATGAAGATTATTTTGAACACTTGTATATCATATTTAAGAGTTAATTATTGATATACCTAAGCCTTGAGACAAGTCTTGAAAGTATAGCACAAAATCTTGAATTGATCGGAAACATTCCATTGATGATGCATAGCCATGGTCTTGATCGTTTGTTGTCATCTCGACTTTTTGCAATCTGGAATGAGCTTGGATAATGTTGACGTCATCAAAAAAAAGAGCTTGAAGTATGCTTCTACATTCTACCCCTTTTTGATGATGACAACCGAGCGAATTTGTGTACAAGCTTTGATCGATCAATCATGTTCTAGACTTGCTTCTCCCCCTATGTTCAGCAGCTCCCCCTATCTAAAACAGAGGCAAAATTCTGCACAGAGAGATATTAGAAACCAAAGCTCTTCTCCCCCTTTGTCATTAGTGTAAACACCCCAAATTTGCCCTCACCCATTCACACCATGGCTTGTGATCATTCTCATATGCATAAACACAATCATATCACCTCATGTTTCATTTTTGATTCACTGCATAGTTTCTAAGGCATCTGCACCTAGGGTTTGTGATCTGAGCAATCCAAGAGCTTCTTGAGCCACTCCAAAGGCCACCAATCACTTCAAAGGGATCCATTTGTGTTCATCTATCATATTACATCCTCTCAAGGTCAAGATTTCAAAAGAATCACAAGAACTAGGGTTTGAATGGATGCAGAGCCAGGTTTGACTGTGCAGTTGACCTAAAATTAGGGTTTTGGTTTCAGAGGCCATAACACCCAATTTTTTGGTCATTCTTGTTTCCATTGGTCTCTATATGGTATAAGGAGTATGCATATCAATTTTCATGAAGAAATTCCATGGGGAAGTCATCTGATCAAGGGTTGACTTTCTGGACAAGTCAGTGCAAAATCAGGGCATCTGAGGCCCCCAATGACCCAACCAATGGGTGATCTTCATCATTTTGAGTGTATATGATCTTTATTTGATCATGGAAGAAGGTTGAAGTTCACAAAAATCAATAATTTGGAGTTTTTGCAAATGTTGACTTTTTGGGCATAGTTGACTTTTCAAGAATGCTTCATTTTAGGTCATTTTTCAAGCCTTGATTCTTGATCCAAAAATGCTTCAAATGGAAAAACTTTGGTCATGAAAGTTGTAGATTACACCTTTCCCTTTTCAAAAAGTACAAGAACATGATCAAATTCTTCTTGGATCAAAAGTTATGGTGTGACAAAGTTGGCAAAAATCATTGATTTTCAAGATGTGCACCAAATGAGAATTTTGCAAAATCATGAACCAATGCCATTTGTAACTTCTAATTCACTTCAAACCATGACATAAACATTCTATGTGTCCTAAAAATCAGAATGGAACCAAGATCACATGTTTATGGTTTGTGTAACAAGGCATTTTTCACAAAGTTTCAAAAAGTAACAACTTGCAAAAACACTCATCACACTTCACCAACTTGATGCATTGGATGCTGAACCTCCCTAGCTTCACTCACATACCATGCTGCGCCAGCCCATGCTCATGTACCAAGCTATAGCTTAGCCCATGCCTCTCTTACAAAGAAGTTGACATTTTGCAAAAGGTGACTTACCTATCACAGCAGGCCATGTCACATCATCTGGCCAATTAGAATTGTTTATACTTTCCATTTGCAAGCTAAACATAACACCAGGCCAGGCTGAAACACTCTCAAGCATCACATACACCAAAACACACCATTGTGCAAAACTCTTCGAAATTCTCTGCCCAGCCATCAAACATCCAAACCATTTTCACCAATCATATCACCATGTTCCACTGAGCCTAAACCAACAAAGAACCAGGCTTGAAACAAACCACAACTCCATTTCACCATTTTCACTCCATAAAGAAAAAGCTTTCGAATCTGCTTCTACAAGCCATAAACACTCAAACAAATTCCACACATCAACTCACCTTGCTTTACTGACCAGAAACCACCCACTACTTTGGCTTGAAACCCTCCACAACTCAAATACGATTTTCACACTCCCTTGGTCAGAGCTGCTGCAAACTCACTCAGGAGGCTGTTTAAACTCCATCCAACTATCCAAAGCTTCAAAGGGGGATCATTGGGACCTGTTTGAGCCAAAGAGCTAGCCAGAAAGTGCCAGAGATCAGAGCTCCAGTTCAGGTGAGCTTCATGAACATTTTTCCCAGGAGTTTGTTTTTAAGTTCTTAATTGGTTCTCCATGTTTCACTGGTCATGATGATGTGTTTAGTTTCGAAAATCATTGAGTTTTGAGCATGTATGGTGTCTCTGAAATTTTTTGACCTAAACCCCTTTTGCTTCGATTCAGCTTTGTTGTGTAAAATAAATTTGTTTTGGCTGTGGATTCTTGTTCTATGATACGTGGGGTTGATTTCTGGGCAAGAAAATTGGGTTTTAGTGAGCTAGGGTGAGAGTTGGCATTTTTCAGGGAGGATGCTGGCCGGAGAAGACGACCGGAAGTCTTCTCCGGCCGCCTGAAAGTAATTAGTCTTTTAATTAGGGTTAGGGCAAAATTCAAATATGGACCCTTGGATCTGGCTTCCCGCGCGCGTGTGTGTGGTCCAGATCATGTCATTAATTCATAACCAGGTTTAATTAGTTTAATTAATTGAATTTAAGAAGTTTGAATATGGGCCTTTGATCTGCGCGCGCAGTCAACCCATTCACTGCCAGGCTCAATCTCAACCCTCCATTGTGCATACTTCAGATTAAATTCATTTTAATTCATTTTCTTTTCATTATATTTGCATAATTATTTTAAAATAGTAAAAAATGTGTAAAAATTATGAAACTTTTTCTCATAAGTTTTAATAATTTTTATGACACAAAAATATTTTTATTTTTATTTTTATCATTAAAAAAGTATTTTAAAATATTTAAAGGATTATTTTTAATTGATTAATGGAAATTAATTTATTAAAAATGCTTTTAGGTATTTAAAAATCACCAAAAAATTCATGAAATGTTCTAAGACATTTAGAAACATTGTCCAACCTTCAAACCAAATTTCTTTTTTGATCTTGATGCATTTTGAGAATTTTTCATTGAATTAAAATCATTTTTGTGCATTATTTTGATCCTAAGTTCAAAAAATCATTTCTGCCTATCTATGAAGAGTTGGACATTGATTCTTCTTGCATTGTTTTGTGTATAGCATGTAGTTTCTAGGATTAAATGGCCATGATTTGATTCCTCATTTTCAATTTGTTTGGCATTTCTTTTGTTTAGGAGCCCTAAAAACCCTAATAATTTGTAAAATTCATAACTTGAGATTGGTTAAGAGTTGAGACCTCCCCTTTGGACCTTGGTTTAGTATAGGGTTAGGGTTTCTTTGAGTGGTATTTTCCATTTTTTATCCTAGGGTTTGCTTCTTTTTTGGGTTTTTGTTTGTTGTTTGATTCATAAACCCTAATTTGGGCTTCCATTTGCATCCATCTTGCATTTTCTTGCATAACATGACTTGCCATGACATTCCATGCCTCCATTTGATTCATTTAACATCATAAGACATATTGAAAGCATGTTTGATCATTGCACCTTGCATTTGTCATGTTGTATGCCATATGCATCTCATAACTTTTCATGTATGTTCTTGGTTCTTAACTTGCTTCATTTGCATCCATAAGCTTGTATGATCATCTCCATGCCTTGTTTCATGTTTGTAGCATCTCATAGCATCATTATCATCATAAGTATGCTTTTGGTTTTGGTTTGCATCATGTCATCCCATCCCATTTTGCATTGCATTGCATTTCTTTTCTAACCTTTCAGGTGGTAAGTGACCTTGAGAAGTGAATTTGCCTTCACTTCTCATAACTTCTCTTCATCTCTCTCTTGCATCTATGCTGCATTTTTATATGTGTTTGAGTTTGGGCTTGCTCATTCTTCTTCTTCCCACTTTCTTTCTTCAAGTGACTTGACTTCTTGAATGAAGCAAGTTACTTTGTTTCTCTTGATCCTTTCATCTGCTTCCTGGTGGTTCCATTGAAGACTTCTCTTGTAAACCCCACAAACCTTAGGAACAACCAAGCATGACAATGATTAGGGTTTTGATTAGTCTCCCCTCTTAGTTTTACCTTTGTGTCTCTTTTGAGTCATCTCTTCTTATCTCATAATCAGGGACTAAACCCTAAAGGCTTTAGGGCTTTGTGATTAAGCTTATGCCTGCATCCTTATCTTAGGATGGAGTGTATAACTTTAATCCTAAGTGTTAAACCCTTAATGTGTTTAAATCCTTTAATCAATTCACATAATAATCATCAAGACTTCACACTTGTAACTTGGGCCTTGCATTAGGGTTCTAATTCTTCCTTAACTGGTTAAGAAGGACTAACCCTAGTGTTAATGGACAAGTCCCCCTCAAGTTGTCTTACAAACCCTAAAAATCACTTCATCATCATTCCATTAACTAAAATCCACTTAACCAAAGGCTTGCTTTGTCATGAGTTTAATCCCTAATCATGGATTAAGTTGAGGAGCTTTCCTCAGCTTAAACATTCTCATCTATTATCCTTCTATTAGGATGGTGTAATGAGTCTGTTAAATCCCTGATTATGGCTTAACCTCATTACTTAACACTAAACAAAAACCACAAAAACATCTAAATAATCACAAGTAGGTTAATGATCTTAATCCTACACCAAAGGTGATTAAGTGTGAGAATCTGACTTCACACTTAAGGCATTCTCATTACCCCTAAACAGAGGGAAGATGTGATGAGTTTACTAAATCCATTGGTTTAGGCTTAAACTCATTATCTTATGACAAACTTTCAAAAAGCAATAAAAGATTGAAAACTCAAAACAAACAATAATCGTCTCCTTCGGGATTCTTTTCTCATCACCTTCACTCACAATCGAGAACTTGCTTCTTCCGTCTAATGCAAGACAGATTGCACCTGAGCCAGACAGGTCATACACTTGAGCATAGGCAAGTAAGCAGTTCACAAGTCAATTCATCTTTCAGTCTCTTTGGGTCGAACTACGGTGTTCTGACTTCCTCATTGCACGAGAGGATACGTAGGCATAACTTAACAGTTATCGAACAAAAGTCTCTGTATATTTCCCCCCCCCCTTCTAGTTTCATTCTTTTAAGCCTCATGATCTTGAGCATCTCATTCTTTGTCCTTACACTGACACTGTATATATTACACTTTACACTTCTTTTACACTGACACCTGTACATCTTTCTCCAGCTCTCTTTATACACAAATTGCACTGACACTACCCCTTTAAAACATAAATCTTGTAAGCGTGGATCCCGTCGAGTACGACGGACAATCTGGGTGCTAATACCTTCCCAGGTTGTAACCAACCCCCTTTCTCAGTCTCTCTGGTTCGCAAACCGTCTTATCCATATCTTTCTAGGTCTATGCAGCATTACCTTTCCTCCGGGATAAAAATGCCTAGCTGGCGACTCTATTCATCTCCAGTGAGTTCACGGCTGTGTGTTCTCATTGTCCCTTTCGCCGACCGTTCGCGTCTGTACCTTTATCTGGGTTATTCCCATCTATCGGGAGCGACAGCTTGGCGACTCTGCTGGGGACCCTTATACTGCAACCAGAGCTTCTGGTTCTTTTTGTGGGTTCCTCCTAGCGCTTGATTGATTTGTGTTTACTAGGGTATTATGTGCTTATTTGTGCTTGTATATTTATTTTTGTTTATTGATTTATGTACAGTTGTTTACTGCTTTCTTTATTGCTTTTGTATATACCATACTGTCATGCTGCTGGCTGGATCTGGTCTTTTGTTTTGGTGGGTGGGTGTTTCATTGAGACTTAAGATCCTATACCTGGGATCTGAGTGACACCTAGGCTAGAGTGAATCATATTCTTTCCCATTCCATTTCGGTCTGGTGCGGGAATATGAAACACGGTTCAGATGTGGGTTTCTTCTTGAGAACTTTGTGTTGCAGATTTCCTGCAATGCTAGGGCTATCTGGGAAGCCTGCTAAGTCTGGATGACCTTTTAGTATCGACCTTCAGAAACTGAGGTGAATTAGAGGAGGAACTTTTATGGTTATTGTAAACACTGTGCCTCCGGGTTAGAAGTGTTTACACTTCTCATAACTGATCCAAGTCTGAGGATCCTTGTTTTAGAACACCACCTGTGAGAGGGTTGGGCTGTTTACAGGTTTGCAGGTACCTTGACCTCAGAATACCCTGTTACTTTGTTTGTTTAAGAATACTCCATGTTGGAACAAGTTCTTGTGATTCTAAACCCTGGACATGTGGCTCTTTATTTGAGTCCCCCACCTTGGTTACTGGACTTATAGACCTCCATCTGGATTTCTTGAACATACATGGACTTATATCAGAGCATTTGATCAGATCCAGCTCAGTCACAAACCCTTGCACATCATTTGCATACATGCTCATTGAATCATACTGACATTTGCTTATTTGTGTTTCAGGGTATCCATCTTCATTTGGTTTTGGTTTTGACCCCATCTTCAGTATTGACCTATCTTCATCAGCACCTGCTTCAGCTATCAGCTATCTACTTCAGTCTCCTGCACCAGCCAGTCAGTGGCCCACCCTTCAGTATCATCATCAGCACTTGTTTCTACTCAGTCTCAGCCTCATGGCTCCAAAGAAAAGCAACATCACCTACCACTTCTTCCAGCCAGAGTTATCAGACATCAGGAGGATTCAAACCCTGATCACTCCAGACCACATACCATTGTTCAGGGAACACCATGGAAATATACTTGATATGGTTATGGATCTGGACCCTTCACAGAGAAGCCTGATCCACACCTGCCTTCAGTTTTATGATCCCCCACTGAGATGTTTCACTTTCCAGGACTTTCAGTTGGGCCCTCTATTGGAAGAATACTCATCATTAGTTGGTATACCTATCAGGAGAGAAATCCCTTTCAACCCTGAGATGGTTTTCCCAAGTAATGAGGGGGTAGCAAAGGCATTGCATTTGGAACCAGCCTTGATTGGGCAGCATATGACTTCTAAGGCTGGAATCCCAGGCCTGCATCTGGATTTCTTAATCTCTCAAGCTACCCTGAAAGCTTCCCTGGGAGAGTGGAGAGCTGTCTATGCTTTATTGGCCCTGAGTATATATGGGATTGTATTGTTTGCAGATGAGCCCCGATTCATTAGTAAAAATGCAATCCATCTGTTCATTCTAAGGAACCCAGTGCCAACTTTATTGGGGGATCTCTACTACTCAGTGCATCAGAGGAATGAAAAACAGAGGGGAAGATTAGTGAGGTGTTGTGCCCCATTGTTCCATACTTGGCTTCTCAGGCATCTACCCAGGACAGATGCATTTTTGAATCCTCATCAGCAGAAGAACTGGGCTGGAAGACTTACTACTCTTGCTTCAGCTGACATCAGGTGGTGCACTCAAAGCACAAAAGGCAGGGATATCATCACCAGTTGTGGGCATTTTCCCAATGTGCCTTTAATAGGAGTTAAGGGTAGTATTAATTACAACCCTCTGCTGTTTAAAAGACAACTGGGCTATGCACTGGTCCACACTCCTAAGGCACAGGACTTGGTTGAGACTCTTTATTGTGAGAACAAGATTAATTTGACTATTGTTAGGCAGGCTGCTTGGGCCTGGGATAATGTTCAAACCAAGGGAATAACCATTTTGGGGAAGTGCAACAATGTGGCATCAGCACAATATTATGAGTGGTCCTATGCTAGGGCTCAATTCTCTGGGATTCCCTTTACCGTAGAAGATATGCCTGAATCATCTTCAGCACCACCCCCTGCCACTATCAGTTTGGAAGAGTTTGAGAGCTTGAAGGAAAGAAATGAGAAGCTAACCCAGGCCTTGCAGAAGACCCTCCGGGAGAGGAGTGAAGGTATGAGGGAGATTGAGAGGTTGGAGAAGATGAGAGTAGAGCATCTGACTAAGATTGAGAAGTCTGGGGACTATATCAAAAAGTCAAAGGCTGGAGAACAAATTCTGAAGAATGCTTGCAAAGAAGCCCAGTACCAAAGAGCAAGGACAGACTCGTATTTGAAGGAGAGTCAAGCCCGGTGGGTCAGGATCACCGAGGCTCGTACCCTGGAAGACAGGAGAGTTCAAGACAAGATGGAGCAACTTGAAGCTAATGCAAGAGAACAACAAGAAGCCCTGGCAGCAGCCCAGAGGGAGATATCAGAACTGAAGGTCAAAGCAGGGGTGAAGAGGTCAAAGGACCAAGCTCAGCACAAGAAGCTCACTACAGCTGTTACAACCCGGAATCTCCTCATCAGGAATCTCACGGAGCGTCCGGCTGATCCTGTGACCGAAGCACTTCTCAAGGAAGTTCGTGAGGATGAGTTTGGTCTTAATGTTTGACCATTTGTTTGTTGTTGCTTTCATTCCATGTACTTTTATTTTCTTTTCTTGTGATGTATTATGACCCCTCAGAGGGCTTGTACTTGTAAACAACTATGTACCATTTTGTTTTTGTAATATATGTGTTAGCTCGCTTCATCTGAGTTTTCTTCAAGCAACAACAACAGCATCTGCAAAGGGTCTGGAAGGGTCAAAACTGAATGCCAAGCCGGATATACCTTGAGGACAAATAAGCATAACTGCATTGCATGCTAACCCTTTTGTTTGTTTTGTAGGTTTTTGTTTTACTGCCACTAACTCTGTTGTGATGTTCAGGAACTATTGCTAGGCGCCGGGTATTTCCCCTCAACCGTCCGCACCGTTATCCGACCCGTAACAATCTTCCGGGCATTCAAATGGATCAGATGCAGCAGGACCTTACTGAGGTCAGAAATCAAATGGCAAACGAAAGGCTAGAAATGAGGAATCAAATGACTCAGTTTATGGAAGTTATGAACAACATGGCTCAGAGCCAGGAAAGATTGAGGGCCATGGTGGAAAGGCAAAATCAAGAGGATCCACATATAGGGACTGCCGGTACCAGTAACAATGAAAGGGTACAGCCTCACGTCAACCCTCCGGTATTTGGACCACACCTCCATCCTGAGGTCAACATTCCTGCAAATGTTCAAGGAACTGCCACTGCAGCCAGGGTACTTCAAGAGGACCTCCAAGAGGACCAATTCACAGTAATGGGCGCTGGTGAAGAAGCTTATGATAGAAGATTGGATGAGATAGCTGAGAAATTGAGGTCCTTAGAATCTCAAAACTCTTTGGGCTTCGATGTCATGGACATGGGCTTGGTAGACGGGGTCAGGATCCCCCATAAGTTCAAGCCTCCATGCTTTGAAAAATATAATGGGACTTCCTGTCCCCGAACCCATCTGCAATCTTTTCTCGGGAGATTAAAAGCTTATACCATGGATGAGAAGCTGTGGATGTTCTACTTCGAAGATAGCTTGACTGGAGCTTCGAGGGAATGGTATTCCCATCTGACAAGAGCAATTGTAAGATGCTGGAAGGACCTGGCAGAGGCCTTCATCAGACAGTATCAGTATAATCTGGATATGGCACCCAACAGGACCCTCCTAATGGGAATGTCACAGTCATCTAGAGAGAGCTTCAGAGAATATGCTCAGAGATGGAGACAGCTTGCTGCTGCTGTCCAGCCACCTATGTCTGAAAGAGAGATGGATGATATGTTCATGAATACCCTTCAGGGAACCTATATTGATAGGCTGGCTGCCTTCTCATCTACCAGCTTTGCAGATGTTGTCATAGCCGAGGAGAGAATTGAAAGCCTATTGAAGATGGGGAAGATCTCAGACAATGGTGCAAGCTCGTCCAGTAGTACAAGGAAGCCTTTTGCAGGCCCAAGAAGAACTGGCGAGACCAATGCCATCCACGCCAACAGGGGCAGACCCCAATATGTTCACAGATCAGTGGCAGCAGTCACCATTCCTGCTCCAGCACATCCTCAGCCAGTCTATCAACCGCCGCAGCAAAACTATCAACAACAACCTCAGTACCATCAGCAAAATCAGTATCCTCCAAGGAATTACAACAACAGCAACGCCAACAACAACAGTCAACAAAGGCCATTCCAACAGAGGCCATCTCAAGCTAATAGGGTGATCGATCCGATCCCTATGCCATATGCTACCCTGCTGTCACAACTCCTGAAACTCAACCTAGTTGAGCTAAGGACGTTGGCACCTCCAGATCCCAACAGTCTACCCAGGAACTATGACTCCAATGCTAGGTGTGCTTTTCATTCAAACGCACCTGGCCACAGTACAGAAAAGTGCAGAGCCCTGCATATGAAGGTACAAGACCTGGTAGACTCAAAAGCTCTGAATTTCGCACCACCACCCAATGTCAATAAGAACCCGATGCCAAACCACGGTGGTCCCAGGATTAACGCTATTGAAGAAGACAAATCATCTTATTTAATAACCAGTGTGGGACAGATCAGGACACCGTTAGTGGAAATCAAAGCTCAGCTCTTGGAATGTCAAATGTTCCCGGGGTGCGAGTTGGGTTGTGCTTACTGCAATATCTCGGTAAATGGGTGCGACAATTTGAGGAATGGCATAGACGGCCTAATTCAGAGTGGCCAACTTCAGATCACCACATCATTTCCAACAAATCCAGCAATCTCATCAGCAACGGTTTCAGAACCTCCTACAACTGCAGCATCCATTGTTCCTGACAATTCTTCACTTTCATCAACAAGTACTTCATCTGTCATTTCAACTGACCGGATGTCAACAAGTGTTCCTTCTACAACTCCAGCACCACTCCATTTTGAATCTCCTACAACAACAACATCCGTTCTTCCACCATTGTCTCCTACAACACCAGCAACAAATCATGAAGACGTCTCAACTGTCACCATATTCTACGATCCTGAAAACAACTCCGCCTACAACTCAGAAGGTGCTGCTCCCATTAGAGCACCAGTTACAATCTATTATGATCCTCAGACTATCACAGTTCCTTCCACAGCTGCAATCAGTCCAGTCACTATCACGGTGCCTGGACCGGTACCTTATGAAAGCAGTAATGCCATCCCCTGGCATTACAGCTCTGACTTGTACTGTGAGGGACAAAGAATCACTTTTGAATCATCAACCCCTGCACTACAAATTGACAATGTGGGCGGAGGCGGAGGCTTCACTCGAAGCGGACGTCTTTTCGCTCCACAAATTCAGAGACCCACTGCCGAAGCAGAAGCTGCTGCCAAGGCAAAAGGGAAGAGCCCTGTGCAGGAAGATCAAGCTGTTAAAGAAGCTTTGAAGACACCATTCGATCAAGAGGTTGATGAGTTCATGCGAATCATCAAAAAGAGTGATTATAAAATAGTGGATCAGCTGCATCAAACGCCTTCCAAGATCTCAATCCTATCATTGCTTATGTGCTCCGAAGCCCATCGGAATGCACTACTCAAAGTCTTGCACGCAGCTTATGTGCCTGAAGAGATCACTGTCAATCAGCTGGAAGCAGTAGTGGGAAATGTTAATGCTAGTCACGGACTAGGGTTCACCAATACTGATTTGACAACGGAAGGCCGCAACCACAACAAAGCCTTGCACATAACCATGGAATACAAAGGTGCTGTCCTTTCCCATGTGCTGGTAGACACGGGGTCATCCCTCAATGTCTTACCTAAGAAGGCCCTGGTGAAACTAGAATATGACGGACTGGCGTTGAGACCCAGCAACCTGGTGGTAAGAGCCTTTGACGGTTCAAAAAGATCGGTTCTGGGAGAGATCGAATTACCCGTAACGATTGGCCCGCAGACTTTCACAACTATCTTCTATGTGATGGACATTCAGCCTGCCTACAGCTGTTTGTTGGGTAGGCCATGGATTCACGCTGCTGGCGCCGTGACCTCTACCCTTCACCAGAAGTTAAAATATGAGTGGGAGGGTCAAATCGTTACAATCTGTGGAGAAGAGGACATTTTTGTCAGCCACCTGGCTACCTATAAGTATATTGAGATGGATGGGGAGATCCACGAAACAATGAGCCAGGGGTTTGAAGCTTTGAATGTGAATGAAACATCTGCTGTGCCTGGTACTTCAATATCATCATACCAACAAGCCCGTAAGGTTGTTGAGGAAGGAACTGCCCAAGGCTGGGGCAAGCTACTACCGGTGGAGAAGAAAGAAGACAGATTTGGGTTGGGTTACAAACCAACTCAACAAGATCAAGCGGCGGCTGCGAAAGAGCCCAACTTTGTGAGTGGGGGGATGCTTACCCCTGATGCTATCAACTGTCTGGAAGACGAGCTGGAAGAAGAACGCAACCTGGAAAGCTGGATTCGTCCAAAGATCCCGGGGAGCAGTGTCTCGAACTGGTCTTCCCAGGAAATTATAAGAGTTACTCATGCAGAGTAATTATTATTTCCTGTATTTTTATAAGCATGCATCAAAGTCTTGCATCTTGCCCAAGATGACAAGACTCATTTTGTAATCGGGCCATCTGTACTTTTTGTGCAAACAAGATTAATTAATGAAATATCAGACATCTTTTTGCAAACGAGTCTTTTTCTTTTCGTTCACTATTTTTCCATTTTTCTTTTTGTACAAAAAATAAATGGCGGTGTTTTCAAAATGACAACTTCATTTCACTTTTCTAAATAAAGATTAAAATCAAGTCACTAAAATGAACAAACTTAACCCTTGCAGAGAGTGCCTTCCAGACAGCACCGACAACAGCACGGCTATGACTTCGTATGACTTTGACAATCCAATCAATCAAGCTGATGAAGGGGTTGAAGAAGAATATGAGCTTCCTGAAGAGCTAGCCAGGTTGTTAAGACAAGAGGAAAAGGTTATTACTCCTCACCAGGAGGAGGTTGAAGTGATCAATCTTGGTACAGATGAAGACGTGAAGGAAGTTAGAATCGGGGCCTGCCTGCAAGACTCAGTGAAGAGACAACTGATAGACCTGCTTCAAGAGTATGTAGATGTGTTTGCTTGGTCGTACCAAGATATGCCGGGGTTGGATACCGATATTGTCGTGCACAAGCTGCCTTTGAGAGAAGAATGCCCGCCAGTTAAGCAGAAATTGCGCCGTACTCGTCCAGACATGGCAATGAAGATCAAAGAAGAGGTACAAAAGCAATGGGACGCCGGGTTCCTTGCTGTAACTAGCTATCCGCCATGGGTTGCTAACATAGTACCTGTGCCTAAGAAAGACGGCAAAGTAAGAATGTGTGTTGACTACCGGGATCTGAACAGAGCCAGCCCAAAAGATGACTTCCCATTACCTCACATTGATGTATTGGTGGATAATACGGCTCAGTTCTCGGTATTCTCCTTCATGGACGGATTTTCAGGATACAATCAGATTAAGATGTCACCTGAAGACATGGAGAAGACAACATTCATCACACCTTGGGGCACGTTCTGTTACAAAGTGATGCCATTCGGACTGAAGAATGCTGGTGCAACATATCAACGGGCTATGGTGACACTATTCCACGATATGATCCATAAAGAAATAGAATGTTATGTGGATGATATGATCGCCAAGTCCCTTACAGAGGAAGATCACCTGGTGAATCTGCTCAAGTTATTCAAGCGTCTGAGGAAGTACCAACTGAAGTTGAACCCCAACAAATGCACATTCGGGGTGCGATCCGGTAAGCTGCTGGGCTTTATTGTAAGCAAGAAAGGGATTGAAGTTGACCCTGATAAAGTCAAAGCTATTCAAGAGATGCCAGCACCGAGGACTGAGAAAGAAGTTCGAGGGTTCTTAGGTCGATTGAATTACATTTCACGGTTCATATCTCACCTAACGGCAACCTGCGAACCTTTGTTCAAGCTGTTAAGGAAAGAACAAACGGTCAGGTGGAATGAAGACTGCCAAAAGGCTTTTGACAAGATCAAAGAATATCTGCAAGAACCTCCAATCCTTATGCCTCCAGTTGAAGGAAGACCTCTGATAATGTACTTGACAGTATTAGAAGAGTCAATGGGGTGTGTGCTGGGCCAGCATGACGAGTCTGGTCGAAAAGAGTATGCGATATACTACCTAAGCAAAAAGTTTACCGACTGTGAACAACGTTATTCACTGCTCGAGAAAACTTGCTGTGCTTTAGCGTGGGCTGCTCGCCGACTGAGACAGTATATGTTGACCCACACTACTTTGTTGATATCAAAAATGGACCCAGTTAAGTACATTTTCGAGAAGCCAGCTCTTACCGGACGGGTTGCAAGATGGCAAATGATCCTTACAGAATACGACATCCAATACACATCTCAGAAGGCCATCAAGGGCAGTGTATTGTCTGAATATCTTGCTGAGCAACCCATTGATGATTACCAGCCTATGAGGTTTGACTTCCCTGATGAAGACATCATGTTCATTAAAGTAAGAGACCATGAAGAGCCTGTTCACACTGAAGGGCCTGACCCGGAAGAAGAATGGACTATGATGTTTGATGGGGCTGTTAACATGAATGGTCGTGGTGTTGGTGCAGTACTCATTACACCTAAAGGAGTTCACATGCCTTTCTCGGCAAAACTCACTTTTGACTGCACTAACAACGAAGCTGAATACGAAGCTTGCATTATGGGTCTTGAGGAAGCCATTGACCTCAGGATCAAGACATTGACCGTATTCGGAGATTCAGCTCTGGTAATCAATCAGACCAACGGCAAATGGTACACCCACCAGGATCATCTGATACCTTACAGGGATTATACAAGAAGGTTATTGACATTCTTCACAACAATCAAGCTCGAGTATATCCCTCGGGACGAGAATCAGTTTGCAGATGCTCTTGCTACCATTTCATCCATGATCAAAGTTCAAGCTGCTAACTTTGTACCTCAGATTTCAGTATCCAGACTTGATAGACCAGCATATGTGTTTGCAGCAGAAGTTGTCAAGGACGATAAGCCTTGGTTTCATGACATTAAATGCTTCTTGGAGGATCAAACATAACCACCTGGGGCATCTTCCAATGATAAGAAGACTTTGAGAAGGCTTGCTGTTAGTTTCTTTCTGAACACTGATGGGTCTTTATACAAAAGGAACTTTGATATGGTACTCCTCAGATGTGTTGACAAGACGGAAGCAGGTTTGTTGATGCATGAAGTGCAAGAAGGATCGTTTGGTACCCATGCCGGAGGGCATGCCATGGCTAAAAAGTTGTTAAGATCAGGTTATTACTGGATCACAATGGATGCAGACTGTTGTGCTTATGCCAGAAAATGCCATAAATGCCAGATCTATGCAGATAAGGTGCATGTGCCTCCCAATCCTCTGAACATCATGTCTTCACCATGGCCCTTTGCCATGTGGGGCATTGATATGATTGGCAAGATTGAGCCAACCGCTTCAAATGGCCACAGATTCATCCTGGTCGCCATTGATTATTTCACTAAGTGGGTCGAAGCCGCCTCATATGCAAATGTTACAAGACAAGTGGTAGCCAGATTTCTGAAGAGAGATATCATCTGTCGATATGGAGTTCCCGAGCGAATCATTACTGATAATGGTTCCAACTTAAACAACAAAATGATGGCTGAATTATGCCGGGACTTCAAGATCCAACATCACAATTCTTCTCCTTACAGGCCGAAGATGAATGGCGCTGTTGAGGCAGCAAATAAGAATATCAAGAAGATTGTGCAGAAGATGGTAATCACTTACAAAGATTGGCATGAAATGCTACCGTTTGCCTTGCATGGGTACCGCACGTCAATCAGAACATCCACTGGGGCAACACCGTATCAACTTGTATATGGTATGGAAGCAGTCCTACCTGTTGAAGTTGAATTACCCTCCCTACGGGTATTAATGGATGTTAAACTGAGTGAAGCATAATGGGTTCGGGCCCGATACGAACAACTGAGTCTGATCGAAGAGAAAAGATTGGCTGCAATCTGTCATGGACAGCTATATCAGAAGAGAATGAAGAGAGCCTTCGATCAGAAAGTCAGGCACCGAGAGTACCAAGTAGGAGATCTTGTGCTGAAAAGAATCCTCCCTCCTCATACAGACCACAGGGGCAAATGGACTCCAAATTATGAAGGACCATTTGTTGTAAAGAAAGTTTTCTCTGGTGGAGCACTGATGCTTAGCACCATGGATGGTGAAGATTTCCCGTCCCCTGTGAATTCAGATGCAGTTAAAAAATACTTCGCATAGAAATGACCCGCTGGACATAAAAACAGAATGTAAGTCCAGGCAAAAATAGGGCATCCCGGCGAGTCAAAAACAGAATAAAAGACTCGGGCAAAAATAAGGGAAAATAAATAAAAATGTACACCCGCTGAGTTGAAAAGCCGCATTGGACAACTCAGGCAAAAATGGGTATCCCGATGGATTGAAAACCCGAAAGGGCGATCCATGCAAAATAAGGGAATAAGCGAACAACTGCATTCTGAATTCGTCTGTATCACTTGCAACTTGGAAAGCTTCAAAAGGATCAAGCTTCAATCAGAATCAGCCTTCTTCAGAAAGCAAGGCGAGAAGAACGTCATTGTCATGCGAGTCATAGCAGAAGAGGAAGCTCCTTTGAAAGCGTCGTCAACATCGCCAGCACTTTGTTTCTCAATTTGTAACAATCTCCTTATTTTAGGAGATTTGTTTCCTTGACTGTATCTTGCCAATTCAAGGCACAAGAATTAATAAAATCAGATTTTTCAGTCATGTTTCGTCTTGTACATATTTCGTTTGCAAAGAATGTCTGATGTCTCTAAAACTAATTGCATAAGTACCGATGTTTTTCACTAAAAATAGAAACACATGCTTGCAGGGAATATACTTACTCTTGAGAATGCTTAACTCCTATGACGGAATCCAGTAAAGGATACCTCGGGACCTTTTGTGCGTTTCCTTATCTTTGCAGGATTGCAGGTATCCAGAACGCAACCTGGGGCATGCAAGTTACATCCCAGCAAGTTGGCAAATCAACAAACAGTCTTAGCACTCAAGGTGCTTTCTCCCCAGCTGAGTTTGCCTCTCATTACTCTCCCCAACTGAGTTACCAACAACATTCCCCAGCTGTATTACCAATCGTTCTTCCTCGGCAGAATGCAAAGTCAGGGAATCATCTCCCCACAGAATCCTCAGCCTCTATTCAGAAGAGCAACGCATGAAAGAGTCACAACAGAGTACAGAAGGCTTCTACAAACCCCAGCTGGGTCCTATATTACAAGGATATGTCAATCAGTGACCTAGATCCCCAAGCAGATGCATCTCATCAGATCTGTCAATAATCTCCCCCCCCAGCTGGGATGTCCGCTTCAAGCAGATCGACCAGAGATCTTCACAGCATCGGGACCCGAATCCCGGATCGATATCTTTGCATAATCATGGCATTTGCATCATATTCACCCACAAAGCGTAGCATTCCGTCTAATACGGAGCATTACGGCAAAATTCAAACACATAGCATAATTATAAGTCATGTTGTGAATCGAACACTTGTGAATAATAAACCATCTGTCAGTATACAGAATACAATACACAAAAAATCCCCACCAGAGTCCCCAGCGAAAGCAGTGGCCTCTAAATCACAAACACCAGTATATGCACCTTTTGACACCCGTCCGTGTCATCACTCCCCAGTAAAGTTGCCTGAATACACTTTACAAACAAGATCACCCGTGCTACAGATACTTCCTGACACCCGTCCGTGTCAAATCACTAGCAGAAAGCCAAAGACATCCTCTTTGCACTCACATATACTTGTATATACACTTTCTTGACACCCGTCCGTGTCATATCCCCAGCGCAGTCGCTTACACTTTCATCACCCATATACTTGTTTATATTATACTTTTCTCCTTTTGACACTCGTCCGTGTCACTCTCCCCAGCAGTTAAAGTATCCATCTGTACAATACTCATACTCGCTACTCATGTCATACTTATACAGATACTCGTCTGTATCTCGTATACACCATCTATATCCCCACAGATTCAACAATAGTCCTTGTTCTTTGTTAACCAGTTGGTACTCGTCCGTACCATCATCTCAGAACATTGCGTCTAGTGTTTGTTTCTACATGATACTCGTCCGTATCATAATCTTAAGGATGCTCGTCCGCATCTTTAATCCATACACCGCGTCATACACTGTAATATAGATACTCGTCTGTGTCTACTATTCCCCAGAAGAATCCCCTCAAATTCAACACTCGTCCGTGTTCTTTGTTAACCAGTTGATACCCGTCCGTATCATCATCTCTGAACACGTGTCTGTTTGTTTCTACCTGATACTCGTCCGTATCATAGTCTTAAGGATGCTCGTCCGCATCTTCAATCTATACACAATATCTAAACACTTATACCTTTTGCTTCTTGGATGTAAATACTCGTCCGTGTTTACTACTCCCCAGTAGATCACCAACAAACAATTTTCCTTCTTATCTAACACTCGTCCTGTGTTCCGATAAACCCTGAGAGCAGCCGTACCCTGCTAGGTGGTCGTCCTCCACCTTTTGATGGTCGTCCTCCATCATACTCATCCGATGGCTGTCCCCATCGTTGATTTTTAGCAGCCGTCCCCTGCTAGGTGGTCGTCCTCCACCTTTTGATGATCGTCCTTCATCATTTTTATCCAATGGCCGTCCCCATTGTTGATTTTGGTTATCTGGCATTCGTCCTATGTCATGATAAACCCTGAGAGCAGCCGTCCCCTGCTAGGTGGTCGTCCTCCACCTCTTGATGGTCGTCCTCCATCATGCTCGTCCGATGGCCGTCCCCATCGTTGACCTCATCCGATGGCCGTCCCCATCGTTGATACTTTCGGCAGCCGTACCCTGCCAGGTGGTCGTCCTCCACCTTTGATGGCCGTCCCCATCATATTTCTTTTATTCCCCAACAGAGCAGCCGTCCCCTGCTAGGTGATCGTCCTTCACCTTTGATGGTCGTCCCCATCATCTGTTTATTTCATTTATTCTTTAACCCGATGGCCGTCCCCGTCGTGGTCCCTTTTCCTTTTCTTTTAGTCCAATGGCCGTCCCCATCGTCGGTTACCTTGCTTTATGAACTTGATGGCCGTCCCCGTCATGTTTCATTAATCCCCATAGAATTTTACAGCTTTATCTTGATGGTCGTCCCCATCATAATATCTTATTTTTCCCAGCTAGTCGGTCGTCCCCGTCTTGGCTTTACCTTTTATCCCCAGCATGTCGGTCGTCCCCGTCATTGCTTTGTTTCCCGCACTTTACAACATACTTTATTTTCCTTTTACAATCTATATCCCTTTTCTTCTTCATTTCTGTGAGTGCAAATTTTGGACTGTCTTTGGTATTCAACCACAAGTTATCTTGTTTGCCTGTTAAGCCTTCGCTTACACCCTGCACAGCTAACCCATGTTAAATCAAATAGAATTATTTAATAAAATTAATTAATAAATTAATTAGATTAGATTAAGTAAAATTATTTAATATAATTAATTAAAAGATTTTTTTTGGTTTTTTAGATTTTTTAATACAAGAAAATAATTGAAAAAAATAAACTAAAAGAAATAAAAGAAATAAGAGAAAAAAAAGGTTATGGGTCAGGTTGGTAAGAATATCAGGGGGAGCACTTATCAGAAAAAACGTTGGGCCAAGGAAGACTAAGCCCATACAGACTAGAGTTCACCATGAAGATCCGGTCAACACTGTTGACCTAGGGAGTAGATCTGGTGCGTTGATCATGAGGGAATTGAAACATTGATCTCATTAGAAGGGCCAAAAGCGAGGGTATACGGTAATGACTAAAGGGAGAGAAGCATGGAATCATGAAAACAAATAACAAACAGTGACAAATGTCATCTGTAGAATCAGAATGCGCCTAAGAGGGGGGGTGAATTAGGTGTTATCAAAATGTTCTCGATTCTTTTTCTTAGATGGATGGATTTTTCTTTTACGGTTAAAGAACAAAAATTGTAAAGCAGAAAAGTAAAGAACACACGGAGGTTTATCCTGGTTCCCTTCACAATCTGAAGGTACATCCAGTCCCTTTTCCAAACCGAAAGAGATTTCCACTAGTTTTCTTTAGAACAGTACAACCTATCACACCTTCAATGGTGAGGCCTACTTTCTAACAAAACTATACAAACAAGTGTGCAAGAACAATCCTCTTGCCACACTTACCCTTATGTCCAAACAATCCTTGGAACACAAGTCACACAATAGAAAGACACTTTCTATAATATTGTTTGAGTGAGAGTACAATGAAATGATATCAATAAAATTGATCTTCTCCTATAATCAAGAATTCACTATAAATATTCAACACAAGTGTTCAAGACAAAATATGAAAATTATGAACTTATGAACACTTTTGAAAGATGAAGATAATTTGAATAAAGTGAATTTGATTGTATGAAAATATTTGAAATTTTTCTAGGAGGTTTTTTATGAATTTGAAAATGTTAGAATTTATAATAAATGAAACACCTATTCAAAAAGGTATGAAAATTTGAAAACAAATTCTTTTGAAAGGGTATAAAATCTTATGAAAGAAAATCATGAAGAGGTATAAATTTAACAAAATATTTGAATTTAAAAAGAAACAATTTTTCAAACTTTCTTCAGTGTTAACCGGTTAACCAAATAGGTTAATCGGTTAACGCCTATGAACGTTACCACAGAATTTGAAAATTGCTGCCGTTAACCGGTTAACCCATATGGTTAACCGGTTAACACTGTTAAAAATCAGAAAAATATTTCTGTTAAAAGTGTTAAACCAGTTCCAATTTCATTTTCAAAAACTATGCACATGCAATAAAATTATGAAGATTATTTTGAACACTTGTATATCATATTTAAGAGTTAATTATTGATATACCTAAGCCTTGAGACAAGTCTTGAAAGTATAGCACAAAATCTTGAATTGATCGGAAACATTCCATTGATGATGCATAGCCATGGTCTTGATCGTTTGTTGTCATCTCGACTTTTTGCAATCTGGAATGAGCTTGGATAATGTTGACGTCATCAAAAAAAAGAGCTTGAAGTATGCTTCTACATTCTACCCCTTTTTGATGATGACAACCGAGCGAATTTGTGTACAAGCTTTGATCGATCAATCATGTTCTAGACTTGCTTCTCCCCCTATGTTCAGCAGCTCCCCCTATCTAAAACAGAGGCAAAATTCTGCACAGAGAGATATTAGAAACCAAAGCTCTTCTCCCCCTTTGTCATTAGTGTAAACACCCCAAATTTGCCCTCACCCATTCACACCATGGCTTGTGATCATTCTCATATGCATAAACACAATCATATCACCTCATGTTTCATTTTTGATTCACTGCATAGTTTCTAAGGCATCTGCACCTAGGGTTTGTGATCTGAGCAATCCAAGAGCTTCTTGAGCCACTCCAAAGGCCACCAATCACTTCAAATGGATCCATGTGTGTTCATCTATCATATTACATCCTCTCAAGGTCAAGATTTCAAAAGAATCACAAGAACTAGGGTTTGAATGGATGCAGAGCCAGGTTTGACTGTGCAGTTGACCTAAAATTAGGGTTTTGGTTTCAGAGGCCATAACACCCAATTTTTTGGTCATTCTTGTTTCCATTGGTCTCTATATGGTATAAGGAGTATGCATATCAATTTTCATGAAGAAATTCCATGGGGAAGTCATCTGATCAAGGGTTGACTTTCTGGACAAGTCAGTGCAAAATCAGGGCATCTGAGGCCCCCAATGACCCAACCAATGGGTGATCTTCATCATTTTGAGTGTATATGATCTTTATTTGATCATGGAAGAAGGTTGAAGTTCACAAAAATCAAGAATTTGGAGTTTTTGCAAATGTTGACTTTTTGGGCATAGTTGACTTTTCAAGAATGCTTCATTTTAGGTCATTTTTCAAGCCTTGATTCTTGATCCAAAAATGCTTCAAATGGAAAAACTTTGGTCATGAAAGTTGTAGATTACACCTTTCCCTTTTCAAAAAGTACAAGAACATGATCAAATTCTTCTTGGATCAAAAGTTATGGTGTGACAAAGTTGGCAAAAATCATTGATTTTCAAGATGTGCACCAAATGAGAATTTTGCAAAATCATGAACCAATGCCATTTGTAACTTCTAATTCACTTCAAACCATGACATAAACATTCTATGTGTCCTAAAAATCAGAATGGAACCAAGATCACATGTTTATGGTTTGTGTAACAAGGCATTTTTCACAAAGTTTCAAAAAGTAACAACTTGCAAAAACACTCATCACACTTCACCAACTTGATGCATTGGATGCTGAACCTCCCTAGCTTCACTCACATACCATGCTGCGCCAGCCCCTGCTCATGTACCAAGCTATAGCTTAGCCCATGCCTCTCTTACAAAGAAGTTGACATTTTGCAAAAGGTGACTTACCTATCACAGCAGGCCATGTCACATCATCTGGCCAATTAGAATTGTTTATACTTTCCATTTGCAAGCTAAACATAACACCAGGCCAGGCTGAAACACTCTCAAGCATCACATACACCAAAACACACCATTGTGCAAAACTCTTCGAAATTCTCTGCCCAGCCATCAAACATCCAAACCATTTTCACCAATCATCTCACCATGTTCCACTGAGCCTAAACCAACAAAGAACCAGGCTTGAAACAAACCACAACTCCATTTCACCATTTTCACTCCATAAAGCAAAAGCTTTCGAATCTGCTTCTACAAGCCATAAACACTCAAACAAATTCCACACATCAACTCACCTTGCTTTACTGACCAGAAACCACCCACTACTTTGGCTTGAAACCCTCCACAACTCAAATACGATTTTCACACTCCCTTGGTCAGAGCTGCTGCAAACTCACTCAGGAGGCTGTTTAAACTCCATCCAACTATCCAAAGCTTCAAAGGGGGATCATTGGGACCTGTTTGAGCCAAAGAGCTAGCCAGAAAGTGCCAGAGATCAGAGCTCCAGTTCAGGTGAGCTTCATGAACATTTTTCCCAGGAGTTTGTTTTTAAGTTCTTAATTGGTTCTCCATGTTTCACTGGTCATGATGATGTGTTTAGTTTCGAAAATCATTGAGTTTTGAGCATGTATGGTGTCTCTGAAATTTTTTGACCTAAACCCCTTTTGCTTCGATTCAGCTTTGTTGTGTAAAATAAATTTGTTTTGGCTGTGGATTCTTGTTCTATGATACGTGGGGTTGATTTCTGGGCAAGAAAATTGGGTTTTAGTGAGCTAGGGTGAGAGTTGGCATTTTTCAGGGAGGATGTTGGCCGGAGAAGACGACCGGAAGTCTTCTCCGGCCGCCTGAAAGTAATTAGTCTTTTAATTAGGGTTAGGGCAAAATTCAAATATGGACCCTTGGATCTGGCTTCCCGCGCGCGTGTGTGTGGTCCAGATCATGTCATTAATTCATAACCAGGTTTAATTAGTTTAATTAATTGAATTTAAGAAGTTTGAATATGGGCCTTTGATCTGCGCGCGCAGTCAACCCATTCACTGCCAGGCTCAATCTCAACCCTCCATTGTGCATACTTCAGATTAAATTCATTTTAATTCATTTTCTTTTCATTATATTTGCATAATTATTTTAAAATAGTAAAAAATGTGTAAAAATTATGAAACTTTTTCTCATAAGTTTTATTAATTTTTATGACACAAAAATATTTTTATTTTTATTTTTATCATTAAAAAAGTATTTTAAAATATTTAAAGGATTATTTTTAATTGATTAATGGAAATTAATTTATTAAAAATGCTTTTAGGTATTTAAAAATCACCAAAAAATTCATGAAATGTTATAAGACATTTAGAAACATTGTTCAACCTTCAAACCAAATTTCTTTTTTGATCTTGATGCATTTTGAGAATTTTTCATTGAATTAAAATCATTTTTGTGCATTATTTTGATCCTAAGTTCAAAAAATCATTTCTGCCTATCTATGAAGAGTTGGACATTGATTCTTCTTGAATTGTTTTGTGTTTAGCATGTAGTTTCTATGATTAAATGGCCATGATTTGATTCCTCATTTTCAATTTGTTTGGCATTTCTTTTGTTTAGGAGCCCTAAAAACCCTAATAATTTGTAAAATTCATAACTTGAGATTGGTTAAGAGTTGAGACCTCCCCTTTGGACCTTGGTTTAGTATAGGGTTAGGGTTTCTTTGAGTGGTATTTTCCATTTTTTATCCTAGGGTTTGCTTCTGTTTTGGGTTTTTGTTTGTTGTTTGATTCATAAACCCTAATTTGGGCTTCCATTTGCATCCATCTTGCATTTTCTTGCATAACATGACTTGCCATGACATTCCATGCCTCCATTTGATTCATTTAACATCATAAGACATATTGAAAGCATGTTTGATCATTGCACCTTGCATTTGTCATGTTGTATGCCATATGCATCTCATAACTTTTCATGTATGTTCTTGGTTCTTAACTTGCTTCATTTGCATCCATAAGCTTGTATGATCATCTCCATGCCTTGTTTCATGTTTGTAGCATCTCATAGCATCATTATCATCATAAGTATGCTTTTGGTTTTGGTTTGCATCATGTCATCCCATCCCATTTTGCATTGCATTGCATTTCTTTTCTAACCTTTCAGGTGGTAAGTGACCTTGAGAAGTGAATTTGCCTTCACTTCTCATAACTTCTCTTCATCTCTCTCTTGCATCTATGCTGCATTTTTATATGTGTTTGAGTTTGGGCTTGCTCATTCTTCTTCTTCCCACTTTCTTTCTTCAAGTGACTTGACTTCTTGAATGAAGCAAGTTACTTTGTTTCTCTTGATCCTTTCATCTGCTTCCTGGTGGTTCCATTGAAGACTTCTCTTGTAAACCCCACAAACCTTAGGAACAACCAAGCATGACAATGATTAGGGTTTTGATTAGTCTCCCCTCTTAGTTTTACCTTTGTGTCTCTTTTGAGTCATCTCTTCTTATCTCATAATCAGGGACTAAACCCTAAAGGCTTTAGGGCTTTGTGATTAAGCTTATGCCTGCATCCTTATCTTAGGATGGAGTGTATAACTTTAATCCTAAGTGTTAAACCCTTAATGTGTTTAAATCCTTTAATCAATTCACATAATAATCATCAAGACTTCACACTTGTAACTTGGGCCTTGCATTAGGGTTCTAATTCTTCCTTAACTGGTTAAGAAGGACTAACCCTAGTGTTAATGGACAAGTCCCCCTCAAGTTGTCTTACAAACCCTAAAAATCACTTCATCATCATTCCATTAACTAAAATCCACTTAACCAAAGGCTTGCTTTGTCATGAGTTTAATCCCTAATCATGGATTAAGTTGAGGAGCTTTCCTCAGCTTAAACATTCTCATCTATTATCCTTCTATTAGGATGGTGTAATGAGTCTGTTAAATCCCTGATTATGGCTTAACCTCATTACTTAACACTAAACAAAAACCACAAAAACATCTAAATAATCACAAGTAGGTTAATGATCTTAATCCTACACCAAAGGTGATTAAGTGTGAGAATCTGACTTCACACTTAAGGCATTCTCATTACCCCTAAACAGAGGGAAGATGTGATGAGTTTACTAAATCCATTGGTTTAGGCTTAAACTCATTATCTTATGACAAACTTTCAAAAAGCAATAAAAGATTGAAAACTCAAAACAAACAATAATCGTCTCCTTCGGGATTCTTTTCTCATCACCTTCACTCACAATCGAGAACTTGCTTCTTCCGTCTAATGCAAGACAGATTGCACCTGAGCCAGACAGGTCATACACTTGAGCATAGGCAAGTAAGCAGTTCACAAGTCAATTCATCTTTCAGTCTCTTTGGGTCGAACTACGGTGTTCTGACTTCCTCATTGCACAAGAGGATACGTAGGCATAACTTAACAGTTATCGAACAAAAGTCTCTGTATATTTCCCCCCCCTTCTAGTTTCATTCTTTTAAGCCTCATGATCTTGAGCATCTCATTCTTTGTCCTTACACTGACACTGTATATATTACACTTTACACTTCTTTTACACTGACACCTGTACATCTTTCTCCAGCTCTCTTTATACACAAATTGCACTGACACTACCCCTTTAAAACACAAATCTTGTAAGCGTGGATCCCGTCGAGTACGACGGACAATCTGGGTGCTAATACCTTCCCAGGTTGTAACCAACCCCCTTTCTCAGTCTCTCTGGTTCGCAAACCGTCTTATCCATATCTTTCTAGGTCTATGCAGCATTACCTTTCCTCCGGGATAAAAATGCCTAGCTGGCGACTCTATTCATCTCCAGTGAGTTCACGGCTGTGTGTTCTCATTGTCCCTTTCGCCGACCGTTCGCGTCTGTACCTTTATCTGGGTTATTCCCATCTATCGGGAGCGACAATTAGCAAAAAGGAAGAGAGGATCAAGCATAAATATGAAAAATACAGCATAAAATTCAGCATGATGCAACTTAGTATGACAGCATATATGAACACATACACATAGCAAAAAAACATAATTGGATTGAAACGAATAAGAGTACAAAAACATAACCGAACCAAAATCAAGATTGCCTAACAAACGTAGGACTTATAACAGAATTTTTAAACGAAAACAATAAAAACAACTCAAACAGACAGAAGCTGAAACCTGCGCTGGAAATCCAAGTTTTGGATGTGTTAACCGGTTAACGTAATAGGTTAACCGGTTAACGGTTAAAAAATTTGAATTTTTTGAAAACTCCAGCAGCATGTTTTAGCCTAAAAATAATAATTTTTCCACAAATTTTTTTCATAAGGTGTTAGAACTCATCAAAACGCAACTTTTGATCAAAAAGGTTTTTGAAACCGATTATTTTCGGGTATACGAAAGTGAGAAAAACGAAAAACGGAAAAATGGGAGTGCTAGCCTTTTATGACTAAAAAGTGAACAAACATACATAAAAAGCAATAAAGACATACAATAAGCAATTTTTAAAGTAAAGGTTAGATGTCACCTTCATTGAGAATACCAAGTTCTCGTCGAATCTTGTAAAATTGCTCTTTAGCCAATGGTTTTGTGAATATGTCGACGAGTTGATTATGTGTATCCACGAATGTAACATCGACATCTCCATTTAGAACATGATCTCGAAGGAAGTGGTGCCGGATATCAATGTGCTTTGTTCTTGAATGCATGACCGGGTTCTTCGTGATATTGATGGCACTTGTGTTGTCACACCGGAGAGGGATACAACCGAGATCTATACCGAAATCGAGAAGTTGTTGTTTAAGCCACAAGATTTGAGCACAACAACTTCCTGCTGCAATGTACTCCGCTTCGGCCGTGCTAAGTGCAACACATGCTTGCTTCTTGTATGCCCACGACACTAGAGCATTCCCGAGAATGTGACAAGTACCACTTGTACTCTTTCTATCGGTCTTACATCCTGCATAATCAGCGTCAGAATAACCAATTAAAGAACAAGTACTACCTTTAGGATACCATAGTCCGACGTGCGTCGTTCCTTTGAGATACTTCATGATCCTCTTCACGGCAGTGAGATGCGATTCCTTCGGATTAGCTTGAAAGCGGGCACACAAACAAACACTAAACATAATGTCAGGACGGCTCGCCGTCAAGTATAAGAGTGAACCGATCATACCTCGATACTTTGTAATATCTATTGAAGTGCCGGAAAGATCTTGATCAACATACGTTCCGGATCCCATTGGAGTAGACATCTCTTTGCAATTGTCCATATCAAATCTTTTCAATAACTCCTTGCAATACTTGGATTGGTTGATGAAGATGCCATCCTTTGTTTGCTTGATTTGTAATCCAAGAAAGTAGTTCATCTTTCCCATCATGGACATCTCGAATTCTCCTTGCATCATAAGAGAGAATTCTTCGCAAAGATCTTTGTTTGTTGAACCGAAGATGATGTCGTCGACATAGACTTGAACAAGTAAGGTGTTACCCTTAAGATTCTTGATGAACAAAGTCTTGTCAACCTTTCCTTTAGTAAAACCTTTCTCACATAGGAAGTTGCTAAGGCGATCATACCAAGCCCTTGGTGCTTGCTTTAAGCCATAAAGAGCCTTCTTCAACTTGTAGACATGAGACGGGTTTTTGAAGTCTTCAAAACCGGGAGGTTGTTTGACATAGACTTCTTCATTGATGTAACCGTTTAGGAAAGTGATTTTGACATTCATCTGGTACAACTGAAAATTCATAGAACAAGCGTAAGCAAGTAATAATATAATTGCTTCTAACCTTGCTACCGAAGCGAATGTTTCATCAAAGTCGATTCCTTCTTCTTGGTTGTAGCCTTGTGCGACCAATCTTGCTTTGTTACGAACTATGATCCCATTCTCGTCAAGTTTGTTCTTGAACACCCATCTTGTGCCTATGATATGCTTGTTGTCCGGTCTTGGTACAAGAGTCCAAACTTGGTTCCTTTCGAATTGGTTGAGTTCTTCTTGCATAGCTATTATCCATTGATCGTTGCCTAAGGCTTCATCGATTTTTGTTGGTTCAATTTGAGACACGAACGCCATGTTGAGGAAGGCATCCTTGAGATTGAGTCGAGTTGCAACGCCTTGGCTAATATCACCAATCACTTTATCTATCGGGTGATCTCTATGAGTTCTCCATTCTTTTGGAAGATCTTGATGTTCTTCAATGGTTGGTGACTTCTCTTCTTGTGATATTGCTTGTTCTTTTGATATCTCCTTTTGTGATAGATCTACATCATCATCATCCACAATAATATTATCCTCTTTCGAGGGGTTAGTCTCATCAAACGAAACATGTATGGATTCTTCAATGGTAAGAGTACGTTTATTGAAAATTCTAAAAGCTTTACTTGATAGAGAATATCCAAGAAAAATACCTTCATCGGATTTCTCATCAAACTTACCAAGGTTGTCCTTACCGTTGTTAAGAACGAAGCATTTGCATCCGAAAATGTGGAAGAAAGATATGTTGCGTTTCCTTCCCTTGAAAAACTCATAAGGGGTCTTCTTGAGAATAGGTCGAATATTGACACGGTTACTTACAAAACAAGTCGTGCTAACCGCATCCGCCCAAAAATATTTAGGAAGATTCGAGTCGTTAAGCATTGTCCTGCAAGTTCCATTAGTGCCCTATTCTTCCTTTCTACGACGTTGTTTTGTTGAGGAGTCCTAGGTGCGGAAAAGTTGTGAGAGATTCCATGCTCTTCACAAAAATCTTCAAATGATGAATTTTGAAACTCGCCACCATGGTCGCTTCTTATGAAAACAATTGAGAGTGACTTCTCATTTTGAATTTGCTTGGCATACTTCTTGAATGCTTTAAAAGCATCACTTTTCTGCACTAAAAACAAAGTCCAAGTATATCTAGAGAAATCATCAACAATAACTAGTACAAAAACGTTACCTCCGAAGCTTTTTGTTCTTGATGGACCGAAAAGATCCATATGTAACAATTGGAGTGGTCTTGTAGTAGATATCACTTTCTTGGTCTTGAAGGATGTTTTGGTTTGCTTCCCCTTTTGACATGCGTCACAAAGCTTATCCTTGATAAACTTCATCTTTGGAAGACCAATAACTAGATCATGCTTTAATAATTTATTCAAATGCTCCATGTGAATGTGAGAAATCCTCTTATGCCAAAGCCATGCATCGTTGTTGTTTGCCATTAAGCATTTCACCTTCAAGAGAGAGTCATCAAAAGAAATCATAAAAATGTTATTAAATCGTTTACCTTTTAGCAAGAGTTCATGAGTGACTTCGTGTTCTATCAAACATTCCTCCTTTGTTAAGTTGATTCGGAACCCTTTGTCACACAATTGACTTATGCTAAGAAGGTTGTGTTTAAGGCCTTCCACATAAAGGACGTCTTCGATGATTGTATGAGGAGATGCACCAATGGTTCCAACTCCAAGAATTCTTCCTTTATTATCATCATCATAAGTAACATATCCTTTGGCCTTAAGTGTTAGACTTGAAAATTTGTTGATGTCGCCCGTCATATGCTTTGAACAACCGCTATCGAGATACCATTGCGTAGAAGTTGTTTTCAAGCATACCAAGCTTCTTAACAAGAAGCATGAAGTTCTCATCTTCAGAGATCTCGTCATCTTTGTCATCCTTCGTGTCAATCTTCAAAGCAATTCCTTTGGACTTTTTCTCTTGACTTTCATGCTTCTTGAGCCTTCTAAGTTCCAATTCGTGCTCTTGAAGTTTGCCAAATAGAGATGCGGATGTCATTGTTGAGAAACTCTTCTTCTCTGAAATTGCAGTCACCTTCGGTTGCCATTCCCTTGTCAAAGACCTTAGAACTTTCAAGTTAAGATCGTCGTTGGTAAAGGTCTTTCCGAGTGCAATCAAATGGTTGGTTAGATGAACAAATCTTTTTTGTAACGCCACAATAGATTCTCCGGGCTGCATGCGGAACATTTCGTATTCTTGACTTAACGTGTTAAGCCTTGATCTTTTAACTTCTGTTGTTCCTTCATGTGTTTCTACCAAAGTATCCCAAATCTCCTTCGCCGATTTGCATTGTGATACACGAAAAAATTCGTCCATACTAAGAGCACTTTGAAGTATGTTGATTGCTTTCTTCTCATTTAGGATCTTTCTTTTATCATCTTCATCATACATATTCTTCAACTTCGCCGTTCCAACACCGTTGATTACATTGACGGAATTATGCGGACCTTCTTCGATTGCTTCCCATATGCCTTCTCCTTGGGCTTCAAGATGTGCCCTCATTCTGATTTTCCAGAAATCGAAGTATTCGCCGGAGAAGAGCGGAGGCTTGTTGCTACTTCCACCATCTTTGAAAACGGGATTCGAGTTTGCGGAAGCCATAGGATCTTGTAGGAACAGGTTACCTAAACCTGCTCTGATGCCAATTGTAGAATCAGAATGCGCCTAAGAGGGGGGGTGAATTAGGTGTTATCAAAATTTTCTCAATTCTTTTTCTTAGATGGATGGATTTTGCTTTTACGGTTAAAGAACAAAAATTGTAAAGCAGAAAAGTAAAGAACACACGGAGGTTTATCCTGGTTCCCTTCACAATCCGAAGGTACATCCAGTCCCCTTTCCAAACCGAAAGAGATTTCCACTAGTTTTCTTTAGAACAGTACAACCTATCACACCTTCAATGGTGAGGCCTACTTTCTAACAAAACTATACAAACAAGTGTGAAAGAACAATCCTCTTGCCACACTTACCCTTATGTCCAAACAATCCTTGGAACACAAGTCAACAATAGAAAGACACTTTCTATAATATTGTTTGAGTGAGAGTACAATGAAATGATATCAATAAAATTGATCTTCTCCTATAATCAAGAATTCACTATAAATATTCAACACAAGTGTTCAAGACAAAATATGAAAATTATGAACTTATGAACACTTTTGAAAGATGAAGATAGTTTGAATAAAGTGAATTTGATTGTATGAAAATATTTGAAATTTTTCTAGGAGGTTTTTTTTTATGAATTTGAAAATGTTAGAATTTATAATAAATGAAACACCTATTCAAAAAGGTATGAAAATTTGAAAACAAATTCTTTTGAAAGGGTGTAAAATCTTATGAAAGAAAATCATGAAGAGGTATAACTTTAACAAAATATTTGAATTTAAAAAGAAACAATTTTTCAAACTTTCTTCAGTGTTAACCGGTTAACCAAATAGGTTAATCGGTTAACGCCTATGAACGTTACCACAGAATTTGAAAATTGCTGCCGTTAACCGGTTAACCCATATGGTTAACCGGTTAACACTGTTAAAAATCAGAAAAATATTTCTGTTAAAAGTGTTAAACCAGTTCCAATTTCATTTTCAAAAACTATGCACATGCAATAAAATTATGAAGATTATGTTGAACACTTGTATATCATATTTAAGAGTTAATTATTGATATACCTAAGCCTTGAGACAAGTCTTGAAAGTATAGCACAAAATATTGAATTGATCGGAAACATTCCATTGATGATGCATAGCCATGGTCTTGATCGTTTGTTGTCATCTCGACTTTTTGCAATCTGGAATGAGCTTGGATAATGTTGACGTCATCAAAACAAAGAGATTGAAGTATGATTCTACATCATCGGCCTTTATGTCCAACCAACAGCAACAACACAACATGGAAATCACGATGGGACTCTAAGGGTATGTTTGGATTGATGGAAAGTAACAGAGCGGAGCGGAGTGGAACATAGCGAAGCGGAATGGAGCGGAGCGGAATGGAATATAGATCTCACTCCATTGTTTGGATATCTTATTAAAAATATCACATTCCATCACATACACCCCAAATTGGATGGAACAAAAAATGAGGATTTGGATGGAATGGGATGGAATGAATTCCATCATGTTCCATTCCATTCCATCAATTATTTGCAAATCCAAACAATGGAATCACATTAGTTACCACTCCATTCCATTCCATTCCATCACATCCCACCAATCCAAACATATCCTAAAAGGGTTAAAAAAACAAAGAAGAGTTCAGCTCTTCATTTTTCAGAAACACAAACCTTTCACACATTCACTCTCTCTCTCAACATCTCATGTATCTCTCTGCAACTTCGAGACGTCGGAAACCTAACCTTCGCTGGAGAAGGCCGGTGGATGACGGCGGCGCCACCGTCTTCTCCGGCGAGACATCCTCAAAAACACAAAAGTTTCACTGGAACCCCACCTTATTTTTCACGCTCGTTTCAAATCCGGTGTTATCTTTTTCAAAAACCTCACCACCAAATCAAACCGTAACCCCCAAAAAAAACCTAATTCTTAAATCATACCCAAATCCACCATTTATCATACTCAGAGATGCTACATACGCGGTTTAAGATCAAAATAGAAATTCTAAGAAGAGTTCAAGGGTTTACCAGTGGCAAGAGTTTCACCTTGACATGAAGAGAGAAAGCCCTGATGGTAGTCCACGGCGGAGCTCCAATGGTTGTTCAAGAAATCCGAGTAAGTTCGTCTTTTACTCTTTCTCCTCCCATCTATTCTTCTTTGCGTTCTTCTGATTCTTCTTCTATGTTGCTATCTGCTTTAGTTGTTGCTTGTTATTTTGTTGTCTGGTATTGAGAAGGTCTAGCTCGACCTTGCTCAAACTCTAATGAAGAGATTGAGAGGTCCTTAGAAATGAGATTTAATGTATGGTTTTTTTGGATGATTTTGCTTCTACCATTTTTTGCTAGAGTTTTTAGTGTAGGTATTGTTGCTAGATTTTCTGTCTTTCTGTGTCTGCGGCTATGTTTTTAGTGTTGGTAGGCACCCCTCAATGATTGCCAAATGATGAGTTTTTATAAAAGAATATTGTGATTTGGTATGTGTGAAATTAGAGAGGAATTGGAGACAATAATCGTGTGAGGATGCTGTGTGAACTGAGAAATATGTTAGAAGTGGATTTGCAATGAAATTTGGTGTGGACTGAGAAATATGTTAGAAGTGGATTTGCAATGAAATTTGGTGTGGGGTCAGATTTGTGACTCACTCTCTAAATTTGTCTATAGTGTGAGCTAGTAATTCTTCTAGAAACCTTTGTGGTCCCTCTTGATTGAAATTCCTTTTCTGAAATTGTCAATTTGTCTGCAGTAATTTTGTTGTAACTATGTTTTCACTGCTACAAACTTTATTTTTACTACTATGTGGCTCTTTTCTTGTGGTAAACCTTAATTGTTTGAATCTTGCCCTGTCTCTCTGTTACTCTGCCTTTTCTTGTGAATAATGATGTGCTTACTTGTCTTAGTATTCCATAGATATGAGACATGACCCTGGCTTGAAGAGAGATTGATCATGTTGTTGCCTTTCAACTGCAGCAAATCCTTGGTATGACTCTTTGCTCATTCAGCCTCTATTCTTATTGAATTTATCTCTTTGTATGCACCATTTTGAAAACTAATTGGAACTCTTGCCTATTTGATGACTTTGAGTATATGTTGCTTAGGAATGGTGAATTTCAGCTGGTTTAGGCATTATATCTGGAATTCTGCATAATTAGAATTTATTTGCAACATAATTTGTTTTTCCCTCCTTGCAGAATTTTGACAGTCGAAGCTTGATTCTATCCTTGAAAGCCTTCCATGTAATCTTCATGCTATGACAGTTATGATTCCTTATTATTCATCTATGTTGCCTTGATAAACATGATACTTGCATTAGGTTTTTCTTTACTCATTTCAGCTTAAAATATGTGTGCATAGATGTTCGGTTGATTAACCTCAGTTCAAGCTCACGTTTATCATGATGATGTGCCTTTTTCTAATTTCATGCTGCTACACATATTAAATCACCCTTCTAATATTTACTTTTCTCTTTTTTCATGTACACCCTTGGGAGTATGGCCTTGATACAACCAGTTGGATTTTGAAGGTTCAAAGAAGGCTTGACGTGAAGGAGTTTGTCAGGAGGACTTGACACAAAGGGATAGGCATGAGAGTGAATCTTTTTTAATGAAAAAATAAACCCATGGAATTGAACCTTGTATTCACTTTGAAAGTAAACTTGAAACTATGCTTGTGTAATGACTTGCAACGTTGACATGAGAAAACATTTCCATAGAAACTTTGTATTAAACATGTGATCCTTATGCCAACTCTTGTAATCTTTTAGATTCCTCTTGTAACTCATGTGTTGGGACAATTGTAAATACAATAACTTGTCAATTGGGTATAAATGCCCATGTAGCCAAATTTTGGATCAATGTCCATAATGACCAATTTTGGTATAAATGCCCATGTAGCCAAAAAATCTAAAATAAATATGCAAATTGAATTAAAGATGCATAATGTTCTAAACACCTAGAATATCTTCCCCCAATGCACCTAACATGTGCTAAGAGAAAAGGAAAATTCCATCAAGAAACAATAACAAACTTCCAAGACTAAAAAGACACATGGAAACCCTCCTAAAGCAAGTTCACTTATTAGCCAATGCAAGATGATATTGGAAGCAAGAATGACAAGATAATTAAAATGAAGTTTTGAACTAAGTTTGAAAACCAAGATCAAATGCAGACTCTCATAACCAATATTACTAATGATCATGGCCAAAGGCCAAATGACCAACTCTAAGGAATAATATCTATGCAATGCAGTTGTTTAAGAAATAAAAATAAAGATGTCATAGTGACACCTTGAAATAATCTCAGTCCCAAGACTTGAACGACTTAAATTTGAAACAACAATTTGGTATATCGTACATTGAAAATAAATTTTCAATTCAAAACAAACCAATGTGAACTTGAATCCTCATTCCCACACAAACTCGCATATTAAGTAACAAGGAAACAAATAAATTCAACCATGATGAATCCTCAAATCACACCTTGAAATGCAACTCGTCTTTTTTTAGTAATTCAAACCACAAATCCATGACCTGATGACCAAATGAACTCTCCATGAAAGGAAAACTTTGAAAAAACTCTGAATACATAAAATTTGACTTGAAAACTCTAGCCTTTGGCCTTGAAGAAGAAAAATATTATAGCCCGATACAGAAAAGCAGCTAAAAGCCTTGATACTTGACAAGTCTTGATACAAGTGATAAAGCTTCAAAGTCCACTCCCAAACTTTAGTGAAATAAACCTCAAAGATTCAAGAAAACTTGACCCAAAGAAACTCTTGATCCCATGCTTGGAGAAAACCAAAGATACGCATGATTGTGAACATGACCTAATGCAATGTAAATGTAAGGCATAAGCCACCTATTGATGGAAACAAAATAGGAGGGCAAATTTTGGGGTGCTAAGGCTGCCCCTATTCAATTATCCTATACTTGAAGGTGTGAAGCCTCAGCTTTCAAACATTAAATATGAAGGGGTTTGAATACCAAAAGAACCAGAAAATTTGCATGCTAAAAAGGTAAGGAAACACGTCACCCTCAGATGACCAAACTAGAGAACATCAAAAGAAGAAGACTGTCCTCAAACAGACTCGCGGGAAATAAATGCTGACCTCGATCAACAAACACCAGGACACAAAAAAGAAATAAGACCGACCTTGGATTGACTTGCAAAAGATTAGCGTCCACGAATGGCAAGCTTGAAATAAACGAAACTAACCTCAGACAGAATCGAAAGATACATCAACCGCAGAAGATGACCGAAAGTACAAAGACCGACCTCAGACGGTCTTAACAAGGAAAAACAATGATCAAAAGAATGAAACTAGCCTCAGACGGAATCAAGCGTCTATCGACCTCAGACAATAGACAAAAAAAACGAAACCAACCTCAAACAGACTTAAAGTGGTGTGTCAACATCAAAAAACAAACACAAGACTGACCTCGATCAGACCCTGTGGGGAGAACTATTAACCTCGATCAATAAACTCAAAATGGTCTAACATCCTCCAATGATTGCCACACAAAAGAAGACCAGCCTCGGAAGGACTTGAAAAGATAATTCCATCCTTGAATGACGACACAAGATAAACGAAACTGACCTCAGACAAAATCGAAACGGTGTATCAGCTTCAGTCGATAACCAAAAGATACAAAGATGGACCTCGACCAAACTTTGAAAGAGAAATAGTGACCTCGATCAATAAAATCAAAATGGTCTAACATCCTCGAATGATAGCCAAAACGGACAAGACCAACCTCGGAACGACTTGAAAAGAGAATGCCATCCTCGAATGACGACTCAAGATAAACGAAACTGACCTCAAACAGAATCGAAATGATGTATCGGCCTCAGTCGATAACCAAAAGATATAAAGACAGACCTCAACCAGACTTTGAAAGAGAAAAATTGACCTCGATCAATAAACTCAAAATGGTCTAACATCCTCGAATGATAGCCAAAACAGACAAGACCAACCTCGGAAGGACTTGAAAAGAGAATGCCATCCTCGAATGACAACTAGAAATAACGAAACTAACCTCATACAGAATCGAAACAGTATATCGGCCTCGGTCGATAAGCAAAAAGTAAAGACTGACCTCAACCAAACTTTGAAAGAGAGATATTAACTTCGATCAATAAACTCAAAATGGTCTACCATCCTCGAATGATAGCCAAAACGGACAAGACCAACCTCGAAAGGACTTGAAAAGAGAATGACATCCTTGAATGACAAATCGAAATAAGAAATGGTATATCGGCCTCAGTCGATAACCAAAAAGCAAATACTGACCTCAACCAGACTTTGAAAGAGAGATATTGACCTCGATCAATAAACTCTAAATGGTTTAACATCCTCGAATGATAGCCAAAGCAAACAAGACCAACCTCAGAAGATCTTGAAAAGATAATGCTATCCTCGAAATAACGAAACTGACCTCAGACAGAATCGAAACGGTATATCGGCCTAGATCGATAACCAAAAGATATAAATACTCACCTCGACCAGACTTTGAAAGAGAAATATTGACCTCGATTAATAAAATCAAAATGGTCTAACATCCAAGAATGATATCCAAAACGGACAAGACCAACCTCAGAAGGACTTGAAAAGAGAATGCCATACTCGAATGACAACTCGAAATAACGAAACTGACCTCAAACAGAATCGAAACGGTATATCGGTCTTGGTCGTTAACCAAAAAGCAAAGACTGGCCTCAACCAGACTTTGAAAGAGAGATATTGACCTCGATCAATAAACTCAAAATGGTCTACCATCCTCGAATGATAGCCAAAGCAAACAAGACCAACCTCGGAAGGACTTGAAAAGAGAATGCCATCCTTGAATGACAACTCGAAATAACGAAACTGACCTCAGACAGAATCGAAACAGTATATCGGCCTCGGTCGATAACCAAAAAGCAAAGACTGACCTCGACCAGACTTATGAAAGAGAAATATTGACCTCTACCAATAAACTCAAAATGGTCTACCATCCTCGAATGATAGTCAAAGAAAACAAGACCAACCTCGGAAGGACTTGAAAAGAGAAATATTGACATCGACCAATAAACTCAAAATTGTCTACCATCCTCGAATGATAGCCAAAGAAAACAAGACCAACCTCAGAAGATCATTAAAAGATAATGCCATCCTCGAATGACAACTCGAAATAACGAAACTGACCTCAGACAGAATCAAAACGGTATATCGGCCTCGGTCGATAACCAAAAAGTAAATACTGACCTCGACCAGACTTTGAAAGAGAGATATTGACCTCGATCAATAAACTCAAAATGGAATACCATCCTCGAATGATAGCCAAAGCAAACAAGACCAACCTCGAAAGGACTTGAAAAAAGAATGCCATCCTCGAATGACAACTCGAAATAAACGAAATTGACCTAAAAAAAATCGAAACGGTGTATCGGCCTTTGTCGATAACCAAAAAGCAATGACTGACCTCGACCAGACTTTGAAAGATAAATATTGACCTCGACCAATAAACTCAAAATGGTCTACCATCCTCGAATGATAGCCAAAGCAAACAAGACCAACCTCGGAAGGACTTGAAAAGAGAAATATTGACATCGACCAATAAACTCAAAATGGTCTACCATCCTCGAATGATAGCCAAAGCAAACAAAACCAACCTCATAAGATCTTAAAAATATAATACCATCCTCGAATGACAACTCGAAATAACGAAACTAACCTCAGTCAGAATCGAAACAATATATCGGCCTCGGTCAATAACCAAAAAGCAAAGACTGACCTTGACTAGACTTTGAAGGAGAGATATTGACCTCGATCAATAAACTCAAAATGGTCTACCATCCTCGAATGATAGCAAAAGAAAACAAGACCAACCTCAGAAGGACTTGAAAAGAGAATGCCATCCTCGAATGACAACTCGAAATAAACATTTTCCATAGGGAACCAAGCAAAGTGACTCGACTGGGAAAATGATAAGGTACTCAAAAGATTCACAGACCTTCACACCTGGGAAATCACTGAAAGATGAACAAAACTCTGAATATATTATTATCTTTCAAACAAATAATTATGGCTTCCTTGCAATGGTATCAACACTGACTTATGCTTTGAATGCATGTTTGAATTTTTCTATGGCGTAATGCTCCATATCAATGGAAATGCTACGCTTTTGGTAGATGCAATGTAATGATGATTACTATATGCAAATGCAAAGAGAACTCCCTGATGGGAAATAAATCCAAAAACTCTGGAGAGGAAGAAAAAACTTCCAAGTCTGCTTCTCAGATACTTTGTGGGGGAGATACTAAACCTGTTGGGAGATATGTTATTCCAGCAACTTTCCTGAGGATAATAACCATTGGATGCTACACCGTGGGGATGAAGACTTCGTTGTGGGATCATTCATCTAAAACACCTTCATATAGAAATATCCTGCTTGGGGAATACCCATTGCCATACGACTCGGCTGAGAGAAAAAACAACTTTCGACTTGCCGAGGAGAGGACGCGTCCATAAACTCGTTAGAAGAACATTCTAATGAAACTCGGGCTTTTAAACTGCTACCAATGAGGCTCCATTCTACATTTCTAGGGGTAAGAAAGGGCTCATAAAAACTCCTTCTGCTGGAGAGATTGGTTTTGGCTTGGAGAGAACATACATAATAAGATTCTGCTTGGGAAAGTCACATCCTGCTAGGGCGAATATACTCAAATACTCGGTTTGTTGAAGCCGACTCAATCTACTAGGGATAAGCAACAAAAGGTTGGGGTGAAAAGTCACACTAAGACTCTGGTTGAGGATGACTATCTTCTTCAAATTTCAAGGCTGGCCAAATGAATACTAATCACGATGAGACACAAATCTTTTTAATTCTCGAATTGCCCCAGACTACAGGTTCCAACATAAGAAATCACCTCAAGAGGATTTTATAGAAAACTTGGCATCCGAAATGTCCCAACATTTTCAAACTCTTGGAGAATTCATCGGATCTCGAAATAACTGCCTCGGATTGCCTGATCTCCTATCATCGTGAGACATTCTGCTGCAGGTGTGTCTGATTAACCGTCTTATAGAGAAAGATGAGTTCTTGTGCTCTTGGGGTGATTTGAATCTCGACATGATTTCCCCATATTAGTTACACTTTATCACAACTTGTTGGGAATCTTTTTCTTCCAACAAGCTTCTTGGGAAAATGTCCACTGAAACGATTGTCCTTCGGAGTTTTCAAGCTTCTCAACTCGACAAGATTAAACTTCTAAATTGATGTCCATTAAGTAAGCTTCTTCGATGTCAAATAAAAATATGAATGCATAAAATGTTTATTCTGAAAATGATTATTCTAATGCAATACAACATGTTAATCTTGAAGTTTTTATTGAAAAGATATCGCAAATCCTTGTGAGTAATCCACTGGCTAAAATACGACATTGATTTTTGAATGAAAGTATGTACATGCAATACTAACACAAATCTTTAAGCACAACTAATAGGAGTCAGGAACGTTGTCTTGTTGAAGTATGTTTTCGAAATAAACCTTGTTTCAATTAGGACTTTCGAGGGTTGTATTGTGGTTTGGTTCACAGTTTCAGAAAAAGAAGATTTTATAGCTCAAAGTTTATTCGTACCCGACCACTTTCCTTGATATTCTCCAGTCCTATGCGTCGCTCCCACTAAAAGACACCTGGTCAGATAGGGTGCAGACGCGAACGGTCGGCGAAGGGAGGAAATGAAATGAAGGTGAAAAGAGTCGCCAGCTAGGCATTTTTATCCCGAAGGAAAGGTAATGCTGCATAAACCTAGAAAAAGATGGTTAAGACGATCGGGAACCAGAGAAACTGAGAAAGGGGGTTGATTACAACTTGGGAAGGTATTAGAACCCAAATTGTCCGTCGTACTCAACGGGATCCACGCTTGAAAGTTTGTGTTTAAAAGGGGTAGTGTATGTGTTGTCTGTGTGCAAGAGCTGGAAAAGGAATATACAAGTGTCAGTGCAAGAAATTGAAGTGAAATGCTCGGGAATGAGGCTTAAAAAGAATGCTGAAAGAGGGGGAAGACACAGAGACTTTTGTTCGATAACTGTAAAGTTATGCCTACGTATCCTCTCGTGCAATGAGGAAGTCAGAACACCGTAGTTCGACTCAAAGATACTGAAAGATAAATTGACTAATGAAATGCTTGCTTGTCTATGCTCAAGTGTATGACTTGCCTGGCTCAAGTGCTAACTGTCTTGCATTAGACGGAAGAAGTGAGTTCTCGTTTATGAGTGAAGATGATGAGAAAAGAATCCCGAAGGAGACGATTATTGTTTGTTTTTGTGTTTTCAATCTTTTATTTGTTTTTGTTGTTTTTGCATAAGTTAATGAGCTTAAGCCTAAACCAAGGGTTAGTAAACTCGTCATATCCTCCCTTTGATTAGGGATAATGAGAATACCTTAAGTATGAGATAAACATCTCAACTTAATTACCATGATGATGTAGGATTAAGATCATTAACCTACTTGTGATTATTTAGATGTTTTTGAGTTTTTTTTTAGTGTTAAGTAATGAGTTTAAGCCATAATCAAGGATTAGTGGACCCATTACACCATCCTAATAGAAGGATAATAGATGAGCACACTTAAGCTGGGGAAGATACCTCAACTTAATCCATGATTAGGGATTAACCTCATGACAAAACAAGCCTTTATTAAAATGAATTTTAATTAAGGATGAGATTAAGAAGTGAATTTTATGATTTGTAAGACAACTTGAGGGGGACTTGTCCATTAACACTAGGGTTAGTCCTTCTTAACCAATAAAGGAAGAATTAGAACCCTAATGCAAGGCCCAAGTTACAAGCTATTGTCTTAGTGATTATTAAGATGGATTGATTAAGAGGTTTAAACAAATTAAGGGTTTAACACTTAGGATTAAAGTTATACACTCCATCCTAAGAGAAGGATGCAGGCATAACCCTAATCACAAAGTCTTAAAGCCTTAAAGGTTTAGTCTCTAATGATGAGATGAGAAGAGAGACACAAAGAAGACACAAAGGTAAAAGCTAAAGGGGGACTAATAAAAACCCTAATTATTGTCATGCTTGGATGTTCCTATGGTTTGTAAGGCTTGCAAGAGATCTTCAAAGAAGTCACCAATGGAAGAAGCAGATGAAAGGAGGAGAAGCAGAAGAAACAAGTTACTTACTTCACTGAAGAAGATAAGTAACTTGGAGAAAGAAAGTGAATGATGAACATGAATGAGAAAGCTCTCTCTAAAGCAAGGAAAAATGCAGCAATGATGCATAACAAGAATGAGAAGATAAATGAGAAATGAAGGAAAATTCACTTCTCAAGTTACTTACCACCTGAAAAGGTTAGCATAAAGGAAAGAAATGAAATGAAAATGAAACATATGCAAAGGTAAAACCAAAAACCAGAAGCTAACACATGATGAAAATGATGCTATGAGATGATGCAAAGGCATGTCAAGTGTTATGAATGTTCATGTGAGAGAAGGAATGCAAAAGGAGCATGCTTTGAAGTATGAAAACACATGTATGTTTATGAAATGAAATGGATGCAAAGCATGGAAAATCTATGAATAAATGACCAAGAAATGTTCAAGCAATGTCTTAAGATGGCATACAAGTGCTTATAATGTCATGGCAAGTTCACATGTTCATGCAATGCAATGTAAGATGCAAGTATGGATGCAAGATTAGGGTTACATGAAAGGATGAGATGCAAATGTAAAAAACAGAAGAAAATCATATGATAAAAAATTGCAAATGAACTCAAAGGAACCCTAACCCCATATGATATCACTCCCCAAAGGAGAAGGTCTAACTCTTAACCTAAAGGAAGTTATGATTTTTCTAAGTTAATTAGGGTTTTTGGGTATCTTAAGAGGAAAAATGTAAATCAAATTGAAAATGAAATATAAATTCTTGGCAAAAATATCCTATAAACTACATGCTATATGGAAAACAAAACAAAAAGAATCATTGTCAAACCCTTCATGGTTAGGCAGAAAAGAATTTTCAAAGTTAGGGTTCTAAAAAGGGAATTTTATGAACCCTAAATTCAAGAAAAATGTCAAAGTTGGATCAAAACCAAAAAGAAATTTGTATGAATAGTTTGACAATGTTTCTAAATGTCCTAAGATACAATATGATTTTTTTTGGAATTTTTAGAAACCTAAATGGTATTTTAATTAATTAATTTTCATTAATTAATTAAAATAAACATTTAAATATTTTAAAAATGATTTTAAAATGCAAAAAATTAAAATTAAAATGGTTTTGGGTGAAGAAAAATATTTGAAGACAAAATGCAGAAGAAAAATATTTTTTGGGATTTTCTAAGTATTTTAAATAAATTGAACAAAATAAATGCTATTTAAATGAAATAAAATGAAAATAAAAGAAAGTAAGACAATCCAATGGACAGGATTTGAACTGGGGAGATCCTGGTTGACCAGCGCGCAAATGAGTGGCTGAGATGCATTCTGGATAATTAATCCATATTAAATTAATTAATTAAAAGTTAGGGTTAAGTGAACGGATCCCAACCCTTCATACACGCGCGAAACTCGCATCTAACGCTCCAAATTCAAACTTGGCTAATCACCTGAGATTAGTCCTAATTATTTTCAGATGACCGGAATAGTGCTCCGGTCATCTTCTCCGGCAGCCCAAAATGCTATCTCTCTCCCTAAGCCTCTAAAACCTAATCTCTCTGCCCATAATCAAACCCCACGCATCACATAACAAGAATTATCCATCAAAACAAATTTATTTCACACATTTAAGCTGAATCGAAGCAAATTAGTTCTAGGTCAAAATTTTCAGAGAGCTCATACATGCTTAATACTTGATCATTTTCAAAACTAAACACATCAGGATCATCAATGAATCATGAAGAACCATTTAGGAACTTAAAAACACATTTCTGGAAAAACTATTCTTGAGGTTACCTGAGCTTGAGCTTTCTCAGTTTGGAGCTTTTGGTCCTCTTCTCTTGTGCAAATCCACTCCTCTTGACCTCCTGATGATGTTGGAATGCTTTGATGGAGCTTAGAATGGCTGGGATGAAAGCTTACACTCTTGCTGCACCAGAATCGTGTTTTGTGTAGAGGGGCTTTGAAGCTTGTTTGATGGTTGGTTTATGTTCTAATGATGATGGTGAGTTGAATAGTGAAGTTTGTTTGTGATTTTAATGGCTGGAAAGAATGTTTCGAAAGCTTTTGCTTTTGGGGTGATTTTGAGAAACTTGGTGATTTTGAGGTTCCAGGCCCGTGTGTTGTGTGTTATGAGTTGCTTTTGATCCACATAACCATGTTTGATAGGTCAGAAAGTGGGTGGTGGCCTGTGGTGATTGGTATGGGCAAGTTGCCAAAATGTCAACATAACTTGTAGTTGAGGTATGGGCTATGGCAGGGGTTGTACAAATGCATGTCTGGCCCCATCATTAATCAAGGAGAGCCATGGGATTGAGATTATGCAGCTGGATGTCTTAGAAGCAAAGATCTCATAGGTTTTGCAAGTGTTATGTGATTTTCCCCCTTTGAGAAATCTTGAAGTGCAAGGCATGAAAACAAGTGGTTCTTTGGGCAATCTTGGTCACAATGCATTGTATCATGTATGTATGATGTTTAGAGAGTTATTAGAGGTCACAAAATGACTTGGTTTGTGAAATTGCAAAAAATCCTCTTTGGTGTGAAAGTGAAAATTATGTGATTTTTACCAACTTTGCCAAGCCATAACTTGAGTTACACAATGAATTAGAACTTGTTCTTGTGCTTTTTGAAAAGGGAATGATCCAATCTACAACTTTCATCACCAACAATTTTTCATTTGAAGCATTTTTGGTTGAGAAAGAGGAGGTTGAAAAACTTTCCCAAAATGGAAAGTTTCCATTACAAGTCATTTCCATTTTTGGCAACTTTTGGTTTAGCTCAATTTTCTTCAATTTTGTGAACTTACAAGAACTTAAATGATCAAATAAAGATCATATAACTTCAATTTGATGAAAAATCCACTTTGGTTCCATTGTTGGGGGCCTCAGATGCCCTGATTTTGCTCAGACTTGCTCAAGAAGTTACCTAGTGAACAGATGACTTCCACAATGAATTTATTCATCAAAATTGGTACACATGATACTTATAACATATTGAGACCATTATAAACAAGAATGACCAAAAAAATTGGAGTTATGGCCTCTGAAACCAAAACCCTAATTTCAGGTCATTTGTGCAGTGAAACCCTAGCTCTGCTTCCATGCTTTCCAAGTTCTTGTGATTTTTTGACTTCCTTGACCTTTGAGGGATATAACATGATGATATAACACACATGGACCCTCTTGGAATGATTGGAGACCTTTGGAGTGGCTCAGATGGATCCTTGGATTGCTCAGATCACAAACCCTAGATGCAGATGAACTTGAACTAATGCAGATGAAACAAAAATGCAATATGAGATGATATGCTTAAACTTATGCAAAGATGAAAGATCACAAGCCATGGTGTGAACTTAGTGAGGGAAAATTTGGGGTGTTTACAGCTGCCCCTATTCAAGCATGAGTTAGCTCTGCAGGATGTAAGCGTCTGGCTTAACAGACAAACAAGATAACTTATGGTTGAATACCGAAGACAGTCCGAACTTTTCACTCACTGGGGAGAAGAAGAAAAGGGATATAAATTGTAAAAATAAAGTATAGTATGATTATCAAATGAAGGCGATGGAGGACGACCATCGAGCAGAGGACGACTACTGGGGATAAAGCAATAACGGGGGCGACCGACATGTTGGAAAATAAAGAGATGGGGACGGCCATCTGGTAAGGAAATAAGACTCTATAGGGATTTGAAGGTAAATTCAATGATGGGGACAACCATCAGGTTTGCAAAGTAAGGTAAACAATGATGGGGACAACCATCGGTTCAAAGAATAAATGAAATAAATGATGAGGGACGGTCATCAAAGGTGAAGGGCGATCACCTAGCAGGGGACGACTGCTCTTTATCACGACATAGGACGAATGTCGGATAGAAAAAGTCGATGAAGGGGACGGCCATCAGATAAGCATGATGAAGGACGATCATCAAGAGGTGAAGGATGATCACCTAGCAGGGGACGGCTGCTAAATATCACGACATAGGACGAATGTCGGATAACAAAATCAATGATGGGGATGGCCATCGGATAAAAATGATGAAGGACGATCATCAAAAGGTGAAGGACAATCACCTAGCAGGGGACGGCTGCCGAAAGATCATGACATAGGACGAATGCCGGATAGAAAGGTTCCAATAATGGAGATTCCACTGGGGAAAGGGATGAGGGACAGTCATCCAAAGGTGAAGGACAATCATCTGGCCGGGGACGGCTGCCGAAAGTATCACGACATAGGACGAATGTCGGATAGAAGAAAGTTGTTTTTATTGGTGACTTACTGGGGAATGGTAAGCATGGACGAGTGCTTACGCTTTCAAAAATAAGAAATATAAGTGTTTGACATTGTGTATAGATTAAAGATGCGGACGAGCATCCTTAGGACCATGATACAGACGAGTATCAGTAGAAACAAACGTTGACGCGTGTTCAGAGATGATGATGCGGAAGAGTACCAACTGGTTAACAAAGAACACAGACGAGTGTCGAATCTGTTAAGGAGTAATATATATACAAGATACGGACGAGTATCTGTATAAGTATGAGTGAGTGTTTGTGAAGTATGAGCAAGACACGGACGGGTGTTCAACTTGCTGGGGAAAGGTGACACGGACGGGTGTCAAGAGAGTGTATAGGTATCTGTAATCATAGAGGATGTTTGTGGTTTATATCTGCAGGGGAGTGATATGACACGGACGAGTGTCGAAAGGGTATATATGAACATGTATCTTTTGGAGAGTGCAAAGGGGACGCTTTGGCTTATATTTTCAAGGGGTGTGAGTCTTTATATATATTGCCGATGAGGTACTGTTGGTATATACAGGCGACTGGTTCGAACCTGACTTGTGATCATGCAAATGTTTGATTTTTGCCGTAATGCTCCATATTAGACGGAATGCTACGCTTTTTGGGGAAAGATGATGCGAATGCTATGATTATGCAAAAGAAACCGATCCAGGATTCGGATCCCGCTGCCGTGAGGATCTCTGGCTGATCTGCTTGGAAGGATATCCCAGCTGGGGATGAGATCATTGGTAGATCCGATAAGATATATAGGAGTTAGATATTCTTGGAAGTAAGATTATTTCCTGCAAGCATTTATTAAGAACGACTCATTTGTTTTATGCAAATATTATATCATGGATATTGGACATTTTACAAACAAAACAAAAATGTATGAAACGAGGTGTGACTGAAAATATGATTTTATTAATCTGGGTGCCCTGAATTGGCAAATACAGTCAAAGGAACAAATCCCCTGGAATGAGGAGATTGTTACAAATTGAGAAAAAGTAAGAGTGCTAGCAATGTTGATGACACTTTGGTGAGCTTCCTTTGCTATGACCTGTATGACCTTGACGTTCTTCTCACCTGCTTTCTGAAGAAGGTTGATTCTGACCGATGATTTATCCTTCCGAAACTTGTCGTGTTGTAAGTGACACAGACGAATTCAGAATGCAGTTGTTCGCTTATTCCCTTATTTTGTGTGGATCTCCCTTTCGGGTTTTCAATCCACCGGGATACCCATTTTTGCCTGAGTTGTCCAATGCGGCTTTTCAACTCAGCGGGTGTACATTTTTTTCAATTTTCCCTTATTTTTTCCCGAGTCTTTTATTCTGTTTTTGACTCGCCGGGATGCCCTGTTTTTGCCTGGACTTACATTCTATTTTTATGTCCAGCGGGTCATTTTATGAGAAGTATTTTTTAACTGCATCTGAATTCACAGGGGATAAGAAATCTTCACCATCCATAGTAGTGAGTATTAGTGCTCCACCAGAGAAAACCTTCTTTACTATGAACGGACCATCGTAGTTTGGAGTCCACTTGCCCCTGTGGTTTGTATGAGGAGGAAGAAGTCTCTTCAGTACAAGATCTCCTACTTGGTATTCCCGAAGTCTGACTTTCTGATCAAAGGCTTTCTTCATCCGCTTCTGATACAACTGCCCATGACAAATTGCAGCTAATCTCTTTTCTTCGATCAGATTCAGTTGATTGTACTGAGAACGGACCCATTCTGCTTCATTCAACTTTACATCCATCAGTACCCGTAAGGAGGGTAATTCAACTTCAACAGGTATGACTGCCTCCATACCATACACAAGCTGATACGGTGTTGCCCCAGTAGATGTTCTGATTGAGGTATGATACCCATGCAAGGCAAATGGTAGCATTTCATGCCAGTCTTTGTAAGTAACCACCATCTTCTGCACAATCTTCTTGATGTTCTTGTTAGCTGCCTCAACAACGCCATTCATCTTTGGCCTGTAAGGGGAGGAATTGTGATGTTGAATTTTGAAGTCCCGACACAGTTCTGCCATCATTTTGTTGTTCAAATTAGAACCGTTATCAGTAATGATTCTCTCGGGAACTCCATACCGACAGATGATGTCTCTTTTCAGAAATCTGGCTACCACTTGTCTGGTGACGTTCGCATATGAAGCTACTTCAACCCATTTGGTGAAGTAATCAATGGCTACCAAGATGAATCTGTGGCCATTTGAAGCAGTCGGTTCAATATTTCCAATCATGACAATGCCCCACATAGCAAAGGGCCAAGGTGAAGACATCACATTCAAAGGATTTGGAGGCACATGTACTTTGTCTGCGTAGATATGACATTTGTGGCACTTTCTGGCATAGGCACAACAGTCTGCATCCATTGTGATTTAATAGTAATCTGATCTTAACAATTTCTTAGCCATTGCGTGTCCTCCAGCATGGGTACCGAAAGATCCTTCATGCACCCCGTGCATCAGCAAGTCTGCTTCTTTCTTATCAACACATCTGAGAAGAACCATATCAAAGTTTCTTTTGTACAATGAACCATCAACATTAAGGAAGAAACTACCAGCCATCCTTCTTAATGTCTTCTTATCATTGGATGATGCCCCAAGTGGGTATGTTTGTTCCTCCAAGAAGCTTTTGATATCATGGAACCAAGGCTTGTCATCTTTAGCAATGTCCACAGAGAATACATATGCTGGTCGGTGTAGTCTGGATACCGAAATCCGAGGCACAAAACTGGCAGTTTGAACCTTGATCATGGAGGAAATGGTAGCCAAAGCATCTGCGAACTGATTTTCGTCTCGAGGGATATACTCAAGTTTGACTGTTGTGAAGAAAGTCAATAATCTCCTCGTGTAGTCACGGTATGGAATCAGATGCTCTTGATGAGTGTACCATTTACCGTTGGTTTGATTGATTACCAAAGCTGAATCCTCGAATACAGTTAAAGTCTTGATCCTGAGGTCAATGGCTTCCTCAAGACCCATGATACAGGCTTCGTATTCAGCTTCATTGTTAGTGCATGCAAAGGTGAGTTTTGCCGAGAAAGGCATATGAACTCCTTTAGGTGTAATGAGCACTGCACCAACTCCACAACCATTCATATTGACTGCCCCATCAAACATCATTGTCCATTCTTCTTCTGGGTCAGGCCCTTCAGTGTGGATAGGCTCTTCATGATCTTTTGCTTTCAGGAACATGATGTCTTCATCAGGGAAGTCAAATCTCATTGGTTGGTAATCATCAATGGGTTGCTCAGCTAGATAGTCAGACAGTACACTGCCTTTGATGGCCTTTTGAGATGTGTATTGAATGTCATACTCTATCAGAATCATTTGTCATCTTGCAACCCTTCCGGTAAGTGTTGGCTTCTCAAATATGTACTTGACTGGATCCATTTTTGAAATCAACAAGGTAGTGTGAGTCAACATATACTGTCTTAGTCGGCGAGCAGCCCACGCTAAAGCACAACAAGTTTTCTCGAGCAGTGAGTAACGTTGTTCATAGTCGGTAAACTTTTTGCTTAGGTAGTATATTACATACTCTTTTCGACCAGACTCGTCATGCTGGCCCAACACACATCCCATTGATCCTTCTAATACTGCCAGATACATTATTAGAGGTCTTCCTTCAACTGGAGGCATAAGAATGGGAGGTTCTTGTAGGTACTCCTTGATTTTGTCAAAAGCCTTCTGACAATCTTCGTTCCACCTGACCGTTTGTTCCTTTCTTAACAATTTGAACAGGGGCTCACAGGTTGCGGTAAGATGAGATATGAACTTCAATATGTAGTTCAATCTACCTAAGAAACCCCGAACTTCCTTTTTAGTCCTTGGTGCAGGCATCTCCTGAATGGCTTTAACTTTATCAGGATCAACTTCAATTCCTTTTTCACTTACAATGAATCCCAGCAGCTTACCGGAACGTACCCGAATGTGCATTTGTTGGGGTTTAGCTTTAGCTGATACTTTCTCAAACACTTGAACAACTTCAGCAGATTCACCAGATGATCTTCTTCAGTAAGGGACTTGGAAATCATGTCATCCACGTAGCATTCAATTTCTTTGTGGATCATATCATGGAATAACGTTACCATAGCCCGTTGATAAGTCGCACCGGCATTCTTCAATCCAAAAGGCATTACCTTATAACAAAATGTACCCCAGGGTGTGATGAAGGTGGTCTTTTCCATCTCTTCGGGTGACATCCTGATCTGATTATACCCGGAAAAACCATCCATGAAGGAAAACACCGAGAACTGAGCTTTTTTGTCGACCAATACATCAATACCGAGAACTGAGCTTTTTTGTCGACCAATACATCAATGTGAGGTAAAGGGAAATTATCCTTTGGGCTAGCTCTATTCAGATCCCGGTAATCCACACACATCCGTTCTTTGCCATCCTTCTTAGGCACTGGTACAATGTTCGCAACCCACGGCGGGTAACTAGTTACAGCAAGGAAACCGGTGTCCCACTATTTTTGTACTTCTTCTTTTATCTTCATAGCCATATCTGGAAGAGTACGGCGTAGCTTCTGTTTCACTAGTGGACAATCTTCTTTCAAAGGCAGCTTGTGCATAACAATGTCTGTATCTATACCTGGCATGTCTTGATAGGACCAAGCAAAGATGTCGCCGTACTCTTGAAGCATATCAATAAGCTGTTCCTTCACTGAATCTTGTAGATCGGCCCCAATCTTCACTTCTTTCAAGTCTTCTTCGGTACCAAGATTAACTGTTTCAACCTCCTCCTGATGAGGAGTGATCACTTTCTCTTCTTGCCTCAAAAACCTGGCTAACTCTTCAGGTAACTCATAGTCTTCTTCAACCCCTTCATCAGCTTGATTAATTGGATTGTCGAAGTCATACAAGGTCATAGCAGTAGTGTTGTCGGTGCAATCTGGAGGATAATCTCTGCAAGGGTTGAATTGGTTCATTTTAGTGATCCGTTTTAATCTTGTTTAGAAAAAGTGAAAATGAAATTAGTTATTTTGAAAACATTGCCATTTTATTGTTTTGTACAAAAGTGAAAAATGAAAAGACAGTGAGCGAAAAAGAGACTCGTTTGCAAAAGATGTCTGATATTCATTGATTAATCATTTGCACAAAATTACAATATGGCCCTATTACAAAATGAGTCCCGACACCTTGGGCAAGATGCAGGACTTGATGCATTCTAAAAAGACAGGAAATAATAATTACTCTGCAGGAGTAACCCTTATAATTTCCTGGGAAGACCAGTTAAGGACTTGGTTCCCCGGGATCCTTGGACGTATCCAGCTTTCCAGGTTGCGGCCGCTTTCCTCCTCGTCTTCCAGATTATTAACAACATCTGGGGTGAGTATCCCCCCACTGATAAATTTGGGCTCCCTGGAAGCCTCTGATTGATCCTGTCGGAATGGTCTGTAACCCAAACCGAATCTATCTTCCTTATTTTCCACTGGCAGCAGCTTACCCCAGCCTTGAGCATTACCTTCTTCAACAACCTTCCGGGCTTGCTGGTAAGAGACAATTGAAGTCCCCATCCTGTCTTCCTGGGATGCAGCAAATACTTCAGTAGCCTCATTGACATTCAGGGCCTCGAACCCTTGGCTCATCGTCTCATGGATTTCACCATCCATTTCAATATACTTATATGTAGCCAGATGGCTAACAAATATGTCCTCTTCACCACAGATGGTGATAATCTGTCCTTCCCATTCATACTTCAGTTTCTGGTGAAGGGTCGACGTTATTGCTCCTGCGACGTGAATCCAGGGTCGACCTAACAAACAGCTGTAAGCCGGCTGTATGTCCATCACATAGAAAATGGTTTTAAAGACTTGTGGACCGATTATCACCGGAAGCTCCACCTCTCCAAGAACAAATCTTTTGGAGCCATCAAAAGCCCTGACCACAAGATTACTTGGCTGGAGAGCTATCCCATCATACTCGAGCTTGACAAGGGCTTTCTTGGGTAAGACATTGAGTGAGGACCCAGTGTCTACAAGAACATGAGATAATACAGCTCCTTTGCACTCCAGGGTTATGTGCAAAGCTTTATTGTGGAGACGTCCTTCTGTTGTTAAATCAGCATCAGTGAAACCTAGCCCATGGCTAGTATTGACATTTGATACTATTATTTCCAGCTGATTCACAGTGATCTCTTCTGGCACGTAGGCAGCGTGCAGAACTTTGAGTAGTGCATCCCGATGGGCTTCGGAACACAACAACAGGGGTAGTATAAAGATCTTTGAAGGAGTCTAGTGGAGCTGGTCCACAACTTTATAGTCACTTCTTTTAATAATTCTCATAAACTCATCCACATCTTGATCTAAGGATGATTTATGAATTTCCTTTGGTGCAGATTCTTCCGGTATCACACTCTTCCCTTTGGCTTTGGCAACAGCCTCTGCCTCAGTGTTGGTTCTAGGGACTTGTGATGCAAAGAGACGTCCACTTCGGGTGAAGCCCTCGCCTCCCCCAACATTATCCACTTGGGGAGTGAGAACTGGAGAATCAAGAAGGTCTTTCTCTCTGTTGCAGTACAGATCAACACCATAATGCCATGGTATAGCATTGTCTTTATCATATGGGATCGGCCCGGGCACCATGATAGTGACTGGGCTCACTGCAGCATATGTTGGGACTGTAATAGTCTGTGGATCATAAAAAATAGTAACATGACCTCTGGTGGATGTTGGTGGAGGTGAATTGAAGCTTTGTTGAGACTGTTGAAAGTTGTTGGAATTCGGGACCGTTGTCGGGTCATAATAAATTGTGATAGTGGAAACATCATTATTGGTTGTTGAAGTTGTAGTAGCTGGTGCAAATGAATTGTTGCATGTTGAAGTGACAGATGGAATGATTGCTGAAGTTGTAGCTGAATCGGTTGGAACTATGGTTGTTGCAGTTGTAGCAGAAACACTTGGAAAGATGGTTGTTGCATTTGTAGAAGATTCACTTGTTATTGACAAAAGAGTTGTTGGTGTTGTAGAAGCGGTGGTTGTAATTTGAAGAATGCCTTCTTTAATCAAATCATTGATGCCTTTCCTCAAGCTGGCTCACCCATTCTCAGAAAGTTTGCATAATTCACAACAGGCCTAACAACCTGGCAACACTTGGCACTTTAAGAGCTGGGCTTTAACCTCTGCCAGAGGTTTCTGAATACATGAAATGTCTTCTATTAAACTCATGGGTGAACCATCCTCTACAACATTAATCCTTGGCCCACTGTGGCTGGGCATAGGATTTTTCATTACATTGGGAGGAAGTGCAAAGTTCAGGGCTTTTGAATCTACCAGATCCTGAACCTTCATATGCAGAGCTCTACATTTTTCCGTAGAATGACCAGGTGCGTTGGAATGAAAAGCACACCTAGCATTGACATCATAGTTCCTAGGAAGGTTTTGAGGATCAGGTGGAGCCAATGTCCTCAACTCAACCAGATTGAGCTTTAGGAGTTGTGGAAGTAGTGTAGCATATGGCATTGCAATGGGGTCAATTACCCGGTTGACCTGAGATGGCCGCTGTTGAAACGGGCGTTGTTGTTGATTGTTGTTGTTATTGTTTGTATGATCTCTATTGCGGGAACTGTTGTTGTTGCGGAAAGTGTTGTGGTTGTTGAGCATACTGAGGAGGTGGAACAAGGATAGTAACGACAACAATTGTTCTGGACAAGTATTGGGGTCTCCCTCTTCCCATGTGCACAGAGTTTGTCTCACCGGATCTACGGGGCCCAGCAAATGGTTTTCTTGTACTGCTTGAACTGGAACCGTTATCGGAGATCTTTCCCATCTTCAATAGGCTCTCTATCCTTTCCCCAACTATCACCACATCTGCAAAGCTGGTAGAAGAAAATGCAGCCAATCTATCAATGTAAGTTCCTTGGAGAGTATTCATGAACAAGTCTTCCATTTCCCTTTCAGACATGGGGGGTTGAACTGTAGCAGCAAGTTGCCTCCACCTTTGGGCATATTCTCTGAAGCTCTCACGGGAAGATTGAGACATCCCCATTAGAAGGGTCCTGTTTGGGGCCATGTCCAAGTTATTCTGATACTAACGGATAAAAGCTTCAGCCAAGTCTTTCCAGTTCCTCACTGTGGCTCTAGTCAAATGGGAATACCATTCTCGGGATGCCCCTGTTAGACTATCCTCGAAGTAAAACATCCACAGCTTCTCGTCCATGGTGTATGCTTTTAATCTTCCCAAGAATGATTGAAGGTGGGTGCATGGGCAAGATGTACCATTATACCTTTCAAAACACGGGGGTTTGAACTTGTGAGGAATTCTCACCCCTTCCACCAGTCCCATGTCCATTACATCAAACCCTAGGGAATTCTGGGATTCAAGAGACCTCAGCTTCTCTGCAATTTCATCCAGCCTACGGTCGTAAAATTCGTCTCCAGCCCCAACAACTGTAAACTGCTCCTCTTGAGGATCCTCTTGCAAGACCCTTCCTCCAGCAGTGTTACCCCGAGTATTCCTTATGGCATTGATTTCTGGGTTTAGATGAGGCCCAAACTCTGGTGGATCAGTGCGAGGCTGCACGTGATCGTTGTTACTGGTACCTCCTGTACTTTGATGGTGTTCTTCAGGAGTTTGTCTCTCAACCAATTCCCTCAGCCTTTCCTGGCTCTGAGCTAAATCAGTCATTACAGTCATGAATTGGGTCATCTGATTCCTCATCTCAACCCTTTCATTGGCCATTTGGGCCCTCACTTCATTCAAGTCTTGCTGAACTTGATCCATCTAGAGACCCGGAAGGTTGTTTCTCGTTGGGTACCGGTGTATTCTGTTGACAGGGAACACTCTTCTGCGAGCAATGTTTCCTGAAACCACAACAAAGTGAGAAACAACAATAAAAAAAAACCTACAAAACAAAGAAAATGTTAGTATGCAATGCAATATGCCTATTTGTCTTCCAAGGGTATCCGGTTTGGTTCTTTGGTTTTGACCTTTCCAGACCTCGAGGAAATGCTGATGATGTTGTAGAGATAGATAAAACCCACCAAAATGATACAAACTGATATTTTACAAAGAGGTGAAAATACATAGTTTGATTATAATACATCCCCATGGTGGGTCAAAATACAACAACAAAAGAAAATAACAACAAAAGGAAAGTACAAGCAAAAGAGTTAAACATCTAATCCAAAGTCATCCTCCCTGACTTCCTTCAGGAGGGCCTCAGTCACTGGCCCTACTGGGTGCTCTGTGATAGTCCTGATGAGGAAGTTCTTGGTAGCAATGGCACTGGTTAGCTTCTTATGCTTGTCCTGATCCTTTGACCTCTTCAACCCCTCCCGGAGTTTCAATTCAGATTTCTCCCTCTGAGCTGCCAATAATGCCTCCTGATGCTTCTTCTCACTAGCTTCCAACTGCTCTATCTTTGCCGGAGTCCTTTGATCTTCTTGTGCATGGGCTTTAGTGATCCTAATCCACCTAGCCTGGCTCTCCTCTAGATAATGCTCTGCCCTAGCCTTCTGAGTCTTTGCTTCCTTGCAAGCATTCTTCAGTACTAACTCCCCTGCCCTAGCCTTCCTGATGTAGTCATTCGTCTTCTCAATCTTGGTTAAGTGCTCAATTCTGGGCCTTTCCAATCTCTCATTATCCAGACACCTGTCATTTCTCTCCCAGAGAGTCTTCTTCAAGGCTTCAGACAACTGAGTATTCCTCTCTTTCAGCTTTTCAAACTCTTCCAAACTGACAGTAGTTGCAGGTTGTACTGTAGAAGGCCCAGGTACATCTTCTAAGGTAAATGGCATCCGGGTGATCCGAGCTCTGGTATGAGACCAATCAGAATACTGTGATGAAGCAATGTTGTTGCACTTGCCAAGGATGGTTGTTCCCTTGGTCTGAATGTTATCCCAAGCCCAGGCAGCTTGTCTGACAACAACAGAGTTGGGTTGAATTTCATAGTAAAGAGTTTCAGCAAATCTTGTCCTCTGGGAGGATGAACCAAAGCATACCCTAATTGTCTTTTAAACAGTAAAGGGTTGTAGTGGATTCAACCTTTCACTCCTATCAAAGGCACATTAGGATATTGCCCAACACTAGTAATGATGTCTTTGCCTTTGGTGCTCTGAGTGCACCATCTAATGTCATTTGATGTCAAGGCAATAAATCTCTTAGCCCAATTCTTTTGCTGATGGGGGTTCAGGAAAGTATCTGATTTTGGCAAATGTCTTAGTAGCCAAGAGTAATAAAGAGGAGCACAACATCTGACCAATCTTCCTCTTTGCTTTTCATTCCTCTGATGTACTGAGTAGTAGAAGTCTCCCAGTAAGGTAGGAACTGAATTCCTCAGTAAGAACAGGTGAATGGCATTCTTGCTCACAAACTTTGGCTCATCTGCAAACAAGATAACCCCATATATACTGAGGGCTAGAAGTGCACAGACAACCTTCCATTCCCCTATAGCAGCATGCAGGGTAGCCTGGGAGATCAAGAAGTCTAGGTGAAGGCCTGGAACCCCAGCCTTGGTTGTCATGTTCTGATCAATGAGGGCAGGCTCCAAATGCAATGCCCTGGCTATGTCTTCATTTCTGGGAGCTACCATCTCTGGTTTGAAAGGAATCCCTCTCCTGATAGGAAGTCCTAACAACATGGAAAATTCTTCTAATAGAGGTCCCAACTAGAAATCAGGAAATGTGAAGCATCTGAGTGGAGGATCATAAAACTGCAAGCAAGTATGGATCATGCTCCTCTGAGATTCACCTAGATCCATGACCATGTCCAATATGCCTCCATAATGCTCCCGGAATAGTGGGACATGATCAGGGGTAATGAGGGACTGGATCTGCCTGATTCTAGTCAGGGTGGGCTCAAAGAAGTGGTAAGTGATGTTGCTCTTTCTTGAAGTGTCCATAGATGCTGGTGAAGAAGCTAAGAGCAACTGCTGATGAAGATCACTGACTGAGATGCTGGAGGTAAGTCTGTGACAAACTGATGAAGGTGCTGGAGAAGATGACTGAAGAAGTCTGAGCAACAGAAAGGGTCAAAACCAAACCAAAGATAATAAGACGGATACCCTGTAAAACAAATAAGCAAATATTAAATGATGTAGAGATGATCTATGCAAAATGATATGCAAAGGGTTTGTGATCAAGTGTTGGATCTGTTTATCTGCTTTGGTAAAAGTCCATGTATGTTTATAAGTCCGGATGGAGGCTTAGAAATCCCTTAACCAGGTGGGGGACTCAAATAAAGAGTCACAAGTCCAGGGTAATCACAAGAACTGTCCAAATAATACAACCTTACAGAATCTAGTAACAATGTATGATGATGCCAAGGGTTCCTGCAAACCTGCAAACATCCCAACCCCCTCACATATAATGTTCTAGAACAAGGATCCTCAGACTTGGATCAGTTATGAGAAGTGTAAACACTTCTAACCCGGAGGTACATTGTTTACAATAACCATAGAAGATCCTCCTCTAATTCACCTCAGATGCTGAAGGTCATAAAAAGGCCATCCAGACTTAGCAGGCTTCCTAGATATCCCTAGTACTACAGGAAATCTATAACACAAAGTTCTCAAGAAGAAACCCATGTCTGAACCGTGTTTCATATTCCCGCACCAGACCGAAATGGAATGGGAAAGAATATGAAGCCACTCTAGCCTATGTGTCACTCAGGTCCCCGGTATAGGACCTTAATCACTCAATGGAACCCACACCCATCAAAACAGACAAGAGATCCATCACATGATAATGACAGTATGAAATGCATAAAACTGTAAAAGAAAGAAATAAATAAAGTTGTACATAAAGCAATAAATAAAGTAAATAAATAAGCACAAGTAGCAGATAACACCCCTGTAAACACAAATCAAACAAGCGCTAGGAGGAACCCACAAAAAGAACCAGAAGCCCTGGTTGCAATATAAGGGTCCCCAGTAGAGTCGCCAAGCTGTCGCTCCCACTAAAAGACACCTGGTCAGATAGGGTGCAGACGCGAACGGTCGGTGAAAGGAGGAAATGAAATGAAGGTGAAAAGAGTCGCTAGCTAGGAATTTTTATCCCGAAGGAAAGGTAATGCTGCATAAACCTAGAAAAAGATGGAAAAGTCGGTCGCGAACCAGAGAAACTGAGAAAGGGGGTTGATTACAATCTGGGAAGGTATTAGCACCCAGATTGTCCGTCGTACTCGACGGGATCCACTCTTGAAATTTTGTGTTTAAAAGGGGTAGTGTATGTGATGTCTGTGCGCAAGAGCAGGAAAAGGAATATACAAGTGTCAGTGCAAGAAAGTGAAGTGAAATGCTCGGGAATGAGGCTTTAAAAGAATGCTGAAAGAGGGGGAAGACACAAAGACTTTTGTTTGATAACTGTAAAGTTATGCCTACGTATCCTCTCATGCAATGAGGAAGTCAGAACACCGTAGTTCGACTCAAAGAGACTGAAAGATAAATTGACTGATGAACTGCTTGCTTATTTATGCTCAAGTGTATGACTTGTCTGGGTCAAGTGCTAACTGTCTTGCATTAGACGGAAGAAGCGAGTTCTCGTTTATGAGTGAAGATGATGAGAAAAGAATCCCGAAGGAGACGATTATTGTTTGTTTTTGTGTTTTCAATCTTTTATTTGTTTTTGGTGTTTTTGCATAAGTTAATGAGATTAAGCCTAAACCAAGGGTTAGTAAACTCTTCATATCCTCCCTTTGATTAGGGATAATAAGAATACCTTAAGTATGAGATAAACATCTCAACTTAATTACCATGATGATGTAGGATTAAGATCATTAACCTACTTGTGATTATTTAGATGTTTTAGAGTTTTTTTTTAGTGTTAAGTAATGAGTTTAAGCCATGATCAAGGATTAGTGGACCCATTACACCATCCTAATAGAAGGATAATAGATGAGCACACTTAAATTGAGGAAGATACCTCAACTTAATCCATGATTAGGGATTAACCTCATGACAAAAAAATCCTTTATTAAAATGGATTTTAATTAAGGATGAGATTAAGAAGTGAGTTTTATGATTTGTAAGACAACTTGAGGGGGACTTGTCCATTAACACTAGGGTTAGTCCTTCTTAACCAATAAAGGAAGAATTAGAACCCTAATGCAAGGCCCAAGTTACAAGCTATTGTCTTAGTGATTATTAAGATGGATTGATTAAGATGTTTAAAAAAATTAAGGTTTTAACACTTAGGATTAAAGTTATACACTCCATCCTAAGAGAAGGATGCAGGCATAACCCTAATCACAAAGTCTTAAAGCCTTAAAGGTTTAGTCTCTAATGATGAGATGAGAAGAGAGACACAAAGAAGACACAAAGGTAAAAGCTAAAGGGGTACTAATCACAACCCTAATTATTGTCATGCTTGGATGTTCCTATGGTTTGTAAGGCTTGCAAGAGATCTTCAAAGAAGTCACCAATGGAAGAAGCAGATGAAAGGAGGAGAAGCAGAAGAAACAAGTTACTTACTTCACTGAAGAAGATAAGTAACTTGGAGAAAGAAAGTGAATGATGAACATGAATGAGTAAGCTCACTCTAAAGCAAATAAAAATGCAGCAATGATGCATAAGAAGAATGAGAAGAGAAATGAGAAATGAAGGCAAATTCACTTCTCAAGTTACTTACCACCTGAAAAGGTTAGCATAAAGGAAAGAAATGAAATGAAAATGAAACGTATGCAAAGGTAAAACAAAAAACCAGAAGCTAACACATGATGAAAATGATGCTATGAGATGATGCAAAGGCATGTCAAGTGTTATGAATGTTCATGTGAGAAAAGGAATGCAAAAGGAGCATGCTTTGAAGTATGAAAACACATGTATGTTTATGAAATGAAATGGATGCAAAGCATGGAAAATGTATGAATAAATGACCAAGCAATGATCAAGAAATGTCTTAAGATGTCTAATATGGCATATAAGTGCTTATAATGTCATGGCAAGTTCACATGTTCATGCAATGCAATGTAAGATGCAAGTATGGATGCAAGATTAGGGTTACATGAAAGGATGAGATGCAAATGTCAAAAATAGAAGCAAATCACATGATAAAACATTGCAAATGAACTCAAAGAAATCCTAACCCCATATGATATCACACCCCAAAGGAGAAGGTCTAACTCTTAACCTAAAGGAAGTTTTGATTTTTCTAAGTTAATTAGGGTTTTTGGGTACCTTAAGAGGAAAAATGCAAATCAAATTGAAAATGAAAGATAAATTCTTGGAAAAAATATCCTATAAACTACATGCTATATGGAAAACAACACAAAAATAATCATTGTCAAACCCTTCATGGTTAGGCAGAAAAGAATTTTCAAAGTTAGGGTTCTAAAAAGGGAATTTTATGAACCCTAAATTCAAGAAAAATGTCAAAGTTGGATCAAAACCAAAAAGAAATTTGTATTAATGGTTTGACAATGTTTCTAAATGTCCTAAGATGCAATGTGTATTTTTTTGGAATTATTAGAAACCTAAATGGTATTTTAATTAATTAATTTTCATTAATTAATTAAAATAAACATTTAAATATTTTAAAATGCAAAAAATAAAACTAGAAATGTTTTTGGGTGAAGAAAAATATTTGAAGACAAAATGCAGAAGAAAAATATTTTTTGGGATTTTCTAAGTATTTTAAATAAATTGAACAAAATAAATGCTATTTAAATGAAATAAAATGAAAATAAAAGAAAGTAAGACAATCCAATGGACAGGATTTGAACTGGGGAGATCCTGGTTGACCAGCACGCAAATGAGTGGCTGAGATGCATTCTGGCTAATTAATCCAGATTAAATTAATTAATTAAAAGTTAGGGTTAAGTGAACGGATCCCAGCCCTTCATACACGCGCGAAACTCGCATCTAACGCTCCAAATTCAAACTTGGCTAATCACCTGAGATTAGCCCTAATTATTTTCAGATGATCGGAATAGTGCTCCGGTCATCTTCTCCGGCAGCCCAAAATGCTATCTCTCTCCCTAAGCCTCTAAAACCTAATCTCTCTGCCCATAATCAAACCCCACGCATCACATAACAAGAATTATCCATCAAAACAAATTTATTTCACACATTTAAGCTGAATCGAAGCAAATTAGTTCTAGGTCAAAATTTTCAGAGAGCTCATACATGCTTAATACTTGATCATTTTCAAAACTAAACACTTCAGGATCATCAATGAATCATGAAGAACCATTTAGGAACTTAAAAACACATTTCTGGAAAAACTATTCTTGAGGTTACCTGAGCTTGAGCTTTCTCAGTTTGGAGCTTTTGGTCCTCTTCTCTTGTGCAAATCCACTCCTCTTGACCTCCTGATGATGTTGGAATGCTTTGATGGAGCTTAGAATGGCTGGGATGAAAGCTTACACTCTTGCTGCACCAGAATCGTGTTTTGTGTAGAGGGGCTTTGAAGCTTGTTTGATGGTTGGTTTATGTTCTAATGATGATGGTGAGTTGAATAGTGAAGTTTGTTTGTGATTTTAATGGCTGGAAAGAATGTTTCGAAAGCTTTTGCTTTTGGGGTGATTTTGAGAAACTTGGTGATTTTGAGGTTCCAGGCCCGTGTGTTGTGTGTTATGAGTTGCTTTTGATCCACATAACCATGTTTGATAGGTCAGAAAGTGGGTGGTGGCCTGTGGTGATTGGTATGGGCAAGTTGCCAAAATGTCAACATAACTTGTAGTTGAGGTATGGGCTATGGCAGGGGTTGTACAAATGCATGTCTGGCCCCATCATTAATCAAGGAGAGCCATGGGATTGAGATTATGCAGCTGGATGTCTTAGAAGCAAAGATCTCATAGGTTTTGCAAGTGTTATGTGATTTTCCCCCTTTGAGAAATCTTGAAGTGCAAGGCATGAAAACAAGTGGTTCTTTGGGCAATCTTGGTCACAATGCATTGTATCATGTATGTATGATGTTTAGAGAGTTATTAGAGGTCACAAAATGACTTGGTTTGTGAAATTGCAAAAAATCCTCTTTGGTGTGAAAGTGAAAATTATGTGATTTTTACCAACTTTGCCAAGCCATAACTTGAGTTACACAATGAATTAGAACTTGTTCTTGTGCTTTTTGAAAAGGGAATGATCCAATCTACAACTTTCATCACCAACAATTTTTCATTTGAAGCATTTTTGGTTGAGAAAGAGGAGGTTGAAAAACTTTCCCAAAATGGAAAGTTTCCATTACAAGTCATTTCCATTTTTGGCAACTTTTGGTTTAGCTCAATTTTCTTCAATTTTGTGAACTTCCAAGAACTTAAATGATCAAATAAAGATCATATAACATCAGTTTGATGAAAAATCCACTTTGGTTCCATTGTTGGGGGCCTCAGATGCCCTGATTTTGCTCTTACTTGCTCAAGAAGTTACTCAGTGAACAGATGACTTCCACAATGAATTTCTTCATCAAACTTGGTACACATGATCCTTATAACATATTGAGACCATTAGAAACAATAATGACCAAAAAATTTGGAGTTATGGCCTCCAAAACCAAAACCCTAATTTCAGGTCATCTGTGTAGTGAAACCCTAGCTCTGCTTCCATGCTTTCCAAGTTCTTGTGATTTTTTGACTTTCTTGACCTTTGAGGGATATAACATGATGATAGAACACACATGGACCCTCTTGGAATGATTGGAGACCTTTGGAGTGGCTCAGATGGATCCTTGGATTGCTCAGATCACAAACCCTAGATGCAGATGAACTTGAACTAATGCAGATGAAACAAAAATGCAATATGAGATGATATGCTTAAACTTATGCAAAGATGAAAGATCACAAGCCATGGTGTGAACTTAGTGGGGGCAAATTTGGTGTGTTTACACTATGTTCAATTAATTTGGCACAAGTGCTCACACCTCCTAAGGGTTTTGTAATGGTTAAGGAACCAATGACACTGACGGTTTAAGCATCAATGAGGCTGTTGGGGTAACAATCACCCTTTTTGTCTTTGTGTTTGTAGCCACACGACTTTGCTTTAATTTAAAGATCTTTGTTTCGTAGTATTTTTATTTTCTTTTTTTTATTCTCTTTTTTTTAACAAGTCATGTTACACTGGCTGCCTTGACTTGCTTTGGAAGGGTTGTGACTGCCTCATTCTTTGGTTGATGAGGGATAATCATTGTGGTTCCAGGTCTTTTGACCTCTTGATATGGTATAATGAAAGGTAATAGATGCTCAGATGCGCACTCCTTACGATATTTGAACACTCGGTCAAACTAAACTGACGACTACCTTGCTCCTGGGTTAAAAGTGAGGTTTTTTTTCTTCCATTTTTTGAAAGAAAATACTACTTCTAGGCTCAAATGGGTTAGCGAGGGTCTATCTCCCTTATATCTCCGGTATTTGGGGATTTTAAACAACGTTTGTACTTCGTCAACAAGGTTTTATTCAAACAAACACATAATCAGAGATTTTGCGTTTTCACTTCGTCATCCTCCATCAAGAGTTTTAAGCAAGATAATTGGTATTGCAATGCAGAAAAACAAAATCATGAGTGAATACGAATGAATTACTTCAAGAAAAACATGTTCATTTCATTATGATTAACGTTAAAAAAAAAAATTCATACATGTAAATAGTGTCTGAACACACAATAGAAATTACAGACAAAAATGCAGTAAATAAGCTAAATGATTGCTATTATTGAGAAGGTATGACTCCATCTGGACTTATTACCTCTAAAGATGTCTTTGCGATCTGGGTGCTCAATTTGGTATGGAGGCTTCAATTTATGAGCATACCGTCTGGTGTGATGACCTTTGAGTTGATCAGATCCTGCACCTTGTGCTTGAACATGTTGTAATTGTCAGTCGTATGCCCAATTTATCATGAATGGAATTCACATGTAGCATCCATGTAATAGTCTAGAGGAATAGGATACGACATTGGCATGGTGTTCCTCAGCTGAATTAAAGAGCTTTTGAGCAAGCGAGCAAGTAATTGACTGTGAGGAATTGGAATTGGAGTAAACACTCTCTCGGGCTTCCTAAATCTGAGTTTCCCTTTTTGCTGATAGTTTTGTTGTTGATGCAAAATTGTGTGTTTAATTTCCTTCTGCTTCTTCCTTTCCATATTCATATGGGAAGTGAGAAAAGGTTGTTAGCATGATGACTTTAATCCCCAAGGCTGAAGAATACTCCCATGATTTGAGGTGGATCCTACAGAAAATAAAGGAATATTCACTCCCTTTGCAACCACCTGTGTAAGATCACTTGGTACATTCTTGCCAACTGGTGGGAACTCAGTTGCTTTTGAATCAATGAGCTCTTGAACCTCATACTTGAACCTTTTAGAGTTTTCCACGTCGTGACCATGTGCACCAGAGTGGAAATCACACCTAGCGTTGCCATTAAAATCTAGAGGGAGCTTTGCAGGAGGGTTCACTAAAGTGACGAGTTCAACCAGTTTGAGGTTTAGCAAACAAGGAAGCACAATAGTTAATAAACCCCCCCTCTTTTCATACTTATAGTGTATCGAATGATAAAAATCTCTTAATAGTGTCGGACTGGATTCCCGAAAATAAATATGCGGACAACATCCATATCTACAAACTCGACAACATTCGGGAACAAAGCAATCCCGTACACACATAAAGCTAAGAGAGCATTGAAAGTAATCCATCTTCCCACTATAGCAGATTTTTTAGCCTCATCTACCAGGAACTTCAAGTGATATCCTCGATAACCTCATTTCGTTGCTATACTTAATTCCAAAACAAATTTTCCCAAATAAAGAGTTGAAGCAGCCTCCCCAAAATCAGGGTCTTTCTTGTAACCATAAAAAGGTACTTCTTCTTTGACAGGAACCCCTAACAGATGAGCATACTCCTCAAGTGTCGGAACTAGTTGAAAATATGGGAACGTGAAACATCTCAGTGAAGAGTCATAAAACTGCAACATAGTATGAACGCCTTTGAGTTCATAGGTGTTGGCCATACAAAGAAAGTTCAATATCCTCCTGTATTTCTTTTTGAAAACTCCCAAAACCTCTGGGCGAGCCATAGACTTCATACTAAGAATGAGATCCAGAGTGGATGTGTGGAACTTATAGACAATGGTGGTCTTCAGTTTGCGCTTACTCATCTTAACAGAAATCCAATAAACGGGAATCAAAGGTAAAATGTAAACCCTGGAAATAAAAAACATGAATGTCAAAGCATGAAATGATGCGATGAATGCAACAACGTGGGATCATGACTGCCATATATATGCTGAACATTCTCCTGTACTGATATCTTAACTAACTGATTGTAACAAGTTGAGAAAACCAAGACCAAAATTCCACAAAAAACCTGAAAATCGGCTAGGTTGAAGGTTATGGTATCCTGTCAAAAGCCATTCCCTCTCACAGGTGTGCTCTTGGTCAATATCATGGACTCTCAAAGCCGAGAAACGATAATACGCTAACCATCTCCGAGAAATGGTTTAATATTACCATCTTAGGGAAGCAGTTTAATATTATTCACTGCTCAGGGAGGTATCAACCGAGTCCGGAAAAAACAAGCATCCCATAGTATCTCAGCTTCAAGCACTAAAATCGAGAAACCATAGTACATTCATCCCGAAGGGTACAATACTATCGTCATACGACCAGTTGCTTTAACTGAGTTCCCAAGGACACAACTGGGTCATTGTAAAGGTCACCATAGTTAGCAACTTTCGATGGGAATATTATATGGCCTGCACCAAATATGCAGTATAGAATATCTCCCAAAGAGAACCTCGTCAGGGTGTGGGTCTCGTGAACACTACACATGGCTAAATATCATGCAAGCGACATGATTATCCACTCTAATCATGTGTGTATACTCAAGCCTGGGTAGTGGGTTTATCTTTCAAAACCACCTAACCTGCAAAACAGAAAAACCAGCACAACCCATTCCAGTAGAGTATATGGTAGTAATGCAAATGCGATAAAACAAATGCAATAAAATAAATGCGATAAAGCAAATAAATAAAGTACATAAAGCAAATAAAAGCAAACAGATACACACCCAATAACAGAAATACACATGCTCTAGGATTGACTCACATAAGGAACTAGAGTCCCCACCAGAGTCACCAGCTGTCGCAACACAAAATCAACCGGCAGAAAAAACAGAAGAGTCGCCATCGATACGTTTTTTTATCCTAACGAGGGAAGGAGAACAATCAAAGAAAACCTGAGGGAAAAAGAAAAGAAGAGGTCATCACAACCAAGTCTATGCTCGGGAGTCGGTTACATGAAAGGAAGGTATTAACATCCCTTCGTGTCCATCGTACTTGATGGGATCCACGCTTGTTGCTCTGCTCAAAAGGTGTAGTCATATGAAGCTCCATTTGTTGATAAACTGGAAAGGAACTGGAAAGAAACGAGAATGAAAACAGAAAGAAAAAAAAACGAATGGGTGATAGAAAGAAACGTACTAGAGAGGGCATCGCACCCCAGCCTGACGTATCTCGTCGCAACAAGAATCAGAGTCCACGTAGTTCTGAACAAAATGGGATTTGGGTCGACAAGCATTGCGCTTGTGCCTACGTATATCCTAATGAGAAATAGACTGCCGTAGTTCGGCTAACTAAGGGCGACCACAGTCGTTTTGTGTTTTTTAAGTTGACAATGTCAAGTGCGTGTTCCAACAGTTAGGTGTTGCCACACAGGCGTTTACCTGTTTGTGGTAGAACGAACTCGACAAGTCTTGCGTCTTGCTCAGAATAAGATGAGAAAAGAATCCCGCAGGAAAGACGATTGAAGCTTGGTTCAAGTCTTTTAAAGAATTTTTTTTGTTATTTTTGTATTTATTAGATGTTTTTGGATTTTCTTTATGAGGAAGAAGAGAAAGACTCAAAGGTTTAAAAGAAAAATACTAAGGGGAGACTCGATCCTAGATGTTATCATGCAATGATTAATCCTATAGTTAAGGTTTTTATCCTATTTCAATTTAATTCAAAATTAACTTGGATTAGGCCCCTAAGGGAAAACTTGTGATCCAAGCAAAGTGCACAACAGATAAAAATCAACCACAACAAAGCAAATGAACAAAAACCAAGTAATTAAAACACAAAGTAAAAATCAAACCAAGGTATAAATGAGAAACGAGAAACGAACAACGATCCAACCTAAGGAACTACAAGGGCGAAAGAAAATTAATCAAAAGAATTAATTAAATTAAATCAAAATATTCAATAAAATTAACTCTTAAATAAATTATTTTATATTAAATATCAAGGTTTAATAGAACTAATAAACTTTGATCAAGAAAGTATTTTTTAGAGTTTTCGAACATAAAAGGAGAAATTATATTATCAATTAAATTAAACAGAATTATTTAATAAAATTAATTAATTAGATTAAGTAAAATTATTTAATATAATTTATTAAAAGAAATGTGTTTGGTTTTTTAGATTTTTTAATACAAGAAAATAATTGGAAAAAGAAAATTAATTAATAAAAGAAATAAGAGAAAAAAAGGTTATGGGCCAGGTTTGTAAGAATATCAGGGGGTGCACTTATCAGAAAAAACGTTGGGCCCAGGAAAACTAGGGAGTAGATCTGGTGCATTGATCATGAGGGAATTGAAACATTGATCTCATTAGAAGGGCCAAAAGCGAGGGTATACGGTAATGACTAATGGGGGAGACGCATGGAATCATGAAAACAAATAACAAACGGTGACAAGTGTGACCGGACTTTATGGCCAACCAACAACAACAACACGACATGGCGATCACGATGGGACTCTAAAAGGGTTAAAAAACATAGAAGAGTGTATCTCTTCATTTTTCAGAAACACAAACCTTTCTCACATTCCCTCTCTCTCAGCATCTCATGTCTCTCTCTGCAACTTTGAGACGTCGGAAACCTAACCTTCGTCGGAGAAGGCCGGTGGTTGACGGAGGTGCCACCGTCTTCTCCGAAGAGACACACTCAAAAACTCAAAAGTTTCACACGAACCCCACCTTATTTTTCACCCTCGTGTCAAATCTGATGTTAAATGTTTCAAAAACCTCACCACCAACTCAAACCGTAACCCCAAAAAAACCTAATTCTTAAATCATACCCAAATCCACCATTTATCATACTTAGAGATGCTACATACGCGGTTTAATATCAAAATAGAAATGCTAAGAAAAGTTCAAGGGTTTACCAGTGGCGAGAGCTTCACCTTGATATGAAGAGAGAAGGCCCTGATGGTAGTCCACGACGGAGCTCCAATGGTTGTTCAAGAAATTCGAGTAAGTTCGTCTTTACTCTTTCTCCTCCCCTATCTTCTTCTTTGAATTCTTCTGATTCTTCTTCTATGTTGCTATCTGCTTTGGTTGTTGCTTGTTATTTTGTTGTCTGGTATTGAGAAGGTCTAGCTCAACCTTTCTCAAACTCTAATGAATAGATTGGGAGTTCCTTAGAAATGAGCTTTAGTGTAGGGTTTTTTTGGATGATTTTGCTTCTGCCATTTTTTCTAGGGTTTTTAGTGTAGCTATTGTGGCTAGGTTTCCTTTCTTTCTGTGTCTGCGACGAGGTTTTTCAGTGCTGGTAGGCACCCCTCAATTATTGCCAAATGATTTTTTATAGAAGAATATTGTGATTTGGTACTTGTGAAATTAGAGAGGAATAGGAGAGAATAGTTGTGTGAGGATGTTGTGTGGACTGAGAAATTCGTTAGAAGTGGAGGTGCAATGAAATTTGTTGTGGGGTCAGATTTGTAACTCACTCTCTAAATTTGTATGTAGTGTGAGCTAGTAATTCTTCTAGAAACCTTTATGGTCCCTTTTGATTGAAACTCCTTTTCTAAAATTGTGAATTTGTCTGCGGTAAATTTTTTGTAACTCTGTTTTCACTGCTACAAACTTTAGTTTTACTACTATGTGGCTCTTTTCTTGTGGTAAACCTTAATTGTGGCCTTTAGATACTTCAAAATTGTCATTGAATATGCTTGATCATGACTGCATTCATGGGCCTGAGGATATGGGCGTGTCTTGGGCAACATGCATATGGGTTGATCAGTGTGAGCTCTCCACTTTGAGCAGACATAACTTCCAAACCATTGATCCTATAAAAATTCTCTAAACATGAAAATTGTAGAGGAGACAAAGATGAACAACTTTGATGTTTATAAATAAATCAATTTGGAGCCTTCTTGATGGAGTAATTCAGCTTGACATGTTGCATACCATTTGTTTGATGAATTGCCTTGCCTAGCGCGCGTGTGTGCATTTCCCTGTCTTGGTTTTTGCCCTAGTTTTGTCAATCTTTGAAGATCATAACTTTCTCAATTTTGATCCTATGAACATGATCCAACTATGGATTTAAAGCTTAAGATTCCCTCTTTCAAACAGTCCAAGTGAAATTTTTGTTTGACTTTTATATTGAGATAAGTCCTCTCTTGAACATGGCTGCAAAATGGACCAAAACATACTATTTTTGGAAACTCTATGATATTTTGGGATCAGGTACGTGATGTCGAATGGGATGTTTAAACACTTGAAGACTTAAACAAAACTTAAAGTGCAGGTAAATTAAATGACACAGGAAATTGTTAACTCAGTTCAGTGTATCTCCACACTTACATCTAGGGGCTACCAAGCCAGGAAGGAAATCCAATATAAGTAATATTAATTCTGGACTTAAACCACTCAGTTTAATCCTTCACTTAATATCTACCCAAGGCAATTTCTACCTAAAACACAACATAGATATGAGTACCAACTCACTCCCCCTCAATCACACAGTGATATGTTACAAGTTTAATAAAAATTGAAGTCACAATTCAAACACAACAACTTGATTTTACTTCACAGTTTCAATCAAGACACAATACACTTTTTGCTTAAAAGCTCATAAAGTGATACATAACTAAAACCCGCTATTAAACACAAACACCCTATTTAGTCTTCTTAATTTCGTACTCTATTCTGAGAGTTTCTGTTCCTTAAATAGATGCTTGGATTTTTGGGCTTTCTGTAGATTATCCAGTCCTGATACGCATGTTGTCATCACCTTGAATTAGGGTTTGTTACTTCCTTGATTCTAGGTGAGGTAGTTATTCTGTTATACTGAAATCAGATAACTAAGCTCCCTACAGATGCGCCTTGTATTGTTTATCCATTCACAATTAATTCCAGATAAATTACCTGAATTTACTCAGTTCTGTTATGCATCATTTAAGTCTGGTAGCAGGTTTGAGATGTCACAACATCTGGTGTGACATCCTGATGTCTAAACTTAATTCATTAACTTATACAATGTCACAACATCTGGTGTGACATCCTGAACTAAGTTCATTAACTTATACTCTGTTTGATAATGTCACAACATCTGGTGTGACATCCTGAACTAAGTTCAACACTTCTTGTTGATCAAAAATTCTGCCAATTCTAAACATCTACAAACTCCCCCTTTGGCTAATTTTTGGCTAACACAATCTTTTGGTTTTATCAGAGTGCAACAGAGTTTTATTTATCAGAGTGCAGCAGTTCTTTTCTGTTGAATCATGTGAGAAGTTTACTCCCCCTCAACCCTGTATGTATTCTGACTTGTTCAACATAAATTTTCTATTAAAAACAACTTAGTTCAGAAGCAGACATTAAATAGACAAACAACATTTTTCATTAATCAGGCAAACTGCAGCAGACATTGTTGTTGATCAGTACACTTGTTGTTGATCAGTACACTTCTCTTCTCCCCCTTGTTAGACAGAAATTGGGGCCAAATTTTACATAAGCAGAGATAAAAACAAAATTATAAAATCAAAATTACAATGCTGAAACAGGTAGTTCACTTTCCTCACACATTTTCACTCAGAGTCATCATATTCAGTATCCTCTTCCTCTTCAGATTCATCATCAGAGTCATCATCAGATTTAGCAGCATTCTGAGCACTCTCTTCTATCTCAAGTCTTTGAATAATTTCCTCAAGCTTTTGCTTCCTGGCATCCAGCTTTTTGCAAGTGTTCTTGAGTTCAGCAATCAAAGCAGCTTTGGATATGGGAGTCTTTGCTTTTGAAGGTCCAGCAGATGTCCCACTGGGAGCTTCAACATCAGCAGCATGATGGCTTAAGAATAATTTGTAGTGGAAGGCCAGTGGACTTTCTCTCTTGCAGACTGAATCCTTCTCAGTGAGGATGCCTGGATACTAATTGAGGATGATTCCACAGAGCAGAGATGGAAAAGCAATGGGAAGCTTTGTTGCTGATGTTCCTGCATGCTTTAGTGTTTGATCAAATATGTAAGCCCCAAAGACCAACTTTGTTTGGGTGCCCACAGCATAAATGAATCTTCCCAATCCAGTAGCTATTGAAGAATTATGGTTGGTAGGGACCCAGTTGAATTCTTCTGACTTTCCATCAACACAGTCTTCTTGCAGGTTGACAATGAACTCCTTGACCAGCAGCTCATAGCAGGGTGAAAAATTTGAAACTGTCTTGAATAAACCAGCAGAGGATATTAGGTCTATTACCTCAGTGCACTCCAATGCATTGCTGCCCAGCTCTCTTTCCAATGCCACCCTTCTTTGGTAGACATATTTCCATCTGCTCACACTTGACACATGATGGAATGACACATTGTCCAGAGGAGCTTCTGGAATAGCAGAGGTAGACCTTGAAGGTTCTGGTTTCTTCTTTGGTGGGGATGTTGGGACATCCTCTTCAACATCTGAATCAGGTGGAGTAGCAGCTTTTCTCTTTTGGGTACTCACCTTTCTCCATTGTTTAGTAGGGCCAAAGGCAACTTTTGCTTTGTCCTTCTTTGGAGTAGGCTGTTTCTTTTCAGGAGTTGAATGTCCAGCAGGCTTCTTCTCCTTCCTAGCCCTAAGCCTTTTGGCTATGCTAGGGTTAACAGATGCAATGATCTCTGTGTCAGAGTCATCATCTATGGTTTCAACAGGAGGAGGTTGGGAAGCCTCCTTTTCAGCAGGTGGATCAACAGAAGCTTGGTCATCAGTGGCTTCATCATCATCAGTTGAGGCCTTGTTCTGGTCCTCAGAAGCTTCAACATTTGTTGGGACATCCTGTTGAGCAGGAGTGTCCTCTTCAGCCTGATTGCTCTGTTCCTCTTGTGGAGCAGGCATGCTGTTCAGGGGAACAAATATCCCATGCACCACTCTTTGTTCAGATAGAATCCTGTTCACAAGATGCTTGATGGAAGCATTCACATAGTCAGAAGCTTTGGGGGGGGGTGTTTGAAGTTGAAGGAATCCCTTTGCTTTTGCTGAACACAGGTTCCTTTGCTCTTCTCACATTTGGAGTTCTAGGTTTTTGAGCAAGAGGGACACTTCCTCTGATTTCGTCCATGGGAGTAGTATCCATTGGAACCATAGAGATTGGGGTTGCATGCACCACATCTTCTTGGTTGAGATTTCCATCCATGATGTTAGGGTTTTGATGTTGAGACATTTTCGACTGTGGTGGAAGAAGAGTTTAGGTTTGATTGATTTTGATGAGCTCAAAAAATCAGCTTTAGCATGCAAATGGTTTTGAGGAGATAGTAAGGAGATGAAGAGCTGAGAGCACGTTTGAGCTTTTATAAATTCCGTTACTGGTGGAATTCTAAAAAGTGGAATACACAGAGTTACTGACCAGACTGGTGCTGCCATCTGGTGATCATGCCACACGATGTCATAGGACATGTTGGCACTTCTCCATAACTGCTATATTTCACATAAGCAGATTCCCAATTTACCCCTTAGGTTTTCAAATTGGGTAGCATCCAAAGCTTTAGTAAATATATCAGCCAATTGCAGATCTGTGGCTACATGTTCTAATGAGATCACCTTCTCTTCCACAAGATCTCTGATGAAATGATGCCTGATATCAATGTGCTTGGTCCTGCTGTGTTGAATGGGATTCTTTGATATGTTAATAGCACTTAAATTGTCACAGTACAATGTCATGACATCTTCTGGGACATTGTATTCTGTGAGCATTTGCTTCATCCAAACCAACTGTGAACAACTGCTACCAGCTGCAATATATTCAGCTTCAGCAGTGGATAAGGATACATAATTTTGTTTCTTACTGAACCAAGAAATCAAATTGTTTCCTAGAAAGAAGCATCCTCATGATGTGCTCTTTCTATCATCAGCACTTCCAGCCCAGTCAACATCACAAAAGCCAGTAAGAATTGGATCACATCCATGAGAGTACATTATGCCATAGTCACAAGTACCATTGACATATTTCAAAATCCTCTTAACCTGGTTTAGATGACTTACTTTTGGCTCAGCTTGATATCATGCACATACACCTACTGCAAAAGCTATATCTGGTATGCTAGCAGTCAGATATAATAGGCTTCCAATCATGCTTTTGTATAAGCTTTGGTCTACATTCTCACCCTTATCATCCTTTGTCAGCTTTAAATGAGTGGGGGCAGGTGTTCTTTTGTGACTGGCATTGTCCATCCCAAACTTCTTGACAATGTTCTTTGCATACTTGCTTTGGGATATGAACATGGAGTCCTCCATCTGCTTGATTTGCAGTCCAAGAAAGTAGGTTAGTTCTCCTACTAGGCTCATCTCAAACTCAGATTCCATTTGAGTAACAAAATGTTTAACCATCCTGTCTGACATCCCACCAAAGACTATGTCATCTACATATATTTGAGCAATCATGACATTTCCTTCTTCATCCTTCACAAACAAGGTTTTGTCTATTCCACCTTTCCTGTACCCTTGTTTTATGAGAAAAGTAGTCAGTCTCTCATACCATGCTCTTGGGGCTTGCTTCAGACCATAAAGAGCCTTCCTTAGTTTGTATACATGATTTGGACAGCTTGGATCAACAAATCCCTTAGGCTGCTCCACATATACCTCTGTAAACACCCCAAATTTGCCCTCACTCATTCACACCATGGCTTGTGATCATTTCATGTGCATAAACACAATCATATCATCTCATATCTCAATTTTGATTCACTGCATTGGTTCTAAGTCATTTGCACCTAGGGTTTGTGATCTGAGCAATCCAAGAGCCCCTTGAGCCACTCCAAAGGCCATCAATCACTTCAAAGGGATCCATATGTGTTCAAGTATCATATTACATCCTCTCAAAGTCAACAATTCCAAAGAATCACAAGAACTAGGGTTTGAATGGATGCAGAGCCAAGTTTGACTGCACAGTTGACCTAAAAATTAGGGTTTTGGTTTCAGAGGCCATAACTCCAAATTTTTTTGGTCATTCTTGTTTCCATTGGTCTCTATATGGTATAGGGAGTATGCATATCAATTTTCATGAAGAAATTCCATGGGGAAGTCATCTGATCAAGAGTTGACTTTTCAGACAAGTCAGTGCAAAATCAGGGCATCTGAGGCCCCCAATGACCCAACCAATGGTTGATCTTCATCATTTTGAGTGTATATGATCTTTATTTGATCATGGAAGAAGGTTTAAGTTCACAAAAATCAAGAATTTGGAAGTTTTGCAAATGTTGACTTTTTGGGCATAGTTGACTTTTCAAGAATGCCTCATTTTTGGTCATTTTTCAAGCCTTAATTCTTGATCCAAAAATGCTTCAAATGGAAAAACTTTGGTCATGAAAGTTGTAGATCTCATCTTTCCCTTTTCAAAAAGTACAAGAACATGATCAAATTCTTCTTGGATCAAAAGTTATGGTGTGACAAAGTTAGCAAAAATCATTGATTTTCAAGGCATGCTTCAAATGTGAATTTTGCAAAACCATGAACCAATGCCTTTTGTAACCTCTAATTCACTTCAAACCATGACATAAACATTCTACATGTCCTAAAAAGTCAGAATTGGACCAAAAATCACATGTGTTTAGTTCATGTAACAAGACTTTTTTCATGAAGTTCAAAAAGGTGACAACTTGCAAAACCATCATGATGCTTCTCTCCATTTGATGCATTGGCTGTTGGACCTTCCCAACATCACACACACACCATGCTGCACCAGAACCATGCCTTGTACTAGCCTAGATCATTAGCCATACTTCTCTTACACAAAAGGTGGACTTTGAGCAAAAGCAAACTTACCAATCACTATAGGCCAGGTCACATCATCTGACCTATAGGATTAAAATACAATATCCTTTGGCAAGCAAAATATAACAAGAGGCAAGGCTGAAACAAGAGATAACACCATATACACAAAAACACACCATCTTGCAAATTGCTTCGAATCTGCATGCACAACACAAAAACACTCAAACAAATTCCTTTAATCATCTCCCCTTGCCTTGCTGAGTAGAAACCACCAAGAGCCAGGCCTGTTTTGATCAAGAACACCCCATTGCCATTTTTCACCTCAGCCTGCATTTCTCTTCGAATCACCTTCCACTGCCTTCAAACATCCAAACAAACTTTACAAACCTTCTCCACTCACCATTTGGATCACAAAGAACCACTCACAATGGCCTGAAGCTGCCTGAATCACCATTGACATTCTCAACTGAGCTTGGAGCAGAAGCTGATCAAACTTTTCATCCAGCCAATATAAACTTCTCCCAAGCATTCAAACATCACCAGGAGGTCATAAGGAGTGGATTTCACCAAGAAAGGAGGCCTGAAAGTAGCTGGAGTGAAAGCTTCGAATCTCAGGTAGCTCAAGAAATATTTTTCCAGAAATCATTTCTTTTGTTCTAAACTTGTTCTTTGTGTCTTCCTGATCATGAATATGTTTTTGGTTTTGCAAATGGTGTTGAAATGAGAGTTTAATTGCTCTCTGAAACTTGCGTGCCCTAATTTTTTCTTGCTTCGATTCAGCCTTGTTAGGAAATATAAATTTGTTTTGATTAGGGGGTTTGGTTCGTGAGTGAGTGGGGAACATTTCCCAGTTTTTAGATTTCGTTTTAGTTAGGTTTTTAGGGTTTTGGGGATTCTCAGGGGAGATGCTGGCCGGAGAAGACGACCGGAAGTCTTCTCCGGCCACCTGAAAGTCATTTGTGCCCTAATCCAGTCATTAATGCTTGTTTGAATGTGGAGCGTTAGATTAGTTGACTTAGTGGACTTCCCGCGCGCATGTGTGGTCCAGATTTGTTTGCTTAGCCCTAATCCACGTGTTAGCTTAATTAATCCATAATTAAATTAATTTAATCAGAATCAACCACAGCCCTTGGATAGCGCGCGTGGTCAACCCATTCAAATCCAGGATTCATCTCATCCCTCCATTCTGTTGACTTTCCATTATTTTCATTTTTATTTCTTTTCTTTTCATTTAACTTGTGCAATTTATTTAAAATAGTAAAAAATGTGTAAAAATTATGAAACTTTTTCTCATGAGTTTTAATAATTTTTATGACACAAAAAATATTTTTATTTTATTTTTAGCATCTAAAAACTATTTTTAAATATTTAAAAGATTATTTTTAATTGATTAATGAGAATTAATTTATTAAAAATACTTTTAAGTATCTAAAAATCACCAAAAAATTCATGAAATGTCCTAAGACATTTAGAAACATTGTCCAACCTTCAAACCAAATTTCTTTTGGATCTTGATGCATTTTGAGAATTTTCCATTGAATTAAATCATTTTTTGTGCATTATTTTGATCATAAGTTCAAAAAAATCATTTCTGCCTATCTAGGAAGAGTTGGACATTGTTTCTTTTTGCATTGTTTTGAGTTTAGCATGTAGTTTTTGAGATAAAATGGCCATGATTTGATTCCTCATTTTCAATTTGTTTGGCATTTCTTTTGTTTAAAAGCCCTAAAAACCCTAATAACTTGTAAAATTCATAACTTGAGATTGGTTAAGAGTTGAGATCTCCCCCTTGGGCATTGGTTTAGTATAGGTTTAGGGTTTCTTTGGGTGGCACTTTCCATTTTTTATCTTAGGGTTTGCTTCTGATTTTGAGTTTTGTTTGATGTTTGTTTCATAAACCCTAATTTGGGCTTTCTCTTGCATCCCTTTTGCATTCTCTTGCATAACATGACTTGCCATAACATTTCAAGCACCCATGTGATTCATTTGACATCTTAAGACATGTAGAAAGCATGTTTGATCATTGCATCCCATATTTGCCATTTTGTTTGCCATGTATGTTTCATAACTTTTCATGTAAGATCATGCTCCTTAGCTTGCATCATTTGCATCCATAATCTTGTATGAACATCTCCATGCCTTGCCTCATGCTTGTAGCATCTCATAAAATCATTATCATCATCAACATGCTTCTGGTTTTGTTTTTTTCATCATGTCATTTCACCTCATTTGGCATTGTATTGCATTCCTTTTCTAACATTTCAGGTGGTAAGTGAGGTTGAGAAGTGAATTTGCCTTCACTTCTCATAACTTTTCTTTTCATCTCCCTTGCATCCATTGCTGCATTTTTTTTTGTGTTTGAGATTGAGCTTGCTCATTCTTCTTCTTCTCACTTTCTTTCTTCAAGTGACTTGACTTCTTGAATGAAGCAAGTCACTTTGCTTCTCTTGATCCTGTTCATCTGCTTCCTGGTGGTTCCATTGAAGACTTCTCTTGAAAACCTCACAAACCTTAGGAACAACCAAGCATGACAATGATTAGGGTTTTGATTAGTCTCCCCTCTTAGTTTTACCTTTGTGTCTCTTTTGAGTCTTCTCCTCTCATCTCATAATCAGGGACTAAACCCTAAAGGCTTTAAGGCTTTGTGATTAAGCTTATGCCTGCATCCTTCTCTTAGGATGGAGTGTATAACTTTAATCCTAAGTGTTAAACCCTTAATGTGTTTAAATCTCTTAATCAATTCACTTAATAATCATCAAGACATCATACTTGTAACTTGGGCCTTGCATTAGGGTTCTAATTCTTCCTTAATTGGTTAAGAAGGACTAACCCTAGTGTTAATGGACAAGTCCCCCTCAAGTTGTCTTACAAATCATAAAACTCCCTTCATCATCATATCATTAAATAAAATCCACTTAACCAAAGGCTTGTTTTGTCATGAGTTTAATCCCTAATCATGGATTAAGTTGAGGAGCTTTCCTCAACTTAAACATTCTCATCTATTATCCTTCTATTAGGATGGTGTAATGAGTCTGTTTAATCCTTGATTATGGCTTAACCTCATTACTTAACACTAAACAAAAACAACAAAAACATCTAAATAATCACAAGTAAGATAATGACCTTAATCCTACATCAAATGGTGAGTAAGTGTGAGAATCTGACTTCACACTTAAGGTATTCTCATTACCCCTAATCAGAGGGAAGATGTGATGAGTTTACTAGATCCATTGGTTTAGGCTTAAGCTCATTAACTTATGACAAACTTTCAAAAGCAATAAAAGACTGAAAACTCAAAAACAAACAATAATCGTCTCCTCCGGGATTCTTTTCTCATCACATTCACTCGCAACCGAGAACTTGCTTCTTCTGTCTAATGCAAGACAGTTTGCACCTAAGCCAGACAGGTCATACACTTGAGCATTGACAAGCAAGCAGTTCACAAGTCAATTCATCTTTCAGTCTCTTTGGGTCGAACTACGGTGTTCTGACTTCCTCATTGCACGAGAGGATACGTAGGCATAACTTAACAGTTATCGAACAAAAGTCTCTGTATATTCCCCCTCCTTCCAGCTTCATTCTTTAGCCTCATGATCTTGAGCATTTCACTCCTTTCTTACACTGACACTTTCATACTTCACATCACTTATACACTTCATTTCTTTTACACTGACACCTGTACACATCCTTTTCCAGCTCTTTGACACACAAATTGCACTGACACTACCCCTTTAAAACACCAATCTTTCAAGCGTGGATCCCGTCGAGTACGACGGAATATCTGGGTGCTAATACCTTCCCAGGTTGTAACCAACCCCCTTTCTCAGTCTCTCTGGTTCGCAACCGTCTTATCCGTATCTTTCTAGGTTTATGCAGCATTACCTTTCCTCCGGGATAAAAATTCCTAGCTGGCGACTCTATTCATCTCCAGTGAGTTCACGGCTGTGTGTTCTCATTGTTCTTTTCGCCGACCGTTCGCGCTTGTACCGGGATGCAAATCTTCGGGAGCGACAGCTTGGCGACTCTGCTGGGGACCCTTATATTGCAGCCAGGGCTTCTGGTTCTTTTTGTGGGTTCCTCCTAGCGCTTGATTGATTTGTGTTTACTGGGGTGCTATGTGCTTATTTGTGTTTGTATATTTGTGTTTACTTTTACTTTATGTACAGTTTGTTTTACTGCTTTCTTTATTGCTTTTCATATATCATACTGTCATGCTGCTGGCTGGATCTGGTCTTTGTTTTGGTGGGTGGGTGATTCATTGAGAGTTAAGGTCCTATACCTGGGACCTGAGTGACACCTAGGCTAGAGTGAATCATATTCTTTCCCATTCCATTTCGGTCTGGTGCGGGAATATGAAACACGGTTCAGATATGGGTTTCTTCTTGAGAACTCTGTGTTGCAGATTTCCTGCAATGCTAGGGCTATCTGGGAAGCCTGCTAAGTCTGGATGACCTTTTAGTATTGACCTTCAGAAACTGAGGTGAATTAGAGGAGGAATTGTTATGGTTATTGTAAACACTGTACCTCCGGGTTAGAAGTGTTTACACTTCTCATAACTGATCCAAGTCTGAGGATCCTTGTTTTAGAACACCACCTGTGAGGGGGTTGGGCTGTTTACAGGTTTGCAGGTACCTTGACCTCAGAATACCCTGTTACTTTGATTGTTTAAGAGTACTCCATTTTGGGTCAGTTCTTGTGATTCTAAAACCCTGAACATGTGGCTCTTTATTTGAGTCCCCCACCTTGGTTACTGGATTTATAGACCTCATCTGGAATTCTTGAGCACACTTGGACCTATATCAGGGCATTTTGATCAGATCCAGCTCAGTCACAGACCCTTGCATATCATTTGCATACATAATCATTGCATCATATTGACATTTGCTTATTTGTGTTTCAGGGTATCCATTTTCATCTGGTTTTGGTTTTGACCCCATCTTCAGTATTGACTTGTCTTCATCAGCTATCTGCTTCAGTTACCACCTGCACCAGCCAGTCAGTGGCCCACTTCTTCAGTATTATCATCAGCACCTGTCTCTACTCAGTCTCAGCATCATGGCTCCTAAAAAGAGCAATATCACCTATCACTTCTTCCAGCCAGAGTTGTCAGACATCAGGAGGATTCAAACCCTGATCACTCCAGATCACATACCATTGTTCAGGGAAAGCTATGGAGATATACTTGATATGGTTATGGATCTGGACCCATCACAGAGAAGCCTGATCCACACCTGCATTCAGTTCTATGATCCCCCACTGAGATGTTTCACTTTCCAAGACTTTCAATTGGGCCCTCTTTTAGAAGAATACTCATCTTTGGTTGGTGTGCCTATCAGGGCTGGAATCCCATTCAACCCTGAGATGGTCTTTCCTGCTAATGGAGAAGTAGCAAAGGCTTTGCATCTGGAACCTGTCCTGATTGAGCAGCATATGACCTCTAAAGCTGGAATCCCTGGTTTTCATCTGGACTTCTTGATCTCTCAAGCTACCCTGAAAGCTTCTGTAGGAGAGTGGAAAGTTGTCTGTGCTTTACTGGCCTTGAGTGTATATGGAATTGTGTTGTTTGCAGATGAGCCTCGATTCATTAGCAAGAATGCAATCCACCTATTCATGCTAAAGAACCCAGTGCCCACTTTATTGGGGGATCTTTATTATTCAGTGCATCAGAGGAATGAAAAGCAGAGGGGGAGATTAGTGAGGTGTTGTGCTCCATTGTTCCATACTTGGCTTCTCAGGCATCTACCCAGGACAGATGCATTTCTGAACCCTCATCAGCAGAGCAACTGGGCTAAAAGACTCACTGTTCTAACTTCAGCAGATATCAGATGGTGCACTCAGAGCACCAAAGGCAGGGATATCATCACCAGCTGTGGGCATTTTCCCAATGTGCCTTTAATAGGAGTTAAGGGTAGTATCAATTACAATCCTCTGTTGTTCAGAAGGCAACTGGGCTATGCACTGGTCCATACTCCTAAGGCACAGGACTTGGCTGAGACTCTCTATTGTGAGAACAAGATCAATTTGGCTATTGTTAGGCAGGCTGCCTGGGCCTGGGATAATGTTCAAACCAAGGGAGTGACCATTCTGGGGAAGTGCAATAATGTGGCATCAGCACAATATTATGAGTGGTCCCGTGCCAGGGCCCAATTCTCTAGGATGCCCTTTACCATAGAAGACATGCCTGAGTCATCTTCAGCATCACCCCCTGCCACTATCAGTTTGGAGGAGTTTGAGAGCTTGAAGGAAAGAAATGAGAAGCTAACCCAGGCTTTGCAGAAGACCCTCCGGGAGAGGAGTGAAGGTATGAGGGAGATTGAAAGGTTGGAGAAAATGAGAGTAGATCATCTGACTAAGATTGAGAAGTCTGGGGATTATATCAAAAAGTCTAAGGCTGGAGAACAAATCCTGAAGAATGCTTGTAAAGAAGCCCAGTTCCAGAGAGCTAGGACAGACTTGTATCTGAAGGAGAGTCAGGCTCGGTGGGTCAGGATCACCGAGGCTCGTACTTTGGAAGACAAGAGAGTTCAAGACAAGATGGAGCAACTGGAAGCTAGTGCAAAAGAACAACAAGAAGCCCTGGCAGCAGCCCAGAGGGAGATATCAGAGCTGAAAATCAAAGCAGGGGTGAAAAGGTCCAAAGACCAAACTCAGCACAAGAAGCTAACAGCAGCTGTTACGACCCGGAATCTCCTCATCAGGAATCTCACGGAGCGTCCGGCTGATCCTGTGACCGAAGCACTTCTCAAGGAAGTTCGTAAGGATGAGTTTGGTCTTGGTGTTTGACCATTTGTTTGTTGTTGCTTTCTTTCCGTGTACTTTTATTTTCTTGTAATGTATTTTGACCCCTTAGAGGGCTTGTGTTGTAAAATGAACAAGTTGTATTATTTCACCTTCTGTAATATATTTGTGTTAGTTGCTTCATCTGAGTTTTCTTCAAGCCACAACAACAGCATCTTCAAGGGTCTGGAAGGGTCAAAACTGAAGGCCAAACCGGATACCTTGAGAACAAATAAGCATAACTGCATTGCATGCTAACACTTTTGTTTGTTTTGTAGGTTTTTGTTTTATTGCCACTAAATCTGTTGTGATGTTCAGGAACTATTGCTAGGCGCCGGGTATTTCCCCTCAACCATCCGCACCGTTATCCAACCCGAAACAACCTTCCGGGCATTCAAATGGATCAGATGCAGCAGGACCTTACTGAGGTCAGAAATCAAATGGCAAATGAAAGGCTAGAAATGAGGAATCAAATGACTCAGTTTATGGAAGTTATGAACAACATGGCTCAGAGCCAGGAAAGATTGAGGGCCATGGTGGAAAGGCAGAACCAAGAAGATCCACATATAGGGACTGCCGGTACCAGTAACAATGAAAGAGTCCAACCTCACGTCAACCCTCCGGTATTTGGACCACACCTCCATCCTGAGGTCAATATTCCTGCAAATGTTCAAGGGACTGCCACCGCAGCTAGGGTACTTCAAGAAGACCCCCAAGAGGACCAGTTTACAGTAATGGGTGCTGGGGAAGAAGCTTATGATAGAAGGTTGGATGAGATAGCCGAGAAATTGAGGTCCTTAGAGTCTCAAAACTCTTTAGGTTTCGATGTCATGGACATGGGCTTGGTAGACGGGGTCAGGATCCCCCATAAGTTCAAGCCTCCTTGCTTTGAAAAATACAACGGGACTTCATGCCCCCGGACTCATTTACAGTCATTTCTGGGAAGGCTGAAGGCCTATACAATGGATGAGAAGCTCTGGATGTTCTATTTCGAAGACAGCTTAACCGGAGCGTAAAGAGAATGGTACTCTCACTTGACAAGGGCAACTATTAGATGCTGGAAAGACCTGGCAGAGGCCTTCATCAGACAGTATCAGTATAACTTAGATATGGCACCCAACAGGACTCTCCTAATGGGAATGTCACAGTCGTCAAGGGAAAGTTTCCGAGAATATGCACAGAGATGGAGGCAATTGGCTGCTGCTGTTCAACCACCTATGTCTGAACGGGAAATGGCAGATATGTTCATGAACACCCTTCAGGGAACATATATTGACAGGTTGGCTGCTTTCTCTTCCACTAGCTTTGCAGATGTTGTCATAGCCGGGGAGAGAATTGAAAGCTTGTTAAAAATGGGAAAGATCTCAGACAACGGTGCAAGCTCGTCCAGTAGTACAAGAAAGCCTTTTGCAGGCCCGAGAAGAACTGGCGAGACCAATGCCATCCACACCAGCAGGGGTAGGCCCCAATATGTTCAAAGGTCAATAGCAGCAGTCGCTATTCCTGCTCCAGCACATCCTCAACCAGTTTATCAACCTCCGCAGCAAAACTATCAGCAACAACCTCAGTACCATCAGCAAAATCAGTATCCTCCAAGGAATTACAACAACAGCAACACCAACAACAACAGTCAACAAAGGCCATTCCAACAGAGGCCATCTCAAGCTAACAGGGTGATCGATCCGATCCCTATGCCATATGCTACCCTGCTGCCACAACTCCTAAAACTCAACCTAGTTGAGCTAAGAACGCTGGCACCTCCAGATCCCAACAGTCTACCCAGGAACTATGACTCCAATGCTAGGTGTGCTTTTCATTCAAACGCACCTGGCCACAGTACAGAAAAGTGCAGGGCTCTGCATATGAAGGTGCAAGACCTGGTAGACTCAAAAGCTCTGAATTTCGCACCTCCACCCAGCGTCAATAAAAACCCAATGCCGAACCACGGTGGTCCTAGAATTAACGCCATTGAAGAAGACAAGTCGTCTTATTTAATAACCAGTGTGGGACAGATCAGGACACCGTTGGTAGAAATCAAAGCTCAGCTCTTGGAATGTCAAATGTTCCCGGGGTGTGAGTTGGGTTGTGCTTACTGCAATATCTCTGTAAATGGGTGCGATAATTTAAGGAATGGCATAGATGGCCTTATTCAGAGTGGCCAACTTCAGATCACCACATCATTTCCAACAAATCCAGCAATCTCGTCATCAACGGTTTCAGAACCTCCTACAACTGCAACAACCATTGTTCCTGGCAATTTTTCGGTTTCATCAACAAGTACTTCATCTATTATCTCAACTGATCAGTTTTCAACAAATCTTCCTGCTACAACTTCAGCATCACTCCATTTTGAACCTCCTACAACAACAACATCCATCCTTCCACCATTGTCTCCTACAACACCAGCAACAAATCATGAAGATGTCTCAACTGTCACCATATTCTACGATCCTGAAAATAACTCCGCTTACAATTTAGAAAGTGCTGCTCCCACCAGGGCACCAGTGACAATCTATTATGATCCTCAGACTATTACAATTCCTTCAACAGCTGCAATCAGTCCGGTCACCATCACGGTGCCTGGACCCGTACCTTATGAAAGCAGTAATGCCATCCCCTGGCATTACGGCTCTGACTTGTACTGTGAAGGACAAAGACTCACTTTTGAATCATCAACCCCTGCACTACAAATTGACAATGTGGGCGGAGGCGGAGGCTTCACTCGAAGCGGACGTCTTTTCGCTCCACAAATTCCGAGACCCACTGCCGAAGCAGAAGCTGCTGCCAAGGCAAAAGGAAAAAGCTTGGTGCAGGATGAGCAAGTTGTTAAAGAAGCTTTGAAGACACCGTTCGATCAAGAGGTTGATGAGTTCATGCGAATCATCAAAAAGAGTGATTATAAAATAGTGGATCAGCTTCACCAAACGCCTTCCAAGATCTCAATCCTATCACTGCTTATGTGCTCCGAAGCCCATCGGAATGCACTACTCAAAGTCCTGCACGCAGCTTACGTGCCTGAAGAGATCACTGTCAATCAGCTGGAAGCAGTAGTTGGAAATGTTAATGCTAGTCACGGACTAGGGTTCACCAATACTAATTTGACAACGGAAGGCCGCAACCACAACAAAGCCTTGCACATAACCATGGAATGCAAAGGTGCTGTCCTTTCCCATGTGCTGGTAGACACGGGGTCATCCCTTAATGTCCTACCTAAAAAGGCTTTGGTGAAGCTAGAGTATGACGGATTGGCGTTGAGACCCAGCAACCTGGTGGTGAGAGCTTTTGATGGCTCAAAGAGATCGGTTCTGGGAGAAATTGAACTGCCCATAACGATTGGCCCGCAGACCTTTAAAACTATCTTCTATGTGATGGACATTCAGCCCGCCTACAGCTGTTTGTTGGGTAGGCCATGGATTCACGCTGCTGGCGCCGTGACCTCTACCCTTCACCAGAAGTTAAAATATGAGTGGGAGGGTCAAATCGTTACAATCTGCGGAGAGGAGGACATTTTTGTCAGCCACCTGGCAACCTATAAGTACATTGAGACGGATGGGGAGATCCATGAAACAATGAGCCAGGGGTTTGAAGCCTTGAATGTGAATGAAACATCTGCTGTGCCTGGTACTTCAATATCATCATACCAACAAGCCCGGAAGGTTGTTGAGGAAGGAACTGCCCAAGGCTGGGGCAAATTGCTATCGGTAGAGAAGAAAGAAGACAGATTTGGGTTGGGTTACAAACCAACTCAACAAGATCAAGCAGCGGCTGCGAAAGAGCCCAATTTTGTGAGTGGGGGGATGCTTACCCCTGATGCTATCAACTGTCTGGAAGAAGAGCTGGAAGAAGAACGCAACCTGGAAAGCTGGATTCGTCCAAAGATCCCGGGGAGCAATATCTCAAACTGGTCTTCCCAGGAAATTATAAGAGTTACTCATGCAGAGTAATTATTATTTCCTGTGTTTTTATAAGCATGCATCAAAGTCTTGCATCTTGCCCAAGATGACAAGACTCATTTTGTAATCGGGCCATCTGTACTTTTTGTGCAAACAAGATCAATTAATGAAATACCAGACATCTTTTTGCAAACGAGTCTTTTTTTTCTTTTCGTTCACTGTTTTTCCATTTTTCTTTTTGTACAAAAAATAAATGGCGGTGTTTTCAAAATGACAACTTCATTTCACCTTTCTAAATAAGACTAAAATCAGATCACTAAAATGAACAAACTTAACCCTTGCAGAGAGTGCCTTCCAGACAGCACCGACAACAGCACGGCTATGACTTCGTATGACTTTGACAATCCAATCAATCAAGCTGATGAAGGGGTTGAAGAAGAATATGAGCTTCCTGAAGAGCTAGCCAGGTTGTTAAGACAAGAGGAAAAGGTTATTACTCCTCACCAGGAGGAGGTTGAAGTGATCAATCTTGGTACAGATGAAGACGTGAAAGAAGTTAGAATCGGGGCCTGCCTGCAAGACTCAGTGAAGAGACAACTGATAGACCTGCTTCAAGAGTATGTAGATGTGTTTGCTTGGTCGTACCAAGACATGCCAGGGTTGGATACCGATATTGTCGTGCACAAGCTGCCTTTGAGAGAAGAATGCCCGCCAGTTAAACAGAAGCTGCGCCGTACTCGTCCGGACATGGCAATGAAAATCAAAGAAGAGGTACAAAAGCAATGGGACGCCGGGTTCCTTGCTGTGACTAGCTATCCACCGTGGGTTGCTAACATAGTACCTGTGCTTAAGAAAGACGGAAAAGTAAGGATGTGTGTTGACTACCGGGATCTGAACAGAGCCAGCCCGAAAGATGACTTCCCATTACCTCACATTGATGTATTGGTGGATAATACGGCTCAGTTCTCGGTATTCTCCTTCATGGACGGATTTTCAGGGTACAATCAGATTAAGATGTCACCTGAAGACATGGAGAAGACAACATTCATCACACCTTGGGGCACGTTCTGTTACAAAGTAATGCCATTTGGGCTCAAGAATGCCGGTGCAACGTATCAACGGGCTATGGTGACATTATTCCACGATATGATCCATAAGGAAATCGAGTGTTATGTGGATGACATGATTGCCAAGTCCCTTACCGAGGAAGATCACCTGATGAATCTACTGAAGTTGTTCAAGCGTCTGAGGAAGTACCAACTGAAGTTGAACCCCAACAAATGCACATTCGGGGTGCGATCCGGTAAGCTGTTGGGCTTTATTGTAAGCGAGAAAGGGATTGAAGTTGACCCTGATAAAGTCAAAGCTATTCAAGAGATGCCTGCACTGAAAACAGAGAAAGAAGTTTGAGGTTTCTTAGGTCGATTGAACTACATTTCAAGGTTCATCTCCCACCTTACAGCAACCTGTGAACCTTTGTTCAAGCTGTTGAGGAAAGAACAAACGGTCAGGTGGAATGAAGACTGCCAAAAGGCTTTTGACAAGATCAAAGAATATCTGCAAGAACCTCCAATCCTTATGCCTCCAGTTGAGGGAAGACCTCTGATTATGTACTTGACAGTATTAGAAGAGTCAATGGGGTGTGTGCTGGGCCAGCATGACGAGTCTGGTCGAAAAGAGTATGCAATATACTACCTAAGCAAAAAGTTTACCGACTGTGAACAACGTTATTCACTGCTCGAGAAAACTTGTTGTGCTTTAGCGTGGGCTGCTCGCCGACTAAGACAGTATATGTTGACCCACACTACTTTATTGATCTCAAAAATGGACCCAGTTAAGTACATTTTCGAGAAGCCAGCTCTTACCGGACGGGTTGCAAGATGGCAAATGATTCTCACAGAATACGACATCCAGTACACTTCTCAGAAAGCCATCAAGGGCAGTGTACTATCTGAATATCTTGCTGAGCAACCCATTGATAACTACCAGCCTATGAGATTTGACTTCCCTGATGAAGACATCATGTTCATAAAAGCAAAAGATCATGAAGAGCCTATTCACACTGAAGGGCCTGACCCGGAAGAAGAATGGACTATGATGTTTGATGGGGCTGTTAACATGAATGGTCGTGGTGTTGGTGCAGTACTCATTACACCCAAAGGAGTTCACATGCCTTTCTTGGCAAAGCTCACTTTCAACTGCACTAACAACGAAGCTGAATACGAAGCTTGCATTGTGGGTCTTGAGGAAGCCATTGACCTCAGGATCAAGACATTGACCGTATTCGGAGATTCAGCTTTGGTAGTCAATCAGACCAACGGAAAATGGTACACCCACCAGGATCATCTGATACCTTACAGGGATTATACAAGAAGGTTATTGACGTTCTTCACAACAGTCAAGCTTGAGTATATCCCTCGGGACGAGAATCAATTTGCAGATGCTCTTGCTACCATTTCATCCATGATCAAAGTTCAAGCTGCTAACTTTGTACCTCAGATTTCAGTATCGAGACTTGATAGACCAGCATATGTATTTGCGGCAGAAGGTGTCAAAGATGATAAGCCTTGGTTTCATGACATTAAATGCTTCTTGGAGGATCAGACATACCCACCTGGGGCATCTTCCAATGATAAGAAGACTTTGAGAAGGCTTGTTGGTAGTTTCTTTCTGAACACTGATGGATATTTATACAAAAGGAACTTTGATATGGTACTCCTTCGATGTGTTGACAAGACAGAAGCAGATTTATTGATGCATGAAGTGCACGAAGGCTCCTTTGGTACCCATGCTGGGGGACATGCAATGGCTAAGAAGTTGTTAAGATCAGGCTATTATTGGATCACAATGGATGCCGACTGTTGTGCCTATGCCAGAAAATGCCACAAATGCCAGATCTATGCAGACAAAGTGCATGTGCCTCCCAATCCTTTGAACATCATGTCTTCACCCTGGCCCTTTGCTATGTGGGGCATTGATATGATTGGCAAGATTGAGCCGACTGCTTCAAATGGCCACAGATTCATCTTGGTCGCCATTGACTATTTCACCAAGTGGGTTGAAGCAGCCTCATATGCAAACGTCACAAGACAAGTGGTAGCCAGATTTCTGAATAGAGATATCATTTGTCGATACGGAGTTCCCGAGCGAATCATTACTGATAATGGTTCCAACTTAAACAATAAGATGATGGCAGAGCTATGCCGGGACTTCAAAATCCAACATCACAATTCTTCTCCTTACAGGCCAAAGATGAATGGCGCTGTTGAGGCGGCAAACAAGAATATTAAGAAGATTGTGCAGAAGATGGTAGTCACCTACAAAGACTGGCATGAAATGCTACCATTCGCCTTGCATGGGTACCGCACGTCAATCAGGACATCCACTGGGGCAACACCGTATCAACTTGTGTATGGTATGGAAGCAGTCCTACCGGTTGAAGTTGAACTACCCTCTCTGCGGGTATTGATGGATGTTAAGCTGAACGAAGCAGAATGGGCTAGGGCCCGATACGAGCAACTGAGTTTGATCGAAGAGAAAAGATTGGCTGCAATCTGTCATGGGCAGCTATATCAGAAGAGAATGAAGAGAGCCTTCGATCAGAAAGTCAGGCACCGAGAGTACCAAGTAGGAGATCTTGTGTTGAAAAGAATCCTCCCTCCTCATACAGACCACAGGGGCAAGTGGACTCCAAATTATGAAGGACCATTTGTTGTAAAGAAAGTTTTCTCTGGTGGAGCACTGATGCTCAGCACCATGGATGGTGAAGATTTCTCGTCCCCTGTGAATTCAGATGCAGTTAAAAAATACTTCGCATAAAAAATGACCCGCTGGACATAAAAACAGAATGTAAGTCCAGGCAAAAATAGGGCATCCCGGCGAGTCAAAAACAGAATAAAAGACTCGGGCAAAAATAAGGGAAAATAAATAAAAATGTACACCCGCTGAGTTGAAAAGCCGCATTGGACAACTCAGGCAAAAATGGGTATCCTGATGGATTGAAAACCCGAAAGGGCGATCCATGCAAAATAAGGGAATAAGCGAACAACTGCATTCTGAATTCGTCTGTATTGTCTACAACTTGGTAAGCTCTAAAGGATCAAGCTTCAATCAGAATCAGCCTTCTTCAGGAAGCCGGACGAGAAGAACGTCATTGTCATACGAGTCATAGCAGAAGAGGAAACTCCTTTGAAAGCGTCGTCAACACTGCCAGCATTTTGTTTCTCAATTTGTAACAATCTCCTCATTTCAGGAGATATGTTCCTTTGACTGTATCTCGCCAATTCAGGGCATATGAATTAATAAAATCAGATTTTCAGTCATGTCTCGTTGTGTACATTTTATTTGCAAAAAAATGTCTGATGTCTTAAAAGAAAAAAAACTGATTGCATAAGTACGGATGTTTCTCTCTAAGAAAATAAAAACATGCTTACAGGGAATATACTTACTCTTGAGAATTCTTAACTCCTATGACGGAATCCAGTAAAGGATACCTCGGGACCTTTTGTGCGTTTCCTTATCTTTGCAGGATTGCAGGTATCCAGAACGCAACTTGGGGCATGAAAACTTCATCCCAGCAAGCTGGCAAATCAACACTCAATTTTAACACCCGAAGTGCTCTCTCCCCAGCTGAGTTGCCTCTCATAACATCCCCCCGGCGGAGTTTCCAGTTATTACTTATCGCCATCAGAGTTGCTAAGCATCCTAGAAGGCACCTACATCCCCGGCTGAGTCAAGAAGCTACCGTAACAGAATTTCTAGGGAGGTCTTTCAATGATATCTCTTCCTCCCCAGCCCGGTTGCCATTTCATCCTCAGTCGGGTACAAAAGTCAGAGAGCCATCCCCCCCACAGAGTTCCAGCCTCTATCCAGAAGAGCAGCGCACGAAGGAGTCACAACAGAGTGAAGAAAGCTTCTATAAACCCCAGCTGGGCCTCTCATTTATTAGGATGGGTCTATCAGTGACCCGAATCCCCAAGCAAACATCATCTTATTAGATCTACCAATGATCTCACCCCCAGCTGGGATATCCACTTTCAAACAGATCAACCAGGGATCTCTGCAGCAGCGGGATCCGAATCCCAGATCTGTGCCTCTTTGCATAATCATAGCATTTGCATCATATTCACCCATAAAGCGTAGCATTCCGTTTAATACGGAGCATTACGGCAAAAATCAAACGCATAGCATAATCATGAGCCATGTTATGAATCAACACCTATGAATGACTACAGTTCATCAACATACAGAGGAAAAATCCCCACCAGAGTTCCCAGCAAAAGCAGTTGCCTCACAAATCACAAACACCAGTATATACTCCTTTTGACACCCGTCCGTGTTATATCCCGGCAGAAAGCCAAAGACATCCTTTTTGCACTCACATATACTTATATACACTTTCTTGGCACCCGTCCGTGTCGTATCCCCAGCGCAGTCACCTACACTTGGTATATCAAATATTTGTTCATACTATACTCTTCTCCTTTTGACACTCGTCCGTGTCGCTCTCCCCAGCAGTTAACTACTCATACTACTCAGATACTCGTCCGTATCTTGTATATACCTTTTATATCCCCTCAGATTCGACACTAGTCCTTGTTCTTTGTTAACCCGTTGGTACTCGTCCGTACCATCATCTCAGAACATGCGTCAAACGTTTGTTTCTACATGATACTCGTCCGTATCATAACCTTAAGGATGCTCGTCCGCATATTTAATCCATACACCGCGTCATACACTATATCTTCTCGAATATAGATACTCGTCTGTGTCTACTATTCCCCAGAAGAGTCCCCTCAGATTCAACACTCGTCCGTGTTCTTTGTTAACCCGTTGATACTCGTCCGTATCATCATCTCTGAACACGTGTCAGTTTGTTTCTACCTGATACTCGTCCGTATCATAGTCTTAAGGATGCTCGTCCGCATCTTTAATCTATACACAACATCTAAACACTCATACCCTTTGTTTCTTGGACGTGAACACTCGTCCGTGTTTACTATTCCCCAGTAGATCGCAAAACGAATTTTCTTTTTATCTGACACTCGTCCTGTGTTATGGTAAACCCTGAGAGCAGCCGTACCCTGCTAGGTGGTCGTCCTCCGCCTCTTGATGGTCGTCCTCCATCATGCTCGTCCGATGGCCGTCCCCATCGTTGATATTTAGCAGCCGTCCCCTGCTAGGTGGTCGTCCTCCACCTTTTGATGATCGTCCTTCATCATTTTATCCAATGGCCGTCCCCATTGTTGATTTTGGTTATCTGGAATTCGTCCTATGTCATGAGAAACCTCGAGAGCAGCCGTACCCTGCTGAGTGGTCGTCCTCCACTTCTTGATGGTCGTCCTCCATCATGCTCGTCCGATGGCCGTCCCCATCGTTGACCTTTTCTATCCGATGGCCGTCCCCATCGTTGATATTTTCGGCAGCCGTACCCTGCCAGGTGGTCGTCCTCCACCTTTGATGGCCGTCCCCATCACAATTCCTTTATTATCCAACAGAGCAGCCGTCCCCTGCTAGGTGATCGTCCTTCACCTTTGATGGTCGTCCCCCATCATCTGTTTATTTCATTTATTCTTTAACCCGATGGCCGTCCCCGTCGTGGTCCTTTTTCCTTTTCTTTTAGCCCGATGGCCGTCCCCATCGTCGGTTACCTTGCTTTATGAACTTGATGACCGTCCCCGTCATGTTTCATTAACTCCCAGAAAATTTTACAGCTTTATCCTGATGGCCGTCCCCATCATAATTTGATTTTACCCAGCTAGTCGGCCGTCCCCGTCTTGGCTTTACCTTTTATCCCCAGCATGTCGGTCGTCCCCGTCATTACTCTTTACTCAGCAGTCGTCCTCTGCTCGACGGTCGTCCTCCGTCGCCCACACTTTACAATATACTTTATTTTTCTTTACAATCTATATCCCTTTTCTTCTTCATTCTGTGAGTGCAAATTTTGGACTGTCTTTGGTATTCAACCACAAGTTATCTTGTTTGCCTGTTAAGTCGTCGCTTACATCCCGCACAGCTAACTCATGTTTGAATAGGGGCAGCTGTAAACACCCCAAATTTGCCCTCACTCATTCACACCATGGCTTGTGATCATTTCATGTGCATAAACACAATCATATCATCTCATATCTCAATTTTGATTCACTGCATTGGTTCTAAGTCATTTGCACCTAGGGTTTGTGATCTGAGCAATCCAAGAGCCCCTTGAGCCACTCCAAAGGCCATCAATCACTTCAAAGGGATCCATATGTGTTCAAGTATCATATTACATCCTCTCAAAGTCAACAATTCCAAAGAATCACAAGAACTAGGGTTTGAATGGATGCAGAGCCAAGTTTGACTGCACAGTTGACCTAAAAATTAGGGTTTTGGTTTCAGAGGCCATAACTCCAAATTTTTTTGGTCATTCTTGTTTCCATTGGTCTCTATATGGTATAGGGAGTATGCATATCAATTTTCATGAAGAAATTCCATGGGGAAGTCATCTGATCAAGAGTTGACTTTTCAGACAAGTCAGTGCAAAATCAGGGCATCTGAGGCCCCCAATGACCCAACCAATGGTTGATCTTCATCATTTTGAGTGTATATGATCTTTATTTGATCATGGAAGAAGGTTGAAGTTCACAAAAATCAAGAATTTGGAAGTTTTGCAAATGTTGACTTTTTGGGCATAGTTGACTTTTCAAGAATGCCTCATTTTTGGTCATTTTTCAAGCCTTAATTCTTGATCCAAAAATGCTTCAAATGGAAAAACTTTGGTCATGAAAGTTGTAGATCTCATCTTTCCCTTTTCAAAAAGTACAAGAACATGATCAAATTCTTCTTGGATCAAAAGTTATGGTGTGACAAAGTTAGCAAAAATCATTGATTTTCAAGGCATGCTTCAAATGTGAATTTTGCAAAACCATGAACCAATGCCTTTTGTAACCTCTAATTCACTTCAAACCATGACATAAACATTCTACATGTCCTAAAAAGTCAGAATTGGACCAAAAATCACATGTGTTTAGTTCATGTAACAAGACTTTTTTCATGAAGTTCAAAAAGGTGACAACTTGCAAAACCATCATGATGCTTCTCTCCACTTGATGCATTGGCTGCTGGACCTTCCCAACATCACACACACACCATGCTGCACCAGAACCATGCCTTGTACTAGCCTAGATCATGAGCCATACTTCTCTTACACAAAAGGTGGACTTTGAGCAAAAGCAAACTTACCAATCACTATAGGCCAGGTCACATCATCTGACCTATAGGATTAAAATACAATATCCTTTGGCAAGCAAAATATAACAAGAGGCAAGGCTGAAACAAGAGATAACACCATATACACAAAAACACACCATCTTGCAAATTGCTTCGAATCTGCCTGCACAACACAAAAACACTCAAACAAATTCCTTTAATCATCTCCCCTTGCCTTGCTGAGTAGAAACCACCAAGAGCCAGGCCTGTTTTGATCAAGAACACCCCATTGCCATTTTTCACCTCAGCCTGCATTTCTCTTCGAATCACCTTCCACTGCCTTCAAACATCCAAACAAACTTTACAAACCTTCTCCACTCACCATTTGGATCACAAAGAACCACTCACAATGGCCTGAAGCTGCCTGAATCACCATTGACATTCTCAACTGAGCTTGGAGCAGAAGCTGATCAAAATTTTCATCCAGCCAATATAAACTTCTCCCAAGCATTCAAACATCACCAGGAGGTCATAAGGAGTGGATTTCACCAAGAAAGGAGGCCTGAAAGTAGCTGGAGTGAAAGCTTCGAATCTCAGGTAGCTCAAGAAATATTTTTCCAGAAATCATTTCTTTTGTTCTAAACTTGTTCTTTGTGTCTTCCTGATCATGAATATGTTTTTGGTTTTGCAAATGGTGTTGAAATGAGAGTTTAATTGCTCTCTGAAACTTGCGTGCCCTAATTTTTTCTTGCTTCGATTCAGCCTTGTTAGGAAATATAAATTTGTTTTGATTAGGGGGTTTGGTTCGTGAGTGAGTGGGGAACATTTCCCAGTTTTTAGATTTCGTTTTAGTTAGGTTTTTAGGGTTTTGGGGATTCTCAGGGGAGATGCTGGCCGGAGAAGACGACCGGAAGTCTTCTCCGGCCACCTGAAAGTCATTTGTGCCCTAATCCAGTCATTAATGCTTGTTTGAATGTGGAGCGTTAGATTAGTTGACTTAGTGGACTTCCCGCGCGCATGTGTGGTCCAGATTTGTTTGCTTAGCCCTAATCCACGTGTTAGCTTAACTAATCCATAATTAAATTAATTTAATCAGAATCAACCACAGCCCTTGGATAGCGCGCGTGGTCAACCCATTCAAATCCAGGATTCATCTCATCCCTCCATTCTGTTGACTTTCCATTATTTTCATTTTTATTTCTTTTCTTTTCATTTAACTTGTGCAATTTATTTAAAATAGTAAAAAATGTGTAAAAATTATGAAACTTTTTCTCATGAGTTTTAATAATTTTTATGACACAAAAAATATTTTTATTTTATTTTTAGCATCTAAAAACTATTTTTAAATATTTAAAAGATTATTTTTAATTGATTAATGAGAATTAATTTATTAAAAATACTTTTAAGTATCTAAAAATCACCAAAAAATTCATGAAATGTCCTAAGACATTTAGAAACATTGTCCAACCTTCAAACCAAATTTCTTTTGGATCTTGATGCATTTTGAGAATTTTCCATTGAATTAAATCATTTTTTGTGCATTATTTTGATCATAAGTTCAAAAAAATCATTTCTGCCTATCTAGGAAGAGTTGGACATTGTTTCTTTTTGCATTGTTTTGAGTTTAGCATGTAGTTTTTGAGATAAAATGGCCATGATTTGATTCCTCATTTTCAATTTGTTTGGCATTTCTTTTGTTTAAAAGCCCTAAAAACCCTAATAACTTGTAAAATTCATAACTTGAGATTGGTTAAGAGTTGAGATCTCCCCCTTGGGCATTGGTTTAGTATAGGTTTAGGGTTTCTTTGGGTGGCACTTTCCATTTTTTATCTTAGGGTTTGCTTCTGATTTTGAGTTTTGTTTGATGTTTGTTTCATAAACCCTAATTTGGGCTTTCTCTTGCATCCCTTTTGCATTCTCTTGCATAACATGACTTGCCATAACATTTCAAGCACCCATGTGATTCATTTGACATCTTAAGACATGTAGAAAGCATGTTTGATCATTGCATCCCATATTTGCCATTTTGTTTGCCATGTATGTTTCATAACTTTTCATGTAAGATCATGCTCCTTAGCTTGCATCATTTGCATCCATAATCTTGTATGAACATCTCCATGCCTTGCCTCATGCTTGTAGCATCTCATAACATCATTATCATCATCAACATGCTTCTGGTTTTGTTTTTTTCATCATTTCATTTCACCTCATTTGGCATTGTATTGCATTTCAGGTGGTAAGTGAGGTTGAGAAGTGAATTTGCCTTCACTTCTCATAACTTTTCTTTTCATCTCCCTTGCATCCATTGCTGCATTTTTGTTTGTGTTTGAGATTGAGCTTGCTCATTCTTCTTCTTCTCACTTTCTTTCTTCAAGTGACTTGACTTCTTGAATGAAGCAAGTCACTTTGCTTCTCTTGATCCTGTTCATCTGCTTCCTGGTGGTTCCATTGAAGACTTCTCTTGAAAACCTCACAAACCTTAGGAACAACCAAGCATGACAATGATTAGGGTTTTGATTAGTCTCCCCTCTTAGTTTTACCTTTGTGTCTCTTTTGAGTCTTCTCCTCTCATCTCATAATCAGGGACTAAACCCTAAAGGCTTTAAGGCTTTGTGATTAAGCTTATGCCTGCATCCTTCTCTTAGGATGGAGTGTATAACTTTAATCCTAAGTGTTAAACCCTTAATGTGTTTAAATCTCTTAATCAATTCACTTAATAATCATCAAGACATCATACTTGTAACTTGGGCCTTGCATTAGGGTTCTAATTCTTCCTTAATTGGTTAAGAAGGACTAACCCTAGTGTTAATGGACAAGTCCCCCTCAAGTTGTCTTACAAATCATAAAACTCCCTTCATCATCATATCATTAAATAAAATCCACTTAACCAAAGGCTTGTTTTGTCATGAGTTTAATCCCTAATCATGGATTAAGTTGAGGAGCTTTCCTCAACTTAAACATTCTCATCTATTATCCTTCTATTAGGATGGTGTAATGAGTCTGTTTAATCCTTGATTATGGCTTAACCTCATTACTTAACACTAAACAAAAACAACAAAAACATCTAAATAATCACAAGTAAGATAATGACCTTAATCCTACATCAAATGGTGAGTAAGTGTGAGAATCTGACTTCACACTTAAGGTATTCTCATTACCCCTAATCAGAGGGAAGATGTGATGAGTTTACTAGATCCATTGGTTTAGGCTTAAGCTCATTAACTTATGACAAACTTTCAAAAGCAATAAAAGACTGAAAACTCAAAAACAAACAATAATCGTCTCCTCCGGGATTCTTTTCTCATCACATTCACTCGCAACCGAGAACTTGCTTCTTCTGTCTAATGCAAGACAGTTTGCACCTAAGCCAGACAGGTCATACACTTGAGCATTGACAAGCAAGCAGTTCACAAGTCAATTCATCTTTCAGTCTCTTTGGGTCGAACTACGGTGTTCTGACTTCCTCATTGCACGAGAGGATACGTAGGCATAACTTAACAGTTATCGAACAAAAGTCTCTGTATATTCCCCCTCCTTCCAGCTTCATTCTTTAGCCTCATGATCTTGAGCATTTCACTCCTTTCTTACACTGACACTTTCATACTTCACATCACTTATACACTTCATTTCTTTTACACTGACACCTGTACACATCCTTTTCCAGCTCTTTGACACACAAATTGCACTGACACTACCCCTTTAAAACACCAATCTTTCAAGCGTGGATCCCGTCGAGTACGACGGACAATCTGGGTGCTAATACCTTCCCAGGTTGTAACCAACCCCCTTTCTCAGTCTCTCTGGTTCGCAACCGTCTTATCCGTATCTTTCTAGGTTTATGCAGCATTACCTTTCCTCCGGGATAAAAATGCCTAGCTGGCGACTCTATTCATCTCCAGTGAGTTCACGGCTGTGTGTTCTCATTGTTCTTTTCGCCGACCGTTCGCGCTTGTACCGGGATGCAAATCTTCGGGAGCGACAACCTCCTCATTAAGATACCCATTTAGAAAGGCACTTTTAACATCCATTTGAAATAGCTTGAACTTCATGATACAAGCAATTCCTAAAATTAGTCTGATTGATTCAAGCCTTGCTACTGGTGCAAAGGTTTCATCAAAGTCTACTCCCTCAATTTGTGTGTATCCTTGAGCTACAAGTCTAGCTTTGTTCTTTGTAACAACTCCCTGCTCATTTGACTTGTTCTTGTACACCCACTTAGTGCCAATCACATTTATGTCATCAGGCCTAGGAACAAGATCCCACACTTCATTCCTTGTAAACTGGCCTAATTCTTCTTGCATAGCAGAAATCCAGTATTCATCATTCAGAGCTTCCTTGATGTTTTTAGGTTCTATCTTTGAAACAAAACAAGAACCTGAAATCATATCTCTTGATCTAGTGATTACACCACTGTTGGGATCACCAATTATCAGATCTGTAGGATGATCCTTCTGGATTCTGATGGAGGGAGGTTTGCTGGATTGTTCTGTCCTTGCCTTAGTTAGAGTGAAGTCAGGATTATCACTCTTTATTTCAACTTCAGTCTGACTGTCAGCAGATGCTCCAACATCATCAGCTACATCTGCAGGGGCATCATCAATGATCACATTTATTGACTCCATTATAACCTTGGTTTTGGAGTTAAATACTCTATAGGCTCTGCTATTTATGGAATATCCAAGGAAAATCCCTTTATCACTTTTAGGATCCATCTTTCTTCTTTGATCCCTATCAGCCAGAATGTAACAATTACTTCCAAACACATGGAAGTACTTGACTGTAGGTTTTCTGCCCTTCCAGACTTCATAGATGGTGGACAAGGTTCCTTTTTTTAGAGTGACTCTGTTGTGAATGTAACAAGTTGTGTTCATAGCTTCAGCCCAGAAGTACAATGGTAACTTTTTAGCATGAATCATAGCTCTTGCTGATTCTTGGATAGTTTTGTTCTTCCTCTCAACAATCCCATTCTGTTGAGGGGTGATAGGAGAAGAATACTCATGATTGATTCCTTCTGAAGAGCAAAAATCTGAGAAGTATTAGCTATTTCCAAGATTTTCATGTAAAACTCATGAATTGTCTCATCTTCCTTCATTCTCAAGTTTTCAAACTTGGTGGTGAGAAGTTGAAGTCTTGACATCTTCACCTTTGATGTTCCTTCATGAGTGGTTTTGAGAGTGTCCCAAACATCTTTGGCCAGCTCACAGTGATGCACAAGTCTGAATATGTTCCTATCAATGCCATTGAATAAGGCATTTAAGGCTTTGGAATTTCCAAGTGCTGAATCTTCTTCCTCCTTGCTCCATTCTTCTTCAGGCTTCAACACTTTTGCCCCATCCTTGTTGTCTTGGACAGGGTGCTCCCATCCTTTGTTGACTGCTTTCCAAGCCCTACTATCAAGTGATTTTAAGAATGCTACCATTCTAGGCTTCCAGTAGTCATAGTTGGATCCATCCAATATAGGTGGTCTATTCACAGATCCTACATCTCTGTCCATGTTCCCAAAATTTGCAGTCCCTAGATCTCACCCAGTTAAACAGGCAGGGTGCCTGCTCTGATGCCAATTGAAATTCTGGGATCAGGTACGTGATATCGAATGAGATGTTTAAACACTTGAAGACTTAAAAAAAACTTAAAGTGCAGGTAAATTAAATGACACAGGAAATTGTTAACCCAGTTCAGTGTATCTCCACACTTACATCTGGGGGCTACCAAGCCAGGAAGGAAATCCAATATAAGTAATATTAATTCTGGACTTAAACCACTCAGTTTAATCCTTCACTTAATATCTACCCAAGGCAATTTCTACCTAAGACACAACTTAGATATGAGTACCAACTCACTCCCCCTCAATCACATAGTGATATGTTACAAGTTTAATAAAAATTGAAGTCACACTTCAAACACAACAGCTTGATTTTACTTCACAGTTTCAATTAAGACACAATACACTTTTTGCTTAAAAGCTCATAAAGTGATACACAACTAAAACCTGCTATTAAACACAAACACCCTGTTTAGTCTTCTTAATTTCGTACTATATTCTGAGAGTTTCTGTTCCTTAAATAGATGCTTGGATTTTTGGGCTTTCTGTAGATTATCCAGTCTTGATACGCATGCTGTCATCACCTTGAATTAGGGTTTGTTACTTCCTTGATTCTAGGTGAGGTAGTTATTCTGTTATACTGAAATCAGATAACTAAGCTCCCTACAGATACACCTTGTATTGTTTATCCATTCACAATTAATTCCAAATAAATTCCCTGAATTTACTCAGTTCTGTTATGCATCATTTAAGTCTGGTAGCAGGTTTGAGATGTCACAACATCTGGTGTGACATCCTGATGTCTGAACTTAATTCATTAACTTATACAATGTCACAACATCTGGTGTGACATCCTGAACTAAGTTCATTAACTTATACTCTGTTTGATAATGTTACAACATCTGGTGTGACATCCTGAACTAAGTTCAACACTTCTTGTTGATCAAAAATTCTGTCAATTCTAAACATCTACACTCTAATTTTCCAAAAATGGTAACTCTTGATTTTCTTGATTCTTGATGATTCATCCTTCATTTCTTGATAAAATTTTGTCTAATGATCACTTGTAACATGAATTTCATGATTTTGATCTCAAAAAGTCAGGAGTTGACTTTTTTCTCTACACAGTTGACTTTCCCCAATTTCTTGATTTTCAAGTATCTGACCAATTGAAGACCTTTTGAAATGATTCAATGGATGATTTTTCCACCCTAGGTACTTGACATCATGTGGAATACATTGGAATCAAGTTTGAACCAAAATTCCATTGGGAAGCCCCATTAATCAGAAACCATAATTTCAGCCCTTTTTGTTAGGAGATTTTGCAATGCTTGAATTCTTTTATCAATCCACCTCTTTCAAAACCTTGAGGAATCATTTGAGATCTTGTGGGATGTTGGGAACCCTTTGAGCCTTGTTGGGAATCCATGTGACCCTTTCATTACTTTTGGATAATCACCAATTTCACCAGTCATTGATCACACGCCCTATGCCTCTAACTATGAGTGTTGTGCTTCAATTTTTCTATGCAAAGATGTGAGGACATGTATGCAATATGATATGTTAAATGCCATGAAATAAGAGGGAAAATTTTGGGGTGTTACAGCTGCCCCTATTCAATCAACTGTAGACCTGAATGGATGATAACAATGGCTCTCAGACGTTCAAGGTATGGAGGGATTGAATACCCGAATAAACCGGAAGAATGTCATTCTTGGATGATAACTCTAGGAAACAAGACCATCGTACTTAGACGGCATCGAACAGAATATCAAAAAAAGGACCCGGACTGAACTCATTAGACTGTGCGGGATGAAATATTGACCTCGATCAATAAACTCAAAATGGTCTACCATCCTCGAATGATAACCACAAGAAAAAGACCAACCTAGGAAGGACTTGAAAAAGAGAATGCCATCCTCGAATGACAACTCACAAAAGATCCTCAGATCTAACACGAAACCATCCTCGAATAGAAATGCAATGGTATATTGGCCTCGGCCGATAACCAGAAACACAAAGACTGGCCTTAGACAGACTTTATAAAAGAGACATACTGACCTCAATCAATAGACTCAAAATGGTCTACCATCCTCGAATGATAGCCAGAATAACAAGACAAACCTCAGAAGGACTTGAAGAAGAGAATGCCATCCTCAAATGACAACTCACAAAAGATCCTCGGTTCTAATCACGAAACCATCCTCGAATAGAAACACAATGGTATATCGGCCTCCGTCGATAACTAGAAACACAAAGACTGGCCTCAGACAGACTTTGCAAAGGAGACATACTGACCTCAATCAATAGACTCAAAATTGTCTACCATCCTCGAATGATAGCCAGAACAACAAGATCAACCTCGGAAGGACTTGAAGATGAGAATTCCATCCTCGAATGACAACTCACAAAATATCCTTGGATCTAACACGAAACCATCCTCGAATAGAAACGCAATGGTATATCGGCCTCGGTCGATAACCAGAAACACCAAGACTGACCTCAGACAGACTTTGCAAAAGAGACATACTGACTTCGATCAATAGACTCAAAATGGTCTACCGTCCTCGAATGATAGCCACAACAACAAGATCAACCTCATAAGGACTTGAAGAAGAGAATGTCATCCTCGAATGACAACTCACAAAAGATCCTCGGATCTAATCACAAAACTATCCTCGAATAGAAACACAATGGTATATCGGCCTCAGTCGATAACCAGAAACACAAAGAGCGGCCTCGGACAGACTTTGCAAAAGAGACATACTGACCTCAATCAATAGACTCAAAATGGTCTACCATCCTCGAATGATAGCCAGAACAACAAGACCAACCTCGGAAGGACTTGAAGAAGAGAATTCCATCCTTGAATGAAAACTCATAAAAGATCCTCGGATCTAATACGAAACCATCCTTGAATGGAAACGCAACAGTCGATAACTCAAAATATGAAACTGTCCTCAGACAGAATCGAGAGGAACAAGCTCATCGTACTTTGATGAAACCTTAACAGAAACGAGTCCATCGTGCTTAGATAGAATCAAATGACATTTACCACACTTGGTTGATAAAGCGAATAAGACACACTGTGTGTGAGCTTGAAAAGAGATTATCATAACTCGGCTGGGGAGAACAAGCCTTGACTTGTAAGAGTAATAGTACTGAAGAATGAACTTGGCACTCTCTGTGGAGATACTTTGCTCTGATTGGAGAAACAATGTTTCGGGCTTTTGTACCAGGTACCCAAAACAAGCTTATGCTTTGTATGCATATGTTTGAATTTTTCCATCGCGTAATGCTCCATAATGATGGAAATGCTATGCTTTAGAGGATGCAAATGTATGATGATTACTAAATGCAGATGCAAAGGGATCTCCTGATGAGGAGATAACAAGTATCCCATGTAGCTTTACTAGGGAGAAACATCACTGTTGGGGATAATGTTCATGATACACTGGCTCTGAACTGCCACCATTGCCAAAAATAAATTGGACTTTGAGATTGGAGAACGATGATCCTGCTGGGGATGAACTTGATTGGTAGGTACGCCACCCGTAGAACTCTGTTGGGGGAGTGATATCCTTCTGACATGGTTGAGGAGAGGATCTGTTTATATTTTGCTGAGGAAAAATTCTACTGGGGAATCTCTCGGATACAAAATCCTCTGTTTGGGGAAGAGATGCCAACGAAGATTGGACTTTGTTTGGCAACTTCGTTGGGGAAGATTCTAAACAATGTTGTGCAAGATGGAAAACCATCTGACTTCTCACTATCTTCACCACTGCTAGGGAATAATGACCCCTCCTATATTGCTGAGGATAAGAAGATTATGGTGGGGAATGTCTCCCTTGTTGAAGGAGAATTCTCTGCTTAGGGGAATATCAATCTTCTATCGATCCTCCGGGGAAGATTTTAATTTCCGACTCTTTTGGGGATGATGGAGAACATCAATGAGAAGGTTTCTTGCTGAAGATAAGAGTTTTAGTTGCTTCTTGCTGAGGACAAGAGATGTAAAACGTCTCATGCTAGGGATGGGAGATAATGATACCCTTCACTTGGGGAGTACCAACTCTCTTCTTGTTGCTCTGCTGGAGAACATATAGTCAGGTGACTTGTTGAGGAATCATGATCAATGAAGCCTATTGAAGAAGAAACTCCTGATGTCTTGTACTAGTAATGTCTTTATCTCCAACCTATATACCTGCATGTTAATGGACATAACAGACAGTTCCTGCAAAAGAGAAAGTTAGTCTAGCCTGCATTCCCCAGGCTCATGGCCTGAATCGACCACCCTTGTTACTCAACAATTAAGATGCATGTCAAGTGTTTTACTCTTAAGCATGCATTATAAAGCATCAATGTGTTTGCAATGCAATATTTACCACAATTTTTGGATGTTTTTGCAATCAATCAATGGTAGATGAAAAACAAAAACACATGAGAGCTAATTTGCATGAAATTTCACTTTATTGATTGAAAAGTGGTCGTGAATAGGCATTACATCAGAAGCAATCCCTAGAAAGAGGAAATTGCATAAAAGGAAAATAAATTATCCTAATGGAAATATGAGAATTGCATCTCATCAAATTCCAACCCGGATATGACTCGTATGTCCTCGAGACTCTTCATGTACTTTGCTTTTGAGGAAGATGATTGGACTATTTCTTAACCCTCAGATTATCCTTGATTGTAGATAATGAATCACAGATCTCGCAGATTGCAATTGTTCCTTTCAGTCCCTATTTTGTGTGGATCGCCCTTTTGGGTTTTCAATCCACTGGGATATCCTTTTTTTGCCTGAGCTATCCAATATGGCTTTTCAACTCAGCGGGTGTACATTTTTTTTGTTTTTTCCCTAACTTTTGCCCCAGCCTTTTATTCTGTTTTTGGCTCGCCGAGATGTCCTTTTTCCCTGGACTTTTATTCTATTTTTGTCCAGCAGGTGTCTTTTATACGAAGTATTTTTTAACTGCGTCCGCGTTGACAGGGGATAAAAAGTCCTCTCCATGCATGGTTGTTAACATTAAGGCTCCGCCCGAGAAAACCTTTTTAACCACGAATGGACCTTCATAGTTGGGTGTCCATTTGCCCCTGTGATCTGTTTGAGGAGGAAGGATCCTTTTCAGTACCAAATCGCCTGGTATGTAGCATTGAGGCCGCACCTTCTGGTCGAACGCCCACTTCATTCTCCGTTGATACAACTGTCCATGGCATACAGCTGCCAAACGCTTCTCTTTGATGAGGCTCAACTGATTGAACTTGGACTGGAGCCATTCAGCTTCATCAAGCTTAACATCCATCATTATCCTCAAAGAAGGAATCTCAACTTCAACTGGTAGGACTACCTCCATACCATACACAAGTGAGAATGGGTTTGCCCCTGTTGAGGTGCGCACAAATGTTCGGTACCCATGCAATGCGAATGGAAACATCTTATGCTAATATTTATATGTCACAACCATCTTTTGCACTATCTTCTTGATGTTTTTGTTGGCCGCCTCGACGACACCATTCATCTTCGGGCAGTACGGAGAAGAGTTGTGATGTTCGATTTTGAAATCCCGACACATATCTGCCATTATTTTGTTATTGAGATTGGAACCATTATCAGTAATGATTCTTTCGGGTATTACGTATCGAAAAATGATATCCCTCTTTATGAATCGGGCCATCACTTGTTTAGTAACATTAGCATAAGATGTCACTTCCACCCACTTGGTGAAGTAGTCAATGGAAACCAGTATGAAGCGATGACCGTTGGAAGCGATAGGCTCGATCTTTCCAATCATATTGATGCCCCACATGGCGAATGGCCAAGATAAAGACATGACACTTAACGGATTAGGAGGCGCATGCATCTTATCGGCATAAATCGGACACTTATGACATTTGCGGGAGTACTTGTAGCAATTGGATTCCATGGTTATCCAATAATACCCGGATCTCAGAAGTTTCTTCGCCATGGCATGTCCTCCAGCATGGGTACCGAAGGATCCCTCGTGAACTTCCTGCATTAACATGTCAGCTTCGTGTCTATCCACGCATCTGAACAAGACCATGTCGATGTTCCTTTTGTAAAGCACATCATCTTGATTTAAGAAGAACCCGCCTGCAAACCTCCTTAAGGTCTTCTTGTCTTTACTGGATGCCCTTGTAGGGTATTCCTGAGATTTCAGAAAGCATTTGATATCGTAGTACCAAGGCTTGTCATCATTAACACCATCAACTGCAAACACATATGTAGGCATGTCAAGACGAGACACCACGATTTTTGGCACATAGTTCCCTTGTTGGACTTTAATCATGGAGGATAAGGTTGCTAGAGCATCAGCAAATTGATTCTTGTCAGGAGGTGCATAATGAACCTTTACCTTCATGAAGAATGTCAACAACCTCCTGGTGTAATCCCTGTAGGGGATCAAATATGGTTGATGAACGAGCCACTTTTCGTTAACTTGGTTTATAACTAAAGCTAAATCACCGAAGATCTCGAGGGTCTTGATTCGCAAACCAATCGCCTCCTCAATCCCCATGATACAAGCTTCATATTCTGCCTCATTGTAGGTGCATTCAAAGGTCAATTGGGCAGTGAAGGGCATATAAACTCTCTCTGGTGAGATAATAACATCACCCACCCCGCTGCCATTCATGTTAACGGCTCCATCGAATATCAAACTCCATTTGGACTCAGGTTCTGGCCCCTCCTTCGGGAGTGGTTCTTCACAATATTTCGATTTGAGGAACATGATGTCTTCATCATGGAATTTAAACTTCATTGGTTGATAGTTATAAATCAATTGTTGGGCCAGATAATCTGATAATACACTTCCCTGATAGCTTTCTGCGAAGTATACAGGATGTCATATTCAGTCAAGATCATTTTCCAACGAGCTACCCTTCCGGTCAAAGCTATCTTTTCGAAGATGTACTTGATAGGATCCATCTAGGATATCAATAGGGTGGTATGAGTCAACATGTACTGTCTTAGTCGGCGAGCAGCCCATGCCAAAGCGCAACAAGTTTTCTCGAGTAGTGAGTATCTTGTCTCACAGTCGGTAAATTTTTTGCTAAGGTAGTATATTGCATGCTCTTTTCGACCAGAATCATCATGTTGACCGAGAATGCAACCCATTGATCCCTCAAGCACTGTAAGGTACATAATCAAAGGTCTCCCCAGAACTAGAGGTGTGAGGATTTGAGGTTCTTACAAATACTCTTTGATTCGGTCGAAAGCCAATTAACAATCATCATTCCACTTGATGGCCTGATTCTTTCTTAAGAGCTTGAATATAGGTTCGCACGTAGCTGTTAGGTGATATATGAACCGTGCAATGTAGTTTAATCTTCCTAAGAAGCCACACACTTATTTCTCAGTTCTAGGCTCAGACATTTCTTGAATTTCTTTCACCTTTGCAGGGTCGACCTCAATCCCCTTTTCACTTACAATGAAGCCCAGCAATTTTCTAGAGCGCACTCCGAAGGTACACTTGTTCGGGTTCAGCCTCAATTTGAACTTCCGCAACCTGTCAAACAGCTTGGCCAAGTTGAGTAAGTGTTCTTCTTCCGTTTGTGACTTTGCGATAATGTCATCAACGTAGACCTCGATCTCGTGATGAATCATATCGTGGAAGAGAGTCACCATCGCCCGTTGGTAAGTTGCCTCGACATTCTTCAAATTGAAAGGCATCACTTTGTAACAGAAAGTTCCCCAAGGGGTAATGAAATTAGTTTTCTCCATGTCATCTGGAGACATTTTAATTTGATTGTAGCCCGAAAATCCATCCATGAAGGAAAACACAGAAAATTGAGTTGTATTGTCAACTAGCACATCAATATGCGGCAATGGGAAGTCCTCTTTAGGACTAGCTCTATTTAAGTCCCGATAGACCATACACATCCAAACCTTGCCATCTTTTTTCGGCACTGGCACGATGTTGGCAATCCACGGTGGATAACTCGTAACAGGCCAAGAATCCAACATCAAACTGTTTTTGAACCTCTTCTTTGATTTTATTGCCATGTCAGGTCGAGTTCTTCGCAGATTTTGTTTCACTGGATGGCAATCTTCTCGGAATGGCAGCTTGTGTACTACGATATCATTGTTGAGCCCTGGCATATCCTGGTAAGACCAGGCAAAGATGTCAACATATTCACGGAGCATGTCAATCAACCGACTCTTTACAGATTCTTCTAAAGCAGCCCCGGTCTTGACTTATTTCTTATCCTCTTTGGTTCCCAGGTTCACCACCTCAATAGCCTCTTCATGTGGCTAAATCGCCCTCTCATCTTGCTTTAGCAATCTGGCTAATTCCTTGAGCAGTTCACAATTTTCTTCACCCTCCTTGTCGGATAGGTAAATTGGATTGTTGAAGTCATAGTGAGCCATAGCAGGGTTGTCATCAATGAGACCCAATGGGGTACATCTGCATGAATGATGATTCATGCTGGATTTTAGAAAAAGTGGGAGAGACATGAAAAAACATACATTGCCATTTATTGTAAAAATAAAAATGAAAATGAAAAACTAGGAACATCGTGAACGAATGCCAAAACATCCACTTTATTAATGATTTGATATTGCAAATTGACACAATGAAAAAGCCCTTATAATGAGCTATTATGCCTTGGGCAAGACATAGAGCTTTCATACAAAGAATAAAATCACAAAACAATTACTCTTGGTGCTGGGTAACAGTGATGATTACTTCGGTTGACTAATTATTGAGTTCCACTTCTGGGACACATGGCTTTATCCACTCATCCATCTCGCAATCACTATCAATTGTCTCCTCTTGAACAATACAGATATTGTCGTGATCCACCCAGCCGGCACTAGAGAAAGTGATCGGGCCTTTTCGACCTCTGGCACGTTGATTTGACGTTGGCTGACCATGATTATAACCAATTCCGAACATGTCTTCTTTCTTGGGGATCTCTACCATCTTGCCCCAGGCTTCGTTAACACCTGATTCCACAACTTTTAGAGCCTGCTTGTAAGATATGATAGACACACCCTTCTTCTTTTCTTCTGAAACGGAAGCTGAGGACGACGTAGCCTTAGTTCTGACCGGCTCAAAAGCCTGGCAAGGAGTTTCATATATCTCGCCATCCATCTCCACATATTTTAAAGTAGATAGATGGTGTTGTACCCCAAAATTTTCCCCCCCACAATCAAGGCAATGTATTTCAATATTTCTCAATGATCATAAGGTTCTCAAGGTCCCCAATTGGTCAGAAAGTTTGAGAGTTTCCTCAGACAAAGCCTCATCCTAAGCAAAGGATCAAGAACTAGGGTTTTGGTTTTCTCCAAGAAAAATGAACTTCCAAGGCCTCAAGTGAGCTTCATAACATCCCATGTGACTTCAAGAATCCCTATGTCAAGTTTCAAAGCTTTCCCAATAAGTTTGACCAGTCAGATGATCAAATATGCAAAAACCAGTCAAAGTGGTTAAAAAGTCAAATTGAGGTCAACTGTTGTCAAACTAAAGTCAAACTTCAATATTTTTTGCCAACATCAATATTATGAAGTAAAATTCATCATTTGATCAAGGGTTGATCATGATTCATCAAGGAGATCTCAGATCATCAAGAATCAGGAAGTTTCTATATTAGGGTTTCCTAGGAAAAGTCAACTGAACTTTGACCATCCATAACTTTCACATACTTTATCATAAATTCTCATCCAAATATCATTTTGAAGGAAATTGAATTCTCTACAACTTTGTGTCTCACAAGCCAATCCTAAAAATGCTCCATTTGGAAGGTATGAGCCAAAACATTATAAGTCATTTCAAAAGTCAACAAAAAGTCAACTTTTTCCAAAGAGCATAATTTAAAAATGGTAAAAGATATGGACATGAGACCAAAGAGTTTTGTTATAGTACTCTCTAAGCTTTCTAAAAAGTCCAATATCATCTTCATGGCCTTAAAATTGAGGGAATTATGCCTTGGCAGAGTTGGGACATTTTCAAAGGGTGCATTGAAACAAAAAGGGTCTCAAATCCAATTTTTTCTAAATGGGCCCATGGAATTGCAATCCAATCTTCACAATAACATCAAGCACGGCCCAATTCCAATTATTTCTGATTTTTATAATTTATTTATAATTTATTTGGATTTTATTTATTAAAATTCAATTTAAATCAATATAAAATATAAAAGTCAATATTTGGATGTGATTCTTGTTCTAGAAGCTCTTAAAAACATTTAAGATTGATTGAGAGGATCCAATTTCGTGCACAATCAATTTGGAAACATATCATTTGATTTTTTTTAACATTTATGACCATGGCTTTCTTCACACTCAAGTAACTCAAATCCATGAATGAGAGGCCCATATTTTGACCTAAATTCCATTACTTATATAAACATAAGAGGACCAAAGCCTAAGGGACGATTTTTTGCAGGCCAAAGCATAGTATCCACACTTCAAAAATTTTGTCAAAAATCCACATACGATTTTGAAGATTAAGGAAATTTCAAGACCTAATCAAGGTTGCAATACCTTCTGGGATGTTCATTGAACGAATCCTAACTCTTTGCATCATCAAAATCATCTTCATATGTATAAACCAAATTCGCTTTTCCCTTGAATTTCATTTTTTCAATTTCGATTATTATTGCGTTTCTAATGGATTTTGATCTTGTTTTGTCGTTTGTAAGGACTCATGGATGGATTCTGGGTAATTATATTAAAGAATCATGGACTAATCCGTAAAATACCATTATTAGGGTTTGACCTCCAAATTAGGGTTCCCTAATATAAGCTAATTAAATGTTTTTGTTGACATGATTGAATTGTACAAGTTGTGGTGATCATTCTGGTATAATCAATTGCAAGAACAACATTTATAGATAAAAGTCAGTGGCGACTCTTGCTATCCGCAACATTTATAGAAAGTCAGTTCTCCCACCGTGTTACAGATGGCTAATGAAAATGTCTTCCTCCCCACATACTGTGACAATTTGTCCTTCCCAGACAAACTTTAGCTTCTGATTGATAGTTGAGGACACAACCCCGACTGCATGGATCCAAGGACGCCCGAGCAAACAACTATAAGAAGGCTGGATGTCTATGACATAAAAGGTTGTGTTGAATACTTGTGGCCCTACCTTGATCGGTAACTCCACTTCTCCAAAAACCGACCTTTTGGACCTGTCAAACGCTCTGACTACCAAGTCACTCGGCCTGAGCACCACTCCGTCATAATCCAACTTGATTAATGCCTTCTCTGGGAGCATATTCAGGGTGGACCCTGTATCAACAAGAACATGTGAAAGCACACCCCCTTTGCATTCCATCAAAATTTGAAGAGCTCTGTTGTGACTGTGCCCCTCAGCAGTTAGATCCAGATCTGTAAACCCTAATTTGTGGCTAGCGTTCACGCTAGAAACAACCGTCTCGGGTTGCTTTTCTAATATTTCTTGTGGCACATAAGCATTGTTCAGGATTCTCAGCAAAGCGTTCCTGTGGGATTCAGAACACATCAATAGTGACAAGATCGAGATCTTGGAGGGTGTCTGTTGCAAATGGTCGACTATCTTGTAGTCGCTCTTTTTTATGATCCTCAAGAATTCATCGACCTCTTTGTCAAAGGTAATGTCTGGATCTGGCCTTATCCTGGGTCTCCGTGTTATCATTCGGTGGCACTACACCGCTCCTCAAGGTCTGAGGCACGAATAACCGTCCACTCCTCGTGAACCCCCCGACTCCCACATTTTCGACCTGTTGTGAAGCTATGCTGGGAGTGGTTATGTCTTGTTTCTGGCTATTACAGTAAACTTCTACCCCATAATACCATGGGACAACTTTCTCACTTTGATACGGCATAAGACCTGCAGTGGTGAACGTGACTGGTGCCGCCCTGGCTGGCACCGGAATTCTGACAGGGGTATAGTAGATAATGATCATAGAAACTTCATCTTCTTTCACAACCCGGTCAAACTGGATGCTTCCTTCATTAATCATCTTCTGAATTCCTAACTTCAACATGTCACACCCATTGGTAGATCCTTCACATTCTGGACAAACTTCCCCACAACTTGGGAATATATGTTTCTTTGCCAAAGAGCCCTTTACTGCTAGTAACGGAGTCTTCAAGGCATTGACCTCATAAACCAAATTCAAATTGTCACCATCATATATAGCTCCCACGATTCTTCCATGCGAAGGCATGGGATTTTTCAATGCATTCGGTGTAGGAGCAAAGTTGATCGCTTTGGAATCTAACATATCCTGGACCGGATGCTTGAAGGCTTTGCAATTCTCCACGGTATGCACCGGAGCTCCAGAATGAAACTCGCAGTGGGCATTAGCATCATACCCTTTGAGCATCTGACCAGGTTTTAGAGGTTGTAAAGTTCTCAACTGAATCATCTGCAGCTGGAGGAAATTCTGGAACAGTTGTGAATATGACATTGGCGGCGTTTCGAATTGCCTATCTCTCGGCCTGGGAGGATAGTATGATATGGAAGCTCTTGGTTGCTGGTAGCTTTACTGACGTTGTTGTGGTGGTTGTTGTTGTAGCTGTTGTTGATTGGTGGTAGCAGGGATGGTAACAGAAGCTGCTGGGTAGTAGGAATTTTGGTTTCCTCTCTTCCTCTGAGCATACACTGCCCCGGTTTCCCCTTCTTTTCTCTTTACAAATGGCTTCTTAACCCCATAAGTAGAAGCTCCACCATTCTGGATCTTACCTTGTTTCATCCAATTCTCAATCCTTTCATAGGTCAGTATAATATCGGAAAAACCACTGGACGAACAACCTGCTAGACGTTCCATGAAATGCACGGGGAGGGTATCCATGAACAGATCCACCATTTCTCTTTCAATTAGGGGTGGTTGCACTCTTTCTACCAACTCGCGCCACCTTTGCATATACTCTTTGAAGCTCTTAGAGTTTTTCTGGGATAGGCTCTGTAGTTGAGCCCTACTAAGGGCCATGTCGATATTGTACTAATATTGCTTGAGGAACGCTTCTTCTAGCTCCTTCCAGTAGCGCACATCAGTTCTCTCTAGCTTCATGTACCACTCAAAAGAGCCCCCATACAGGATGTCCTGGAAAAAATGCATCCAAAGTTTCCCATCTTTGGTATAGGCAGCTATCTTGCGATAATAAGCCTAAAGATGAGTTTTAGGGCACGAGCTCCCATTGTATTTATCAAATCCAGGGGACTTGAACTTAGGAGGAATGATAAATCCTTGCACCAATCCCATATCAGAAACATCAATACCCAGGGTATCTCTACACTCAAGAGCTCTGACTTTTTTTGCTAGCATCTGAAAGTCCTGAAGATTACCTCCCATACTGAATCCCATGTCCTCGTTCAGTAGTAAGAACTGGTCATCCTGACAATCCTCTAAATTATGAATTGGAATATGAATACCCTATGAAGTAGGAGGCCTATTACCTTTTGTTGGGATAGTAGTGGCATTAATTGGGTTGCCTTGTGCATCCAAAGTAACTCTGACGACTGGAGGCTCTGCCTACAGTAGGTCAAGCCTTTGAACGGCAACCTTCAACTCTTGTTGCCCTTGGACCATTCCCTGCTTCATGTTCATGAATTCGCCCATCCACATACAGATCTTAGTCAATTCAGCTTGAACAGTGTCCATGACGTTTCTTTGATTGCGGTGGGTGGCGTACTAGTGAAGACGGCGCTTTGCAATCCTGCTTGTATAAACAGATAAGTTAAGAAACCCAGATAACCTACAAAAGAAAAATGAAAAGATGATATGAATGCATGCAAATTTTTTGTTATTTCATTCTCAAGGTTGTTTATGTTCCCATTCTGGTATTCAAAAAATATCCATATGGCCTTTGTAAATTTTGACTTTTGGGAAGAGACTCTCATATGAAGCTTATATTATATAACCGTGAAGAACCAGCGTCTGGAACCCGTATCAGTGAAAAGATAACAACCAGAGATTCGAACCATATCAAATAGCACGTAATGAAGTCTAAGAATAACAACAAATTACCTGAGGGTGTCAATTCTTACAGTAAGAAAACTAGCTAAAGCATAAAGGAATCCCACACAACCTTGTGGGTAATCCGGTACAAGCAAAGGAAACTAAGTTCTATGAAACTCCACATCCTTCAACCTATAGGTAAGACGTTTGACCACCTGAAATAACTTAGCGACATCCGGATGACCTGGATCTTTGATGAGCTTCTGAATGAGGCAATCCCTTTGATCAAAGGAAGCATGGAGTTCACTAATCTGCTGCAAGAAAACCTCTTCATTTTCCTTGTTGGGACTTGACTAAGACTTGGATTTCTTGACCTCTGCGCGTACTTTGAGCTCTTATACCTCCTTCTAAGCATCCTCAACTGCTTGTTGACCTTGTGCTATCTCTTGGACGTAGTCTATACGCTGATTGTAGGCTAGCTGGAGTTGTTCTTCCTGTTCACCCAGTAGCCCTTGCATGTTTTCAATCTTCTGCTTGTAATCAGCTTCCAATTCCTTTTGCTTCTTCAGATTAGTATCCCATTTTTCTTGCCAAAGAGTTATAGATTCGTTGGCTTCATCCAAAGTTTTCTTGTCTTTTCGATGCTGACTTGCTTTGTGGATCTCAGCCAAACCCTTCTTCCTGAAATAGAGTTCTTTTTCTTCAAAGTCTTTCTGCTTGTCCATCACTATTTATTCAGATTTTTGAACCCTTTCCTCTGGTTTCCGATTAAGGGTCACCATCCTCTGATAGGAACTATGAGCTTCCTTATTCTCTTCCCTGATTTGTTGGACCAAAGCCTCTAACTTTTGATAATCTTCCAAAGGAAAAGTAGCTTTAGGTTCAACCCTTATAGGAAGAGCTGGTGCAAAGAAAGGTATTAGAACCACCTGGGCTTTCTCCTTTAACCATGTATCATATTCAGGGAACGTCTGATTATTACTTTTACCCAAACATGCCACACCCTTCCTTCAGATGAGTTTCCAAGAACCCGCAACTTTTCTAACCAGTGGAAGATTGTCCTTTACAGGGAAGTAAAAGGTCTGAGTTAACTCTGACTCCTCAGGAACGTCTTTAAGTGAGTATCATAATTGCCTTCTCAAGAGAATCGGGTTATAACTGATGCCCCAGGTTACCTCTAAGAGTGGTACATTGGGATAACTCCTGCAGCTGGTGATGAAGTTTCTTCCTTTCAGCCTCATGGTAAACCATTTGATGTCCTTGGAAAATAACATGCTCAACCTTTGGGCCCAGATCATGCTAGGATCAGTGAAGGTTTCAGTATTGGGCAATTTCCTCATGAACCACCTGTGAAATAAAGGAGCCCAACACCGTACTAAACCTCCCTGTTTTTTCTCATTCCTATAATGCACTGAATAAAGAGGTCTCCCAAAAGAGTGGGTATCGGGTTCTTCAGCATAAAAAGATGAATAACATTCATGTCCACAAATTTTTCCATATCTGCAAACAGAATGATCCCATAGATATAGAGGGCTAGGATAGCATAGACAGAACCCCATTAAGCATCAGCAGCAAGTTCTTCAGCTTTTTTAGCCAAGAAATCCAGATAAAAACCAAGTATTCCCGCTTTGGTAGTACTCAAGTTTGCACTTACCTCAGATGGGCTCAAATAAAGAGATTTGGCAATGTCATCGTGAGTAGGTCTTGTCATTGCTGAGTTGAACGGAACCTGATCCTAAAGCAGCACCCCCAAAATCAAAGCATATTCTTTAAGTAAAGGACCAACTGAAAATCATGAAATGTAAAGCATCTAAGTCGAGGATCATAGTACTATAGTAAAGTATGAATGGCGCTTCTCTCATAACTATCCAGGTTTACCACCATGTCCAGAATATCTCTGTAACCCTCTCTCAAGTCTCCTATATGATCTGGGATAATAAGAGATACCATCTTGTTTATCATGTCCACCTTAGTATCGAAGAATTTGTAATGAATATTCTTTTTTATGGAGTCCTCCATCTCTGAACAAGAAGTCCGACAAGAATTGGGAACAATATGTAAACCCTGAGAATGAAAAAAACACAAATGATTAATGATGTGACAATGTTATGCAAGGCAAGACATGTGACCAGTGACGTGTCTGTGTTGGTATTGATCAGATAATCAAGTGTCTGTGAAGAGTCATAATAACAATATCTATGTGTAGAAATCCCAGAATTCGGAACCAAAGGACCACATAGAACCAGATCATATCACAAAATAACAATGGAAAAACAGGTATGTTGAAAGTTTAGGGTTCCTGCAAACCTGTAAACATCCCTGCCATCTCACGGGTATGCTCCGGGTCGACATCACGGACTCTCAAAGCCGAATAGCGATAATACGTTTACCATCTTCGAGAAATGGCTCATGACCGAATCAGGGAGTCGGTTTAACATTATACATTACTCAGGGAGGTCTCAGGTGAGTCCGGGAAAAACAAGCATCTCTCATACATTTCCAGCTTCAAGCACCGAATCGAGAAACAATAGTATATTCAACCCTTGGGATACAGTACTATTGTCATACAAACAGTTTGCTTTAAATGAATTCTTATGAGAGAACCAGGCCATCCTATGCAATTTCCCAGTGGGCCCTTGGATGCGAGTGGGTTTGCCAACAAATGTGGTCTACTGTAACACCCCCTTTCTATACCCCCAAATAATCAATTAAATCATTTAGGCACATGTTAAAAATTTCATCAGAGTATAATTAAACACGGTATAAAAGAGGCTTGTCACATTATGCTTGAAATTAAAAACATACAACACCTACTCAATGAAGATATTTAACAAACGGGGTAACTTGCACACACAAGGATTTCATCCTTACACCCGTATTCATTTAATTCAAATAACAGCGGAAACCACATAACAATTTCAAACTTATATACTTATCATAAAATATATCCACAAGTTTGAATCACCAAAATAATGCCATGTTTACATAAAACATCTATCATAAAAATACATATACAAATGCATTCACAAAAAGGCATCAATCCAACCCTAGCTACCCGGTGCTACATATCAGAGTCGACCGACCAAAAGATGAAGACGAGCTTCACAAAATATCATCCAGCAACCTACTCTGCAATGCCTCGTAGAGCATCATAAAACAGCAGAAGGGTGAGAAACATTATCATAATAACATTGCATATAATCATATATCTCAACATATAAAATGCATATAAAGCATATTCTCACCATAATTCATACCTCATCACCTATACACATCGCAACGTGTACATACACAAATCAAGCATGTTCATCATGCACCAATTCACTAATTCACATAAACTTACATTATTTATGTTTATTCCTCAATTCTATTCATTCCGCATAAACATACGTCTAGCTATGTTTAATCACACATATACATTACAAATGTATAAATCACATACATATACATATATCAAACATGCATATATAAAACAAGTATGTTTCATCACACATACTATCATCTCCATAATACTCTAAATAAACATATGCATATTCATGTTTATTTCTACATATCATAATTAAAATGATAAAATGCAACTCATAGAGACCGACACACGACTCTATGCAGATGCAATGCGGTACCGACTCAACATTTCAGCAGGTTCACTCAGGAACCAAATGGAATCATCGCTTGTTACCTAAAGTAACTCCCTGTCGGGCACACGATGTTCCCCATTGCTCACACCCCACATGGGCACACAATGTTTATGGATTGCTCACACCCCACACGGGCACACAATCCGATTGCTCACACCCCACACGGGCACACAATCAATGTGAATAAATCACCCATCGCTCACACCCCACACAGGCACACGATGTTTCTGGATTGCTCACACCCCACACGGGCACACAATCCGATCGCTCACACCTTACATTGGCACACAATCTTGTTGTAGTCATCGCTCACACTCCACACGAGCACACGATGCTACAATGGATTCACAAAGAATCCCACAGCACAAGAATGCATACATTATGCTTACATGCAAAATGACACACAACATTCTTAAAAATGCATACATATTCACAATATAGTTATTCATTCATCTCATACAATTAGCATACATTCACATTTAATTCAAGCAATGTATCTACTTGCCAAACGGCCACAACACAACAATCAAACCCACAATTCCATAATTAATTCATTTACGTTTTATCAGAAAAGTCGGGTGAAAGTCGGCTAAACATTTCATTTCTTTGCATCATTAGTTTCTACGCGTTTCTAGCTTTGAATCGATATAAGGATCACTAAAAACGGATACCCGAAACTAAAGCTACGAATTAAAACACATAACCCCTCAAAACCTACAGGCTCGCTGAGCGCCCTCTCGCTCGTTGAGCGAGAATCACCCTGGAACTTTCGCTGAGCGAGAATAGCTCGTTGAGCGACAACAGCGATTTCCAGAATTTCCAGTTGCGTAACAGACCTATAAAAAGCCCCCAAAACTCAACAAACATGATTATTAACATGTATTCATCCTCATCCTTTGATTATATCAAGTTCTAACCGATTAATCCATAAATTTCTCACAATCTCATCAAAACCTAACTTTTCATTTTCTCTAAAACTCCACCAAATCAAAAACCCACAAAATCTAACACATACATAATCATATACAAGATTATGATAACAATGTTTATCACTCTTACCCGGTTATTTCGTCTACGCGGAGCAATCTTGATCAAAACCTAGCTTTTCCAAGTTTTCCTCTTTTCTCTTCTTTTCTCTTCTCTTACTTTTTCTTTCTTCTCTTTTTCTTTCTATTTCCTTTTCTTTCTCTTTCTCTTAACTTATACTCTTTTTTCTCTATTTCTATTCTTACTAACTATTCTTATTCTTTCCTTCTTATTTCTACACTTAACTCTATTCTTTCTATTTCTTTCCAACCAAATATCATTCTCTCACAAAAATACCAATTCTACTAATTTTTAACTTATCACCAATTAACAAATACCTAAAATACCCTTCAAACCATTTTTACCCGAAAATTCACAAAACGGTGAAATCACATATCTCACCAACATATCACATTAATTCCTCAACATAAAATATCATCATGATAATTTCACAAATAGAACAATTATCATACAAATAAAATAAAAGACTCCACAAAAATTTGGGAAAATCGAATCGGGGCGTTACATCTACCACTGTCATCACTAGAGAGGGTTGTTTCCACTAAGGTCCTCAATGATCGGTCCCCAGATGCACATAACTATCAAGGTCATACCTTGAAGTGGAGGAAATCCCCACACAAAATATTTCTAAGACGGTCGCAGTTTGGGTGTGGAACACATCGCCACTCATCATGGTGAAATACCATGGAAGTACAATGTTTGTCCACGCTAAGTCCTAGGGTGCACTCGAGCCCCGGTTACGAGCTCATCTCACAGTAACCCCATCCCGCCAAAGAAAACCAACACAGACAGTCCAGTATAATATGATGCATGGAAAGTAAATATTGAAAGCGATAAATAAAGCTGTAGAGTAAAGCTGTAAATAAACAAAAATAAACACACAGCAGCAAACAACTAAATACCCAAAGAAACAAAAACAGACAAACGCTAGGACTGACTCTCAAAGAGGAAACCAGATATTATGGGTTTTTTCCCCAACAGAGTCGCCAGCTGTCGCTCCTGAGATTTTCATCCTTGTACAAACACGAAAGTGGCTTGGAAAATGCAGAGTCTCCAGCCAATCATTTTTATCCTGAATGAATGGGAAAGGTAATGTTGCACAAACCTAAGAGAAAAGGAAAGGACGAGGTCCTGCGAACCAAAGAACTGGGTTCGAGAGTCAGTTACGACCTGGGAAGGTATTAGCACCCCAGATCGTCCGCCGTACCCGACGGGATCCACGCTTGTTTGTCTGTTTCAAAAGGTAAGGAATAAAACTACTGATGAATAAAAACCGCTACTGAAACTGGAATAATAGAGGGAACTAGAAAAAGAGAACGAAAAGGTACAGGAAAACAATCACAAGGTCCAAATGTGATACACATGGCAATTATTGTGGGAGTACGCACACTAAACCACTCAGGTCCACTTAAATGAGCACATGAAACGCATAAGCTCATTAATGTGTTGTCAGTGTGAGGAACGTAGGATCAAACAAATCAAACGGTCATGACTTAAAGTTATGAAAACCCTAACATTACTATTCAGGTGATCGGAGAAGACTTCCGGTTGTCTTCTCCGGTGAGGGCAATGTTACAGGTTCATGAAAACTAACAAATCGCACACAGAAATGAAGCTGAAGTCACATAGATCAAGAATTTGGCCTTAGAAATCACAATAACCACATGTACATAGAGAATCGAAAAAAATCATTTTGCCCTAAAATCTTCAATCACCTCTAAAAGGTCTGATTACTATCCAGCACAATTCGTTCTTGTTTATTAGACTCAAATCAAGCATGAATAAGATCTTAAATCATAATTCAGATGCATAACAAATTCAAGATATTTGAACCTGGATGTGCAGAAATATGGATCAAACAAAGAAAACCTTAGGTGATAAACTTGTTCTTGATCTTCAAAGAGTGAAATAAACACTCTAAATCACTTGAACCTTGCCAAAGTGTGGGAAAAATCCAAAATGAAGTTAAGCTTGTTCTTGAGTATTCAGCCAACCATTGAGGATGATCAGAGTATGAAGGTGATGATGGATTGATGAAGATTGGAGTGTGAACTTGCTTGAATCGTGCACTAAGGAAGAAAATGCAGAGAGAGAGAGAGAGAGAGAGAGAGAGGATTTTGTGATCTTGATGAGAACAATGAGAAAGTGATGGTGAATTTTGTTAGAGCTAACTTATATAGGTTTGGTTAAAGGTTATTCACTCTAGTTAACAGTTAGAACTAGAGTTAATTTAGGTGAATGGAGAAACAAGAGGTGAAATGGGAATTTGCAAAATGAAGAGGAGAGTGATATGTGTGCCATTGTGATCATGTGTATGCAAGAACATGATGATTATGGTGTGGAGATTAGTGATCAAAGGTAGCAGATGCAATTCTTGTTGCAGCATGCTTGTTGTGGAAGTTTCTCGTTTATTTGAATTTCAATTATGGTGCATGGCATAACATGGTGCACATGTATGGAATAATTTGGTCTTTTAGGATGAAGCCTTGTGATCATAACATGTTGATTGATGCATATAAGACTGAACTGGACAAAATCAGCTCATGATTCAATGCCTTAGAAATCAAGAAAGTAGGATGCAAATTGTGATCTTTAATGAGACAAGACTTCATGCTCAAGGCACCAAGTTAGGAACTTCTTGTGAGCAAATTGAAGAGGATGCTTCATAGAATAACTTTGATGTTCATTCTAAGATGAGATGTGGCCTTTAGATACTTCAAAATTGTCATTGAATATGCTTGATCATGACTGCATTCATGGACCTGAGGAGATGGGCGTGTCTTGGGCAACATGCATATGGGTTGATCAGTGTAAGCTTTCCACTTTGAGCCAACATAACTTCCAAACCATTGATGCTATGAAAATTCTCTAAACATGAAAATTATAGAGGAGACAAAGATGAACAACTTTGATGTTTAGAAAAAAAATCCATTTGAAGCCTTCTTGATGGAGTAATTCAGCTTGGCATGTTGCACACCACTTATTTGATGAATTGTCTTGCCTGGCGCGCGCATGTGTCTTGCCCTGACTTGGTTTTTGCCCTAGTTTTGTCAATCTTTGAATGATCATAACTTTCTCAATTTTGATCCTGTGAACATGATCCAGCTATGGATTTGAACCTTAAGATGCCCTTTTTCAAACAGTCCAAGTGAAATTTTTGTTTGACTCTTATATTGAGAGAAGGCCTCTCTTGAATATGGCTGCAAAATGGACTAAAACATATTTTTTTTGGAAACCCTAATTTTCCAAAAATTGTAACTCTTGATTTTCTTGATTCTTGATGATTCATCCATCATTTCTTGATCAAATTTTGTCCAATGGTCACTTGTAACATGAATTTCATGATTTTGATCTCAAAAAGTCAGGAGTTGACTTTTTTCTCTGCACATTTGACTTTTCCCCAATTTCTTGATTTTCAAGAATCTGACTAATTGAAGACCTTCTGAAATGATTCAATGGATGATTTTTTCACCCTAGGTACTTGACATCATGTGGAAAACATTGGAATCAAGTTTGAACCAAAATTTCCATTGGGAAGCCCCATTAATCAGAAACCCTAATTTCAACCCTTTATGTTAGGAGATGTTGCACTGCTTGAATTCTTTGATCAATCCACCTCTTTCAAAACATTGAGGAATCATTTGAGATCTTGTGGGATGTTAGGAACCCTTTGAGCCTTGTTGGGAAGCCATGTGAGCCTTTCATTACTTTTGGATGATCACCAATTTCACCAATCATTGATCACACGCCCTATGCCTCTAACTATGAGTGTTATGCTTCAATTTTTCTATGCAAAGATGTGAGGACGTGTATGCAATATGATATGTTAAATACCATGAAATGAGAGGGAAAGTTTTGGGGTGTTACAGCTGCCCCTATTCAATCAATTGTGGACCTGAATGGATGATAGCAATGGCTCTCAGACGCTCAAGGTATGGAGGGATTGAATATCCGAATAAACCAGAAAATTTGCACTCTGTGGGAAATAAAATAAATTGGGAAGAATGTCATTCTTGGATGACAAATCCAGGAAACAAGACCATCGTACTTAGACGGCATCGAACGAAATATAAAAAAAGGACCCGGACTGGCCTCGATCAGACTGTGCGGGATGAAATATTGACCTCAATCAATAAACTCAAAATGGTCTACCATCCTCGAATGATAGCCACAAGAACAAGACCAACCTCGGAAGGACTTGAAAAATAAAATGCCATCCTCGAATGACAACTCACAAAAGTTCCTCGGATCTAACACGAAATCATCCTCGAATAGAAACGCAATGGTATATCGGCCTCAGTCGATAACCAGAAACACAAAGACTGACCTCAGACAGACTTTGCAAAAGAGACATACTGACCTCAATCAATAGACTCAAAATGGTCTACCATCCTCGAATGATAGTCAGAACAACAAGACCAACCTCAGAAGGACTTGAAGAAGATAATGTCATCCTCGAATGACAACTCACAAAAGATCCTCGGATCTAACACGAAACCATCCTCGAATAGAAACGCAATGGTATATCGGCCTCGATCGATAACTAGAAATACCAAGATTGACCTCGGACAGACTTTGCAAAAGAGACATACTGACCTCGATCAATAAACTCAAAATGGTCTACCATCCTCGAATGATAGCCACGACAACAAGATCAACCTCAGAAGGACTTGAAGAAGAGAATGTCATCCTCGAATGATAGCTACAACAACAAGACCAACCTCATAAGGACTTGAAGAAGAGAATGTCATCCTCGAATGTTGGTCCTATGATTTTTACGTGACTTCTCAGCACAACTGTTGAGATCCTCGTCGAGCGACCATATTTTAACGCCCACGTACACTCAGACTCTTACATATCGAGTTGGTGACAAGAATTCCACAAGTTCTAGTTTCACCCCGTACGTAGCTGGAAAACCTTAAGTCATCACTTCTTTGACCAAAAGCAACGACTTGGGGGCTCCTGTTCTAGACTGGCCTAATGACTAGGCATGACCCAATCCACTCTTGCTTTCAGGACGACCCAATAGCCCAATGTCAAAGGGACCCGCTGGCTTTATGCACTCGGCCGAAGAGGATTTGACGATCACGGTTGCCCCTGGTTGATTTTCCTATGCTCCTTCTAGACCTCTATTTGTCATCCAGGGAAGTCGCTCAGAAGCGGCCAAGGAAGTGCTTGTGTTCGGATTGGCCTCTACTCAACGCATGCCCATTCCAACGGCTAGTTCTGATAGTTACCTATTTTCGGGGGATCAGCGATCCAGACACAAAATAGGGACCAATAGCCAAGTTTTGGGGACTCATTATAAACCCTCTCGAATATTCACTCTCTTACTTGTACTTGCATACTCTTTTGTCCGTTCAGACTTTGACATTGGAGTACCTTGCAGATACACCCCCCATCTCTCCTCAACGACCGAACATCACCCTCATCATCCACATTAGCGTCCAGGACCCACTACAGATTTTGATCGTCAGATACTATCACTTAATTTTATGAAAAAATTATGCCTTTTCTATTGTAGTCTTAAAAATAATACTTTTATTTATTTATTTTTAAGAAAAAATGGTGCATTTAATTCGTAATGTAATTATGATTATTGGGTAAGACCTAAATCCCTGAAAAATATATTTTAATTATTTTTATGGTAGTCTCTATTTAGGTAGAGAATGGTTTATTTTATGAATGATAATGTATCATATCTTATATTATCAAATATACATTATTTACATAGGGTATGATATTTTTGGTAACAAAAGAAGAAGACTATTATCTCGTTAAACATCAACATCACTTCCATAATCAGTATCATGTATCTTTCATGGTGCTTTAGGCTTGCTTCTAAAAATACCCCATAAATAATACTTTGAATGAAATCCTGCAAAATGAGAACACACAAAGTTTAGATACAATTAACAAACCATAAAGTTTATATGAAGATGTAGCATATATATGTAATGGAATATAACTCACTCTTGTATTGTCTTGGAAGCAATGTAGAAGGAAAAATTAAAAGCTCAGTTTTTTCAACCATGACTCTAATGGCAAGATCATTGGAAATCATTTCATCAACTATCTGGTCATAATATCTCTCAACTCTGTAAAATACATTAACAATTAATTCAATACTAGTTTCAGATATGAGCATTGTGATTATATTTTGTTTTAGTTAAATATTATAAAAAAACAATAAACACATTCAAAATAAAGTTAACTTTTATAGAATATCACGGGCGAAGACCTTGTTGTTAACATGAACTTTACTGGACACAGGTACAAGACAAAATGTTTGACCTTAAATACATAAAAATGTCACCTTTCATTATGAGGAAAGAAATAGAGGCCAATGCTCAGATTATTTGTTCCAAATTTCTTGAAACTCTCTGGCCACACAGCTGATCTTTGAAGCAAGTTTGCATAAAGCACGTCCGGGAGATGTCTTGCCTCCTCACGAACTTTAGGGCAAGCTAGTGTGGACAAATGGCCCATTAGTCCACTGATTTTATCAAAGCTTTTGTTAAAAACCTGCAAACTTCCACTATTAACCAGAAAATTCGCTGTCAGTTACGAGAAATTCATTAATTCCAAACAACAGTAACAGAAGCTACAAAACATGGTTTTTACCTCCATATGGGATCGGCAATAGGTTCCGGATCTAAAACAACTTCTTTTTCTGATTCTGGAGTCTCGCTGTTAGGATGATCTGCTTGTACTACCATTTCTTCACAATCCTCACAAAACCATGTAACCTTGTCGGTAAAAATCATAGGACCAGCTAAGCAATATCTGAAAAGAAAAAAGTGAAGATAACTCTGAATGATACAAAGAAGTGAATAAATAGTAAAAATACTGATTTGTAATCAATTCTAAAACTAATAAGGGAACTGAATATATTTTTCCTAAATTCCCATAATTATCTACAGGTTTATAAGGCTAAAAAAGATATTTAAGATTGGGAAATTAATTGTAAGCCAACATCATTTATGTCCACAACTTATGTAACATTTTTTATAATAGCTTTAAAATACTTATTCTCTTCAAAACTTTCTTGAGAAAAAACAAGCTCCTCTCTAAGCAGAAGTTGTTCCGTGCATTGCACGGATATATGCACTAGTATCCATAAGATATGGCAATAAAAGTAGACGTGTCGGCTAAAGAGTAAGTAAAAAGCACCTATGCATTGCATAATATCCACATTTGCTGCAATATACTATTGCCTTTTCAAAGCCTTCATCACCACACATAAGACAAACAGACACCTGCAACCAGCAAGCAAAGTTTTAATGTAATGATTCACAAAAAAGTTGTTTATAACACAAAAAAAGTACAGTATGATTTGATACTTTCTTTGGAAATCAGAAAATGAGAAATACCTTAAGCAACTTAGTTTTCCCCGATTCAGGGGAAAGATCGACATCCATCTTCATTTCCGCTTGAGAACTTCCATCTTCAGTTTTGGTTTCAACACGGATCTCTAAAGCGCCATCAATCTCCGTTAAGACAGGTGCTAATTCAGAAGAAGCCACGTGCCCTGATGGTGGTGTTATTTCAGGTGTTTGCACTAGAGATTTGACCGAATTTGACACAGCATTGACCTCAATTTTTGATGACTTCACAAACCTTCTTGTCCCATCGTTCATCTTCATGTACTTACCTCCTGTTGCTCCTTCAATCTCGTGTTTGAAACCATGATCCTTGGCATCAGTGTTATCCATGACTTTCCTTTCAGACATTTCAACTGGAACTTTCTTTTCCTTGAAACTTGATGTTTCATTTTTCACATTCTCTACCTTGAAATCACAATCCTTTGCACCAGTGTGATCCCCGTGTTTCCCTTTAGAAACATCAGCAGGAACTTTCTTAGGTTGAACTACTGGATTAACTTGAGAACCATTTGAAGTATTATGTTTCATTGATTTCTCGCGTAGCATTGATAACCTTCTTTGATGTTTCCTTCCATTATTATGACCTTTCAAATCCTTGGGACTAAGCTTAATATAACAAATTTCACAATGTATCATTGATGGTAAGCACTTCTTTTTACCATAGGCTTTCGGCTTTTGATGTGGTAAGGCCCTTTTATTAGACAAGTCTTTTGTTCTTTGTTGCAGTAAGGACATGTTATCTGCATAGTGTGTCACCGTTGGAGGTGGTAAGTGCCGATTATCAGCATAGTATGTCGGCGTCTGATGCGGTATGTGCCGGTTATTAGCATAGTATGTCGGCGCTTGATGTAGTATGTGTCGGTTATCAGCAAAGGCGAGAGGACCGCCGTGACGAATTACTCCATGACTAAAATTAGTGGCTGGAATATTATTCCAGCCACCCCTATAATTGTTTTGAAAATTTCGGCTCTGCAAATAAACATTAAATACAAAGAAAAAAATTAGACATAAAATCAATCACATCTTTAACTGAAAAACTTTCATGGCAACACTCAGAACCAACTGCTTCAACTTTCTTACATAAAGGTTAAGACACTAAATCACTCGAACCATACATTGAATTTAAGTTCCAAACTCCAATTTTGTAAAGCTTTCGCATTTCACATTCAAAGTCGTAATATGATCATTACGACACAAGTCACGACAAAAACACTAACATGTCGACATTTACTACCAGTATCATCATTTACATATTACAATCCCTGTATGACCGACATGTCTGAAAAATAGTGTGTCCGTGTCAGATGACACAAACACGACAGTGACACTTGTGATTACATTCAATCTATTCATATTTTCAAATTTCATCACTTAAGACCCCCTAACCATTCATGCATTATTTACCCTAATTCAGAACATATTCAAATCCAACATTTTCCCAAAACCCTAATTCATCGCCTAAAAGAACATATTTTCCATAAAATAAAAAGGTTGAAACAAAATAAACAACATTGTAAACGAAAAGAAAAACTAACCATTGTTGTGTCGATTGAGGATTTCTACAAGAAACTGAGAACACTGAAAAAATTGCGGTCGAAAATTGTAGAAACCCGCGAAGGTTTATTCAGCGAGTGAAATAGTGAAATAGTGAAATAGTGAAAAGTGAGTGATAATAATAATGAAATAAATTATATAATATATTGCTTATTTATAGATTTTATGAAGAAGAATTTATATTTAACAGAAAAAGATGAGTCAATCTTTTCGGTTTTTATTTTTTATATATATTTGATATTTGATTGATTCTGTTTTATCATATTTTATTATTTTGATTTTATTATAGGCCAGTCAATTTTTTAGGCGAAAATAAATTATTTTTGTAATAATTTTTGTTATGAAAAATAATCTTTGTTTTCGATAATATCATATCTTGTATAAATTAGGTGAAAGAAAGTTTGTTGTAAATCCAAGATATAATATGATAAGATTTGCTTTTTTTATATATCCTAAAATATAGTATCATTTTAAATTTAAATAGGAACTTTGTTTTGATAATATTTAAAAGATGAAAATAATTACATATTACAAGAAAGTATATTTTCTGAGAAATTAAATATTTTTAACAAAAGAGAATAGACAAATAGTCATGCATAGGATGAGTTTGTTTTTTTAATTATTCTTATGTTAAGTGTGTGTAAGTTAAATTCAAAATAAAATAGATAATATTGTCGAATTAATTAAATGGATTTATTATTATTATTATTATTGGATAAAAGATATTTTATTAACCAAAAAACGATACAACTAAAGCGATCTCAAAAGAGATCCAGCTCACTAAAAGACTTGGGCAAAACAATACATACACAAAGCTTAAGGCATTAACAATCCTCCTATGTGTTTCCTAAGTCTAATGTTCATCCAACAACTATTAACAATGATACTAGATATTATATCCTCAATTTCCTCCATATCATTATCTTTGCCAAAACTCTCGTCATTTCTACTTTTCCAAAGACAGTAGATAACTTCAGTCAAGGCACATTTAAGGATGTTACTCAAGGGGTTCTTGGACTTGCATCTAGCTACCACCCATTGCAATTCATCCTCCCAACAATTAGGATTATGAACAACTTGTAACTAGTCCAGGACATTTTTCTACACTTTCTGCATAACCCTACATTGAAAAAATAGGTGGCTTTATGTCTCATTCTCACTGCAGAAGTTACAGCCAACATCATTAATAAATCCATATTTGAAGAGTCTGTCTTTGGTGGACAGTCTCATATGACAAGCCAACCAGAGAAAAGCTTTGGCACGGGGACGGGCAGGATTCTTGTAAAATAAATTCCTCCAAGGAACTTTGTCCTGATGTTCATCAAGGTTATCATAGAGCATTCTGGTTTCAAATTTATTAGTCTGCATTAAAGCATTCCAGGCAGGCGTTAACATAACAGTGGACCTCATCTTCAGTGTGGCTTTCAAAATCCAGGATTGGTTATTTTTTATGTCCACATGCATGATATCTTGGTATTTAATGTAATAATTGTGGATCCACTTTATCCACAAAGAATCAGTCTTGGTGTAGAGATTCCATAGAATTTTTGCAAGACAGCCAGTATTCCATCTTGTAATATCAATTATGTTGAGACCACCATTTTTCTTAGTAGTGTAAACATTCTTCCAGGCTATAAGCGATTTTCTAGTGATAAAACCAGAACCATACCACATAAAAGACCTGCAGATTGCCTCAATCCTATATAGGACTTTCTTACAAATAGGAAGGCATTGTAACCAAAAATTAGTTAAAGCAAAGATGATAATGTTTATCAACTGAATCCTGCTTACCATGGATAACAATCTTGAACTCCAATAATGGATCCTATTTAAGATTTTATCAATTAAAGGAAGGTAGTGAATAATATTCAGTTTCTTACTGGTGAGAGGTATTCCGAGATATCTAAATGGAAGGCTTCCAACATCAAAGTTAGTTATCTCTTGAATCTTTCTCTTATCCTCATCCACCACATTGCCAAAATAGATCTTACAGTTGGTAGGCTTTACCTTCAGACCTGTAGACTTTGAGAAAATAATGAAAGAGTTCATTAATAGCTCTACTGATATGGGATCTCCTCTTGAGAAAAAAGAGTAAATCATCAGCAAAACTTAAGTTGACAATAGCCATCTTCTCACATTTAGAGTGGAAAATGAAATCAGGTTTTCCCTTGAGTTTGGCCAACACTCTATGTAAATATTCCATGATAAGCATAAAAAGAGCAAGGGGAAGGGGATCCCTTTGTCAAAGGCCTCTTTTGGCTACCAACAGTTGAGAAATGAAGCCATTAAGATGAAATCTGTATGAAACAATCCTGACAGTTAACATGATCCAGTCAATAAATTGTTAAGGGAAACTAAATTCCTTGAGAATGACTTCTAAAGCATTCCACTCCACTGTATCATAAGTTTTTTGCAGGTTCATTTGCAACATACATCTAGGAGCATCATTCTTAGAACTATACCCTTTAATTAGCTCATAAGCCATGAAAATGTGGTCATGGATTTTCCTGCCTGGGATAAAGGCAGCTTGACTACTATGAACAATTGTACTGATCACTTTGCCAATTCTTCTAGTAAGAATTTTGGAGATTAGTTTGTAAACCAATATGCAACAAGATATAGGCCTATAATCTTTGACCATAACAACCTCGGTACTCTTAGGAATAAGAGTGATAAGAGAGCAGTTAATGGCTTTATAAATACCGCCCCTCACAAAAAAATCCTTAAATACCTTTGGTGATGTCATACTTCAGAATATCCCAAGTAGCCTTGAAAATTTTCGCATTGAAACCATCTATCCCAGGAGCAGAAGTGTCTTTAATACCTTTCAGATTGGCAAAGATTTCAGCTTCAATGATAGGAGCTAGCAGGGTATCCATTTAGCCAGCCTTCAATTGAGGACCATTCCTCATTGCTTCTATATCAATACTAACCAATGAAATTTTGGTATAGCAGATTACAGATATCCTAAGAGATGTCAGAACAACTAATTGTTGCACTTAACACAATGACATAAACACAAATATAGTTGCAGAAAAATAAATAAACACAAGGAATTGTTAACCCAGTTCCGTGCAAACACACCTACTCTGGGGGATACTAAGCCATGGAGGAAATTCACTATAAGCATTATCAATTCAGAGTTAAACCCACAGTTTACATTCCTCACTTAATCACCACCCAATGCAACTTATATCTAAGAACTCTTAGATGAGAGACACCTCTCACTCCCTCTCAATCATACACAGTGATAAGCAAACAAGAAACAAATAGAAACGAAGACACCCTTTAAAGACACAACTTGATCTTGCTTAAAAGCTTCAATCAAGAAGAATACACTCGTGCTTAAAAGCTTAGAGTGAACAACTTAAAACTCAATAAAATTAGTCCAATCCCAACATCAAAGTGATGTGCGAATGGCTCATAAGTAACAACTTAAACTTAAGAACCCTAAACAGAATATGCATCTTTCACACTCTAATCTCTCTTCCTCCAATTAGGCTTGTACCACTGTTAAATAGAGAACGATCTTTATGGGCTTGGGCAAAGAATCCAGACAGATCTGATGAAGTAATGAAATCAGACAGATCTGATCTGCATTAAAAACTTATTGATCTTCAAATCACTTTTAAACAAATTGCACAGGAATATAAACATCACTTCTTTCCAAAACATCATATCTTTTCAAAGCAAACGAGGCAGCCTGCTCTAAAGATTCCATAAATAAAAACCTAAAAGATATGAAAATATCTTCAAATATATGAAACATAATAACTTCTATTAATTATAAAATTCCTCCTTGATTTTCTCCACCAATCAGACTAATCACATAAACAAACACATGTTAAAAATCCTCCATAATCAAATCACAACTTTCTGCAAATTTGCCCAGAACTGACAGAAAAATGTTAAGACATCTGCTTTGACATCACAAAACAGCAATATTGTCATGACAGTTGAAGATGTTTCAACATTTGGCTTAGCATATGCCAAGTATTATAACCACTTGTGTATTGATGTTTGAGCAGCCATGTTAGGACTTCTTATCTGACAACTAGCAAAACCAGTTATAGAACTTGTTCTTCAGCATGTTAGAACATCTTGTCCAACATATTGTTGTCAGGTTAATTTTACCAAAATCAATGTCAACACTCACAACTACATAACTAACAATCTACCCATTTGACATATTTTGACTAAAACTAACCAAATAGCCCTTCTTTTAGATCAGAGGCTAACATCAGGTCAGCAGCAGAAAATATGACAACCTTTTTCACAAAGATTAAATAGTTTAAAAAAAGGTTAATATACTTTTTAGTCCCTATAAATTTTGAAATTTCATTTTTAGTCCCTCCCTACCTTCTGGCAACAGTTTTTACAAAAATAACCGTTTCCAAAACTAGCTAACACCGTTGCCAAAACTCGTGAGGGATTAAAAATGAAATTTCAAAATGTATAGGGACTAAAAAGTATATTAACCCAAAAAAATATCCCCCATTAATAGAAGAATTTCTCCCCCATCAAGGAAACGACCAAAGAACACTACTACTACTACTACTTACTTTTCCCCCTTTTTAGTCATAATATAACAAACTAAGCAACTATGCATTAAGGGTAATTAACCAAAAGTAAGTAAATTTGCAGCAATAACATATCCAATCACCAAGAGCAGAAAAGGCACTAAAAGAAGCAGAAATTTGTATCCCAACTGCATCTTGCTTCTTTACTAGAGGCATGAAATCCTGGACATTATGTTCAACATCATACTCTGACTCACTTGAGAATGCTACCTTACTTTTCTTAGTAACAAAAGCCACATCATCAGTATCCAGATCATCAACATTGACCATTTATGTAGATTGATGGTTCTTTTCACCAACATTTTCCTATTTCTCTTCAAACAAATCTTCCTCACTTTCAACAACTTTAGGTCTCCACACCTTTCTAGTTTTAATCATACCATGATCATTTCTAGATTGTGCTGACTGTTTTGGATAACCATACAGTTTGTAATAGTATGGTTTTATGTGATCAAACCTTCCACAATAATGACATTTCCCCTGTTGGGTCTTGCTTCCATAGTGATGTCTTTTCTAATGTTGGGAATTTTGACCTGACATCTTTTTTTTCTATTTTCCTTTAGGTTGAACAAACTTCATTGCAGGCACTTTTCCTTTCTTCTTCACATCTTGATTATCATAACTCAGGCCTGTAACATCTTCAGCATTCTTCCTAGTTTGAAGAATTTCATCCAGTACATCAGAAATATTATTAAGCATTCTTATAGATTTAGTCATATTGTTAAGTTTTGAGTTGAGCAATACAACTTCCTCGTTCAAATCAGAGATGTCAGCCAGATACTTAACTTTTTCATCCTGAAGTTGAGCAATAACCTTCTTTTAATCCTTTTCCAATTGACACACTTGTTCACTTCTGAGGCACAACTCTTTATACGAAGCTGCAAGTTCATCAAAATTAAGTTCTCCATCATCAGATCCTTCATCAGAATCACATCTGCAAGTGAGAGCTTTTTCTTGATTGTGTTTCTCCTCTACTCTTGCTACTCTCTGAAAATCATTGTTCTTCCTAATGTTGAATGACATGTTTGCAACATTTGTTCTTGACTTCCTATCCATACACATTAGCACCTTATTGACTTGCCTCCCAAGAAGCACAATTTCATTATAAATTCCTTCATCAGTCTCCATGTCACATTGAACCTCTTTATTATTAGTATTGGAGATAAAAGCTAAGCTCTTGTTCTTCTTTTCAGATTTTTCATTGATAGCCAATTCAAAAGTTTGAAGTGACCCAACAAGCTCCCCCACCTTCATGTTGCTGATGTCTTTAACTTCTTCAATAGTTGTGACCTTCATGTCAAACTTCTTAGGCAACGACCTGAGAATCTTTCTAACCAAGTTCTCCTCTGACATCTTCTCTCCCAAGGCACTAGATGTATTGGAAATATCAAGAATATTCATGTGAAAATCGTGAATGCTCTCATCCTCCTTCATCTTCAAGTTCTCAAACTTGGTGGTAAGAAGTTTAAGTCTTGACATATTCACCCTAGAGGTTCCTTCATGAGCATTCTTCAAAATATCTCATGCATCTTTAGCAACAGTACAATTATTTATCAATCTGGGGGTGTTCCTGTTCACTCCATTGAATAAGACATTCAAGGCCCTAGAGTTTCCAAGAGTAAGATCATCTTCTTCCTTAGACCAGTCCTCTTCTAGCTTCAATTATGTTATATCTTTTCCATCTTTATCCTTCATAACAGGGTGTTTCAAACCTTTGATAATTGTTTTCCAACTTTTACTATCAATAGTTTTTAGAAAAGTCACCATATGCACTTTCCATGTATCATAATTAGTGCCATACAAAATAGGCGGTCTGTTGACAAACCCTAGTTCCATGTACATTGTACCAGAAAGTATCGTCCCTAGATCTCACCCAAAAACAGAGCAGGATGCCTGCTCTGATACCAATTGAAATTCTGGTATAGAAGATTACAAATGTCCTAAGAGATGTCGGAACAACTGATCTCTTCACTTAACACAATGACATGAACACAAATATAGTTGCAGAAAAATAAATGAACACAAGGAATTGTTAACCCAGTTCAGTGAAAAGACACCAACTTTGGGGGCTACCAAGCCAAGGAAGAAATCCACTATAAGCAGTATCAATTCAGAGTTAAACATACAGTTTACACTCCTCACTTAATCAACATTCAATGCAACTTCTATCTAACAACTCTTAGATAAGAGACACCTCTCACTCCCCCTCAATCACACACAGTGATAAGCAAACAAGAAACAAATAGAAACGAAGACACCCTTCAAAGACACAACTTGATCTTACTTAAAAGCTTCAATCAAGAACAATACACTCGTGCTTAAAAGCTTAGACTGAATAACTTACAACTCAATAAAATCAGTCCAATTTCAACATCGAAGTGATGCGTGAATGGCTCACAATTAACAACTTAAACTTAAAAACCCTAAGACATAATATGCAACTTTCACACACTAATCTCTCTTCCTATAATTAGGGTTGCACCACTGTTAAATATAGAACAATCTTTATAGGCTTGGGCAAAGAATCCAGACAGATCTGATGAAGTAATGAAATCAGACAGATTTGATCTTCATTACAAACTGATTGATCTTCAAATCTCTTTTGAACAAATTGTACATGAATAGAAACATCAGATCTTTTCAAAGCTAATGAGGCAGTCTACTCTAAAGATTCCATAAATAACAACCTAAAAGATATGAGAATATCTTCAAATATATGAAATAGAACAACTTCTGTTAATCATAAAATTCCTCCTTGATTTTCGCCACTAATCAGACTAATCACATAAATAAACACCTGCTAAAAATCCTCCAGAATCAAATCACGACTTTCTGCAAAGTTTCCTAGAACTGGCAGACATATGTTAAGACATATGCTCTGACATCACAAAACAACAATATTGTCAGGACAGTTGAAGATGTTTCAACATTTGGCTTAACATCTGCCAAGTATTATAACCACATCTGTACTAATGTCTGAGCAGCCATGTCAGGACTTCTTATCTGACAACTTGCAAAACCAGTTATAGAACTTGTTCTTCAGCATGTTAGAACATCTTGTTGAACATGTTGTTGTTAGGTTATTTTTACCAAAATCAATGTCAACACCCACAACTGTAGAATTAACAACCAAGTTATCATTAGCTGAGCCCACTAATTCTTTGTAATACTTCATGTTGCATCCCAAAATTTGCCCTCACAATACAAGACTTTGTGTGCTAAGAAGGTTCACAAGGTTCACAAGACCTTTCATGAGGTTCATGAAGTTTACAAAACACTTTATGAGGTTCACAAGGTTCACAAGACCTCCCATGAGGTTCACAAGGTTCACAAGACATTTTATGATGGTTCACAAGGTTCACAAAGTTCACAAATAGTCAGAAGAGTTGACAATTTCCTCAGACAATGCACCTCCTAAGCAGTGCATCCAAAACTAGGGTTTTGACTTTAATCAGGCTAAATGGACTTCCAAGACTTCAATTGAGCTTAATAACATCTTATATGTGTGTAAGAACCCCCATGACAAGTTTCAAGACTTTTCTCAAAGGTTTGCTCAGTCAGATGATCAGATAAGTCAAAATCAGTCAAAGCAGTTAAAAAGTCAAACTGAGGTCAACTGTGGTCAAACCAAGGTCAAACTTCATGATTTTTTGCCAACATCAATTATATGAAGTAAAATTCATCATTTTATCAAGGGTTGATCATGATTCATCAAGGAGATTTCAGATCATCAAGAATCAGGAGTTTCTAAATTAGGGTTTCCTTAGTAAAAGTCAACTGAACTTTGACCAGCCATAACTTTCACATGCTTCATCACCAAGTCTCCATCCAAAGCTCATTTTGAAGGAAATTTAATTCTCTACAACTTTGTGTCTCACAAGCCAAGCCCAAAAATGCTTCATTTGGAAGGTATGAGCTAAGACATTATAGGTCCTTTTAAAAGTCAACAAAAAGTCAACAACTTCAAAAGGGCATAACTTGAGAATGGTAAATGATATGGACATGAAACCAGTGGGGTTGGTTAGAGGACTCTTCAAGATTTCTAAAATGTCCAATAACACCCTCATAGCATTAAAATTGAGGGATGTGTGCCCTTGCAAAGTTGGGAAATTTTTGGTTGGTTTATGAAGAAAATGGAGGTTTAAAACCAATTTTTTCTAAATGGGCTTGCCATATGATGACCCAATTCATACCATTACCTCATGCACGACCCAAGTCTCTAAAAATCAGATTTTTTCATCATTTTATTTTATTTATTTTGATTTAATTCATTTAAAATCATTTTAAATAAAAATAAAATAGAAAAGTCAAAGATTTAAAAGGGATTGAGCTTCTAGAAATTCATAAAGGTGATTGGTATCAAAGTGGTAAGAGAATCATGGTGATTGGCTTGAATTAGAAGGTGTTCATACAAGAATATTTGAATTTTAAAGCCTAATCTTTTTGAATCTTTTCTAATCAAATTTTTCATACAAACATCAAGTTTTTTGACCTAGAATGATCACACTATAAGTACATAACTTAAACCTAATCAGAGGACACGAAATTCAGCCTCCCAAGAGTAAGTTCATATTTTCAAAAACCTCACAAAAAGTCAAATTCGGTTTCCATACTACAAGGCATTTGAAGGTATTTTAAAGACATGAGAATGATCCCTGGGCTTCACTGATCGTGTACCAATGATCATTTACATCCAAGACACTTCATAATGCATTAACCGAACCATACATGTTCTTCATACATTTTTTTTCGATTCATCATATTTACTTGTTTATAATGAATTCTAATGACATATTGATGTTTGTTGTTGACTATAGATGATTTCTGGATAGTTTGGTGAAGAGTTATGGTTGAATCATGAAAACACCATACTTAGGGTTTAAAGCTTCAAATTAGGGTTCTTCGATTTACATAACATAAATGAATTTTGTTGGTATAATTGGATTGTACAGGTCACAAGGAGTTTAAATATGTCCTTAATTTGATAAAACTGTACTGGTTGTGTGTGGTTTGAAAAACACAGGTTTAGAACGCATGAAAATTCGCAGGAGTTTTCCCAAATAATTTCGCAGGAAAACCTGCGAATTCAAGGAAGAAGATGAAGCTGGCTGCGCGCGTTTTTTTTAAATTTGAATTGTCATGATATATTATAATGTTTTATTTCTGTTTTGTTTCACAAGCGTTGTGCTTGTCCCAGTGGTGAACGTATGCGCGCAGGAAGGCAGTGTTCTGAGTTCGAATCCTGGCTTCCACAAGTTTTTATTATTTTTCAGTTTAACTATTAGGTTTAATATATAATGAATTATAGTCACCATATGGACAGATGCGCCCTCCCGGCTGGAATGGTTAACGTGTTTGTGTGATGCTTGAAGGTCCTGGGTTCGATCCCCCCAGGCCTTTTGTTTTGTTTCTTTTTCTTTGATTTTTTTCAGGATACACAACAAAACCAATTGAACCCTTGATCTTAGCACATGCGCGCAGGCTGGCCTAGTGGATAGAGACAAAGCTGGAGAGTGAAGGGACCAGGGTTCAAACCCTGCCCTCAACATCTTGGTATTTTTGCATTTTTTTTTAATTTGTTTTATTATATTAATTCTTTTTTTAAAAAACTAGTAAAAATAATTTCTCAATAATATCATAATATTTTCCTCATATCTTAAAAAATTATAATTCATGGTTATTAAAAAACTTTAAATTTATTTTATATCAAGTATGTATATATAGATATTATATTATTTGTAAATAAATGTATTTGTTTTGTATAAATAAATTAACCCTAAAAAATATATTTTTCCTAAAACCCTAATTTGTTTTGATAAACCCTAATTTTCTTCTATTTAAAATTTAATTCTATTATAATTTATAAATCTTAATTATGTATATATGTATTATATAATTTGTTTATAATTAATTTATTGTATATAAATAATTGTTAAAATTGCTAATTTAATTTTTGTAATTATAATTTTATTTTCATAATATGTTCATAATTAATTTAATTTTTTATAATTTATATATAATTCAAAACTTTATAATAATTAATTATTCATGTTTTCTTATTAACCTTAAATAATTGTTTATATAAAAATTTAATCTTTTAATTATTATAATATTTTTGCTTAGTTCATTATTATTATTCTTAATTATGTTTATATGATATTTTATTATTACTAACCACATTGTGATTATTTTTATTATTATTTCACTAACCCAATTATAATTATTTATTTATTTTGCTTATTATATTTAATTTTGCTTTATTATTATGTAATTGTTCCTTGGTGTAATATTTATTTATAATGTTTATTATTTATATTTTATGCTATGGTTAGTAAATAGGGAGTGTAAAAATATGTTTGTAATTTAAAATTAATTTAGATCATTTAAATTTAAAGATAAATATAAAATTGTACACTCACACACGTAAGTCGATCTTTGATCGCCATCTCACTTCCTTAGGGATACCTCTCATGTTGCCTAATCAAAAAGGTCAAGTAGGGTGTATAAAGCAAAAGTCCCTCAAAATAAAATCATCTAGTCCCTTAACAAATAAAAGATCAAGTCCCTTTTCGAATGTTGCCTTCGTAATGATCTTGTCCCTTTCGAATAAAGATGATAGTCCCTCCAAAATTGCTTATACACCTCACAGTTGCCTACATAAACAGATGTCCCTTTACTTGTCCCTCATATCCAAGGTAATGACTACATATTCCTTAATAATAGGGATAGTCTTACCACTTAAGGGATTCAAGAACAGAAAAGACTCAAACTTAGGGTAGGTTCCTCATAGTTACTTGCTCACTTTTCAAAACTTTTCAAACACTTCACAATTTCATACAAAAATTTTCAAAACAAAGGTTTATACGCATCCATACATGGGTCATTATAAACACTTAAGAAAATTTCTATTCACACACTACACATTTCAAAAACATTTTAAAGTGAGCTAAGTAACTAAGAGCCCATGGATAACCATGGATGTAAAGGGTGCTAACACCTTCCCTTTACATAACCTACCCCCGGACCCAAAAATCTTTTAAAAGGTCTTTCCTGTTCTTTTATGCCTTTCCTTTGGATAAAATAAAAGTCGGTGGCGACTCTTGCTATCCGCAACATAACTAAAGTCAGTTCTCCCACCGTGTTACAGAACTGGCGACTCTGCTGGGGAATTAATAAAAGAGGGGTACCCTTAGGAATTAGATCACTTTAAAATTGTTTGCCTTGTTTGCTTTATACTTATCTGTTGGGGTGCTCTTATGTGTGAAAGATCCTAACCCGGATCTAGTGTACCTTAGGTAAATGGCAATAGACCAAGGAAACTGTACGGCGTATACCGATATGGTTGATCTGGTGGCCATAGTTAGCGTGACTTCTTGGTTGGTGCTTATGTTCCTTAAGTCAAGTTGAGGATAATATGAGGCTGCCATATGTTGTCAATGCACTAACTAACTTTTAGAACCCTAGTTATCCCATCTTGGCCTTTAGAAAGTAGTGAGATAACCGGCTTTGGTGAAGACTGAAGTTGGTTGATACTCGATGCTACGCTCATTGAGATCTTAAACTTGGAGGGTTTTGGTTGGCAAGTAAGTTGCCTACTGAACAACCACCCTTGTGAAGGATCAATGATATTGAGATCCCTTAGAACATGGTTACTTTTGTAGGACAGGATGAACCAACTAACTTCAGGGGAGGGTACTTACCTTTGGACCTCATGCAAGCCTTAAACCTAGGGCTATGGTGTGACTTGTTTGTGTGTGCCACATGTTTGTGATTGAGCATAACATGACCTTGGGCCGTTGTTTATCTTCCCAAAGGTTACATCATTATACCTCAGGACGTTGTTTATCCTCCTGAAAGCATACCATTACCTCAGGACGTTGTTTATCCTCCTGAAAGCTATCATTACTCTTGGGCCGTTGTTTATCCTCCCAAAAGTTATACCAATACCTCAGGACGTTGTTTATCCTCCTGAAAGCTACCATTTCCTCAGGACGTTGTTTATCCTCCTAAAAGCATATCATGGGATGTTGTTTATCTTCCCAGAAAGTTATATCTTCATATCTTGGACTGCTTTATCCTCCAAGAGACATATTTTGAAGAACCTTTATCCAAGTGGAATCTTTAAGCCCACTCAAGCATCTACAATAAGTCATCAGTATCACTCTATGCACCGGTGAGTGCAAATTTTTGGGCTTTTGTGTTCAATCCCCTTCAACCTTCCAGGTCACGACTGGCAAATATACCAATCTAACCCCTCAGGTTTCAGAAAATTGAACAGGGGCAGCTGTTGCACCCCAAAATTTGCCCTCACAATACAAGACTTTGTGTGTTAAGAGGTTCACAAGGTTCACAATACTTACAAGACCTTTCATGAGGTTCATGAAGTCTACAAGACACTTTATGAGGTTCACAAGGTTCACAAGATCTCCCATGAGGTTCATGAAGTTTACAAGACACTTTATGAAGTTCACAAGGTTCACCAGACCTTTCACGAGGTTCATGAAGTTTACAAGACACTTTACAAGGTTCACAATTAGTCAGAAGATTTGACATTTCCCTCAGACAATGCATCCTCCTAAGCAATGCATCCAAAATTAGGGTTTTGACTTTAATCAGGCTAAATGGACTTCCAAGACTTCAAGTGAGTTTCATGACATCTTATATATGTTCAAGAATCCCCATGACAAGTTTCAAGACTTTTCTCAAAGGTTTGCTCAGTCAGATGATCAGATAGGTCAAAATCAGTCAAAGTATTTAAAAAGTCAAACTGAGGTCAACTGTGGTCAAACCAAAGTCAAACTTCATGATTTTTTGCCAACATCAAGTATATGAAGTAAAATTCATCATTTGATCAAGGGTTGATCATGATTCATCAAGGAGATTTCAGATCATCAAGAATCAGGAGTTTCTAAATTAGGATTTCCTTAGGAAAAGTCAACTGAACTTTGACCAGCTATAACTTTCACATGCTTCATCAAAAATTTTCCATCCAAAGCTCATTTTGAAGGAAATTGAATTCTCTACAACTTTGTGTCTCACAAGCCAAGCCCAAAAATGCTTCATTTGGAGGGTATGAGCTAAGACATTATAGGTCCTTTTAAAAGTCAACAAAAAGTCAACAACTTCCTAAGAGCATAACTTGAGAATGGTAAATGATATGGACATGAAACCAATGGGGTTGGTTAGAGGACTCTTTAAGCTTTCCAAAAAGTCAAAGAACACCCTCATAGCATTAAAATTGAAGGATTTGTGCCCTTGCAAAGTTGGGAAATTTTTGAGAGGTTTATGAAGCAAATGGGGTCTTAAAACCATAATTCACCAAATGAGCTTGCTTTTTTATGATCCAAACACTTCCATGACATCATGCACGAATTAAAATTTATTTATTCATAATTTTATTCATTTTATTTTATTTATTATGATTTTTTATGTTAAAAATCATTTTAAATTAAAATAAAATATAAAAGGATGGATATTTGATTTGATTTTGGTTCTAGAAGGTATTAATATTCATTTAAAAGTTAATTGGAATCATATAAAATCAGATCAACCAAAATAGCAAGGAGATATTAGATTTTTTTTTTAATATTTGAATCATATCTTTCTTCATGATCAAGCTATCCAAAAGTCCAAAGAATAGATTGTTTTTTTGACCTAATTTTCTTTTATTATATAACCACAACAACATCACAAGACAAAAAAAAAGGATGGAGAGCAAGAGGATGATATTCATACTTTAAAATTTCACATAATTCAAAATTAGGTTTCCACAATCCACCACTTTTACTAGTTGATTAAAGGCTGCAAATGAATCCTTGAGGTTTCCGGAACCTATTCCAATCATCCTCATCATCAAATTCATGCCAAATCATACAAACCAAATTCATATTCTTGCCTTTCTTTTGATTTTTTTCAATTTCAATGATTTACGCATGATTAATTGATTTTGATTACATAATATGTTTGTTTGATTGTGTAGATGGTTTTTGGATAGTTGGATTTAAGTTTCGATGCAGGAATCATAGGGCACCATGGAGAACTAAACTATTGGTTAATCTGCTGTAATCTGTTTTCGTCGATATTTCGAAGGCTGCAGTAGTGATAAACATTACAGGCTGACAGGTAAGTCAGGTAAGTACTACTGTTTCGACCCTCAAAATCGCAAATTCCTCTTTTTTCTATTTTATTTGATTTATTTTCTATTTTCATATTCTCAAAAAAATCTTAAAAAAATTGTGCGTTCTTTATTTGATTTTATTAGATTTTTAGCATCGTTTTAATATTTTTTAGATTTTATTTTAATCGCTTTTCTCATTTTTCATTATTTTAAAATCTGCAGCAATTTTATTTGATCCTGTTTATTTCTTTTTTTTATTCCTCCAACAGTATATACCAAAAATATGCAGGTGGGAGGAAGGAAGAAGATGGTGTGTGGCATGCCCTGATTGGCCTAGTGACAAAGACCTAAGGTTGAAAGTATGAGGGCATGGGTTCAACACTCATTCCCAATATTTTGGCAAAGAAACATGGCTTCTTTATCATTTTTTTCCCTTAATTTATCTTTTAAACATGGCTAACCTATTATTTTTAATTAACTTTTTTTTAACAAATCTTTTTTTTATTAAATTTAGGTTAGCATTTTTTATTAGTATTATTACTTTTATATTTAGGTTTATTAAAACCTCAAACTTTTTTTTTATAAAAACCTTAATCAACCTTTAAATGTTTTTTAATTTAATTAATTCTCATAATTCATTTTTCTTAGATTTATTTAATTATTAGGCTATTTTAATATAAACTGTTTATATATTTTCTTTTGTAAAACTCAACCTTGGAAAATTTTGTTTTACTAACATGTTTTTTTTTCATTTTTATTATATAATAGGTATTTGTTACACTTATTCATATGCAGGCCCACAACCTAGTGGCAAGGAACTGAGGTTTGGAGCATTTTGATGAAGAAACGTGGGTGTCCCAGTGGCAAAGAACTCAATGAAACAAAAAGGGCAAACCCCCAATATTTTTGGTATCTCTAACTTTATTTTTCCCTTTTTCCTCAAATTATGTATTTTCTTTGAATTTCCTTATTATTATTATTAAACTAATTTTTAAAAGATAAAACATAATTTTTTTTTATTTTATTTTAAAAAACTTATATTTTTATAATAAACCTTAATTTTTTTCCTAAACCTTAATTTTAAACCTAAGTCTTAATTTTTTTCATAAACTTTAAACCCTAAAAATTTAGCCCGAATCTTTATCTTAAAACCCAAATTTCGCCATAATTTTTACCCTAAAATTTTTCCTAAACCTTAAATTTTTTTCTCAAACCCTAACCCTAATTTTTATTAACCTTAATATTTAATTTAATTTTGTTATAAACTATAATTAAATAATTAATCATTTTTTTTATATAATTAGTATTTGTTTATTATTATTATAATTATTCTATTTTCTTCTAAATTTTTTTTTCTAAATGTTTATTTAACTTAAAAAATAATATTTTCTCTTAAATTGTTATTTTTATTTATATTTTTACTAACCCTTTTATTATTATTATTATTTCATTATTACTAACCATTTAAATTATTGCTTATTTATTTTCTATTTTATCGTTATTATTATTTTTCCGATTATATTGTAACTATCCCAAAGCTTTGTAATAGTTTAGGTTTATATTTTTGCTTTATTTTTATTGTAAGGATATTAACTGTGTGGTTAGTAACTATAGGGTGTGCATAACATGTTTGTGATTAAAATTAATTTAGAAAATTAATTAAATAAGATAAATATTTGAAAATAAACACACACACGTAAGTCGATCTTTGATCGCCATCTCACTTCTTAAGGGTTACCTCTCATGTTGCCTAAATAAAAGGTCAAGTAAGGTGTATAAAGCAAAGTCCCTTCTCTCATTAACATCATCTTGTCCCTTTAAAGAATTATAAGATCAAGTCCCGTCATGGTTGCCTTTGTAAATGATCTTGTCCCTTTCGAATAAAAGATGATAAGTCCATTCGTATTGCTAAGACACCTTACAGTTGCCTAAACACAGATGACCCTTCACTTGTCCCTCATAACATCCAAGGTAATTACTACCTATTCCTTAATAATAGGGATAGTCTTACCACTTAAAGGATATTTAAGAACAGAAAAGACTTAAACTCAGGGTAGGTTCCTCTTATGTACTTGCTCACTTTTCAAAAACATTTCAAACACTTCACATTTTCAAACAAATTTTCAAAACAAAGACTTTATATATATCCGTACATGGATCATTATAAAGTACTTAAAGAAAATTCTATTCACACACTTCACATTTCAAAAACATTTTAAAGTGAGCTAAGTAACTAAGAGCCCATGGATAACCATGGATGTAAAGGGTGCTAACACCTTCCCTTTACATAACCTACCCCCCGGACCCAAAAATCTTTTAAAAGGTTTTTCCTGTTCTTTTATGCCTTTCCTTTGGATAAAATAAAAGTCGGTGGCGACTCTTGCTATCCGCAACATAACTAAAGTCAGTTCTCCCACCGTGTTACACCTGCTAAGCTTAAAGAGTTGGTTTCTCAAGTGTCTGATCACTCCCAGTTCATCAAGAGACATGGTCACCTATTGGATCTAGTCACTTCAGGGTTCAATGAAGACATGATGAGTGTTCTGTTTCAGTTCTTTGATCCTAAACACCACTGTTTCACATTCCCTGACTACCAGCTGGTTCCTACCATGGAGGAATTCTCCAAACTTCTGGGCATGCCTGTTCTTGATCAAAGACCATTCACAGGCTTGGAGAAAGAGCCTAAACCTGAGGTTATTGCTGCAGCTCTACATCTGAAGAAGTCTGACATTGTTCTAGAAACGAGAAGCGGAGTCAAGGGTATTCTTGCTAAGGTGTTGATAGAGAAGGCTCAAGTGTTCTTGAAGGCTATGAGTCATGATGCTTTTGAGGAGATCTTAGCCTTGTTGATTTATGGCTTAGTGTTGTTCCCCAATCCTGATCAGTTCATAGACGTTCATGCCATCAATATATTCCTGAGTCACAATCCAGTGCCTACATTGCTTGGAGATATCCTACATTCTCTTCATACCCGTACTACAAGGGCAAGAGGAACTTTGATGTGTTGTATACCTTTGTTATCTAGGTGGTTTATTTCTCACCTTCCTCGCTCAGTGATGAAGAATGAGCAAGGGTTCAGATGGTCCAAGAGGATCATGTCACTCTCGCATTCAGATATTCATTGGTGCTCCAGATCTATGGAGAACGTCACTATCATTGACCGTTGTGGGGAGTTTCCTAATGTGCCACTTCTGGGCATAAGAGGAGGCATTACCTACAACCCTTCTCTAGCTTTACGACAGTTTGGTTACGCTCGGAGTGATGGTCCACATGACATGTTGATTCAGGGCATTGTATTTGACTACGACAACGATCTGCAAGGTTACCGTCAGAGATTCATACGAGCATGGGGAAAAGTGAACAAGGTTGACAGCAAGACTCTGGAGCCTAAGTACACTATTCCTATGGAGGCTTATCTCAGATGGGTGCGATCTCGTGCTCAGACTCTCATGATGCCATATCCTGCTATCCTGCCAGTTACCATGGAACCTGTTACTGAAGGAGATACTGCTTATACCATCCTTCACCCAGACATGCCTACTGACATGGAAGACTTACAGAGATCCTGGATCCAACTGAAGGAGCAAAGGGATACTTTTGAGGCTCATTACAAAGCAAGCCAAGAAAGAATCCTGGAACTAACAAAGCAACTTCATGAGGAACAAAATCTCAACTCATACCTCAACACAAAGAGGAAACGTCCATGGGAGACTTAAAACCCCATCTCTTGTATTTATTGCATTTCATTTTCTGTAAGCCCAAGAGGCAAAACAAGTTTATTACTAATAAAAGTTTACCTTCTTGTTTGTTTAAGCAAATTTAAATCCTGCGGTCCTTGAAAACATTGCATATACATTTACATTTCATATCATTGCATCATAGGTTTATTGTGCACAGGTTTCTTATCTTCTCGCTGTTTATTTCAGCAATGGCTCTTGAACAAACAGTTAAGGATCTCCAGGCACAGAATGCACAGTTCCAAGAGCTGATCCTGAACTTGTCCAAGGGGCAAGATGAATTGAAGACACTGCTGGCCAAGAAGACTAAGAAGACTAAGAAGACTAGAAGGTCAGGTGGCCTGATCAATATGGTAAGAAGGTTCAGAGGTCCTGTCAAGACCAAAGAACAGGTTGAAGACTATGAGTCTGAAGAGTCTGATAAAGAGGGAGACAGTCTCCATAACACTATGGGGGACTCTGATTCTGAGGCTAATTACTACCATGAGCCTAATGAAGACAAATTCAAGATGCTGGTGGACAGAATGGATTCCATGGAGTTACAGAAGTCTTCTGGGCTGGATTTTGAAGATTTGAGTCTGATATCTGGGGTAGTTATACCCATTGGTTTCAAGGTTCCTACTTTTGTTGTTTATGATGGGGTCTCTTGTCCCAAGCTGCATCTGAGATCTTATGTCAGGAGAATCCAACCTCATACTGCGGATAAGAAGCTGTGGATCCATTTCTTCCAGGAGAGCTTATCTGGAGCTCAATTGGAGTGGTATTATCAGTTGGAGAGTGTCAACATCAGGGATTGGAATGATCTTGCTGAAGCCTTCTATAAGCAGTATCAATACAATGCTGATTTAGCTCCCACTCGCATGCAGCTGCAAAGCATGTCTATGGGTGCCAAAGAAAGTTTCAAGGAGTATGCTCAGAAGTGGAGAGACTTGGCTGGAAGAGTGCAACCACCTTTGACTGACAGGGAGCTAGTTGATATGTTCATGTGTACGCTGAATGGCCCATTCTACAGTCATCTCATTGGAAGCTCATCATCTGGCTTCACTGAGTTGATAATGACAGGAGAGCGCGTGGAAAATGGTATAAAGAGTGGCAAAATTCAAGTGGGTACTTCTTCATCAGGTGCTGCAAAGAAGCCTCCCATTGGGAAGAAAGAATCAAATGCTATTTATGGTCAACCTGATCGTAATAGAAGGCATCAGTCTGTAAGTGCAGTTCATATTTCAAATCCAACTCCTACAACACCAGAGCAGCCACAGGGCAACCAACAGAGGGCTAGAAGACAGTTCACTAAGATCAACATGTCAATGGCCCAGGCATTGCAACACTTGTTGAAGGCTGAACTTATTACTCTAAAAGAAGCTCCTCAGAATCCCAATGTTACCTCTCCCAGGTACAATCCCAATGCACGATGTGCATATCATTCGAACTGTCAGGGACATGATACTAATAGCTGCTGGGTCTTGAAGAACATTTAAAAAACATTTTAAAGTGAGCTAAGTAACTAAGAGCCCATGGATAACCATGGATGTAAAGGGTGCTAACACCTTCCCTTTACATAACCTACCCCCCGGACCCAAAAATCTTTTAAAAGGTCTTTCCTGTTCTTTTATGCCTTTCCTTTGGATAAAATAAAAGTCGGTGGCGACTCTTGCTATCCGCAACATAACTAAAGTCAGTTCTCCCACCGTGTTACACTTCAACACCTCTTTTTCAATATCCATTTGAGTCTTTAGATTTTTTCCCTCAGCATCAATAAGAGAATCTATTTTGTTTTGGTTTTGCCTGGCCTTGATAGAAGCGTGGAAATAGGAATTATTTCCATCTCCCAATCTTAACCAATCCACTTTAGCTTTCTTATTGATAATAGTTTCTTCCATACTGCTAAGCCTTGGAACTTCAGCAGAATGCCTCTTAACATCATCAATGATTTGCACAATAAACCTATCTCTTATAAGCAACTCTTGAGCAGAAGTCATGTCATTTCTAGCTTGCTTCATCTTAGCAATAATACCATAGAAGCTTTCTCTCAGAGTTCTGATACCTGGTTGTAATCTCAATAGTTTTTGCCATAAAGTGAATAAGGGTCTTCCATTCATAGGTTGATCCCAAATTTCCTTCATAGTTTCTTTAAAAACAATCTTTTGCACAACCACATTAGGGAATTTTAAGGGAGATCTAAAGGGTATAGAATTAGTAGGCTTCTGCAAGAACAAAACAACATGATCTGACACACCATAACTTTTGATGAGAAGAGTATGATCCATGTAATTTTGATGTCATTCAATATTGCCTAAGTCTATCAATTATGGAGTGTATCAATCCATTCCTTTGGTTGTTGCACCAAGTGTAACGGTCATTATTTCTATCTTTCTTAAGTAAGCCAGTGTAATCCATCATATATGCCAAATCTTTGTACTTATTTTCAACTACCAAATTGCCCCTAATTATATCATTTGCTCTGAGCATATTGTTGAAGTCACCGTAAAGGCACCAAGGACCATCAATATCAACATTAATTTTAATTATATCTCTCCAAAGTTTCCTTTTATTTTCCCGCAAATTAGAAGCATAAATAGTAGTCATCCATATTCTGGAACTATTATGGTAATCAACCTTGCAGTGAATAAATTGGTCACTAGAGCTAAGAACTGACAGTTTAGCCCTTATGTCATTTTAAAGAATCCATATCCTGCCATTAATATTATCATCATAGTTATCAATAAATTTCCATTTCATATCAAATTTCTTCCTAATAAGATCAACTTCTTGAGCCTTTATTCTTGTTTCCAAAAGAAGAGCAAAATCAGGGTCCATATATTTAAGGCGATAAATAACCTCATGGATTTTACCTGAACTATTCATTCCCCTCACATTCCAAGACATCATCATGTCACTTCATCAACATGCCTTGACTGATCTCAAATCCTAAACGCACCAAATCCATTCTTGCAGTTAATAGTTCTTGAGTTAGCCTTCATGACAACCTTCCCTTTGTTCCTGCTTGTGGCACCTCACATTTTCCCAGTATGATTCTTCTTCTACAACTACCCTAGGAGTTATCACGGTGTTAGGGTTTTCCTGCACCTCAATGGTTTCCATAATCTCAGGTTTTTCTCTTCCTCAGGGGGTTTGGGTTGCCACTGCTTTTCACCATATTTTTACACTGATGTCCCACTTTTTGACATATATCACAGTAAGTAGGTTTCCACTCATACTCCACAATTTGTTTCCTCTTGTTCCCTTCATTATCCGTGATCATGATAAAGTCCTTTTGCTTTTGGGTTATGTTAATCTCCACTAATATTCTAGTATATGGAACTCTCAACTTATTGGATGTGCATTCATCTATTAAGAGAGACACCCCCAAAACACTCCCAATTTTCCCAAGGCTTCTCAAACCCCACAAATGAAAAGGGAGATTGGGGAATTTAACCCAAATTGGAAGTGTGTGAAGCATGTCCTTTTAAGTCAAAATTAGGATACCAATCTTTCAAAACCACTGGTACATTCTGAATAGTGTACGGCCCCCTCATTACTACCATTTCCTTTTCCTCGTGCGACTTAAATTTCAAAATGAAATACCATTCTTCATGGTAGAACAACTCAGGCAGTTTGACAAAATTCTAGAATCTAATCATATATTGTTTCACAACGTTCATACTCAAATCTTTTCCAATAGAATACATGATTAAAGATGATTCCCAAAATCTTACCTCATATTCAATGTCTTCATCTTCAATAACCACCTCTAATTCTCCGTCCACAATGTTAGGGGCAATAAACTCAATATGGGCTACATTTATAGGGTTCATGTTCCCACTAATGACATCGACCCACATCTTTTGAGTTGATTCTGACTTAGTTTCTTCTTGGACTTTCTCAATACTAGTAACTATAGGGGTTTAAAGGAGTAGAACTTCGGGTTCCTTTGTCACATCATAACTCCTCACAGAGTTAGATTCAGTCCCCGCATTCAAACCTCTCTCTGAATCTTCTTTTTGTATGCTATGTTGTAAGATTTTGGTCATACTCGTTGAAGATGATGCCTTATCTTTGGTCACCCTCTTTCACGACCCATATAAGCCAATAATCAGTAGAAATTTCTCCAGATAGGTCATTTTCCCTAAGACAATGACTTTAAACCATACTGAATTGATCCTTATTGATAACTCGAATTTGTATCGATTATTTAGTATAGTTTCCGATCATTTAAGTTATTAATTCTTCATTTCGAACGATATTACACGAGAATTGTGTTTATTTTGCAGGTATTCAATTACACTTGACTTTTGGAAGCAAATAATGCAAATGAGACTTGTAGGACAAGAAATGAGACAAAACAGAAGCAAAAATGAAGTTTTTGTGTTTTTTCTTATGGACGACCGTCGCATATTGGTGACGACCGTCCCACATCCCAGACGATCGTCCCAAGCCCAAGTTGACTGTCACAAGCTTATTTTCAGAAACCTAAATACACATCAGTTCAGTCAAAACTAAAGATAGATGTTGCGCGTTCTTCTCATTCAGCTGAGAAATTTCCTCAACCCTACTTAACCTCAGTCCAATTCATGAAGTCAAGGCCCAACAAATTTCATTCCGTGAAATTCTCAACAAACTCAAGTTGTAGAAGCTATAAATAACAACTTCCACCAATTATAATGAGAGCTTCATTTTTACAACAAATTGTTGCCAAATTCCTGTTCGAAGTTCAGGGCTTATTTTATTTTCAGTATTGTTTTTACTTTTCCATTACCAAACCAAAGTGATAGCCTTCATCATTAGGAAGTTATCACCATTTAATTCTTTCTAGTCACTGCATATTTGTTTTAGTTTAAGTTCCTGCAAGATCGGTTGATCAAGAATATTTCAACCAGGTTTCTATATTTTAATGTTTTACTATTTAACTATTAAGCCATTTATTTTTATGCAATTATTCTTCTACCTTTCTTCGCATTTATTTAATATGTCTGGCTAAACCGTTAATCAGTATGTAATTGTCTAACCGGAACGAATTCAATAGAACTAGGCTAAGACTTTAAATTAAGTTACTTTTTGGTTTCGATTTCTTAATATAAACAACTTTTTTTACGAGAGTAAGAAACTATAAAAGGTTAGGATTAAGACCACGGCAATATGAAATTGTTATCGAATAGTTGAAATCGAGCATTGTTTTAAATACAACGGAAGCGCTTTAAAACCAAATAGAACCTCTAGGTTTCCGAAAAGTATTTCTAACTTGAATTGACACAGCGAGAGCGCTCAATTGAACTTAGGAGTATAGTAATAGGAAAGACCACGAGAGTGTGAGTTAACGAATTTTAAACCGACAGTTTCTATGGAAAGATAACTTAACAAACCTTAATAAGCCGACCCTTTATTGAATTCGCGAAGGCGAACCAATTACTGATATTTTTATTATTAACCTAATTTAATCTAAAATTATTATTTTCTCGCCCTTAAAAACTAAAATATCACTCGCCTTAGCTAAACATAGTAACACCCGATAGCGCTAGGTTGATTATCGAGTCTCTGTGGGATCGATATCTTTTATTACTACGCGATAGACTGTGCACTTGCAGTTAGTAACCGTTAGACTCAGAAAGTCGCGACCAAGTTTTTGGCACCATTGTCGGGGACTTAGATTTAGTCAATAGCGCAATTCATTGTTGCACCGTCTAGACTACGGCAACAAATTTTCCCCTTTGTCGATTGTATGCCCAGTACTCGCTCCCGAGGCGAAGACTTAGAACCCCAAATCGACGAAGTAGAACGTTTCATAAGTTTGAGATGCCGAACCAAAACCAACGAAACCCTTTTTCCTAAAGATATTATACCAGAACCAGTTGAAGAACTAATCATGTCCGAAAACGAAGAAGCACCACGTTCACTCAACTCATATGCGACTTCAAATCAATAGGAACCGCACAATAATATTACCGCACCAGCCATTACCCGAAACGATTTTGAATTGAAACCATCACTACTGCTAGTTGTACAATAGAACCAGTTTTGTGGAAATCCTACGGACGACCCAAACAAACATCTGACAAAGTTTGTGCAATACGCAAATACAGTGAAAGAAAATGGTGTAACTCAAGACGCAATAAGATTGAGACTCTTTCCGTTCTCTTTAAGAGATAAAGCTTGGGCATGGTTACAATCTCTACCAGCTAACTCTGTCACAACATGGGTAGAACTAAAGAAAGTCTTCCTATCACGTTATTTTCCACTAAGCAAGACAGCTATGTTGAGAGCTCAAATTAACGGGTTTCGACAGAAAGATGCTGAATCACTTTATGAAGCGTGGGAAAGATACAAGGATCTGTTGAGATTATGTCCACACCATGGGTTTGAAAATTGGGTAACCATCATTACCTTCTATAATGAACTTTTATACAACAATGGGATGGCGATAGACGATGTCGTGGGCGGCGCTCTTATGGATAAACCATACGAAGAAGCCTATAACCTCATTGAGAACATGGCTCAAAATCATTGCCAATGGGGAAGAGAAAGAAACTTGTAGAGAAGAAGAAAACTAAGGGAGGAATGTATGAAGTGAGCAGTTTAGATGACATAAATGCTAAGATGGGTGCCATATCCCAGAAGATCGATAACTTGACCATAACACCACCAGCCATTGTGGCTGCCGTAACTCCAAACTGCGAAATTTGTGGAATCCCAGGATACACACCACCAGAATGTCAACTTCTTGCCAGATTAACCACAGATCAGGTGAACTATTGTAACACCCCAAATTTTCCCTCTTCATTTTAAGCATCATATCACATTATATTCATCATGAACATATCATATTCTTAGCATCCTAGCATGGAAAGATGAGGCATAACATTTCTCATGTCCTAGCATTAGGCATATGATCACCTGTGGAGGTTTTTGAAGCATCACAAGCCATGACAAGGAGCTCAATGGTTTTGTAAAATTCCTATGAGGGGTCTACATTGCATTTACAAGTTCAAGTTCATTTACAAAAGCTCAGAAGGTTGGAAGATCATCAGAGAATCCAGGCTAAGGCAGAGCTCCTACACATTGGTCCTTAACTAGGGTTTGAGATTCAAGCATGAAAACCTCAAAACTTTGGCCATTTCATTTGGGAAAAGTCTTTTATATGTTAAGAGGATCCTAGGTACCAATTTTGATGAGAAAATTCCTTGTGGAAGTCAAGAATTTCTCCAGTTGCTTGCAGATGAAGAAATTGGTCAACTGTGCCTTAAAAAAGTCAACTGTGTGATTTCAAGGGGTCCAACCCAATTTTTCTAGCCAAAGGATGTTCTTTTAATGTTAAAAGAGGTTTGGCAAGTTCAAAGATCAAGAATCATGAAGTTTTGAGGGGTTTTGCAAAATTGGTGCAAAGTTGGTTATGGAAAATGCCATTTTTGACAAGTTTTTGCCCTAAAATTCAAGTGAGCATAACTTAATGAAAAATTCTTCAAATGGACCAAAGTCAAACATGAAAGTTGGAGATTAAGACCTCCAATTTTAAAAAAGTACAAGTACTTTTTCATAGCCTTCATGGTTAGAAAGCTAAGGCCCTCGAAAATTTGGAAAAAAACTAGGGCAAAAGTTGAATTTTCATGCATGCACCAAGGCCAAAAGTCTTGAAACTCAATTTTGAGTGTTGGTATAGATCAAATAATGTTGCAATGTTAAAATACAATTCATTTGGCTCACTTTGCTCAAATAATTGCATCAAATTCGTGCCAAGTGAGAATGTTATTCAAAAAAGTGCAATTTGTGCATGAACATGAAAAGAGTGTGACAACTTCATCTAAGGGCCAAGATCTGTTGGATTCAAATCAAGGGTGGGATTATGAGTGCACATGGGCAGAAGGCAAGAAAGGCATGAGGATTTCATGATATCACACCAAATTGGCCAAAATTGCAAAATCACTCAAACTTTTCATTCTCACGTGCAAATCATCCCATTCTTTCAGGATTGAGTCATGACATCATATAAATGAAATTAGGGTTTTAGAATGGTCCAGTTCTCTCTCATTTCTCAGCTTCCAACTTCTTGCACAATTTTCATTTTCCCTCAAATCTCTTCACACACTTGCTCTCTTCCAAAACAAATTACAGATCCTTCATCCTTGGGAGCTCAGGATCATATATCTCACCATCGTGCAAGCTATCTCTGAAGTTTCATCACCTTGCCATTTCAGGGAAGTTGGTTGCAAATCCTCAGATCCAGCAAGATTCGAGGCTCTAGTTGCATTTATTTTGCAACTAGAGTGTATTTGGAGTGGATTGGCTTCATTCTCTGGGCTTCCAACAAGCTTTTTCAAGAACTGTAATCTCAGGTAAGCTTATGAATCTTCAGGTCTGGAAATGAAAAAGTTTGTGTGTATCTTGATCTCTGATGTTCACTGATCACTCTGCTTGTTTTGGTTTTGAATTTGGTGCATTGTAGAGCTAGATATTTGAATTTGAATTTTCATGGTCAAAACTGTTTTCCTTCGATCCATAAGATCCAGTGATCTATTGAACTTTTCATCACCATTTTTGAACTCAGGGCACCTCAATTACCCAATCTGGAGCTTCTTGTCCATTTCTTTTATTGTTTGTTCATATTATGTAATTTTCGGTGCCGGAGCCCTAGCTCCGGTCACCGGAATCTGGAAAATGTTGTTTAGGGTTTCATGAGGTTGAAGATGACTTCTACGCCCTCAGATCTCTCATCTCAATGCACCAGATCTTGACACCTCATTAAGTGAGGCCACCCTCTCCTGACATGCCTTTCTTTTTATATTTTTGTTTCTGATTAATCCTCATACTTCTCACCTCACAATAACACTCATGCTCCCTCACTCCTAATCCAACCAAAACGCCACGTCATTTAATGAAAGCCTCACAGGATGCATTGGTTCAATCTTCTGGTCTTTGTTTTTTTCCACTTATTTTCCTGAATTTCCACCCCATATTATATACACCAGCGCAAGTCCATTGGGCTCATTTGACTATTCGCACCCCCTGACTTCTGGGCCCATTTCATTTACACTAAATCCTCTTCTATCCACACCCTCAACTCTCTTTCTCACTTTTAATTCTTTTTCTTTTTATTTCTTTTAATCATTTTGCTTTTCAATTATTTAAAATACTTCCAAGTGTCCAAAAATTCCAAATTAATTCATGGATGATCAATTGAGTTTTCTCTAATTTTTCATATTTTTCATTTCCATTTATTTTTAATATCCACGTGTCAATTAATTCTTCCATTTAATTAATTCATTTTAATTCCTTTTCAAGCATGCTGCCTTGTCCAATTTCCATAGTGTTCATCTTTTTGAGTTTCTTGTTGGTTCTTTTTGCTATGGATTCATAAGATGATGTAGTTCATGTGTGATGTTTGTCCTGATTTTTAGAAATTTGTTCATTTGATTTTGGTCCTTGACTTGTAAGAGAAGTTTCCTAACCCTAGTTCATGTTTAAGCCTTCTTTTGACTTACATAGCTTCTGAATTTCTTCCAACCCTTTTGGCATATTGTTATATCATGTTTGAAGATCATTTGTCCTAAGTTGTGGAATTTTTGGATGCATTGTTGATTTGTTTTGAATTTTGGTTCATAACTTGTCCCATTTTTGCTTCTTTTTGGTCATAAGCTCTCTCATTAGCTTAGAAGGGCACTTGTGCCAACTTCTTCATCTCATTTGGGATCTCTTTGGGGTTTGGATACCATTCTGACCTTAGGTTTAGGGTTTGTGCCTTTGAAGTTTTGTGTTTGGCTTACATTTTAAGTTCTTTCTTTCTTTGTGCATTCACCTCACTTCTTTGCTCCTTTCCATCTCATAAGTTGTTTGGTGAGCTTTGTGTTTCACTTCTCTTCATATCTTTTGCTTCTTAATCCTTTATTTAACTTGCTTTGGTTCTGGTCTTGTGCCTTGAGTTCATGTTTTGTGTATCTTTGCTTTGCATCTTATTAAGTTTGCTTTGCCTTGCCATGTGTTTCATGTTGCATCATATTAACTTGTATGCTTCTTTTCTCATTTTTGTGGCTTGCATTTGCATTGAGCATTTGTATATATGACTTCACTTCTGTTTGTATGATGTTGGCATGTCATTTTTTTCATTTTGTTTTACTTGTATGCTTATGTCACTAACCATTTCAGGGGCTATGGTAAGTGAGAGGTGTGGATGTGATTCCCACATATCCAAATCTCATCTCTTCTCTTCTTATTCTTATTGGTGCTAACCTTTGATTGTTGGGCTTAGGCCTTACTCATCCCTTTTCTTCTTTCTTCTTCTTCTCTTCTTCTTTCTTTCTTCTTTAGGATAGAAAACCACACTAACCTTAGGATATCCATGCATGACACTTAATAAAGTTTGAAGTGATACATTGAGCAATAGCCTTATCCCATGAGGTACTTGTAGTCTTCCCATCTTGGGATAGTACAAGCTTATCTTGTGATGCACAAGTCTGATCAAGATATCATCTTCACAAAGAAAATCATAAAACACACTTCTTCATTGTATATACCAAAAACACTTAATAAGTTAATGAGTTAGTGAGCTTAGGCCCTAATCTCTGGATTCAAGTTTTTGGGATCTTCTCCTTACTTGAGTATGCTTGTTCTATTATTCCATTTTGGAATGTGGTGACAAGTGCACATTCCATGGTGTCGCTCCCGATAAATGAAGCTAAGTCCAAATAAAGGTACAGACGCGAACGGTCGGCGAGAGGGACAATGAGAACACACAGCCGTGAACTCACTGGAGATGAATAGAGTCGCCAGCTAGGCATTTTTATCCTGGAGGAAAGGCAATGCTGCATAGACCTAGAAAGGAATGGATAAGACGGTTGCGAACCAGAGAGACTGAGAAAGGGGGTTGGTTACAACCTGGGAAGGTATTAGCACCCAGATTGTCCGCCGTACTCGACGGGATCCACGCTTGAAAGATTTGTGTTTTAAAAGGGTAGTGTCAGTGCAATTTGTGTAAAATAGCTGGAAAAGAATGTACAGGTGTCAGTGTATGATGTATAAGTGATATGAAGTATGAAAGTGTCAGTGTAAGAACAAGAATAAGATGCTCATGATAATGAGGCTCAAAGGATAATGCTGGAAGGAGGGGGAATATACAGAGACTTTTGTTCGATAACTGTTAAGTTATGCCTACGTATCCTCTCGTGCAATGAGGAAGTCATAACACCGTAGTTCGACCCAAAGAGACTGAAAGATGAATTGACTTGTGAACTGCTTACTTGCCTATGCTCAAGTGTATGATCTATCTGGCACAGATGCAAACTGTCTTGCATTAGACGGAAGAAGCGAGTTCTCGTTTGTGAGTGAATGAGATGAGAAAAGAATCCCGGAGGAGACGATTATTGTTTGTTTTTGTGTTTTCAGTCTTTTATTGCTTTTGAAAGTTTGTCATAAGTTAATGAGCTTAAGCCTAAACCAATGGGTTAGTAAACTCATCACATCTTCCCTCTGATTAGGGGTAATGAGAATACCTTAAGTGTGAAGTCAGATTCTCACACTTAATCACCTATGGTGTAGGATTAAGATCATTAACCTACTTGTGATTATTTAGGTGTTTTTTTGGTGGTTTTTGTTTAGTGTTGAGTAATGAGGTTAAGCCATAATCAAGGATTAAACAGACTCATTACACCATCCTAAAAGAAGGATAATAGATGAGAGTGTTTAAGCTGAGGAAAGCTCCTCAACTTAATCCATGATTAGGGATTAAACTCATGACAAAACAAGCCTTTGATTAAGTGGATTTTAATTAATGATATGATGAAGAAGTGATCTTTTAGGGTTTGTAAGACAACTTGAGGGGGACTTGTCCATTAACACTAGGGTTAGTCCTTCTTAACCAGTTAAGGAAGAATTAGAACCCTAATGCAAGGCCCAAGTTACAAGTGTGAAGTCTTGATGATTATTATGTGAATTAATTATAGGATTTAAACACATTAAGGGTTTAACGCTTAGGATTAAAGTTATACACTCCATCCTAAGAGAAGGATGCAGGCATAAGCTTAATCACAAAGCCTTAAAGCCTTTAGGGTTTAGTCCCTGATTATGAGATGAGAAGAGAAGACTCAATAAGAGACACAAAGGTAAAACTAAGAGGGGAGACTAATCAAAACCCTAATCATTGTCATGCTTGGTTGTTCCTAAGGTTTGTGAGGTTTTCAAGAACAATCTTCAATGGAACCACCAGGAAGCAGATGAAAGGATCAAGAGAAGTAAAGCAACTTGCTTCATTCAAGAAGTCAAGTCCCTTGAAGAAAGAAAGTGGGAAGAAGAAGAATGAGCAAGCTCACACTCAAACACAAACAAAAATGCAGCAATGGATTCAAAAGAGATGAAAAGAAAAGTTATGAGAAGTGAAGGCAAATTCACTTCTCAAATCCACTTACCACCTGAAAAGTTAGAAAAGAAAGTGCAATGCAATGCAAAATGAGATGAAATGGTATGATGCAAAACCAAACCAGAAGCATATGCATGATGCTATGAAATGCTACAAACCAGAAACAACACATGGAGATGATCATACAAGCTTATGAATGCTATTGAAGCAAGTTAGGAACCATGAAAACACATGAAAAGTTGTGAAGTGCACATGACATACAACATGGCAAATACATGATGCAATGATCAAACATGCTTTCAATATGTCTTATGATGTCAAATGAATCACATGGAAGCATGGATTGTCATGGCAAGTCATGTTATGCAAGAGAATGCAAGATGGATGCATATGGAAGCCCAAATTAGGGTTTATGAATCATACATCACACACAAACCAAAACCAGAATCAAACAACATTATAAAAAATTGAAAATGCACTCAAATGACCCCTAATCCTATACTAAACTAATGCCCAAAGGAGAGGTCTCAACTCTTAACCAATCTCAAGTTATGATTTTCACAAGATTCTAGGGTTTTTAGGGTTTCCAAACAAAAGAAATGCCAAACAAATTGAAAATGAAAGATCAAATCATGGTCTTTTTATCTCAAAAACTACATGCTAAACACAATGCAATGCAAGAAGAATCAATGTCCAACTCTTCATGGATAGGCAGAAGTGATTTTTTGAACTTAGGATCAAAATAATGCACAAAAATGATTTTAATTCAATGAAAAATTCTCAAAATGCATCAAGATCAAAAAATAAATTTGGTTTGAAGGTTGGACAATGTTTCTAAATGTCTTTAAACATTTCATGAATTTTTTGGTGATTTTTAAATACCTAAAAGTATTTTTAATAAATTAATTTTCATTAATCAATTAAAAATAAACTTTTAAATATTTAAAAATACTTTTTTAATGCTAAAAATAAAAATAAAAATATTTTTGTGTCCTAAAAATTAATAAAACTCTTAAGAAAAAGTTTCATAATTTTTAGACATTTTTTACTATTTTAAATAAATTATGCAAATAAAATAAAAAGAAATGAAATAAAAATAAAGAAAATGGGAAAGTAAACGAAAGGAGAGGCTGAGATTAACCCTAGGTTTGAAATGGTTGACCAGCGCGCATCTGGACGGCTGGGGTTGCATCTGAGTTAATTAACCTAATTATGATTTATTTAATTAATTAAAGTGGATTAGGGCAAAGCAAAGTGATCTGGGCCCTTCATGCGCGCAGGAAGTCCACGGGGTCAATCAATCTAACGCTCCACATTCAAACACCCTTAATGACCTGAGTTTAGGGCTAATCAAATTCAGGTGACCGGAGAGAAGCTCCGGTCATCTTCTCCGGCACCCCAAAAACCCTAAAACATGATTCAGGCACCTATTCCACAAATTAAACACACCTAAGTGATCCTCTAACATCCTAGGACACGAATCTATGCTCAAACATCATTTAAACACCATGAATCAAACGAATCGAAAGAAACAAGATCCACGGGTAAAATTTCAGAGGGGTCATACAAACTCATTTCTCACTTATTTTTGATTCTGAAAACATCCCCATGACCAGTAAAGCATAAGCAACCAGATTATAACTTAAAATGCAAGCTTTGGAAGAAAATGTTCATGTTCATACCTGAGCTGGAAAGCTTCAATACTGAGCTTCCAGAGCTTCCTTTGCGTGCAAATGGACTCCTTTGACTCCCCTGATGCTAATGGAAGGCTTGAAATGAGCTTAGACAAGCTGCCTTGAGCAATCCAGTTCTGGTGTAGCAGAAAATGCAGTTTGTGCATAGGCTGTTTCAGATCAATGTGAAGGGTGGTTTTGGTTCCTTTTGAGGTGTCTGATCTGTTGGTGAAAAGAGTTTGGATGTTTGATGGCTGTGGAAGGTGATTCGAAGAAAAATGCAGGCTGAGGTGAAAAATGGTAATGAGGTGTTCTTGTTTGATTCAGGCTTGTTTCTTGTTGGTTTCTGCTCAATGAGGCAATGTGAGTTGATGTATGAAATGGTTTGAGTGTTTGAGGTTTGTGGAGGCAGATTCGAAGGAAGATGCAAGTGAGGGTGATTTGGTGAATGTGAACTTGTGGTGTCTTTCAGCTTGGCTTCTTGTTGTGTTTGGCTAGCAAATGGAAAGTATAAACAATCTCAATTGGCCAGAGGATGTGACATGGCCTGCTGTGATTGGGATGTTTGCTTTTGCCAAAAGTCAACTTTTTGTAAGGAAAGGTATGGCTTGGTGCTAGGCTTGGTACAAGGGCTAGGGCTGGCGCAGCATGGTGAGGTGAGATGCTATGGCTGGTTCAGCATCCAAGAAATCAAGTGGGTGAAGTGTCATGAGTGATTTTGCAAGTGGGCTTCTTTTGAAACTTCATGAAAATGCCTTGTTACACCAACCATGAACATGTGATCTTTTGGTCCAATTCTGATTTTTAGGACTTAGGTGATGTTTATACATTGGTTTGATGTCAACTAAAAGTTACAAACAGCCTTGGTTCATGATCTTGCAAACATTCCATTTAGTGCACATCTTGAAAATCAATGATTTTGGCCAACTTTGTCACACCATAACTTTTGATCCAAAATGAATTAGATCATGTTCTTGTACTTTTTGAAAAGGGAAAGATGTATTCTACAACTTTCATGACCAAGGTTTTCTTATTTGAAGCATTTTTGGATCAAGAATCAAGGCTTGAAAAATGGCACAAAATGACACATTCTTGAAAAGTCAACCATGCCCTAAAAAGTCAACTTTGCAAAAACTCCAAATTCTTGATTTTTGTGAACTTCAATCTTCTTCTATGATCAAATAAAGATCATATACACTCAAATTGGTGAAGAATGCCCATTGGTTGGGTCATTGGGGGCCTCAGATGCCCTGATTTTGCACTAACTTGTCCAGAAAGTCAACTCTTGATCAGATGACTTCCCCATGGAATTTCTTCATGAAACTTGATATGCATACCCCCTATACCATATAGAGACCAATGGAAACAAGAATGACCCAAAAATTTGGAGTTATGGCCTCTGAAACCAAAACCCTAATTTTAGGTCAACTGTGCAGTCAAACTTGGCTCTGCATCCACACCAATCCCAGTTCTTGTGATTCTTTTGCATTCTTGACCTTGAGAGGATGTAATATGATACTTGAACACATATGGATCCCTTTGAAATGATTGATGGCCCTTGGAGTGGCTCAGGAGGCTCTTGGGTTGCCCAGATCACAAACCCTAGATGCAGATGACTTAGAAACTATGCAGTGAATCAAAAATGAGATATGAGATGATATGATTGTGTTTATGCATATGAAAAGATCACAAGCCATGGTGTGAATGGGTGAGGGCAAATTTGGGGTGTTTACAGCTGCCCCTATTCAAACATGAGTTAGCTGTGCAGGTTGTAAGCAAAGGCTTAACAGGCAAACAAGATAACTTGTGGTTGAATATCAAAGACAGTCCAAAATTTGCACTCACAGAATGAAGAAGAAAAGGGATATAGATTGTAAAGGAAAATAAAGTATATTGTAAAGTGTGGGCGACGGAGGACGACCGTCGAGCAGAGGACGACTGCTGGGTAAAGAGCAATGACGGGGACGGCCGACATGCTGGGAAAAGTGCTGAAAATAAAGCGATGACGGGGACGGCCGACATGCTGGGGATAAAAGGTAAAGCCAAGACGGGGACGGCCGACTAGCTGGGAAAAGTAAGAAATCATGATGGGGACGGCCATCAAGATAAAGCTGTAAAATTCCCTGGGGATTGATGAAACATGACAGGGACGGCCATCAAGTTCACAAAGTAAAAACAATCAACGATGGGGACGGCCATCGGGCTAACAAAGGAAAGGGACCACGACGGGGACGGCCATCGGGTTAAAGAATAAATGAAATAAACAGATGATGGGGTACGGCCATCAAAGGTGAAGGACGATCACCTAGCAGGGGACGGCTGCTCTGTTGGGGAATAAGGAAATATGATGGGGACGACCATCAAAGGTGGAGGACGACCACCTGGCAGGGTACGGCTGCCGAAAATATCAACGATGGGGACGGTCATCGGATAAAAGGTCAACGATGGGGACGGCCATCGGACGAGCATGATGGAGGACGACCATCAAGAGGCGGAGGACGACCACCTAGCAGGGGACGGCTGCTCTCAGGGTTTATCATGACATAGGACGAATGTCAGATAACCAAAGATCAACAATGGGGACGGCCATTGGATAAAATGATGAAGGACGATCATCAAGAGGTGGAGGACGACCACCTAGCAGGGGAAGGCTGCTAAAATATCAACGATGGGGACGGCCATCGGATGAGCATGATGGAGGACGACCATCAAGAGGTGGAGGACGACCACCTAGCAGGGTACGGCTGCTCTCAAGGTTTATCATGACACAGGACGAGTGTCAGATAAAGAGAAAATTACTTTGTTGGCGATCTACTGGAGATTAGTAAACACGGACGAGTGCTTACATCCAAGAACAAAAGGTATAAGTGTTTGGATATTGTGTATACATTAAAGATGCGGACGAGCATCCCTAAGACTACGATACGGACGAGTATCGGGTAGAAACAAATACTGACGCGTGTTCAAAGATGATGATACGGACGAGTATCAACTGGTTAACAGAGAACACGGACGAGTGTTGAATCTGAGAGGACTCTTCTGGGGAATAGTAGGCACAGACGAGTGTCTATATTCAAGAAGACAAAAGTGTTTGACACAGTGTATGGATTAAAGATGCGGACGAGCATCCTTAAGACTAAGATACGGACGAGTATCATGTAGAAACAAACGCTTGACACATGTTCTGAGATGATGATACGGACGAGTACCAACTGGTTAACAAAGAACAAGGACTAGTGTTGAACCTGTGGGGATATATAAGTGGTACATACAAGATACGGACGAGTATCTGTATGAGTAGTGTGAGTATATATGGATGAGCGTTTATCTGCTGGGGAGAGTGACACGGACGAGTGTCAAGAGGGAAAAGTATAATATGAACAAATATCGGATGTACAAAGTGTAGGTGACTGCGTTGGGGATATGACACGGACGGGTGTCAAGAAAGTGTATATATATAAGCATATATGAGTGCAAAGAGGATGTCTTTGGATTTCTGCTGGGGATATGACACGGACGGGTGTCAGAATGAGTATATACTGGTGTTCTGATTTGTGAGGCGGCTGCTTTCGTTGGGACTTTGGTGGGGACTCTGGGGGAAAGTATTCTGCATTCTGATGAATGGTTGCTAGTCACAAGTGCTGATTCAAAACATGGCTTATGATTATGCTATGTGTTGGATTTTTGCCGTAATGCTCCGTACTAGACGGAATGCTACGCTTTGGGGGTGAATATGATGCAAATGCTATGATTGTGCAAAGATACCAAACCGGGATCCGGGTCCCACTGCTGCGAAGATCTTCGATCGATCTATTGAAAAGGACATCCCAGCTGGGAATGAGATCATTGGCAGATCTGAGGAGACGTGTCTGCTTGGGGATTCGGGTCACTGAGAGACCTATCCTTATGAATGAGAGACCCAGCTGGGGTTTGTGGAAGCTTTCTTCACTCTGTTGTGATCTTCTATGCACTGCTCTTCCGGATAGAGGCTGGAACTCTGTGGGGAGATGGCTCTCTGACTTTGTGTATTTCGGCTGAGGATAAAAAGGTAACTCGGCTGGGGAGAAAGGGAGGAATCACTGAAAGACCTCCCTAAGGATTCTATTGAAGAGGATCCCTGACTCAGCCGGGGATACAGGTGCCTTTTGTGATACCTACCCATTCTGATGGGGATAAGTAATAAGTGGCAATCTCAGCTGGGGAGAGAGCACTTCGGGTGCTAACATTGGGTGTTGATTTGCCAGCTTGCTGGGATGAAGCCTACATGCCCCAAGTTGCATTCTGGATACCTGCAATCCTGAAAAGGATAGAGAAACGCACAAGATAATCCCGAGGTATCCCTTACTGGATTCCGTCATAGGAGTTAGGATACTTCTGAGAGTAAGCATATTTCCTGCAAGCATGTTTTTATTTGAAGATAAGCATCTGTAATCTTATGCAATCAGTTTTTTTCTTTCGAGACATCAGACATTTTTTGCAAATAAAATGTACAAAACGAGACATGACTGAAAATCTGATTTTATTAATTCATATGCCCTGAATTGGCGAGATACAGTCAAAGGAACATATCCCCTGAAATGAGGAGATTGTTACAAATTGAGAAACAAAATGTTGGCAGTGTTGATGACGCTTCAAGGAGCTTCCTCTTCACTATGACCCGTATGACTTTTGACGTTCTTCTCATCTTGCTTTCTGAAGAATGTTGACTCTGATTGAAGCTTGACGCTCTCGAAGCTTACCAAGTTGTAGGTGATACAGACGAATTCAGAATGCAGTTGTTCGCTTATTCCCTTGTTTTGCATGGATCGCCCTCCCGGGTTTTCAATCCATCGGGATACCCATTTTTGCCTGAGCTGTCCAATGTGGCTTTTCAACTCAGCGGGTGTACGTTTTTTTTTGCTTATTTTCCCTTATTTTTGCCCGAGTCTTTTATTCTGTTTTTTGACTCGCCGGGATGCCCTATTTTTGCCTGGACTTACATTCTGTTTTTATGTCCGGCGGGTCATTTTTTATGCGAAGTATTTTTTAACTGCATCTGAATTTACAGGGGACGGGAAATCTTCACCATCCATGGTGCTGAGCATCAGTGCTCCACCAGAGAAAACTTTCTTCACTATAAATGGTCCTTCGTAATTTGGAGTCCATTTGCCCCTGTGGTCTGTATGAGGAGGGAGGATTCTTTTCAGCACAAGATCTCCTACTTGGTACTCTCGGTGCCTGACTTTCTGATCGAAGGCTTTCTTCATTCTTTTCTGATACAGCTGCCCATGACAAATTGCAGCCAATCTTTTCTCTTCGATCAGACTCAGTTGTTCGTACCGAGCCCGAACCCATTCTGCTTCACTCAGTTTAACATCCATCAGTACCCGTAGAGAGGGTAATTCAACCTCAACCGGTAGGACTGCTTCCATACCATACACAAGTTGATACGGTGTTGCCCCAGTGGATGTTCTGATTGACGTGCGGTACCCATGCAAGGCAAATGGCAGCATTTCATGCCAGTCTTTGTAAGTGACTACCATCTTCTGCACAATCTTCTTGATGTTCTTATTAGCCGCCTCAACAGCGCCATTCATCTTTGGCCTGTAAGGAGAAGAATTGTGATGTTGGATCTTGAAGTCCCGGCACAGTTCTGCCATCATTTTGTTATTTAAATTGGAACCATTATCAGTAATGATTCGCTCGGGCACTCCGTATCGACAGATGATATCTCTTTTCAGAAATCTGGCTACCACTTGTCTTATGACGTTTGCATATGACGCTGCTTCAACCCACTTGGTGAAATAGTCAATGGCGACCAGGATGAATCTGTGGCCGTTTGAAGCAGTTGGCTCAATCTTGCCAATCATGTCAATGCCCCACATAGCAAAGGGCCAGGGTGAAGACATTATGTTCAAGGGATTGGGAGGCACATGCACCTTACCTGCATAGATCTGGCATTTGTGGCACTTCCTGGCATAGGCACAACAGTCAGCATCCATCGTGATCCAGTAATATCCTGATCTTAACAATTTCTTAGCCATGGCATGCCCTCCAGCATGGGTACCAAAAGATCCTTCGTGCACTTCATGCATCAACAAGTCTGCTTCTGTCTTATCAACACATCTGAGGAGTACCATATCAAAGTTCCTTTTGTATAAAGACCCATCAGTGTTCAGGAAGAAACTACCAGCAAGCCTTCTTAATGTCTTCTTATCATTGGATGATGCCCCAGGTGGGTATGTTTGATCCTCCAAGAAGCATTTAATGTCATGAAACCAAGGCTTATCCTCTTTAACAACATCTGCTGCAAACACATATGCTGGTCTGTCGAGTCTGGACACTGAGATCTGAGGCACAAAGTTGGCGGCTTGAACTTTGATCATGGATGAAATGGTGGCCAGAGCATCTGCGAACTGATTCTCGTCCCGAGGGATATACTCAAGCTTGACTGTTGTAAAGAAAGTCAATAACCTCCTTGTATAATCCCTGTAAGGTATCAGATGGTCCTGGTGTGTGTACCATTTGCCGTTGGTCTGATTGATTACCAGAGCTGAATCTCCAAATACGGTCAACGTCTTGATCCTGAGGTCGATGGCTTCCTCAAGACCCATAATGCAAGCTTCGTATTCAGCTTCGTTGTTAGTGCAGTTGAAAGTGAGCTTTGCCGAGAAAGGCATGTGAACTCCCTTAGGTGTAATGAGTACTGCACCAACACCACGACCATTCATGTTAACAGCCCCATCAAACATCATAGTCCATTCTTCTTCCGGGTCAGGCCCTTCAGTGTGAACAGGCTCTTCATGATCTTTCGCTTTTATGAACATGATGTCTTCATCAGGGAAGTCAAATTTCATAGGCTGGTAGTCATTAATAGGTTGCTCAGCAAGATAATCAGACAGTACACTGCCCTTGACGGCTTTCTGAGAGGTGTACTGGATGTCATATTCTGTGAGAATCATTTGCCATCTGGCAACCCGTCCGGTAAGAGCTGGCTTCTCGAAAATGTACTTAACTGGGTCCATTTTTGATATCAACAAAGTAGTGTGGGTCAACATATATTGTCTCAGTCGGCGAGCAGCCCACGCTAAAGCACAGCAAGTTTTCTCGAGCAGTGAATAACATTGTTCACAGTCGGTAAACTTTTTGCTTAGGTAGTATATTGCATACTCTTTTCAACCAGACTCGTCATGCTGGCCCAACACACACCCCATCGACTCTTCTAATACTGTCAAGTACATTATCAGAGGTCTTCCTTCGACTGGAGGCATAAGGATTGGAGGTTCTTGCAGATATTCTTTGATCTTGTCAAAAGCCTTCTGGCAGTCTTCATTCCACCTGACCGTCTGTTCTTTTCTTAACAACTTGAACAAGGGTTCACAGGTTGCTGTAAGGTGAGATATGAACCTTGAGATGTAGTTCAATCGACCTAAGAACCCTCGAACTTCTTTATCTGTCCTCGGTGCAGGCATCTCTTGGATGGCTTTGACTTTATCAGGGTCAACTTCAATCCCTTTCTCGCTTACAATAAAACCCAGCAGCTTACCAGATCGCACCCCGAATGTGCACTTGTTGGGGTTCAGCTTCAACTGGTACTTCCTCAGACGCTTGAATAACTTCAGTAGATTCACCAGGTGATCTTCCTCAGTAAGGGACTTGGCAATCATGTCATCCACATAACACTCGATTTCCTTATGGATCATATCGTGGAATAATGTTACCATAGCCCGTTGATATGTTGCACCGGCATTCTTGAGTCCGAATGGCATTACCTTGTAGCAGAACGTGCCCCAAGGTGTAATGAATGTTGTCTTCTCCATGTCTTCAGGTGACATCTTGATCTGATTGTATCCTGAAAATCCGTCCATGAAGGAGAATACCGAGAACTGAGCCGTATTATCCACCAATACATCAATGTGAGGTAAAGGGAAATCATCTTTCGGGCTGGCTCTGTTCAGATCCCGGTAGTCAACACACATTCTTACTTTGCCGTCTTTCTTAGGCACAGGTACTATGTTAGCAACCCACGGTGGATAACTAGTTATAGCAAGGAACCCGGCGTCCCATTGCTTTTGTACCTCCTCCTTGATTTTCATTGCCATGTCCGGACGTGTACGGCGCAGTTTCTGTTTAACTGGCGGGCATTCTTCTCTCAAAGGCAGCTTGTGCACAACAATATCGGTGTCCAACCCTGGCATATCTTGATAAGACCAAGCAAACACATCCACATACTCTTGAAGCAGGTCGATCAGTTGTCTCTTCACTGAGTCTTGCAGGCAGGCCACGATTTTAACCTCTTTCACGTCTTCATCTGTACCAAGATTAATCACTTCAACCTCCTCCTGGTGAGGAGTAATAACCTTCTCCTCTTGTCTTAACAACCTGGCTAGCTCTTCAGGAAGCTCATACTCTTCTTCAACCCCTTCATCAGCTTGATTGATTGGATTGTCAAAGTCATACGAAGTCATAGCCGTGCTGTTGTCGGTGCTGTCTGGAAGGCACTCTCTGCAAGGGTTCAGTTTGTTCATTTTAGTGATTTGATTTTAATCTTGTTTTAGAAAAGTGAAATGAAGTTGCCATTTTGAAAACACTGCCATTTATTTTTTGTACAAAAAGAGAAATGGAAAAACAGTGAGCGGAAAAGAAAAAAACTCATTTGCAAAAAGATGTCTGATATTTCATTGATTAATCTTGTTTGCACAAAAAGTACAGATGGCCCGATTACAAAATGAGTCTTGTCATCTTGGGCAAGATGCAAGACTTTGATGCATGCTATAAAATACAGGAAATAATAATTACTCTGCATGAGTAACTCTTATAATTTCCTGGGGAAGACCAGTTTGAGATACTGCTCCCCGGGATCTTTGGACGAATCCAGCTTTCCAGGTTGCGTTCTTCTTCCAGCTCGTCTTCCAGACAGTTGATAGCATCAGGGGTAAGCATCCCCCCACTCACAAAGTTGGGCTCTTTCGCAGCCTCTGCTTGATCTTGTTGAGTTGGTTTGTAACCCAACCCAAATCTGTCTTCTTTCTTCTCCACCAATAGCAGTTTGCCCCAGCCTTGGGCGTTTCCTCCCTCAACAACCTTCCGGGCTTGTTGGTATGATGATATTGAAGTACCAGGCACAGCAGATGTTTCATTGACATTCAAGGCTTCAAAACCCTGGCTCATTGTTTCATGGATCTCCCCATCCATCTCAATATACTTATAGGTAGCCAGGTGGCTGACAAAAATATCCTCTTCTCCACAGATTGTGACGATTTTACCCTCCCACTCATATTTTAACTTCTGGTGAAGGGTAGAGGTCACGACGCCAGCGGCGTGAATCCATGGCCTACCCAATAGACAGCTGTAGGCAGGCTGTATATCCATCACGTAGGAGGTCGTTTTGAAGGTCTGCGGGCCAATCGTTATGGGCAACTCGATCTCTCCCAGAACCGATCTTTTTGAACCATCAAAGGCTCTCACCACCAGGTTGCTGGGTCTTAACTCCAATCCATCATATTCTAGCTTCACCAGGGCCTTTTTAGGTAATACATTGAGGGATGACCCCGTGTCTACCAGCACATGGGAAAGGACAGCACCTTTACATTCCATGGTTATGTGCAAGGCTTTGTTATGGTTGCGGCCTTCCGTTGTCAAATCAGTATTGGTGAACCCTAGTCCGTGACTAGCATTGACATTTCCAACTACAGCTTCCAGCTGATTGACAGTGATCTCTTCAGGCACGTAAGCTGCGTGCAAGACTTTGAGTAGTGCATTCCGATGGGCCTCGGAGCACATAAGCAATGATAGGATTGAGATCTTGGAAGGCGTCTGATGAAGCTGATCCACTATTTTATAATCACTCTTCTTGATGATTCGCATGAACTCATCAACCTCTTGATCGAAGGGTGTTTTCAAAGCTTCTTTGGCAGTCTGCTTTTCCTGCACCAAGCTTTTTCCTTTTGCTTTAGCAGCAGCTTCTGCTTCGGCAGTGGGTCTCTGAATTTGTGGAGCGAAAAGACGTCCGCTTCGGGTGAAGCCTCCGCCTCCTCCCACATTGTCAATTTGTGGTGCAGGGGTTGATGATTCAAAAGTGATTCTTTGTCCTTCGCAGTACAAGTCGGAGCCGTAATGCCAGGGGATGGCATTACTACTTTCATAAGGTACTGGTCCAGGCACCGTGATAGTGACTGGACTGACTGCAGCTGCGGAAGGAATTGTGATAGTCTGTGGATCGTAATAAATTGTGACTGGTGCTCTGATGGGAGCAGCACTTTCTGAGTTGTAGGCAGAGTTGTTTTCTGGATCATAAAATATGGTGACAGTTGAGACATCCTCATGATTTGTTGCTGGTGTTGTAGGAGACATCGGTGGAAGGATGGATGCTGTTGTTGTAGGAGCTTCATAATGGAGTGGTGCCGGAGTTGTAGAAGAAAAATTTGTTGACAACTGATCAGTTGAGACGATAGATGAAGTACTTGTTGATGAAACCGAAGAATTGTCAGGAACAATGGTTGTTGCAGTTGTAGGAGGTTCTGGAGTTGTTGCTGATGAGATTGCTGGATTTGTTGGAAATGATGTGGTGATCTGAAGTTGGCCACTCCGAATGAGGTCGTCTATGCCATTCCTCAGGTTATCGCACCCATTTACCGAGATATTGCAGTAAGCACACCCCAACTCACACCCCGGGAACATTTGACATTCGAGGAGTTGAGCCTTAATTTCTACCAACGGTGTCCGGATCTGACCCACACTGGTTATTAAATAAGACGGTTTGTCTTCTTCAATAGCGTTAATTCTAGGACCACCGTGGTTTGGCATGGGGTTCTTATTGACATTGGGTGGAGGTGCGAAATTCAGAGCTTTTGAGTCCACCAGGTCTTGTACCTTCATGTGCAGGGCTCTGCACTTTTCTGTACTGTGGCCAGGTGCATTGGAATGAAAAGCACACCTAGCGTTGGAGTCATAATTCCTGGATAGACTGTTGGGATCTGGAGGTGCCAACGTCCTTAGCTCAACTAGGTTGAGTTTCAGGAGTTGTGGCAGCAATGTAGCATATGGTATAGGGATCGGATCGATTACCCTGTTGGCTTGAGATGGCCTCTGTTGGAATGGCCTTTGCTGGTTATTGTTGTTGGTGTTGTTGTTGTTGTAATTTCTCGGAGGATACTGATTCTGTTGATGGTACTGAGGTTGTTGATAGTTTTGTTGCGGAGGTTGATAAACTGGTTGAGGATGAGCTGGAGCGGGGATGGTGACTGCTGCCACTGATCTGTGAACATATTGGGGCCTACCCCTGTTGGTATGGATGGCATTGGTCTCGCCGGTTCTTCTCGGGCCTGCAAAAGGCTTTCTTGTACTACTGGACGAGCTTGCACCATTGTCAGATATCTTACCCATTTTTAACAGGCTCTCAATTCTCTCCCCAGCTATGACAACATCTGCAAAGCTAGTGGAAGAGAAAGCAGCCAGCCTGTCAATGTAAGTCCCCTGAAGGGTGTTCATGAACATGTCTGCCATTTCCCTTTCAGACATAGGTGGCTGAACAGCAGCAGCCAATTGCCTCCATCTCTGGGCATATTCTCGGAAACTTTCCCTTGACGACTGTGACATTCCCATTAGGAGAGTCCTATTGGGTGCCATGTCTAAATTGTACTGGTACTGTCTGATGAAGGCCTCAGCCAGGTCCTTCCAGCATCTGATAGTTGCCCTTGTCAAGTGAGAGTACCATTCTCTTGACGCTCCAGTTAAGCTATCTTCGAAATAGAACATCCAGAGCTTCTCATCCATAGTATAGGCCTTCAGCCTCCCCAGAAATGATTGTAAATGAGTCCGGGGGCAGGAAGTCCCATTGTATTTTTCAAAACAAGGAGGCTTAAACTTATGGGGGATCCTGACCCCGTCTACCAAGCCCATGTCCATGACGTCGAAACCCAGAGAGTTTTGAGACTCTAAGGACCTCAATTTCTCAGCTATCTCATCCAACCTTCTATCATAAGCTTCTTCCCCAGCACCCATCACTGTGAATTGATCCTCTTGGGGGTCTTCTTGAAGTACCCTGGCTGCAGTGGCGGTCCCTTGAACATTTGCGGGGATGTTGACCTCAGGATGGAGGTGTGGTCCAAATACAGGGGGGTTAACATGAGGTTGGACCCTTTCATTGTTGCTAGTGCCGGCAGTTCCTATATGTGGATCTTCTTGATTCTGCCTTTCCACCATGGCCCTCAATCTTTCCTGGCTCTGAGCCATGTTGTTCATCACTTCCATAAACTGAGTCATTTGATTCCTCATCTCTAGCCTTTCATTTGCCATTTGATTTCTGACCTCAGTAAGGTCCTGCTGCATCTGATCCATTTGAATGCCCGGAAGGTTGTTACGGGTTGGATAATGGTGCGGACGGTTGAGGGGAAATACTCGGCGCCGAGCAATAGTTCCTGAACATCACAACAGAGTTAGTGGCAATAAAACAAACCTACAAAACAAACAAAAGTGTTAGTATGCAATGCAGTTATGCTTATTTGCTCCCAAGGTATCCGGTTTGGCATTCAGTTTTGACCCTTCCAGACCCTTGAAGATGCTGTTGATGTTGCTTTTGAAGTGAAACCCGGATGGAACAAACCAATACATATATTACAAAAAGCCAAAATGGTACATAGTTTGTTTACAAATACAAGCCCTCTGAGGGGTCAAAATACATTACAAGGAAAAAATGAAAAATACACGGAATGAAAGCAACAACAAACAAAGGGTCAAACACCAAGACCAAACTCATCCTCACGAACTTCCTTGAGAAGTGCTTCGGTCACAGGATCAGCCGGACGCTCCGTGAGATTCCTGATGAGGAGATTCCGGGTGGTAACAACTGCTGCTAGCTTCTTGTGCTGACTTTGGTCTTTTGGCCTCTTCACCCCAGCTTTGATCTTCAACTCTGATATCTCCCTCTGGGCTGCTGCCAGGGCTTCTTGCTGCTCTTTTGCACTAGCTTCCAGTTGCTCCATCTTGTCTTGAACTCTCTTGTCCTCCAGAGTACGAGCCTCGGTGATCCTGACCCACCGGGCCTGACTCTCCTTCAGATACAAGTCTGTCCGTGCTCTCTGGAACTGGGCTTATTTGCAAGCATTCTTCAGAATTTGTTCTCCAGCTTTAGACTTTTTGATATAATCCCCAGACTTCTCAATCTTAACCAGATGCTCCACTCTCAACTTCTCCAATCTCTCAACCTCCCTCATACCATCACTCCTCTCTCGGAGGGTCTTCTGCAAAGCTTGAGTTAACTTCTCATTTCTTTCTTTCAAACTCTCAAACTCCTCCAAACTGATAGTGGCAGGGGGTGGTGCTGAAGATGATTCAGGCATATCTTCTATGGTAAAGGGCATCCCATAGAATTGAGCCCTGGCACGAGACCATTCATAATATTGTGCTGATGCCACGTTGTTGCACTTCCCCAGAATGGTCACTCCCTTGGTTTGAACATTATCCCAGGCCCAAGCAGCCTGCCTAACAATAGCCAGATTAATCTTGTTCTCACAATAAAGAGTTTCAACCAGGTCCTGTGCCTTAGGAGTGTGGACCAGTGCATAGCCCAGTTGTCTTCTAAACAGCAGAGGGTTGTAATTGATACTACCCTTAACTCCTATTAGGGGCACATTGGGAAAATGCCCACAACTGGTGGTGATATCCCTGCCCTTGGTGCTTTGGGTACACCATCTGATATCGGTTGAAGTTAGAGCAGTGAGTCTCTTAGCCCAGTTCCTCTGCTGATGAGGATTCAAAAATGCATCTGTCCTGGGTAGATGCCTGAGAAGCCAAGTGTGGAACAATGGAGCACAACACCTCACTAATCTTCCCCTTTGCTTTTCATTCCTCTGATGCACTGAATAATAGAGATCCCCCAATAAAGTGGGCACTGGGTTCTTCAAGATGAACAGATAGATTGCATTCTTGCTAATGAATCGAGGCTCATCTGCAAACAATACAATTCCATATATGCTCAAAGCCAATAAGGCACAGACAGCTTTCCACTCTCCTAAAGAAGCTTTCAGGGTAGCTTGAGAGATCAAGAAGTCCAGATGAAAACCAGGGATTCCAGCTTTGGAAGTCATATGCTGCTCAATCAGAACAGGTTCCAGATGCAAAGCCTTTGCTACTTCTCCATTACCAGGAAAGACCATCTCAGGGTTGAAAGGGATTCCACCCCTGATAGGCAAACCAACCAATGATGAGTATTCTTCTAATAGAGGGCCTAGCTGAAAGTCCTGAAAAGTGAAGCATCTCAGTGGGGGATCATAGAACTGAATGCAAGTGTGGATCAGGCTTCTCTGTGAAGGGTCCAGATCCATAACCATATCAAGTATATCTCCATAATGTTCCCTGAACAATGGTATGTGATCTGGAGTGATCAGGGTCTGAATCCTCCTGATATCAGATAGCTCTGGCTGGAAGAAGTGGTAGGTGATGTTACTCTTTTTAGGAGCCATGCTGCTGAGACTGAGTAGAAGACAGGTGCTGATGATAACACTGAAGAATGAGCCACTGATTGGCTGGTGCAGATAACTGAAGTAGATACTGGTGAAGATGGGCCAATGCTGAAGATGGGGTCAAAACCAAAACCAAATGAAGATGGATACCCTGAAACACAAATAAGCAAATGTCAATATGATGCAATGAGTATGTATGCAAATGATATGCAAGGGTTCGTGACTGAGCTGGATCTGATCAAGAGCTCTGATATAAGTCCAAGACATATTCAAGAATACCAGATGGAGGTCTATAAACCCAGTAATCAAGGTGGGGGGCTCAAATAAAGAGCCACATGTCCAGGGTTTAGAATCACAAGAACTGTTCCAACATGGAGTATTCTTAATCAAGTCAAAGTAACAGGGTATTCTGGGGTCAAAGTACCTGCAAACCTGTAAAGAGCCCAACCCCCTCATAGGTGGTGTTCTACAACAAGGATCCTCAGACTTGGATCAGTTATGAGAAGTGTAAACACTTCTAACCCGGAGGTACAGTGTTTACAATAACCATAAAAGTTCCTCCTCTAATTCACCTCAGTTTCTGAAAGTCAATACTAAAAGGTCATCCAGACTTAGCAGGCTTCCCAGATAGCCCTAGCATTGCAGGAAATCTGCAACACAGAGTTCTCAAGAAGAAACCCATATCTGAACCGTGTTTCATATTCCCGCACCAGACCGAAATGGAATGGGAAAGAATATGATTCACTCTAGCCTAGGTGTCACTCAGGTCCCAGGTATAGGACCTTAACTCTCAATAGAACCCCACCCACCAAGGTAAAACCAGATCCAGCCAGCAACACAGTATGACAATATGATAATATATGCATAAGGCTATAAAGAAAGCAATAAACAAAACTGTACAAAATAAATACAAATACACAAACACAATTAAGCACATAACACCCCAGTAAACATAAATCAAACAAGCGCTAGGAGGAACCCACCAAAAGAACCAGAAGCCCTGGTTGCAATATAAGGGTCCCCAGCAGAGTCGCCAAGCTGTCGCTCCCGATAAATGAAGCTAAGTCCAAATAAAGGTACAGACGCGAACGGTCGGCGAGAGGGACAATGAGAACACACAGCCGTGAACTCACTGGAGATGAATAGAGTCGCCAGCTAGGCATTTTTATCCTGGAGGAAAGGCAATGCTGCATAGACCTAGAAAGGAATGGATAAGACGGTTGCGAACCAGAGAGACTGAGAAAGGGGGTTGGTTACAACCTGGGAAGGTATTAGCACCCAGATTGTCCGCCGTACTCGACGGGATCCACGCTTGAAAGATTTGTGTTTTAAAAGGGTAGTGTCAGTGCAATTTGTGTAAAATAGCTGGAAAAGAATGTACAGGTGTCAGTGTATGATGTATAAGTGATATGAAGTATGAAAGTGTCAGTGTAAGAACAAGAATAAGATGCTCATGATAATGAGGCTCAAAGGATAATGCTGGAAGGAGGGGGAATATACAGAGACTTTTGTTCGATAACTGTTAAGTTATGCCTACGTATCCTCTCGTGCAATGAGGAAGTCATAACACCGTAGTTCGACCCAAAGAGACTGAAAGATGAATTGACTTGTGAACTGCTTACTTGCCTATGCTCAAGTGTATGATCTATCTGGCACAGATGCAAACTGTCTTGCATTAGACGGAAGAAGCGAGTTCTCGTTTGTGAGTGAATGAGATGAGAAAAGAATCCCGGAGGAGACGATTATTGTTTGTTTTTGTGTTTTCAGTCTTTTATTGCTTTTGAAAGTTTGTCATAAGTTAATGAGCTTAAGCCTAAACCAATGGGTTAGTAAACTCATCACATCTTCCCTCTGATTAGGGGTAATGAGAATACCTTAAGTGTGAAGTCAGATTCTCACACTTAATCACCTATGGTGTAGGATTAAGATCATTAACCTACTTGTGATTATTTAGGTGTTTTTTTGGTGGTTTTTGTTTAGTGTTGAGTAATGAGGTTAAGCCATAATCAAGGATTAAACAGACTCATTACACCATCCTAAAAGAAGGATAATAGATGAGAGTGTTTAAGCTGAGGAAAGCTCCTCAACTTAATCCATGATTAGGGATTAAACTCATGACAAAACAAGCCTTTGATTAAGTGGATTTTAATTAATGATATGCTGAAGAAGTGATCTTTTAGGGTTTGTAAGACAACTTGAGGGGGACTTGTCCATTAACACTAGGGTTAGTCCTTCTTAACCAGTTAAGGAAGAATTAGAACCCTAATGCAAGGCCCAAGTTACAAGTGTGAAGTCTTGATGATTATTATGTGAATTAATTATAGGATTTAAACACATTAAGGGTTTAACGCTTAGGATTAAAGTTATACACTCCATCCTAAGAGAAGGATGCAGGCATAAGCTTAATCACAAAGCCTTAAAGCCTTTAGGGTTTAGTCCCTGATTATGAGATGAGAAGAGAAGACTCAATAAGAGACACAAAGGTAAAACTAAGAGGGGAGACTAATCAAAACCCTAATCATTGTCATGCTTGGTTGTTCCTAAGGTTTGTGAGGTTTTCAAGAACAATCTTCAATGGAACCACCAGGAAGCAGATGAAAGGATCAAGAGAAGCAAAGCAACTTGCTTCATTCAAGAAGTCAAGTCCCTTGAAGAAAGAAAGTGGGAAGAAGAAGAATGAGCAAGCTCACACTCAAACACAAACAAAAATTCAGCAATGGATGCAAAAGAGATGAAAAGAAAAGTTATGAGAAGTGAAGGCAAATTCACTTCTCAAATCCACTTACCACCTGAAAAGTTAGAAAAGAAAGTGCAATGCAATGCAAAATGAGATGAAATGGTATGATGCAAAACCAAACCAGAAGCATATGCATGATGCTAATGATGCTATGAAATGCTACAAACCAGAAACAGCACATGGAGATGATCATACAAGCTTATGAATGCTATTGAAGCAAGTTAGGAACCATGAAAACACATGAAAAGTTGTGAAGTGCACATGACATACAACATGGCAAATACATGATGCAATGATCAAACATGCTTTCAATATGTCTTATGATGTCAAATGAATCACATGGAAGCATGGATTGTCATGGCAAGTCATGTTATGCAAGAGAATGCAAGATGGATGCATATGGAAGCCCAAATTAGGGTTTATGAATCATACATCACACACAAACCAAAACCAGAATCAAACAACATTATAAAAAATTGAAAATGCACTCAAAGGACCCCTAATCCTATACTAAACCAATGCCCAAAGGAGAGGTATCAACTCTTAACCAATCTCAAGTTATGATTTTCACAAGATTCTAGGGTTTTTAGGGTTTCCAAACAAAAGAAATGCCAAACAAATTGAAAATGAAAGATCAAATCATGGTCTTTTTATCTCAAAAACTACATGCTAAACACAATGCAATGCAAGAAGAATCAATGTCCAACTCTTCATGGATAGGCAGAAGTGATTTTTTGAACTTAGGATCAAAATAATGCACAAAAATGATTTTAATTCAATGAAAAATTCTCAAAATGCTTCAAGATCAAAAAATAAATTTGGTTTGAAGGTTGGACAATGTTTCTAAATGTATTTAAACATTTCATGAATTTTTTGGTGATTTTTAAATACCTAAAAGTATTTTTAATAAATTAATTTTCATTAATCAATTAAAAATAAACTTTTAAATATTTAAAAATACTTTTTTAATGCTAAAAATAAAAATAAAAATATTTTTGTGTCCTAAAAATTAATAAAACTCTTAAGAAAAAGTTTCATAATTTTTAGACATTTTTTACTATTTTAAATAAATTATGCAAATAAAATAAAAAGAAATGAAATAAAAATAAAGAAAATGGGAAAGTAAACGAAAGGAGAGGCTGAGATTAACCTGTAAACACCCCAAATTTGCCCTCACCCATTCACACCATGGCTTGTGATCTTTTCATATGCATAAACACAATCATATCATCTCATATCTCAATTTTGATTCACTGCATAGTTTCTAAGTCATCTGCATCCAGGGTTTGTGATCTGAGCAATCCAAGAGCTTCTTGAGCCACTCCAAAGGCCACCAATCACTTCAAAGGGACCCATGTGTGTTCATCTATCATATTACATCCTCTCAAGGTCAAGATTCCAAAAGAATCACAAGAACTAGGGTTTGAATGGATGCAGAGCCAAGTTTGACTGCACAGTTGACCTAAAATTAGGGTTTTGGTTTCAGAGGCCATAACTCCAAATTTTTTGGTCATTCTTGTTTCCATTGGTCTCTATATGGTATAGGGAGTATGCATATCAATTTTCATGAAGAAATTCCATGGGGAAGTCATCTGATCAAGGGTTGACTTTTCAGACAAGTCAGTGTAAAATCAGGGCATCTGAGGCCCCCAATGGCCCAACCAAAGGGTGATCTTCATCATTTTGAGTGTATATGATCTTTATTTGATCATGGAAGAAGGTTGAAGTTCATAGAAATCAAGAATTTGGAAGTTTTGCAAATGTTGACTTTTTGGGCATAGTTGACTTTTCAAGTATGCTTCATTTTAGGTCATTTTTCAAGCCTTGATCCTTGATCCAAAAATGCTTCAAATGGAAAAACTTTGGTCATGAAAGTTGTAGATTACATCTTTCCCTTTTCAAAAAGTACAAGAACATGATCAAACTCTTCTTGGATCAAAAGTTATGGTGTGACAAAGTTGGCAAAAATCATTGATTTTCAAGGCATGCTCCAAGTGAGAATTTTGCAAAACCATGAACCAATGTCTTTTGTAACCTCTAGTTCATTTCAAACCATGACACAAACATTCTATAAGTCATAAAAATCAGAATTGAACCAAGAATGCTCATGTATTATGGCTTGTGGGATAAGGAAATCACATGTGAACCATAAAGCAACAACTTGCAAAATCATCATGATCACTTCACCCACTTGCTGCATTGGCCCTTGAATCAAGCTAGCCCTCTCACCTCATCTTGCTGCACCAGAACCATGCCTTGTACTAGCTATAGATCAAGCCATACTTTCCTTACACAAAATTTGACTTTTTGCAAAAGTAGACTTACCAATCAAAAAAGCACATGTCTTGTCATCTGACCAATGAGAGAGGTTTATGTGGACAAAGAGCAAGACACTTCATACATCTAGCAAGGCTGAAACACTCCACACCAACACATTCACAAAAACACCTCATTTTGCATATTCCTTCGAATCTGTCTCCACAGCATACAAACACAAAAACCATCTTCACCAATCATCTTACCATGTTCCATTGAGTAGAAAGCAACAAGATTCAATCCTGAAAGCATCATGAACTGAGCTTCACCATTCCTCACCTTCAAAACCAGAACTCTTCGAATCCTTTTATCCAGCCATCAAACACATCATTTCTCTTCACCAACAAGTCAAGCACACCTAAAGGAGCAGGAATCCACCATTGGAATGGCCTGAAACCCCCTCATTCCTGACTGTGTTTTCTGCTACACCAGAGCTGTTTCTCTCAAATCAGCCATTCACAAGAGCTTTCAAGTCTTCCACTAGCATCAGGAGAGTCAAGGGAGACCATTAGCACGCAAGGAAAGCCCTGGAAGCTCAGTTTTGAAGCTTTCCAGCTCAGGTATGACCATGGAAACTTTTCTCTCAAAGCTTGATTTTTGAGTTACAAATTGATTATTCATGTCTTGCTGGTCATGGGGTTGGTTTCAGAATCAAAAATGAGTGAAAATTGAGCTTGTTTGGTCCCTCTGAAATTTTGCCCGTGAATTTCATTTCTTTCGATTCGTTTGATTCATGATGAATAAATGATGTTTGAGCATGGATTCATATCATAGGATGTTAGAGGATCACTTAGGGTTGTTTAATTTGTGGAATAGATGCCTGAAGCGTGTTCTAGGGTTTTTGTGTAGCCGGAGAAGATGACCGGAGCTTCTCTCCGGTCACCTGAATGTGTTTAACCCTAAACTCAGGTCATTAAGGGTGTTTGAATGCTGAGCGTAGATTGCCTTTGACTTGTTGACTTCCCGCTAGCTTGGATGGCCCAGATCTCTTCGTTTGCCCTAATCCTCTTGATTAGCTTAATTAATCATTAATTAAATAAATTTAATTAGAGTCAACCAGGACCCTTGGATCTGCGCGCCAGTCAACTGTCCCAAGCCCAGTTTAAATCTCCACCTTAGGATTAGCTTACTTTTCATTTAATTCAGATTAAATCCATTTTATTTTCTTTTCTTTTCTTTTTATTTGCACATTTAATTTAAAATAGTAAAAAAGGTTTAAAAATTATGAAACTTTTTCTCCTGAGTTTTATTAATTTTGTAAACACAAAAATATTTTTATTTTTATTTTTATCATTAAAAAAGTATTTTTAAATATTTAAAATATTATTTTTAATTGATTAATGGAAATTAATTAATTAAAAATACTTTTAGGTATTTAAAAATCACCAAAAAATTCATGAAATGTTCTAAGACATTTAGAAACATTGTCCAACCTTCAAACCAAATTTCTTTTTTGATCTTGATGCATTTTGAGAATTTTTCATTGAATTAAATCATTTTTTGTGCATTAATTTGATCCAAAGTTCAAAAATTCATTTCTGCCTATCTAAGAAGAGTTGGACATTGATTATTTTTGCTTTGTTTTGTGTTTAGAATGTAGTTTCTAGGATTAAATGGCCATGATTTGTTTCCTCATTTTCAATTTGTTTGGCATTTCTTTTGTTTAGGAGCCCTAAATACCCTAATAACTTAGAAAAATCATAACTTGAGATTGGTTAAGAGTTGAGACCTCCCCTTTGGACCTTGGTTTAGTATAGGGTTAGGGATCCTTTGTGTGGCATTTTCCATTTTTTATCCTAGGGTTTGCTTCTGTTTTGGTTTTTGTTTGTTGATTGATCCATAAACCCTAATTTGGGCTTTCTTTTACATCCTTCTTGCATTCTCTTGCATAACATGACTTACCATGACATTTCAAGCATTCATGTGATTCATTTGACATCATAAGACATATAGAAAGCATCTTTGATCATTGCATCTTGCATTTGCCATGTTGTATGACATGTATGCTTCATAACTTTTCATGTATATCCATGCTTCCAAGCTTGCACCTCTTGCATCCATGATCTTGTATGAACATCTCCATGCCTTGCCTCATGCTTGTAGCATCTCATAACATCATTATCATCATCAACATGCTTCTGGTTTTGTTTTTTTTATGTCACTTCATCTCATTTGGCATAGCATTGCATTTCTTTTCTAACATTTCAGGTGGTAAGTGACTTGAGAAGTGAATTTGCCTTCACTTCTCATAAATTTTCTTTTCATCTCTCTTGCATCCATTGCTGCATTTTTGTTTGTGTTTGAGATTGAGCTTGCTCATTCTTCTTTTTCTTTCTTCCTTCCTTCAAGTGACTTGACTTCTTGAATGAAGCAAGTTGTTTTGCTTCTCTTGATCCTTTCATCTGCTTCCTGGTGGTTCCATTGAAGATTTTTCTTGTTAACCTCACAAACCTTAGGAACAACCAAGCATGACAATGAATTAGGGTTTTGATTAGTCTCCCCTCATAGCTTTACCTTTGTGTCTCTTTTGAGTTTTCTCTTCTCATCTCATAATCAGGGACTAAACCCTAAAGGCTTTAAGGCTTTGTGATTAAGCTTATGCCTGCATCCTTCTATTAGGATGGAGTGTATAACTTTAATCCTAAGTGTTAAACCCTTAATGTGTTTAACTCCTTTAATCAATTCACTTAATAATCATCAAGACATCACACTTGTAACTTGGGCCTTGCATTAGGGTTCTAATTCTTCCTTAAGTGGTTAAGAAGGACTAACCCTAGTGTTAATGGACAAGTCCCCCTCAAGTTGTCTTACAAATCATAAAACACACTTCATCATCATATCATTAATAAAATCCACTTAATCAAAGGCTTGTTTTGTCATGAGTTTAATCCCTAATCATGGATTAAGTTGAGGAGTTTTCCTCAGCTTAAACATTCTCATCTATTATCCTTCTATTAGGATGGTGTAATGAGTCTGTTTAATCCCTGATTATGGCTTAACCTCATTACTTAACACTAAACAAAAACCACAAAAACATCTAAATAATCACAAGTAGGTTAATGATCTTAATCCTACACCAAAGGTGATTAAGTGTGAGAATCTGACTTCACACTTAAGGTATTCTCATTACCCCTAATCAGAGGGAAGATGTGATGAGTTTACTAAATCCATTGGTTTAGGCTTAGGCTCATTAACTTATGACAAACATCAATAAGCAATAAAAGACTGAAAACTCAAAAACAAACAATAATCGTCTCCTTCGGGATTCTTTTCTCATCACCATCACTCATAAACGAGAACTTGCTTCTTCCGTCTAATGCAAGACAGTTAGCACCTGAGCCAGACAGGTCATACACTTGAGCATAGACAAGTAAGCAGTTCACAAGTCAATTCATCTTTCAGTCTCTTTGGGTCGAACTACGGTGTTCTGACTTCCTCATTGCACGAGAGGATACGTAGGCATAACTTAACAGTTATCGAACAAAAGTCTCTGTATATTCCCCCTCTTTCTAGCCCCATTCTTTTAGCCTCATGATCTTGAGCATTTCACTCCTGTTCTTACACTGACACTTCACTTATATACTTCACTTTTCTCTTACACTGACACCTGTATATTTTGTTTTCCAGCTCTTTTACACACAAATTGCACTGACACTACCCCTTTAAAACACAAACCTTTCAAGCGTGGATCCCGTCGAGTACGACGGACAATCTGGGTGCTAATACCTTCCCAGGTTGTAACCAACCCCCTTTCTCAGTCTCTCTGGTTCGCAACCGTCTTATCCATCTCTTCCTAGGTTTATGCAGCATTACCTTTCCTTCGGGATAAAAATGCCTAGCTGGAGACTCTATTCATCTCCAGTGAGTTCACGGCTGTGTGTTCTCATTGTCCCTTTCGCCGACCGTTCGCGTCTGTACCCCATTTGACTTAGCTTCATTTGGAGGGAGCGACATAACCCTAGGTTTGAAATGGTTGACCAGCGCGCATCTGGACGGCTGGGGTTGCATCTGAGTTAGTTAACCTAATTATGATTTATTTAATTAATTAAAGTGGATTAGGGCAAAGCAAAGTGATCTGGGCCCTTCATGCGCGCAGGAAGTCCACAGGGTCAATCAATCTAACGCTCCACATTCAAACACCCTTAATGACCTGAGTTTAGGGCTAATCAAATTCAGGTGACCGGAGAGAAGCTCCGGTCATCTTCTCCGGCACCCCAAAAACCCTAAAACATGATTCAGGCACCTATTCCACAAATTAAACACACCTAAGTGATCCTCTAACATCCTAGGACACGAATCTATGCTCAAACATCATTTAAACACCATGAATCAAACGAATCGAAAGAAACAAGATCCACGGGTAAAATTTCAGAGGGGTCATACAAACTCATTTCTCACTTATTTTTGATTCTGAAAACATCCCCATGACCAGTAAAGCATAAGCAACCAGATTATAACTTAAAATGCAAGCTTTGGAAGAAAATGTTCATGTTCATACCTGAGCTGGAAAGCTTCAATACTGAGCTTCCAGAGCTTCCTTTGCGTGCAAATGGACTCCTTTGACTCCCCTGATGCTAATGGAAGGCTTGAAATGAGCTTAGACAAGCTGCCTTGAGCAATCCAGTTCTGGTGTAGCAGAAAATGCAGTTTGTGCATAGGCTGTTTCAGATCAATGTGAAGGGTGGTTTTGGTTCCTTTTGAGGTGTCTGATCTGTTGGTGAAAAGAGTTTGGATGTTTGATGGCTGTGGAAGGTGATTCGAAGAAAAATGCAGGCTGAGGTGAAAAATGGTAATGAGGTGTTCTTGTTTGGTTCAGGCTTGTTTCTTGTTGGTTTCTGCTCAATGAGGCAATGTGAGTTGATGTATGAAATGGTTTGAGTGTTTGAGGTTTGTGGAGGCAGATTCGAAGGAAGATGCAAGTGAGGGTGATTTGGTGAATGTGAACTTGTGGTGTCTTTCAGCTTGGCTTCTTGTTGTGTTTGGCTAGCAAATGGAAAGTATAAACAATCCCAATTGGCCAGAGGATGTGACATGGCCTGCTGTGATTGGGATGTTTGCTTTTGCCAAAAGTCAACTTTTTGTAAGGAAAGGTATGGCTTGGTGCTAGGCTTGGTACAAGGGCTAGGGCTGGCGCAGCATGGTGAGGTGAGATGCTATGGCTGGTTCAGCATCCAAGAAATCAAGTGGGTGAAGTGTCATGAGTGATTTTGCAAGTGGGCTTCTTTTGAAACTTCATGAAAATGCCTTGTTACACCAACCATGAACATGTGATCTTTTGGTCCAATTCTGATTTTTAGGACTTAGGTGATGTTTATACATTGGTTTGATGTCAACTAGAAGTTACAAACAGCCTTGGTTCATGATCTTGCAAACTTTCCATTTAGTGCACATCTTGAAAATCAATGATTTTGGCCAACTTTGTCACACCATAACTTTTGATCCAAAATGAATTAGATCATGTTCTTGTACTTTTTGAAAAGGGAAAGATGTATTCTACAACTTTCATGACCAAGGTTTTCTTATTTGAAGCATTTTTGGATCAAGAATCAAGGCTTGAAAAATGGCACAAAATGACACATTCTTGAAAAGTCAACCATGCCCTAAAAAGTCAACTTTGCAAAAACTCCAAATTCTTGATTTTTGTGAACTTCAATCTTCTTCTATGATCAAATAAAGATCATATACACTCAAATTGGTGAAGAATGCCCATTGGTTGGGTCATTGGGGGCCTCAGATGCCCTGATTTTGCACTGACCTTTCCAGAAAGTCAACTCTTGATCAGATGACTTCCCCATGGAATTTCTTCATGAAACTTGATATGCATACCCCCTATACCATATAGAGACCAATGGAAACAAGAATGACCCAAAAATTTGGAGTTATGGCCTCTGAAACCAAAACCCTAATTTTAGGTCAACTATGCAGTCAAACTTGGCTCTGCATCCACACCAATCCCAGTTCTTGTGATTCTTTTGCATTCTTGACCTTGAGAGGATGTAATATGATACTTGAACACATATGGATCCCTTTGAAATGATTGATGGCCCTTGGAGTGGCTCAGGAGGCTCTTGGGTTGCCCAGATCACAAACCCTAGATGCAGATGACTTAGAAACTATGCAGTGAATAAAAAATGAGATATGAGATGATATGATTGTGTTTATGCATATGAAAAGATCACAAGCCATGGTGTGAATGGGTGAGGGCAAATTTGGGGTGTTTACACATGGAAAAGAGCTTGAGTTCACTTCCTTGTGACACAGTCATAAAAGCTTCATAAAAAACACAAACAAACAATAAGTGTCTCTCCTTCGGGAATTCTTTTCTCATCTCATTCGCTCCGTATGCGAACTTGCTCCTACTTGTCATTTTGCAAGACGGTTACGCACTCATCGTCCGAGCCTGCAACACCTGAGCATTGGAATAGGCAGTTCAAGCCTTAATTCACAAGCAATCTTTTTTCCCCCTAGTTAGGGGAACTACGACGACTCTGATCCTCATTGTCCAGATGAGGTACGTAGGCAGCGGGGTAGGGCCCGTTCGAGCACAATCTTTATTTTCCCTACATTTTTCCTTTTCATTTCTTTTTCAGTTCCCTTTTATTTTCTTTTATCCAGTTCCATTTCCTTTTCTTTTGCAGCAGCTTTCATTTCTTCACCCTTTGAAACAGATTTCTTTGCAAGCGTGGATCCCGTCGGGTACGGCGGACGATCTGGGTGCTAATACCTTCCGAGGTCGTAACCGACTCCCGAACTCAGTCTCTTTGGTTCGCAGGACCCATGTCCTTCCTCTTCTTTCTTCTGGTTTGTGCAGCATTACCATTCCCGTTCCTTCGGGATAAAAATGCCTGGCTGGCGACTCTATTCTTTTCTGCGCCACTTTCGCGTTTGTACCAGGATGGAAATCCGGGGAGCGACAGCTGGCGACTCTGCTGGGGAACGAACCCAGAATCTCTGGTTCCCCTGTGAGTCTCTCCTAGCGCTTGTTTGTTTCTGTTTCTTTGGGTGTTGATTGCTTGCTGTTGTGTGTTGTATTTTACTGTTGTTTTATTTACAGTTTATTTACAGCTTTATTTACAGTTTTCAGTATTTATTTTCTGCATCATATTATATACTGGACTGTCTGGACTGGATTTTCTGTTTGGTGGGTGTGGGTGATACTGTTTCTGAGAGATGAGCTCATTACCACGGCTCGAGTGCACCTTAGGACTTAGAGTGGTTCCACTTTGGCCTCATGAGATCTTGTCATGAGGGTAGTAGTGAGTTCCACGCCTAGATTTGCGACTGTCTTGGAAATGTCTTGATTTGAGGATCTTCCTCTCTCATTTCATAACCTTGACAGTTATGTGCAGTTGGGGACCGATCATTGAGAACCTTGTGGAAATATCCCCCTTTAGTGATGACAGTGGCAGACCACATTGTGTGGCAAACCCATTCGCATCCGAGGGCCCACTTGGGACTTACATAGAATGACCTTGTTTCCCGGACTCAGCTGAGGCCTCCCTGCGTAGTATATAATGCCAAACCGATTCCCTGATTTAGTCATGAGCCATTTCTCGGTAATGGTGAAAGTATTATTGCTATTCGGCTTTGAGAGTCCGTGATGTTTGACCCGGAGCCTACCAGTGAGATTGGGAGGGGTTTACAGGTTTGCAGGAACCCTTGGCCTCAACATACACTCATTATCAGTGGTCCTTATTATGATTTCTGGTCCTATGGTTCTGGTGTTCTGGTTTTCTTGGTACTGTGGTTCTGAGATTTCTATCAGAGAGTTGTGACTCAGAGGATTTTGGTTTGCAGTTGATCAGAGGGTCCTTGTGTTCAGTATCCAGTATCCAGATGGTCCCAGATTGATCATATGCCTGCATTGCATTTGCATTTGCATCATTCTTGCATTAACTGTTTATGTTTCCATTTTTCAGGTCATTATTCATAATCATCTCCCAGTTCTGGTAAATCTTATCTCCAGATGGCAGAAATCAGAAGAGTTATAAGGAAAAAGAATGTTCACTATACTTTTCTTCAGCCTGAAGTCAGAAGTGTTCAGAAATTAGCAGGTCTGATGAATGACCAAGTCTTGGGAAATTTCAGAAAGAGATATGGCCAGATATTGAAATATGTGGACAAGCGCACTGCAGACCAGAAGGACAGTTTGCATACTCTGCTTCAGTTTTATGATCCCCTGCTGTGGTGCTTTGTGTTTTCAGACTACATTTTGGCTCCTACCTTGGAGGAGATTGCCAGCATTCTGAATGTTCTAGTCAGAGATACATTGCCTTTCTATGGGTCTGAGGTGGTGCTTAAGGAAGAAGACATAGCCAAAGTTTGTCATTTGCCAGCTGCTATAGTCAAGAAGGCTCTGAAGGATAGTGAAGGTAAAGGACTCCCTTGGAGTGTGCTCATACCAGAGGCTGAGAGATATGCTAAAGAGGGTAGTTGGGGTGACTTTGGTGCTTTGTTAGCTTTGATGGTGTATGGGTCTAGCTTGTTCCCAGGAGATAAAGAATTTGTGAGCTTGGAAGTGATCTCTATCTTTGCCAAAGGCAATCCTATGCCAACTCTGTTGGGTGACTTCTACTACAGCGTTCATTACAGGAATGAGAAAGGTAGGGGTGGACCAGTGAGCTGTTGTGCTTCATTGTTGGCTGAGTGGTTTGCCAGACAGTTACCTAAGTCAGGTGCTTTCAAGGAAATGAGGGATGAGTGGATATGGTCAAGAAGGTTGATGGGGTTAACTGCTGAAGATATAGCCTGGGGATATGACAGAGATCTGCTAGGAAAAGAATTGCTGGCCAGTTGTGAAAGATTTGCTGGAGTGCCTTTGCTGGGAAGGAAGGGTGTGATCAGTTATCATCCAACATTAGCCAGGAAGCAATTTGGTTATCCTTTGAGAGATCCACCACAGATGGAAGAGTTTGTTGAGTCTTTGTATTTTCCTGTGGAAGAAAACGAGGAGTTAGTTCTACAAGCCTCCCAAGCTTGGGCTCACAGGATAAGGAAGGGTAAGAAAGACTTTGACAGAGTAGATCCCAAGACGTATCCACCTTTTGCTGCATGGTTGCAAAAACATGTAGAAGAAGTTCTCATGCCTTTCTCAGTAGAAGCTCCACTCTATCCCAAAGAAGTGCCAAGCCAGAGTACTGTTTCCCTTGAAGAGTACAAGAAATTGGAAGCTCAGCTGCATGAAGTTCGAGTGGAAAATGCTGAAATGGTAAGCATGTACCATCTTGCCAACAGGGCCAAAAATGAAGCAGAAGGAAAGCTGTAGAAGATTCAAGCCTCTTTGGAAGCTAAAGAGAAAGACTTTGCTGGAAAGGAAGCTCACTTTCAAAGGATGGGTCTGATGGAGGCAAAAAGAGAAGCTGAACGCAAAAAGACTTTGAAAACTCTCAAGGAAGCTCGCCAATCCATTGTTTGGTTGCAAGGTCAAAGGGAGGAAGAGCAGAAGAAGTTCAAAGAGAAATAAGAGTTCTTTGAGGTGCAAATGGCCTTCAAGAAGGAAGAGGTGGAACAGGTCCACAACATTCGAAGGGAAAAGACTCAGCAGTTAGCACAAAGTCAGTTAGCCTTGGAGGAGGCACGAAAGGAGATTGAAGAGCTCAAGCTGAGAGCAGGTGTCAAGAAGAGCAGAGCAGAGGTGGCTGCAGAAGATCTTGGGTCCTTAATTTAGTTTTTCAGATTACTTACAGACTTGTTGTAGGAGTCTTGCTTTGTGTTGTCTTTTATTCATGTAATGGCTCGTAACGCTTCGGGGAATATTTCTGTTTATGCTCTAACTTTTGGCCGGCAGTGGTTTGTCCATGATATACAGTGTTAATGTGCAAATTATCATTTTTGAATATGCAAGGCTCGTTTGTCTGATACTGCTAATATCTGAACATTCTTCAAAGAGAAAGTTTGAAAATCAATATTCAAAGTGGCTGTCTGGAGTAGATGTCAGAATTGGGGCATGCAAATGCTTTAAACTTGGGAACATGAGCAGTTACATTGCATGCATATGACGAGTTTGTTTGTTTTGCAGGTAGTGTTTCAGATTCTAATGTCTTTGTAGTTTCAGGCACTATAGCTCCCAGGAAAGTTCGAGAACAGCCAGTCGCACACAGATATCCAACAAAGGTCAACAAAGAGAGAGTCATGGATCAAATGCAAGCTGACTTAACTGACTTGAGGCTGAGGATGGACAATTTTATGACCTTAATGGTAGGCATGGGTCAGAATCAGGAACGTCTGCGTGAGTTGGTTGAAAATAGTCAAGCCAGGAACAACGGTACTGCTGAAGGAGGTAATCGTAACAGTGCGGGCGCCCGTCAGGTTAAAATCCCTATAGCACAGCCAGGGGTTACCATAATTAATGATGGACTGAACAATGTACAGATGGACGGTCAAGACGAACAGTTCATTCTGTTGGACGAAACTGAAGGCCAGGGGGCTGAGATGAACAGGAAGTTTGAGGAGATGGCAGAACAGATCAGGGCTATTCAATCTCAGAACTCTTTGGGGTTCGACATTACTGACTTGGGCTTGGTTCCAGGGGTTAGAATCCCTTACAAGTTCAAGGTCCCGAATTTCGAGAAGTACAACGGCACAGCGTGTGTTGCATCCCAAAATTTTCCCTCACAAGACAAGACTTTGTGTACAAAGAGGTTCACAAGGTTCACAAGACATCTCATGAGGTTCACAAGGTTCACAAAGTTCACAATTAGTCAGAAGATGTGACAATTCCCTCAGACAATGCATCCTCCTAAGCAGTGCATCCAAAACTAGGGTTTTGACTTTAATCAGGCTAAATGAACTTCCGAGACTTCAAGTGAGCTTCACAACATCTTATATGTGTTTAAGAATCCCCATGACAAGTTTCAAGACTTTTCCCAAAGGTTTGCTCAGTCAGATGGTCAGATAACTTAAAATCAGTCAAAGCAGTTAAAAAGTCAAACTGAGGCCAACTGAGGTCAAACCAAAGTCAAACTTCATGATTTTTTGCCAACATCAAGTATATGAAGTAAATTTCATCATTTGATCAAGGTTTGATCATGATTCATCAAGGAGATTCCAAATCATCAAGAATCAGGAGTTTCTAAAGTAGGGTTTCCTCTGGAAAAGTCAACTAAACTTTGACCAGCCATAACTTTCACATGCTTCATCAAATTTTTCCCATCCAAAGCTCATTTTGAAGTAAATTGAATTCTATACAACTTTGTGTCTCACAAGCCAAGCCCAAAAATGCTTCATTTGGAAGGTATGAGCTAAGACATTATAGGTCCTTTTGAAAGTCAACAACTTCAAAAGGGCATAACTTGAGAATGGTAAAAAATATGGACATGAAACCAATGGGGTTGGTTAGAGGACTCTTTAAGATTTCCAAAATGTCCAAGAACACCCTCATAGCATTAAAATTGAAGGATTTGTGCCCTTGCAAAGTTGGGAAATTTTTGAGAGGTTTATGAAGCAAATGGGGTCTTAAAACCATAATTCACCAAATGGGCTTGCTTTTTTATGATCCAAACACTTCCATGACATCATGCACGAATTAAAATTTATTTATTCATAATTTTATTCATTTTATTTTATTTATTATGATTTTTTATGTTAAAAATCATTTTAAATCAAAATAAAATATAAAAGGATGGATATTTGATTTGATTTTGGTTCTAGAAGGTCTTAATATTCATTTAAAAGTTAATTGGAATCATATAAAATCAGATCAACCAAAATATCAAGGAGATATTAGATTTTTTTTTAATATTTGAATCATATCTTTCTTCATGATCAAGCTATCCAAAAGTCCAAAGAATAGATTGGTTTTTTGACCTAATTTTCTTTTACTATATAACCACAACAACATCACAAGACAAAAAAAAGGATGGAGAGCAAGAGGATGATATTCATACTTTAAAATTTCACATAATTCAAAATTAGGTTTCCACAATCCACCACTTTTACTAGTTGATTAAAGGCTGCAAATGAATCCTTGAGGTTTCCGGAACCTATTCCAATCATCCTCATCATCAAATTCATGCCAAATCATACAAACCAAATTTATATTCTTGCCTTTCTTTTGATTTTTTTCAATTTCAATGATTTACACATGATTAATTGATTTTGATTACATAATATGTTTGTTTGATTGTGTATATGGTTTTTGGATAGTTGGATTTAAGTTTCGATGCAGGAATCATAGGGCACCATGGAGAACTAAACTATTGGTTAATCTGCTGTAATCTGTTTTCGTCGATACTTCGAAGGCTGCAGTAGTGATAAACATTACAGGCTGACAGGTAAGTCAGGTAAGTACTACTGTTTCGATTTGCTCCGAATGTTTTCCAGAAGTTCAGAAAAAAATCGACAAACAATACTCTTTTAGAATAGAATTCTAAAAGATTTCAACCCTCAAAATCGCAAATTCCTCTTTTTTCTATTTTATTTTATTTATTTTCTATTTTCATATTCTCAAAAAAAATTTAAAAAAATTGTGCGTTCTTTATTTGATTTTATTAGATTTTTAGCATCGTTTTGATATTTTTTAGATTTTAGTTTAATCGTTTTTCTTATTTTTCATTATTTTAAAATCTGCAGCAATTTTATTTGATCCTGTTTATTTCTTTTTTTTATTCTTCCAACAGTATCTACCAAAAATATGCAGGTGGGAGGAAGAAGATGTTGTGTGGCATGCGCTGATTGGCCTAGTGACAAAGACCTAAGTCCCACAATCTAGTGGCAAGGAACTGAGGTTTGGAGCATTTTGATGAAGAAACGTGGGTGTCCCAGTGGCAAAGAACTCAATGAAGCAAAAAGGGCAAACCCCCAATATTTTTGGTATCTCTAACTTTATTTTTCCCTTTTTCCTCAAATTATGTATTTTCTTTGAATTTCCTTATTTTTATTAAACTAATTTTTAAAAGATAAAACATAATCCTTTTTTTATTTTATTTTAAAAAAACTTATATTTTTATTATAAACCTTAATTTTTTTCCTAAACCTTAATTTTAAACCTAAGTCTTAATTTTTTTTCATAAACTTTAAACCCTAAAAATTTAGCCTTAATCTTTATTAAGGAACCCAAATTTCGCCATAATTTTTACCCTAAAATTTTTCCTAAACCTTAAATTTTTTTTCTCAAACCCTAACCCTAATTTTTATTAACCTTAATATTTAATTTAATTTTGTTATAAACTATAATTAAATAATTAATCATTTTTTTTTATATAATTAGTATTTGTTTATTATTATTATAATTATTCTATTTTCTTCTAAATTTTTGTTTTCTAAATGTTTATTTAACTTAAAAAATAATATTTTCTCTTAAATTGTTATTTTTCTTTATATTTTTACTAACCCTTTTATTATTATTATTATTTCATTATTACTAACCATTTAAATTATTGCTTATTTATTTTCTATTTTATCGTTATTATTATTTTTCCGATTATATTGTAACTATCCCAAAGCTTTGTAATAGTTTAGGTTTATATTTTTGCTTTATTTTTATTGTAAAGATATTAACTGTGTGGTTAGTAACTAGAGGGTGTGCATAACATGTTTGTGATTAAAATTAATTTAGAAAATTAATTAAATAAGATAAATACTTGAACATGAACACTCACACACGTAAGTCGATCTTTGATCGCCATCCTACACTTTCTAAGGTTACCTCTCATGTTGCCTATTTTTAAGGTCAAGTAAGGTGTCTTAAAGCAAAGTCCATTTTCATAAAATATCATCAAGTCCCTTTAAGATTATAAGATCAAGTCCCTTCGAATAAAAGATGATAAGTCCCTTCGTATTGCTAAGACACCTAACAGTTGCCTAAACACAGATGACCCTTCACTTGTCCCTCATAACATCCAAGGTAATGACTACCTATTCCTTAATGATAGGGATAGTCTTACCATTGAAAGAACATTTAAGAACAGTAAAGATTCAAATTAGGGTAGGTTCCTCTTAAGTACTTGCTCACTCATTCAAAAATATTTCATAAACACTTCACATTTTCAAACAAATTTTCAAAACAAAGTCTTTATATATATCCATACAAGGATCATTATAAAGTGCTTAAGAAAGTTTCTAATCACACACTACACATTTTCTCAAAACAGTTTAAAGTGAGCTAAGTAACTAAGAGCCCATGGATAACCATGAATATAAAGGGTGCTAATACCTTCCCTTTGTATAACCTACCCCCCGAACTCAAAAATCTTTTAAGGTCTTTCCTGTTCTTTTATGCCCTTTCCTTTGGATAAAATAAAAGTCGGTGGCGACTCTTGCTATCCGCAACATTTAACTAAAGTCAGTTCTCCCACCGTGTTACAGAACTGTCGACTCTGCTGGGGATTTAATAAAAGAGGGGTACCCTTAGGAATTAGATCATTTAAATTGTTTGCCTGTTTGCTTTATACTTATCTGTTGGGTGCTCTTATGTGTGAAAGATCCTAACCCGGATCTAGTGTACCTTAGGTAAATGGCAATAGACCAAGGAAACTGTACGGCGTATACCGATATGGTTGATCTGGTGGCCATAGTTAGTGTGACTTCTTGGTTGGTGCTTATGTTCCTTAAGTCAAGTTGAGGATAATATGAGGCTGCCATATGTTGTCAATACACTAACTAACTTTTAGAACCCTAGTTATCCCATCTTGGCCTTTAGAAAGTAGTGAGATAACCGGCTTTGGTGAAGACTGAAGTTGGTTGATACTCGATACTACGCTCATTGAGATTCTAAACTTGGAGGGTTTTGGTTGGCAAGTAAGTTGCCTACTGAACAACCACCCTTGTGAAGGATCAATGATATTGAGATCCCTTAGAACCTGGTTACTTTATAGGACATGATGAACCATCTAAACTTCAGGGGAGGGTACTTACCTTTGAACCTTATGCAAGCCTTTAAACCCAGGGCTATGGTGTGACTTGTTTGTGTGTGCCACATGTTTGTGATTGAGCATAACATCATAGCATCATCATGCATCATAAGCATAGTATTTTCACTAACCATTTCAAGGACCAAAGGATTTATCTTTGTTCTTTGTTGCAGGTCATGGCTTCTGCTCGTAGGAATACTATCCGGATCAACTTTTTAGGAATACCTCCTAAGCTTAAAGAGTTGGTTTCTCAAGTTTCTGAAAACTCCCAGTTCATCAAGAGGCATGGTCACTTACTAGATCTAGTCACTGCAGGGTTCAATGAAGACATGATGAGTGTTCTGTTTCAGTTCTTTGATCCTAAGCACCATTGCTTCACATTCCCCGACTATCAGCTGGTTCCTACAATGGAAGAGTTCTCTAAACTACTGGGTATACCTATCCTTGATCAGAAACCATTCACAGGCTTGGAGAAAGAGCTTAAACCAGAGGTTATTGCTGCAGCTCTACATCTGAAGAAGTCAGACATTGTTCTAGAAACGAGAAGCGGAGTTAAGGGTATCCTTGCTAAAGTGTTGATAGAGAAGGCTCAAGTGTTCTTAAAGGCTATGAGATATGATGCTTTTGAGGAGATCTTAGCCTTGTTGATTTATGGCTTAGTATTGTTCCCCAATCCAGATCAGTTCATAGACGTTCACGCCATCAACATATTTCTGACTCATAATCCAGTGCCTACATTACTTGGAGACGTCTTACATACCCGTACTACAAAGGCACAAGGAACTCTGATGTGCTGCATACCTTTGCTATCTAGGTGGTTTATTTCTCACCTTCCTCGATCAGTGATGAAGAATGAACAAGGGTTCAGGTGGTCCAAGAGGATTATGTCACTCTCTCATTCAGATATTCATTGGTGCTCTCGATCTATGGAGAATGTTACTATCATTGACCGTTACAGGGAGTTCCCTAATGTGCCACTCCTTGGCATAAGAGGGGGCATTACTTACAAACCTTCTTTAGCTCTACGTCATTTTGGTTACGCTCGGAGTGATGGTCCTCATGACATGTTGATTCAGGGTATTGTGTTCGACTATGACAACGATCTTCAAGGTTACCGTCAAAGGTTTATACGAGCATGGGGTAAAGTGAACAAGGTTGACAGCAAGACTCTTGAACCCAAGTATACCATTCCTATGGAACCTTATCTCAGATGGGTGCGATCTCGTGCTCAGACTCTTATGATGCCATATCATGCTATCCTGCCAGTTACCATGGAGCCTGTTGCTGAAGGAGATACTTCCTACATCATTCTTCATCCAGACATGCCCACTGACATGGAGGAGTTACAGAGGTCCTGGATCCAGTTGAAGGAGCAAAGAGATACTTTTGAGACTCATTACAAAGCAAGTCAAGAAAGAATCCTGGAGCTAACAAAACAACTTCACGAGGAGCGGAATCTCAACTCATACCTCAACACAAAAAGGAAACGTCCATGGGAGACTTAAAACCCCATTTTTTGTATTCATTTCATTTTTATTGTAAGCCCAAGGGGCAAACAAGTTTATTTGCTTACTAATAAAAGTTTACTTTATGGTTGTTTAAACAAATTTAAATCCTGCGGTCCTTGAAAACATTGCATACGAATTTACATACCATATCATTGCATCACAGGTTTCTTATGAACAAGTATCTTATCTTCTTGCTGTTTATTTCAAAGCAGAAATAGCTCTCAAACAATCTGTCAAAGATCTTCAAGCTCAAAATGCTCAGTTTCAGGAAGTGATTCTGAATTTGTCCAAGGGGCAAGAAGAGTTGAAAGCACTCCTCTCTAAGGACATGAAGAAGAAGAATCCTGAGGACAACAAAGATGATCAGCTGAAACAACTACAAGCTGAGATGGCAGAGATGAGGATCCAGATGAATGGCCAAATGGCTCTTATCCAGAGTTTGGCCCAGGGGCAAGAAGAGATGAGATGCTTTGTCAATAAGCTTCGACATAATGGGGTTGGGAATCCAATCATCAGTCAACCTCCGTTGAAACAAGCCGACTTGGCTGAAAGGAAAGTAAGGATAAAAGAAGGAAAGAGACAGGCTACTCCTGATCATCCTTCAATTGAAGAAATAAGACCTTGTAAGGTTAATCCACTTCGATACAAGGAATGTAGAAGACAATTCATCCGGTTCAGCACACTAATGTCACAAGTTTTGCAATGCCTGTTGGAGATGAAGTTGATTTCCTTGGAAAATTCTCCTAAAAATCCTAACACCTCTTCTCCTTGCTATAATCCCAAGGCAAGGTGTATGTATCACTCCGACTGTCCTGGTCATGACACTAATAACTGTTGGGCATTGAAGAATAAGATTCAAGACCTAATCGACGAAGGAATACTCGAGGTTACTCCAGAAGGCCAGGTTGAGTTCTTCTATCGTCCATCAAGCATCAAAGTTTCCAGATAACTGGAGTGACGAGTTTAGAGGAAGAGGCTTTGAGAACATTTGAATTTTCATTTGTAATTTCTTTTTTTTTGTTTAAACACTTACTATTATGTTAAAATTTTGTTTTCATTAATGCATTGCATATGTTTGTCTTGAATTAATCCATTCGTTTCACTATATTTTGAACTATGCTTCATATTTCTATTTTGTGATATTTAACTCCTGATAAAGCTATAAGCCTGTAGAGGGAGGATGACGAAAACAATACCATAATCTTATGCAGTATGCTTTTGAACATACTATGCTGACGATGTACAATCATTGTTTCAATTCCTAAACAGTGGAGATATAAGGAAGTTAATCCCTAGTCAACCCTTTTGAGCCTATGAAGTAGGAGTTTTTATTCTCGCACAAATTAAAACCCTTATTCATAACCCGGGGCAGGGTAGTTACTCGGTTAACTCAAATATGCCAATTATCTGTGTTATACACAACTAATGATGGTTCTCTGTAATCATTAAACCTGACAGTCAATATCTAGCAAAAAAAAAAGCTCACTAAGTCAAAACCTATGAAGGAGACTTAATAAAAAATTAAGACATCCCGCTGACTGTAACCTTGAAATAAATAGTTCAGGCAAAAAGAAGATATAACAAAGTCAAAAGAAAAAAGAGGTCAGTATGAATCCTCAACAAAGAAAGATGACTGAATATTCAAATAAATTTTGGGTTTCTGAACCATCACAAATGTCAGTGTTACAATTCCAAACTCATTTGAGCCTCAATGCATAAGTTAACTGAGTATAGGACTGAAGAACATCATGGAGATTGGGTTGGGTACAAATAAAATTTGAGCTTTTATCCTTTGTTTCTTAAACCGTGAACCAGGCCATGTTACAACCCTTTAAAAGTCCTAACTGAAGTATGGTTAGTTCGAAAGCGTACTGCTACAAAAAGGTATCCTGACTCCTTTAGGGCTTATTATAAAACTCGAGTTAATATCACAGTTTTCATAAAAATTGTTTTTTCTAAAATAACTCTTTTTCAAAAACTTCAAGACAGACATAAGCATTGCATTTTTGAATAGATTTGTTTGCATATATCTGAGTGTTTGATAAACAGAGAAACTTACAGGATGAATGTTCAATAAACTAAAGTCCTTCTGATAAACAAAGTTGCTTCCTGGATCAAAGTCCATGTATACAAAGGGGCATAGTCATTATCTCCCAATCAAGGGGGCAGGCCATGATACTTCCTAACTCATTTGGGGCAATCAGGACAGGATTCAATTATGTTTAAGTAGCCAGATTACCAAGGGTAACATTACAGAGTTCATAATGCCAGGGGCATATTCACTGTTTCCCAATCAAGGGGCATACCAACTTACTGTTCAATTCATTTGGGGCAATCAGGTCCAGATTCAACAATGCTTAATAGCCAGGAGCAACTCTCCTCGTATATTTGAATTACCAAGGGTAACATTATAAAGTTCATGATGTCATGGGCATATTATTGTGGGGCATTCTGCTTATTTCTCTTGAGGTAACTACATTCAGATACTTCCGTTATGGGACAATTCATACTCAACCAAGGGGCAATGTTTTCTTTTCAAATTTAATTTGAAGACACGTTCCTCTCATTGTATTACCTTGATATGGGATTCTCAGCAAAAGCCATTGTGGAAACTAATTGTCTATGCCAGTAGTATCAGATGGTGTCAGTATCATGTCTTCAGATCCAGCTATGAGGATTTCTGGGAAGGTATTCAGGAAAGTTAAGAATCTCAGGAGCTCTAAATCCAATTGGTTATACACTCTCGAAGTTGAAACGATTATGTTTTCAAGTTCAGCTTTACTTTTCCCTCTGAATCCAGATTTACATTTACCCTATTTACATAAGCGAAACGTCCATTGGTTGTGTTTGAATAAATGCATAAAATGCAGTAATAGTATTTACTAAGGACGAACGAGGGAAGGAGTTCAACGAAGCTTCGCCGGTTCATCCCCACAAGTCAACTACAAATCCCCACCAGACAGCTACAAGTCCCCCAGTAGGACAAATCCATCTTCATAGATACTCCGAGTTACATCTCCCCTGGAATTTATATCCATCTCTTTTATCCTCAGACGAATAGTCGGGAATCTATTCTTTCAATAGGAGTACGACGAACGAAGACGGGAGGTTATGGATACCATATTATCAAACGAGACGGGAACGAATTCCTCATATTCTTCAGCAACAAATCGGGATTTATTTTCCCTGGCCAACAGTTGTTATACAGACGCTTCAGGCTACATGATGCATACATACATCATTTAACATACATATCCATAAGTACATAATACATTACTTCAGTGCGTCATACTAGGCATGCATACATAGTACATAAACTAATATTTTCCTTGCAGGATAGTTATATGCAGGGAAAACAACATCAACAACTTATACCTCGGGACGTTGTTTATCCTCCTGAAAGCTCTCATTACCTTGGGCCGTTGTTTATCCTCCCAAGTACCCTATCATGACTTTGGGCCGTTGTTTATCTTCCCAAAAGTTATACCATTACCTTGGGCCGTTGTTTATCTTCCCAAGTACCCTATCATGACTTTGGGCCGTTGTTTATCTTCCCAAAAGTTATACCATTACCTTGGGCCGTTGTTTATCTTCCCAAGTACCCTATCATGACTTTGGGCCGTTGTTTATCTTCCCAAAAGTTATACCATTACCTTGGGCCATTGTTTATCTTCCCAAGTACCTTATCATGACTTTGGGCCGTTGTTTATCTTCCCAAAAGTTATACCATTACCTTGGGCCGTTGTTTATCTTCCCAAGTATCTTATCATGACTTTGGGCCGTTGTTTATCTTCCCAAAAGTCATATCATTACCGTGGGCCGTTTTTTATCTTCCCAAAGGTAATGTTGGGACGTTGTTTATCTTCCCAAAAGGTAATGTTGGGACGTTGTTTATCTTCCCAAAAGCTATACCTCCATACTTTGGACTACCTTATTCTCCAAGAAGTATATTTGAAGAGTTTTTTCTCCAAGTGGCATCTTCAAGCCCACTCAAGCATATACAATTAATCATCAGTATTACAATACTCACCGGTGAGTGCAAATTTTTGGGCTTTTGTGTTCAATCCCCTTCAACCTTCCAGGTCACGAATGGCACAGATACCAATCTAACCCCTCAGGTTTCAGAAAATTGAACAGGGGCAACTGTTGCACCCTAAAATTTGCCCTCACAAGACAAGACTTTGTGTACTAAAAGTTTCACAAGGTTCACAAGGTTCACAAGACATCTCATGAGGTTCACAAGGTTCACAAAGTTCACAATTAGTCAGAAGATGTGACAATTCCCTCAGACAATGCATCCTCCTAAGCAGTGCATCCAAAACTAGGGTTTTGACTTTAATCAGGCTAAATGAACTTCCGAGACTTCAAGTGAGCTTCAAAACATCTTATATGTGTTTAAGAATCCCCATGACAAGTTTCAAGACTTTTCCCAAAGGTTTGCTCAGTCAGATGGTCAGATAACTTAAAATCAGTCAAAGCAGTTAAAAAGTCAAACTGAGGTCAACTGAGGTCAAACCAAAGTCAAACTTCATGATTTTTTGCCAACATCAATTATATGAAGTAAATTTCATCATTTGTTCAAGGTTTTATCATTATTCATCAAGGAGATTCCAAATCATCAAGAATCAGGAGTTTCTAAATTAGGGATTCCTCAGGAAAAGTCAACTAAACTTTGACCAGCCATAACTTTCACATGCTTCATCAAATTTTTCCCATCCAAATCTCATTTTGAAGGAAATTGAATTCTCTACAACTTTGTGTCTCACAAGCCAAGCCCAAAAATGCTTCATTTGGAAGGTATGAGCTAAGACATTATAGGTCCTTTTGAAAGTCAACAAAAAGTCAACAACTTCAAAAGGGCATAACTTGAGAATGGTAAAAATTATGGACATGAAACCAATGGGGTTTGTTAGAGGACTCTTTAATATTTCTAAAATGTCAAAGAAGACCCTCATAGCATTAAAATTGAAGGATTTGTGCCCTTGCAAAGTTGGGAAATTTTTGAGAGGTTTATGAAGCAAATGGGGTCTTAAAACCATAATTCACCAAATGGGCTTGCTTTTTTATGATCCAAACACTTCCATGACATCATGCACGAATTAAAATTTATTTATTCATAATTTTATTCATTTTATTTTATTTATTATGATTTTTTATGTTAAAAATCATTTTAAATCAAAATAAAATATAAAAGGATGGATATTTGATTTGATTTTGGTTCTAGAAGGTCTTAATATTCATTTAAAAGTTAATTGGAATCATATAAAATCAGATCAAACAAAATATCAAGGAGATATTAGATTTTTTTTCAATATTTGAATCATATCTTTCTTCATGATCAAGCTATCCAAAAGTCCAAAGAATAGATTGGTTTTTTGACCTAATTTTCTTTTACTATATAACCACAACAACATCACAAGACAAAAAAAAGGATGGAGAGCAAGAGGATGATATTCATACTTTAAAATTTCACATAATTCAAAATTAGGTTTCCACAATCCACCACTTTTACTAGTTGATTAAAGGCTGCAAATGAATCCTTGAGGTTTCCGGAACCTATTCCAATCGTCCTCATCATCAAATTCATGCCAAATCATACAAACCAAATTCATATTCTTGCCTTTCTTTTGATTTTTTTCAATTTCAATGATTTACGCATGATTAATTGATTTTGATTACATAATATGTTTGTTTGATTGTGTAGGTTTTTGGATAGTTGGATTTAAGTTTCGATGCAGGAATCATAGGGCACCATGGAGAACTAAACTATTGGTTAATCTGCTGTAATCTGTTTTCGTCGATACTTCGAAGGCTGCAGTAGTGATAAACATTACAGGCTGACAGGTAAGTCAGGTAAGTACTACTGTTTCGATTTGCTCCGAATGTTTTCCAGAAGTTCAGGAAAAAATCGACAAACAATACTCTTTTAGAATAAAATTCTAAAAGATTTCGACCCTCAAAATCGCAAATTCCTCTTTTTTCTATTTTATTTGATTTATTTTCTATTTTCATATTCTCAAAAAAAATTTAAAAAAATTGTGCGTTCTTTATTTGATTTTATTAGATTTTTAGCATCGTTTTGATATTTTTTAGATTTTATTTTAATCGCTTTTCTTATTTTTCATTATTTTAAAATCTGCAGCAATTTTATTTGATCCTGTTTATTTCTTTTTTTTATTCTTCCAACAGTATCTACCAAAAATATGCAGGTGGGAGGAAGAAGATGTTGTGTGGCATGCGCTGATTGGCCTAGTGACAAAGACCTAAGTCCCACAACCTAGTGGCAAGGAACTGAGGTTTGGAGCATTTTGATGAAGAAACGTGGGTGTCCCAGTGGCAAAGAACTCAATGAAGCAAAAAGGGCAAACCCCCAATATTTTTGGTATCTCTAACTTTATTTTTCCCTTTTTCCTCAAATTATGTATTTTCTTTGAATTTCCTTATTATTATTATTAAACTAATTTTTAAAAGATAAAACATAATCCTTTTTTTATTTTATTTTAAAAAAACTTATATTTTTATTATAAACCTTAATTTTTTTCCTAAACCTTAATTTTAAACCTAAGTCTTAATTTTTTTTCATAAACTTTAAACCCTAAAAATTTAGCCCTAATCTTTATCTTAAAACCCAAATTTCGCCATAATTTTTACCCTAAAATTTTTCCTAAACCTTAAATTTTTTTTCTCAAACCCTAACCCTAATTTTTATTAACCTTAATATTTAATTTAATTTTGTTATAAACTATAATTAAATAATTAATCATTTTTTTTATATAATTAGTATTTGTTTATTATTATTATAATTATTCTATTTTCTTCTAAATTTTTGTTTTCTAAATGTTTATTTAACTTAAAAAATAATATTTTCTCTTAAATTGTTATTTTTCTTTATATTTTTACTAACCCTTTTATTATTATTTCATTATTACTAACCATTTAAATTATTGCTTATTTATTTTCTATTTTATCGTTATTATTATTTTTCCGATTATATTGTAACTATCCCAAAGCTTTGTAATAGTTTAGGTTTATATTTTTGCTTTATTTTTATTGTAAAGATATTAACTGTGTGGTTAGTAACTATAGGGTGTGCATAACATGTTTGTGATTAAAATTAATTTAGAAAATTAATTAAATAAGATAAATACTTGAACTTGAACACTCACACACGTAAGTCGATCTTTGATCGTCATCCTACACTTTCTAAGGTTACCTCTCATGTTGCCTATTTTTAAGGTCAAGTAAGGTGTCTTAAAGCAAAGTCCATTTTCATAAAATATCATCAAGTCCCTTTAAGATTATAAGATCAAGTCCCTTCGAATAAAAGATGATAAGTCCCTTCGTATTGCTAAGACACCTTACAGTTGCCTAAACACAGATGACCCTTCACTTGTCCCTCATAACATCCAAGGTAATGACTACCTATTCCTTAATGATAGGGATAGTCTTACCATTGAAAGAACATTTAAGAACAGTAAAGATTCAAATTAGGGTAGGTTCCTCTTAAGTACTTGCTCACTCATTCAAAAACATTTCATAAACACTTCACATTTTCAAACAAATTTTCAAAATAAAGTCTTTATATATATCCGTACAAGGATCATTATAAAGTGCTTAAGAAAGTTTCTAATCACACACTACACATTTTCTCAAAACAGTTTAAAGTGAGCTAAGTAACTAAGAGCCCATGGATAACCATGGATATAAAGGGTGCTAACACCTTCCCTTTGTATAACCTACCCCCGAACTCAAAAATCTTTTAAGGTCTTTCCTGTTCTTTTATGCCCTTTCCTTTGGATAAAATAAAAGTCGGTGGCGACTCTTGCTATCCGCAACATTTAACTAAAGTCAGTTCTCCCACCGTGTTACAGCGTGTCCAAAAACTCATCTTTAGTCCTTTGTAGGAAGGATTGCTACCCACACTGATGATGAAAAGCTATGGATGTACTATTTCCAGGACAACCTGGTTGGGGCCTCCTTGGAATGGTATATGAAGCTAAGCAGAGTCAACATTAAGAGCTGGAAGGACCTGACAGAGGCTTTCGTGAGGCAATACCAGTACAATTTGGACATGGCTCCAAATCGCACTCAATTGCAAAACATGTCTCAAACTGCTAAGGAGGGTTTCAAAGAATATGCTCAGAGGTGGCGTCAGCTCGCTGCCAGAGTGAAACCACCACTGCTGGAGAATGAGATGGCTGATATGTTCATGGGGACATTGCAAGGAGTGTTTATTAAAAGATTGACGTCTTGTTCGGCTACCAAGTTCAATGATATAGTAATTGCTGGAGAGAGGGTCGAGACTTTGTTAAAGATGGGAAAGATTCAGGATACAAGTGCGAGCAGTTCTAATGGAGTAAGAAAAGCGTTCAGCGTACCCCCGAGAAGAAGGGAAGGTAAGACCAATGCTGTGTTTGGCCGAGGACGAGGTCGAGGATATAGAAGGTCATATGAGCAAGTGGCAACAGTCACAATTCCTTCCAGCCTTGAGCAGCAGGTACAACCTCAACAACAACAACAACAACAGCAGCCACAACGTAACAATTATCAACAAAGACCTTATCAGCCAGGGCAAGCTCGCCCGACTAATAGGGTACTTGAGGCAATTCCCATGACATACACTGCATTGCTACCGAGATTGTTGGACCTGAATTTGATACAATTGAGGACTTTGGCACCACCACCACCTGGAGAGCTTCCAGTGGGGTACGATGTCAATGACAGATGCGCTTTCCATTCAGGGGCACCCGGACACTCAACTGAGAAGTGCAGGGCGCTACAACACAAAGTTCAAGATCTGATAGACTCCAAGGCGATTAACTTCGCACCACCGCCAAATGTTACTTCAAACCCTATTCCGAATCACAGAGGGGCTAGAATACATGCTGTTGATAGTGGTGAGAAGTTAAGTCTGATTATGAGCATAGAAGAGGTGAAGACTCCGCTGTTGGTAGTGAAAGAGAGGCTGTTGAAAGGTCAGGTGTTTCCAGGATGCAGTTTTGGCTGTGAAAAATGTTGGAATTCAGAGAACGGGTGTGAGGACCTGAAGATGGGATTGCAGAATCTGATTGACGAAGGATCTTTGCAATTTGACAAGGTTGATAATGAAGTTGATGATGTGTCCACTATAACCACCTTCTATGATCCAGCTGAGATGCCTGCTAGAAGAGAGACCGTGACCATTTATGCTCCTGAAGTTAGTCCTGTGACTATCATTGTGCCTGGGCCTGTTCCTTATACAGACAATAAAGCTATTCCATGGCATTACGGTTCAGATGTGTACGTGGCTGGACAGAAAGTTGAGAGCAAGTCTGTTGCTATTGACCCGACTGTAGTGAACGTCAGAGGGGTCGGAGGCTTTACGAGAAGTGGTCGTCTATTTGCTCCCCCAGATCTGAGAGGTGATCCTGAGGCTGAGGCTTCGGCAAAGGCTAAAGGAAAGCAAACTGTGACTGAAGAGACAATAACTCCTGCTGCTGGACAGGGTACCTTTGAGAAGGAGGTCGAGGAATTTATGCATATAATTAAAAAGAGTGATTATAAGGTGGTAGAGCAGCTGAACCAGACGCCATCCAAAATATCTATTATATCCTTGCTGATGTGTTCTCCTACACATAGAGAAGCCTTGTTGAAAGTACTGCAGATGGCCTATGTTCCTCAAGAAATAACTGTTAATCAACTGGAAGCCGTAGTGGGCAGTGTGAATGCAAGTCACGGTCTGGGCTTTACAAACAGAGACCTTACGTCAGAAGGCCGTAACCATAACAAAGCACTGCATATTACCATGGAGTGCAAGGGTGCTGTTTTGTCGCATGTCCTTGTTGACACAGGCTCTTCTCTTAATGTGCTCCCGAAGAAAGCATTAATGAAGCTCAATGTTGATGGTATTGATCAGTGATATTTAGTGGTAATATTCAAGCCAGCTTTCAGTGTCTTTCGAGTCTATTATTAGTTTGTTTGTAGTGTCTCGTTCATGTTTTGCTTTAGTTTTCTCATTATTGCGTGCAAGTTAATATTTATCTTCTTTACTTTGTTTTTATCTGTGGATTGGGTTATGTGGTTGTTTCTTTGTGGTGTTTCAGGTAAATATGTAATTGGTTGTTCGAGGTGTCCGAAAGAGGGTCCGAGTTTTTAAAAAAACAGCTAGAAAATCAGAGTTCAGAGACACAACACGGGCACCAGTGTTGCACAACACGGCCCGTGTTGTAAAGACCAGAAGAAGAAAGAATTCAGCTCAGAAAATTAGAAGACAGGGGTGTGACACGGGCCCCCGTGTTGTACAACACGGCCCGTGTCATGGCAACTGGGAAAGGATGTTTTTTGGGTGCAACCCAGAGTCACAACACGGCCACCCGTGTTGCACAACACGGCCCGTGTTGTGAAGACCAGAGTAAATTTTGTGTTTTGCTGCTTCGAGGGTATTCCGGACATTTCGCGATGCTGTTTGGAGACTGATTTATAATTGCCCACGATGACTGTGAAGAGAACTTTTTTGAATTGGGGCTCTTTAGAGAGAACGAAGACGGGAGAAGAAAGATTGATCAAGAGCGGAAGCAATTGACGATCCGACTAATCCAAAGTTAATTGTAATGTCTAAATTTGTTTACTCTGTTTTTATTTTCAGTTTGAACATGAGTGGCTAAACCCCCCAATGCCAGGGGGGTGTCCCTGATTTGCATTTTGTAATGACTTTGTGAATTCTTCAATTTGGATTTATGTTTTAGTTTCGTTTCTTTATTTTATCGCAACGTTCTTAATGCTTTATCGATATTGGAAAATAAGATAATTGATCGTGGTTAGGATTTGGTCTGACCAACCATTCTAACCTTGTTGCATAATTTTATCGTAAAAAATATTACTGAGGAATTGGGATATTTTTATGAGAACCTTTTTATGTCAGAATTATTGCTTGATGTTCTTCTATGACCTTTGAGGAATCATGGTCTATGAAGAATATCAAAGGTTTTTCTTTAAAGGAATTTTGGAAAAAACATTGTAGGCTTAGGAAAGACACGTTCTAAAACACATCTCTAAAATTAAGGAACCTATAAGTCATTGCAGTGCGAATCATACACCCTATCTGGCATTACTTTTATATAAGTGAAATTATTTGTTTTTATATTTTATTCTGTTCAATTTATTTAATTTAATCTCAAACCATGAGTTTTGTCCAATTGAATTTAATCTCGAAGAACTTACTTTAGTACGCAGTCCGTGTGATCGATATTTCGGGTTAATCCCTTCTATTACTACATCGGTAAAAATAGTACACTTGCTATTTTCCGGTCAAGTTTTTGGCGCCGTTGCCGGGGACTGCCAAAGAATTAAGTTGTTTGTGTTATATCAATTGGAATTTTGTTGCTCTGCGACTAAAATTTTACTTTTCTCTCTGTATATCATTTTACTGTTATTGAAATTTTGTTTTCTAACTCGTGTCTAACTGTTTATGCGAGGTCAGGCCTCAGCTAAATTTTCTTTTGACACAGAACCAGAAAGAGCTTTGCACGAGAGACGCCGCAAGGCAAGAATTGATAGTCTGGCTAAGACTGGTTCAAGTGTCCCTTATCAGGAAACTGAGGACTATATTTCCGTTCACTCGGAGCACAGTGACTCTGATTCAAACAGAGAAACTGACCCTGAATTCAACGACATGGCAGGAAATCAACCTGCTGCAGAGAGGCTCTTAGGAGATTACGGAGGGGCAAATGCTCAACCTAACAGGATGACAATTGTTAATCAACCGGTGAATGTAGCACACTTCCAGTTACATCCATCTACTATCCGCCAGTTAGAGAGCAAGCCTTTCTCCGGGAGAATTAATGAGGATGCAAATAAGCATCTTCAGAGATTTCTTACTACTACCACTTCTTTGAAGATTGAAGGTCATTCAGAGGAGGCAAAACGACTGGTGATGTTTCCATTTACTCTTACTGACGATGCTGAAGAGTGGTTCTATTCTCTTCCCGCAGCAAGTATCACAACTTGGCAAGAGATGGAAACCGCCTTCCTCAACGAATACTTTCCTGCTTCAGTGTTCATCCGTAAAAGATATGATATAGTTAATTTTAAACAAAAAGAGGGTGAATCACTTGGAGATGCTTATAAAAGATTCAAAAGGTGTTTGACTTCGTGTCCTACTCACAATATGGACGCAACAGAGCAAATGCAAAACTTTGTGAATGGGTTGCGACTCAAGACAAAGCAACTGATTGATACTGCTGCAGGTGGCTCAACAAACTTTTCAACAGCCACAGGTATTAAAAGAATCATAGAAGCTATTGCTGCCAATGAACACCTTGAGTTATATGATCGCACCGTGAGTCAACCAGACGGGAAAATCGATCTTAAGCTAACAGAACAGGTGGTAAAAATGGAAGATCAAATTGCCGCAGAAGTTGAAAGAAGGTTAAAGAAGATGAATCTGGGAACTCACACAGTTGCTCAGGTTGAACCCGTTCAAGCGGTGATTTGCGAGATATGTTGTGGTCCACACTTTGCCATGCATTGTTTGGCAACTCAAGAGCAGGTTGAACAGATTAATATGTTGAGGCAGAACAATCCTTATGCCAACACATATAATCCGGGGTGGAAAAACCACCCGAATTTCTCTTGGAAAGATCATCAAGGGAACATTCAGAAACCGGTTCAAGGCCAACAGCAGTATCAGCCCCAGCAACAACCTTATCAGCCTCCAGTGTCAAGAAAAGCTGATTGGGAGATTGCCATTGAAAAGATGGCAGCTCACAATTGTCAATTTCAAGAGGAAACCAGAAGTAATTTCAAAAACACTGGAGCATCCATAAAGAATCTTGAGGTGCAAATGAGCCAAATTGCTCAACACCTTGCGATCCCAAACGCTCCTGGGACTCTTCCTAGTGCTACTGTAACAAATCCTAGAGATAATCATAAAGTAAATGCAGTCACAACGCGAAGAGGTAAAGTTAGTGAAGAGGTCCAAGAAAATGCTGAAGTTGAAAGTCAACTGATTGAAGTTGAGCTTGAGATCAAAGAAAATGAAGAAGTTGACAACAACAAAGAAGTTACCCAAACACCGGTCATCAAAGAAAAAGCGGCTGATCCTAAACCGGTGGTCAAACTTCCGTATCCTACAAGAAACACGAAGAAAGGGCAGCAAGAGAAGAATTTTGAAAAATTTCTTGACTTGTTCAAAAAGCTGGAATTGAATATTCCATTGCTTGAAGCTCTTGAACAAATGCCCACTTATGCCAAGTTCATGAAGGATATAATTGCTAAAAAGAGGACTATGGGAGCTGAACCTATTATTCTAACCGAAACTTGTAGTGCTATTTTGCAGGGATTGAAGATTCCGGTGAAGAAAAAAGATAGAGGAGCTGTCACCATTCCATGCACGATTGGTGACCGATCATTCAAAAGAGCTCTCATTGACTTGGGAGCGAGCATCAGTTTAATGCCTTTGTCTATCTACAAAAAGTTAGGTATTGGTGCTGTACAAGACACTAGGATGACTCTCCAATTCGCGGACCATTCGGTGAAGCGACCTTATGGAGTTGTCCATGATGTTTTGGTTAGAGTGGACAAATTTGTGTTCCCGGTTGACTTTGTGATCCTTGAAATGCCAGAAGATGAAGAAATTCCCTTGATTTTGGGAAGACCTTTTCTAGAAACCGGGAGAGTTATGATAGACATGGAGGGTGGAACACTAACAATGAAGGTGTATGATGAAGAGTTAAAAATTGATGTTAGGAACACTCTAAAGTACAAAGATGATGTGGGCACTAGTAGCAACATACAAGTGCTAGACCAAATGGAAGCTAGTGAGCATTTAGAAAGTGTGTCCAAGTTACCTCTAGAGAAGGTGTTGAGTATGTCCATTTTTGAAGGTGATAAGGAAGTTGGAGATAAGGATATGGAAGTGGTTGCTATGCTTGAAGATCAACCTATCTTTAAGAGAAGTAGAATGCACCGGTGGGAAGAGTTGCGACAGCCTACAACTGTTGATGAAGGCAAAGAGAAACCAAAAATATCTGAATTGAAGCAACTTCCCGAGAATCTCAAATATGTCTTTCTTGACACGGAAGAAAAATGTCCCGCTATTATTAGCGCTAATTTGAAAGACATGCAAGAGGGCAAGTTAATTGAAGTTCTTAAAAAATTCAAGGGAGCTATTGGGTGGAAGATTGAAGACCTAAAAGGTATAAGTCCCACAGTGTGTATGCATAAAATTCTGATGGAAGAAGATCACAAACCGGTTGTTCAACCTCAAAGGAGATTGAATCCGGTGATGAAGGAAGTTGTGCGAAAGGAAGTTGTTAAGCTATTAGATGCGGGATTGATTTACCCCATATCCGATAGTGCTTGGGTGAGTCCTGTTCATGTGGTGCCCAAAAAGGGGGGAACAACTGTTATAACAAATGAAAAAAATGAGTTGATTCCTACTAGAACCGTTACTGGGTGGAGAGTGTGCATTGATTATAGAAGATTGAATTTGGCTACGAGAAAGGACCATTTTCCGTTGCCATTCATTGACCAAATGCTGGAAAGACTAGCGGGACATGAGTATTATTGTTTTCTTGATGGATACTCCGGGTACAATCAAATCGCTGTTGCACCGGAAGACCAAGAGAAAACGGCGTTTACATGCCCCTATGGCATTTTTGCTTATAGAAGGATGCCATTTGGGCTATGTAATGCCCCCGCTACATTCCAAAGATGCATGACTTCCATTTTTGCGGATATGCTAGAAAAACACATGGAGGTGTTCATGGACGATTTTTCCGTGTTCGGATCCTCATTTGATAATTGTCTATCTAACCTTTCACTTGTTTTGCAGCGATGTCAAGAAAGCAACTTAATATTGAACTGGGAAAAATGCCATTTCATGGTGAAAGAGGGCATTGTTCTTGGTCACAAGATCTCACAAAAAGGGATCGAAGTTGATCAAGCCAAAGTGGAAGTGATCTCTAAGTTACCTCCGCCAATCAACGAAAAGGGCATAAGAAGTTTTTTGGGACATGCGGGATTTTACCGCAGGTTCATAAGAGATTTCTCAAAGATAGCCAAACCTTTAACTACTCTATTGGTTAAAGATAAGGCTTTTGTTTTCAATAAGGAATGCAGCGACGCTTTTGAAACACTTAAAAAAGAATTAGTGTCTGCACCTATTGTTATCGCCCCTGATTGGTCCCTACCCTTTGAGATTATGTGCGATGCTAGTGACATTGCGGTGGGGGCTGTTCTTGGACAGCGGAGAGGAAAATTTCTTCATGTGATTTACTATGCTAGTCATGTTCTGAACCCTGCACAGATAAACTATGCAACTACCGAGAAGGAGTTGTTAGCTGTTGTGTATGCCTTCGATAAATTCAGGCAATATCTGTTGGGTTCAAAAGTGATTGTTTATACTGACCATGCTGCTTTGAAATATCTTTTTGCTAAGCAGGATTCCAAGCCCAGGTTGTTGAGGTGGATTTTACTCCTCCAGGAATTTGATGTGGAGATCCGTGACAAGAAAGGATGTGAAAACACTGTTGCAGATCATCTTTCTCGAATGTCACCAATTGAGGAGACGGAAGAGCAACGCCCTATAAAGGATGAGTTCGCTGATGAACACATCCTAGCTGTTATAGGGGTGCCTTGGTTTGCAGATTATGCAAACTATCTCGTGGGCGGTATTATACCCGACGATTTTGATTCTAACAAGAAAAAAAAGTTTGTTCATGATTGCAGGTTTTATTTATGGGATGATCCGTTCCTCTACAAAAGAGGGGTGGACGGCCTGGTGAGAAGATGCGTACCTGAAGAAGAACAAAAAGATGTGCTGAAAGCATGTCACGACTCTGAGTACGGGGGACACTTCAGTGGTGATCGAACAGCTGCTAAAGTCCTACAATCAGGACTTTATTGGCCATCTTTATTTAAGGATGCGCAAGAGGTTGTGAAAGAGTGTGACAGATGTCAGAGGACTGGGAATATATCAAAAAGAAATCAGATGCCCCAAAATTCTATGCTCGAGGTTGAGTTGTTTGATGTATGGGGGATAGACTTTATGGGGCCATTTCCACCATCGTTTGGAAAAAACTATATTTTGGTGGCTGTGGATTATGTGTCCAAATGGGTAGAAGCCGTGGCATTACCCACCAATGATGCTAAGGTAGTGGTAAGATTCCTAAAAGAAAACATCTTTGCTAGGTTCGGTGTTCCGAGGGCGTTGATAAGCGACGAAGGGACACATTTTTTGAATCACCTTATGGAGAAGCTGCTGCAAAAGTACAATGTGAAACACCGGATAGCTACTCCGTACCACCCCCAAACGAGCGGTCAAGTCGAGGTATCCAATAGACAACTGAAACAAATCTTAGAAAAGACAGTGAATTCATCCAGGAAGGATTGGTCTCTTAAGCTGGATGACGCTTTATGGGCGTACCGGACGGCCTTCAAAACGCCTATCGGTATGTCACCATATCAGTTGATTTATGGAAAGGCATGTCACTTACCTTTGGAACTTGAGCATAAAGCTTTTTGGGCATCTAAGTATCTTAATATGGATCTGTCAAAAGCTGGAAGTTCACGGATTCTTCAACTGCATGAGTTAGAAGAATTCAGGAATCGGGCGTATGAGAATGCCAAGGTATACAAAGAGCAAACGAAAAAATGGCATGATAAAAGGATTCAAAGAAAAGAGTTTTGGGAAGGACAACTGGTCCTTCTGTACAATTCAAGGCTGAAGCTATTCCCAGGAAAATTAAGGTCAAAATGGTCGGGACCTTTTGTTGTTCACAAGGTATTTCCTCACGGAGCTGTTGAGATTAAAAATCAGATCAACGGAGATATTTTCAAAGTGAACGGGCAGAGATTAAAGCATTATTTCAAAGGCCAGCCCACTGGTGATGTGCATGTCATCCGTCTTACCTAGTAGTATGACGGACCGTCGAGCCATGCGACGTTAAACGCAGCGCTTCGTGGGAGGCAACCCACGAGTTTTTCAGTCTGACTTTTGTGTGTTTCTGTTTTGTAGGTTTTGTTTATCACTGATTTCAAGAAGGAATGAATGAGGTTTGAAGTCATAATAGGAAGATCAAAAAGCCAGAAAAACGGAAAATCAGAGGTGCAACACGGCCACCCGTGTTGTGCAACACGGCCCGTGTTGCATGGTGCAGAAAATTGTCTGATTCAGGGAAGATTTGAGAGTTTCCAGGGGTGCAACACGGCCACCCGTGTTGTGCAACACGGCCCGTGTTGCAATGTCTGGAGATGTGTTGGATTCAGGGCAATTTGGGATGGATTCCAGGGATGCAACACGGTCACCCGTGTTGTGCAACACGGCCCGTGTTGCAAGTGCTGTTTGGATGAATTTCAAACTGATTATTTTGGACTTTCCAGGGGTGCAACACGGGTGCCCGTGTTGTGCAACACGGCCCGTGTTGCTCATGCGGGAACCCTATATTTCAAATTCTTTTGAGTTTCCCAATTATGTCCTGTGGGCCCCGCGTGTTTAATTTCTTAATTTTCAATTAAAGGCTCATTAACCTACCATTTATCACTTTTCTTTCATCTTCTCCAACCTCTTTTCTTTCTAAAACCCTATCACCATTGTTCTACCTCTTAAAACCTCCATTTTCTCAAGCACCCACTTACCAAAACCCACTTCTCCATTCACGAAATTTGGTCCCCATCACTTGTTCGTCACTTCTACGGTGGCTGTTTCCTCTAATCTTTGAAAAAATTTTCGTGTGTTTCATTTGTGCAGGACTGAAAATGCCTCCTAGAAGGGATACAGGGAAAAATGTTGCTGAATCTTCTCGTCCTCGCAAGAGAGCACACCGGATGCCGAATGCTCATGGCATCTTATTCGAGGACCCGGAGCATCAAGCTAAGTATGCAAAGTTGGTAAGACGTAAGTTGATACCGGCCCGGTACATGTGCAACGAAACTCTTGAAAATCTAGGGCTCAAATTTGAAGTCCATAGAATGTTTCACAGTATCGGGATGTTAAATTTCATGCAGTATGAAGCGCCAACTTTTGAGCGCATAACCTTGGAATTTTTGAGTTCTTTACAGTTTCAGCTCAAGCATACCTGGACGGGATCCGACACTGAGTATTTCGGTACGCTGAAGTTCCGCCTTTATGACAATGATCATGTCATGTCGGTGGCTGATCTGGGGCAGATTTTAGATCTCCCAGTGTTTGGGCCGGGTGCACCGCCAAGTACATTCGATGCAGGATCATTCTGGAAGGATATCACCGGCAACACCGAGTATGCCGCATCTGCTGCAAAGGCCTCATGCATTCATAACCCGTCGTTCCGGTACGCTCAAAAAGGGTTAGCATATACCCTTTTCTGCCGAGGTGACAGTACCGGAGTCGCAACTCTGCGGGAGTTATACTTCCTATATGGAATGGCGAACAATGAGCTGATTAATGTTGCGGCCTTCGCAGCAGACCACCTGAAGCGGGTAGCCAATGCTGCCTCGGGTGAGATTTCTGTTGGAGGGATGATTACACAGATTGCTCATCATCTGGGGTATAGTGACAGGTTGCTTGAAGTGCCTGCAGTGGCAGGTAAGACAAAAATTGACCTTGAAACATTGGTCAACCAAGGTATGATTAAAACTGCTCACAATTATTATGCTGTGATGTCTCGTAACAAGCATTTGATTTCGTTGCCTGCACCTAACATGATTACCATAGATAATAGAGCTAACTGGCTGTATGAGGACCCCATGCTGGGTGGTTCCGATCAGTTTGATGAGTATTTTTCAGATGAGGAGGATGCAGGGAACCAACCTGAAGAGGTCCCGGTGCAAGCTGCTGGTGGTTCTTCTAGCCAAGCAACTGGTCAGTGGAATGTTTCCAAGGACCAGTGGGACGAAATGATCAGGGAGCAGACCCGGCAAGGGGATTTAATTGATGAGCTGCATGCATGGATGCAGCAGATGAAGCTTCATGGATTCCCTCCCGAACAGTGATAGTTGTGAGTCCCCTCCGACATTGGTTCTTCAACAGTGAGGACACTGTTGAGTTCAAGTGTGGGGGGGTTTAGTTTTTATGTTTTCGTTTATTTTATGTTAATCTTTGTTTATTTTAATAAGTGTCGTCGTGTCGGCTTGAAGATTATAGCTTTATGTTATCTGTAAAAACACCCCTAAGTTATCCTGTTGTGCGTTGCATGTGAATTATGAAAAAGTATATAGGATGCGAGTGAAAAAGAATCCCGATGAGAAAATATGGAAAATTTTGATGTATAGGTACTACATAAGCACACTGAGTCTTCGGAATTAGGAACGAGTTCGACATGTAGATTCGTGCCATGGTGCTTTGATTTGAGAAGTAAACCCGAAGTAGTTTATATTGATATATCTGGCTTTATCTATATTAATTATGTGTGCAAAGATGACCCGAAAAAAAAAGGGGCTTCAAGGCACCGAGAAAAAAAAAATGAATGAATAAAAACATTAGAACGATCGATCCTTCTAAGTTGGGTAACCCTCACAAGGTTATTCAACCTAACGGCGGTTGAACATAAATGTTTCCCGAAGGGACAGAAAAATCGGTGCCAAAGAAAAAAAAAAAAAAAGAGAAAAGGAATCAATCTTGCACACATAGTGAAAATCATTAAAAGCCTTAAAAGTGATTGTCCGAATGAAAAGGGTTGAAAATCGGAAAAATAAGACCTAAGCACGAAGCATAGTCGGAGAGGTTACCGAAAAGGGAGATTCGGATCCGTGGTTTTCCACGGTGTAGTGTTTGTGTGTTATCTATATTGAGAGAAAAGTACAAAAAGAACTCATTGGGTGAATTGGAACGAAGGATCCACGTATGAGTATCATGATTCATATTGCTAGTTTTGAAGATGTAAATGCAGGATTTTCGCTTGAGGGCAAGCAAGAATTCAAGTTTGGGGGAGTTTGATCAGTGATATTTAGTGGTAATATTCAAGCCAGCTTTCAGTGTCTTTCGAGTCTATTATTAGTTTGTTTGTAGTGTCTCGTTCATGTTTTGCTTTAGTTTTCTCATTATTGCGTGCAAGTTAATATTTATCTTCTTTACTTTGTTTTTATCTGTGGATTGGGTTATGTGGTTGTTTCTTTGTGGTGTTTCAGGTAAATATGTAATTGGTTGTTCGAGGTGTCCGAAAGAGGGTCCGAGTTTTTAAAAAAACAGCTAGAAAATCAGAGTTCAGAGACACAACACGGGCACCAGTGTTGCACAACACGGCCCGTGTTGTAAAGACCAGAAGAAGAAAGAATTCAGCTCAGAAAATTAGAAGACAGGGGTGTGACACGGGCCCCCGTGTTGTACAACACGGCCCGTGTCATGGCAACTGGGAAAGGATGTTTTTTGGGTGCAACCCAGAGTCACAACACGGCCACCCGTGTTGCACAACACGGCCCGTGTTGTGAAGACCAGAGTAAATTTTGTGTTTTGCTGCTTCGAGGGTATTCCGGACATTTCGCGATGCTGTTTGGAGACTGATTTATAATTGCCCACGATGACTGTGAAGAGAACTTTTTTGAATTGGGGCTCTTTAGAGAGAACGAAGACGGGAGAAGAAAGATTGATCAAGAGCGGAAGCAATTGACGATCCGACTAATCCAAAGTTAATTGTAATGTCTAAATTTGTTTACTCTGTTTTTATTTTCAGTTTGAACATGAGTGGCTAAACCCCCCAATGCCAGGGGGGTGTCCCTGATTTGCATTTTGTAATGACTTTGTGAATTCTTCAATTTGGATTTATGTTTTAGTTTCGTTTCTTTATTTTATCGCAACGTTCTTAATGCTTTATCGATATTGGAAAATAAGATAATTGATCGTGGTTAGGATTTGGTCTGACCAACCATTCTAACCTTGTTGCATAATTTTATCGTAAAAAATATTACTGAGGAATTGGGATATTTTTATGAGAACCTTTTTATGTCAGAATTATTGCTTGATGTTCTTCTATGACCTTTGAGGAATCATGGTCTATGAAGAATATCAAAGGTTTTTCTTTAAAGGAATTTTGGAAAAAACATTGTAGGCTTAGGAAAGACACGTTCTAAAACACATCTCTAAAATTAAGGAACCTATAAGTCATTGCAGTGCGAATCATACACCCTATCTGGCATTACTTTTATATAAGTGAAATTATTTGTTTTTATATTTTATTCTGTTCAATTTATTTAATTTAATCTCAAACCATGAGTTTTGTCCAATTGAATTTAATCTCGAAGAACTTACTTTAGTACGCAGTCCGTGTGATCGATATTTCGGGTTAATCCCTTCTATTACTACATCGGTAAAAATAGTACACTTGCTATTTTCCGGTCAGGTATCGTCTTAAGACCCAGTGATTTGATTGTCAAAGCGTTTGATGGGTCCAGAAGTTCAGTGTTTGGGGAAGTTGTGTTACCCGTGAAAATAGGTTCTCAAGTATTCAAAAGTACCTTCTACGTCATGAACATTCAGCCCGCGTACAACTGCTTATTGGGACGCCCGTGGATTCATGCTGCTGGAGCTGTAACTTCCACTCTGCATCAAAAGCTCAAATATGTGGTTGATGGCCAAGTAATCACAGTGTGCGGAGAGGAAGACATCTTTGTAAGCCACTTATCAACTTTCAAATATGTGGAGATGGACGGAGAGATCCACGAAACACTGTGTCAAGCCTTCGAGGCAGTTAATGTCATCATCTTGACTCCTGTAGAGAGAAGCAGTGAGAAAGAAGGTACCTTCATTCATTCCTACAAGCAGGCGAAGGAGGTGGTTCAGTCAGGAAGCGCCCAAGGCTGGGGCAAATTGCTGGAATTGGAGAAGAAAGACGACAAGTTTGGTTTGGGATATCATCCTGGTGGATCTACTCCAAGTGGTAAAGCCATTACTTTTACAAGTGCTGGGATGCTCGACCGCAATCAAATCTGTGCAACTACTGAAGAGGGAGATAGTGATGGTGACTGGGACAACTGGATTCATCCGTGTGCGCCCGGAGAGGAGCTGAAGAACTGGTCTACTGAAGACATTGTCCATGTTACCTGGCACTCAGAGTAATTTATTTGTTTCCTTTTCTTATCATGCTGCATTGTCAAATCCAGCATCCTTCCCAAGATGCTAGGATCCATTGTATGGGCCACCATGTTTTGAATGCATTTATTTTACCAGGAAATAAAGGACATTTTCAGACAAATTGTGTTCTCTTTCTTTTGTTTTAAAATTTTTCATAAAAAATATAAAAATGGCAATGTGTTTTTCCTTTTTGTTTTTGTGTTTGCGTCTCTTTTCAAAATGAACAGATTCTGAAATAAGCACACCATCTGTGCAGTGTTGATCATCCGGATTCCATTGATAACGTTCCTGCTATGACCACGCATGAATTTGACAATCCTGTCTACCAAGCTGATGAAGGGGTTGAGGAAGACTGTGAACTCCCTGAAGAATTGGTCAGGTTGTTGAAACAAGAGGAATGAGTTATTCAGCCTCATCAAGAAGAAATTGAGATCATCAACATCGGCACGGAATATGTGAGGAAAGAGATCAAGATTGGGGCCAGTCTTCAGGCCGAAGTGAAGAAAGAGCTGATTGGTATGCTGCGAGAGTATGTGGATATCTTTGCTTGGTCATATCAAGATATGTCAGGGTTGGATACCAACATCGTTGTGCACAAGCTACCATTGAGAGAAGATTATTCTCCTGTGAAACAGAAGTTGAGAAGAACTCGTCCTGACATGGCGATGAAGATCAAAGAGGAGGTTCAGAAGCAATGGGATGTCGGGTTCCTTGTTGTAACTAGTTACTGTAACACGGTGGTTGAACTGACTTTAAGTTATGTTGCGGATAGCAAGAGTCGCCACCGACTTTTATTTTATCCAAAAGGAAAGGATATAAAAGAACAGGAAAGACCTTAAGAGATATTTTTGGGTCCGGGGGGTAGGTTATGTAAAGGGAAGGTGTTAGCACCCTTTACATCCATGGTTATCCATGGGCTCTTAGTTACTTAGCTCACTTCTGAATTGTTTTTGAAAGTGTAGTGTGTGAATAGAAAAATTTTCAGAATAGTTGATAATGATCCATGTACGGATGCGTAAAAACTTGTTTTTGAAAATTTGTTTGAAATTTGTTAAGTGTGAAAAGTTTTTGAAGTGAGCAAGTACATAAGAGGAACCTACCCTAAAGTTTTAAGTCTTTCTTGTTCTTTATCCTTTAATTGGTAAGACTATCCCTACTATTAAGGAGTAGGTAGTCATTACCTTGGATGTAAGGGACATAAGAGGGACATTCTGTTTTATGAAGGCAACTGTGGGGTGTAAGAAGCATAAAGGAGGGACTATCATCATTTATTCGAAGGGACTTGATTCGTAAAGGCAACCATGAGGGACTTGATGATTTTTCTTTTTAAAGGGACTTGCTTTATACACCCCACTTGACCTTATGATTTAGGCAACTTGAGGGATAACCTTAGAAATGTGAGACGGCGATTAAAAATCGACTTACGTGTGTGAGTGTGCAATATTAATTATCTTAAATTAAAGTGATCTAAATTTATTTTAAGAGAATACATATTTTTGCACTCCCTAAATTACTAACCATAGCAATAATTAAATAATTAAAATATTACAAAATTTACATCCGAGAAACAATTACAACATAATTATAAAAATAATAAATAGCGAAAAAATATAAATATATAGCAAAATAAATATAATAAGCAAAAATAAATAAATAACTAAAATAGGGGTTAGTGATAAATATAATTAAAAAAAAATAAGGTTAGTGAGAATAAAATAATAATAATAATAATTAGAAAAATAAACAAGGTTAGAGAAATAATAATAAAAATATAAGATAATAGTAACATGGTTAGTAACAATAATTAAAATAAATAGAATTAAATAAAAATATTATAATGACATAATTAGAATAATAATAAAAAAAAAATTGGATTTCAATGTATAAAGACTTATTTAGAAATATGAATATTTAAATAAAAATATTAACATGAAAATTTTTTAAACATAACATAAATTATAAATTTTAATTATTACAAATTTTAGTTATTTCTAAATATATATCAATAATTATTAAAAAATATTTACACATTTATATGAGGAAAATAAATTCTAAGTATCATATTCACAAAATTAATCATATTTATAAAATTTTAATTTTTATTTACAAAATTTAGTTTCTACTAATTATTATATTTACAATAAATTAATTATATTAAAGATTATAATAAATATATACATGACAATTATATTTAAAAATTAGAGAATAACAATTAAGTATTTTAAAAAAAATAAATAAATTAGGGTTTTGGAAATTTGGGTTTGTTTTTAGAAAATATTTTTTAGGGTTTTTTGTAATTTATAATATACAAAAACTAATTAAATGGTAATTATATACATTTTATAAATATATAATAATAACAATCATCATCATTTTTTTTTTAGAATTTTAAAACAAAACATATATACCTTATAATAAGAAAATAATATTTGCATTTTTTATAATTTAAAAAAACATATTATAATATAATGTAGGAAATAATAAACATAAAAGAAAATAAGAAGAAAAAAAAAATCAAAAAAACTGGACCTGGGATTTGAACCCAGGTCCCTAACCTGGATAATGGAGAGAGTGACCAACTGAGCTGCGCACCATCAATGCAACAACAATGCATCTCCCTTAGTTTTGTGCCTTAAGCTTGAAAAATCCAGAAAAATAAAGAAACAAAAAGGCCTGGGGTGGGATTTGATCCCAGGACCTTTGTACATTCAAACACGCGCATCACCACCCGGCTGGAAGAGCCAATTCTGTTAATATGCTGGCTATAATTGATAATATATTAAACCTGAAAAAACAAACAAAATAAAAGAGCAAAATGTCATAAACGGGGAATCGAACCCCAGACCAGGCCAATATACGCGTACGCCTCCAACCACTAGGACACAAGCGCTTGTGTGACAAATAAACAGGATATCAAAATAATATTTTAAGTCAAAATTTTGAATATAAGCTTCGCGCCAAACAGTCTTCATCTTCAACCTCCTGTCCTTCGATATTAGCTGCGATTTCACCTATGATATTTCCTGCGAAAAAATAAACCCTAGCAAAACCTACAAAACTCAACGATCAACCAAACTATGAAATTTCACAAAATTGAAAGCATAAACATAATCCAGAGGTCAATCCAAGTCAAGCCATGGTTTTCAAAATCATTTATATTCACTGGATCGTTAAACCCTAAAATGAAGGTTATGAACCCTAGAATGGCAATATGTGATTCGACCATGGTTTCTTCAATTAACCTACCCAGAATTCGTCACAAACCTTCATAAAACACAAATCATCGAACAAAACTTAACAATAATGCATAAATGTTCAAGAACGAAAAATCAAGAAAGTGAAAAAAATTTTGAATCGGATTTGTCCATATGTGATGTTATGAGGCAGTATGAAGATCTGTTTTCACTCAATGATGATCAAAGAATCTATTTCAACCTTCACAATGCTTTGGAATGGCCTCTAGCAAGGAATCTGAATCAAGCTTTTTGGATGATTTTTTGAAATTGGAGAGTGTTGTTTGAGGCTGCAAAATTCGTGAATGAGGGTTGCTTCATGTTGTATACTTATAGTAGACTCAATTAGGTCAAAAAGATTCATTGTTTTGGTGGAAGAATTGATATAAAAAGATTCATTTTGATCATGCCTTGAAATCTCAATATTTGCTCATGAAAGCTTACTATTTTTGTATCAATCACATGATTCCCTTCCTCTTTAATTCTAATCACCAATTAAGACTTTCTAGAAGCATTATCTTCATCCCAAAATATATTTTCATATTTTATATTTATTTAAAATGATTTTTTATGAATTAAATCAAAATAAATAAAAATAAAATAATAAAAATTATGATTTTTAATCAATTGGGTCGTGCATGATGATATGGTATGGATTGGATCACAACTTGGGCAGCCCATTTGGAAGGAATTGGTTCTAGACCCCCATCTTCAATATAAACCATCACAAAATTTCCCAACTTTGCAAGAGCATATCTCCCTCAATTTTAAAGGTATGAGGGTGTTCTTAGACTTTTTGGAAAGCTTGAAGAGTCCTCTAAACAACCCCCTTGGTTTCAGGTCCATATCATTTACCAATCTCAAGTTATGCCCTTTTGAAGTTGTTGACTTTTTGTTGACTTTTGAAATGACCTATAATGTCTTAGCTCATATCTTCCAAATGAAGCATTTTTGGGCTTAACTTGCAACATCAAAGTTATAGAGAATTCAATTTCCTTCAAAATGAGCTTTGGATGGAGACTTGGTGATGAAGTATGTGAAAGTTATGGCTGGTCAAAGTTCAGTTGACTTTTACTAAGGAAACCCTAATTTAGAAACTCATGAGTATTGATGATCTGGAATCTCCTTGATGAATCATGATCAACCCTTGATCAAATGATGAATTTTACTTCATATACTTGATTTTGGCAAAAAATCATGAAGTTTGACTTTGGTTTGACCACAGTTGACCTCAGTTTGACTTTTTAACTGCATTGACTGATTTTGACTTATCTGATCATCTGACTGAGCAAACTTTTGAGAAAAGTCTTGAAACTTGTCATGGGGGTTCTTATACACATATAAGATGTTATGAATCTCACTTGAGGTATTGGAAGTCCATTTAGCCTGATTAAAGTCAAAACCCTAGTTTTGGATATACTGCTTAGGAGGTGCATTGTCTGAGGGAATTATCAACTCTTCTGACCAATTGTGAACTCTGTGAACCTTGTGAACCTTCAAGAAGTAACTTGTGGACTTCATGAAACTTATGAAAGGTCTTGTAAATGTTGAGAAGCTTGTGAACCTTGTGAACCTTCAAGAAGTGACTTGTAGACTTCATGAACCTCATGAAAGGTTATATAAGCATTGAGAAACTTGTGAACCTTGTGAATCTTCTTAACACACAAAGTCTTGTATTGTGAGGGCAAATTTTGGGGTGCAACAGTTACCCACCTTGGGTAGCTAACATTGTACCTGTACCAAAGAAGGATGGCAAGGTCCGGATGTGTGTTGATTACCGGGATTTGAATAGAGAGAACCCAAAAGATGACTTTCCGTTACCTCACATTGATGTGTTGGTAGACAATACTGCTCAATTCTCGGTGTTTTCCTTCATGGATTGCTTTTCCGGATATAATCAGATTAAGATGGCACCGGAAGACATGGAGAAAACAACGTTCATTACCCCGTGGGGTACATTCTGCTATAAAGTCATGCCCTTTGGTTTGAAGAACGCCGGGGCAACTTATCAGCGGGCTATGGTCACATTGTTCCATGACATGATACACAAGGAGATAGAGTGTTATGTGGAAGATATGATTGCTAAGTCCCGAGACGAAGAAGAGCATCTGGTCAATCTCAAGAATCTGTTTGATAGACTGATAAAATACAAGCTGAGGTTGAATCCAAACAAGTGCACTTTCGGAGTGCGTTCCGGGAAACTGCTGGGTTTCATTGTTAGTCAGAAAGGAATTGAGGTAGATCATGCAAAGGTAAAAGCAATTCAAGATATGCCTGCACCGAGAACAGAAAAAGAAGTGCGCGGGTTTTTAGGGAGGTTGAACTACATTTATCGGTTCATATCTCATCTAACTGCCACGTGCGAACCAATATTCAAATTGCTAAGAAAAGAGAAAACGGTCAGGTGGAACGATGATTGTCAAAGAGCTTTCGACAAGATAAAATAATATTTTCAGGAGCCTCCAATTCTAATGCCTCCAATTGAAGGAAGACTTTTAATCATGTACTTGACCGTGCTAGAAGGGTCAATGGGGTGTGTTCTAGGCCAACATGACGAGTTTGGTCGAAAAGAGTATGCTATTTATTACCTTAGCAAAAAGTCTACCGACTGTGAATCCCGTTACTCACTGCTCGAGAAAACTTGCTGCGCTTTGGTATGGGTTCCTCGCCGATTGAGACAGTACATGTTGACTCATACCACATTGCTAATTTCCAAAATGGATCTTGTCAAGTACATCTTTGAGAAACCAGCGTTGACCGGAAGGGTTTCTAGGTGGCAAATGATTTTAACTGAATATGACATCCAGTATACTACTCAGAAAGCCATCAAGGGAAGTGTATTGTCAGACTACCTTGCACAACAACCTCTTGAAGATAATTATCAGCTAATGAAGTTTGATTTCCCTGATGAGGACATCATGTACCTCAAAGCAAACGATTGCGAGGAACCACTTCCGGAGGAGGGGCCAGATCCTGAATCCAAATGGAAGTTTATGTTTGATGGGGCAGTCAATATCAACGGACGTGGAGTTGGTGTTGTTCTTATCACTCCCGAAGGTGTTCACTTTCCCTTCGCTGCCAAAATTACTTTTGGTTGCACCAACAATGAAGCGGAATACGAGGCATGCATAATGGGAATAGAGGAGGCTATTAATCTTCGGATTAAGAACCTCGATATATTCGGAGATTCAGCCCTCGTTATTAACCAGGTTACCGGCAAGTGGTATACGCATCAAGAACATCTAATTCCTTACAGGGATTATGCTAGAAAACTGTTGACGTTCTTCACAACAGTTAAGCTTCAGTACATACCACGTGATGAAAATCTGTTTGCTGATGCATTGGCCACTCTTTATTCGTCTATCAAAGTATTGTGTTGGAATTATGTGCCCAGAATTGACATCTCCAGGCTTGACACTCCAGCTCATGCCTTCTCTGTAGACGCCGTGTCTGACGAGAAACCTTGGTATTTTGATATCAAGCTATTCCTGGAAAAGCAAGAATACCCAGTTGGGGCATCATCCAATGACAAGAAGACCTTAAGGCGACTTGCTGCCAGTTTCTTCTTGAATACAGACAGGGTTTTGTATAAGAGGAACTTTGACATGGTTTTGCTCAGATGCGTGGATAGACACGAAGCAAGCCTATTGATGCAGGAAGTCCACGAGGGGTCCTTCGGTACTCATGCAGGAGGACATGCAATGGCAAAGAAGTTATTGAGATCGGGGTACTATTGGATGATAATGGATGCAGACTGTTGTTCATACGCCCGTAACTGCCACAAGTGCCAAATTTATGCAGACAAAGTGCATGTTCCTCCAAGCCCGCTCAACGTCATGTCATCTCCTTGGCCCTTTTCTATGTGGGGCATTGACATGATCGGAAAGATAGAGCCCACTACTTTAAATGGTCATCGCTTCATCCTGGTCGCGATTGATTACTTCACAAAGTGGGTTGAGGCAGCATCCTATGCCAATGTCACTCGTCAGGTGGTAGCCAGATTTTTGAAAAGAGACATTATCTGCAGATACGGAGTGCCCGAAAGAATCATTACTAACAATGGTTCTAACTTGAACAACAAGATGATGGCAAAGTTATGTCGGGACTTCCAGATTCAGCATCACAACTCTTCTCCTTACCGACCAAAGATGAATGGTGCGGTAGAGGCGGCAAATAAGAATATCAAGAAGATTGTGCAAAAGATGGTTGTCACTTACAAAGATTGGCATGAGATGTTACCACTTGCGTTGCATGGGTACCGAACGTCAGTCAGGACGTCAACTGGAGCAACTCCCTTCTCATTGGTATATGGTAGGGTGTGTCTAAGGTTTAATTGTCTTTATTCCTTTGTTTTGGTTTCCAATATGCAAATTATTGTGACATTAACCTTTTGTGTAGGGGATATGGTAAGTAATTGAGTATGTGGATGTTTACCCATACTCATACCTCTTCTCCCTTCTCTTTTATAAAGCTTTCTCTTATGTGGTTGTGAAAAGCATTATTATGCTTCTTTGACATTTCATTCCTTCCGTCCCCTTTGAGTTCCAATCTCATCTTCAATCCTTTGAAGTGAGATAGATCTCATTATTCTTTTTTCTTAAGATTATAGTTCTTAAAACCTCATTAACCTTAGGATATTTATTGTACAATAACATAGGGTGAGTCTTAGTTTTCCTTAGTGTTTTTCCTTTCTCAAACTTGAGTCTTCTCTTTCTCATCTCTAAACAAAACCAAATAAAGGTTAAGATTTCTCATATGCCAAGGGACGTTTCCATGGGATACTTGCACACATTCCATATGGGGATGAGGTGTAGGGTATCTATCATGATGAATAAGTCTTAGCATGAGGATGCTTCACAAACAACACCTAAAAAGCATTTCTTCACTTCAAAATACAAAAACACTTAATAAGTACAATGGGCTTGTGTACTTAAGCCTTAATCTTTGGAACCAAGTCTTGAGGATATTCTCCTTACCTGGTTGTTCTTCTTCCTCATTCCATCTTGGAGTGATGTAAGAAGTACATACTCCATGGAAATGGACTTGAATACACTTTCTCATCAAAATTCAAATAAAAGCTTTTAAGAGCTACAAACCAACAAAAAGCGTCTTTCCTGCGATAATTCTCTTTTCATATCCTTCACTCATAACGAAAGAACTCTCTTCTACGTGTCTCTTCGCAAGATGGTAAACACACTCGTACCAGACGATCCTGCAACACCTGAGCATAAGCCTAAGGAGTTTAATCATAAAAAACACAAAATAATAAATTCCCTCCCTACTTAGAGGAACTATGTTGACTCTGATTCTCATTTCCCATGAGATACGTAGGCAGTGGGGTAGGGCCCATTAGAGTACTTTCTTTATTTTCCCTACATTTTTTCTCGTTCCTTCTTTCTTTCCAGTTCAACAGCAGTTTATTCTTACCTTTTGAAACAATTCAAGAAAACATGGACCCCGCCGGATACGACAGACGTGAAAGGGTGCTAATACCTTCCATTCACATAACCGACTCTCGAACCCATTCTCTTTGGTTCATAAGACCTTGTTCTTTCCTTTCCTAGGTTTGTGCAACATTACCTTTCCCTTTCCTCGGGATAAAAATGCCTGGCTGGTGACTTTGTTTCTTTTCCACGCCACTTTCGTGTCTGTACCAGGATGGAAATCTATGGATCGATAATGATTGGTGTTTATTTCCTAGAAAGAATATTTTTTGTCCCTAGCAAGGATTGTGGAAATGTTTCCCTATCCCCGACAATTTGTTATCTTTCCTCATCAATTGTGGTTTTCCCTTGCAGAGTTTGTATTGATGTTTATTTCCCTAGTAGGTTTTGCTTTATTTGCACCATTGGTGGATCCTCATTCGCTTCCCAACGGGGTTATGATGGATATTTTATGTCCCCATCAGAGTTTAAAGGGGCATTCCCTCTTTTCCCTAAGGAGTGTAGAAGATTTTATGTTGTTGGTGTTTCCCCAACATGTTATCCCCTCAGAGAGGAATTCTTGATGTTATCCTTTTTGTAGATTATTGAAAACTGATTTTTTGGGGTTAGATCCCCAGCAGTATCTCCTCAGCTTGAATTGAGCCTTGTAGTAGGATTTTATTCCTTTGATGACTTTTGTTTATCCCTTGTAGGATTTTAAGTTGAATCTCTAGCAGAGTTCCCAACATTGTTGCTTTGGGATTAACTGAGTATCTGGTTGTTGTGGTGTTTATGTCACTCGTTGCTTATCTTTATGTATGTTCTGTCAGCATATTCATACACATATTCATGCAGATGTCATATGCATAACATTATATGTTTGCATTTCGGCATCCTTTAATACATTGTTACATGCTCTTTGGTGTTGATTCTCCTCGCATAGTGTGTGTGTTGTCTTCTCTCAAGTTTAGAGCGTCGACCATTAAGCATAAAATTTTTATCCTTTCTAATTCCCCAATTTATTTTATTCCTCGTAGATGATTTTAATTTAGTTTCCTCCTCAGTTCATTATCTAGATGGAATTATCCCCAGTTGAGATGTTTCCTCCTCGGGATGAGTCTTGTTTGACCGTTCCTCTCCAACTTGATTTGAACTTTGGTCCCCCTTGCGAGTCTATTACCTTAGTTTAAACACCACTTTGGTGGTAGTAAGTAATATTTCTCCTCTTATTTGATTGATTACTTTGGAATTAAGTTATCACTTGCGTGACAGTGGGTAATCTTTCCTTTTGAGTATATTACCTTGGTTTAAATGCCACTTTGGTGGTAGTAGGTAATATTTCTCCTCTTATTTGATTAATTACTTTGGAATTAAACTATCACTTGCATGGTAATGGGTAATATTTCCTTTTTAGTCTATTATCTGCATATTTTCTACCTAGTGACAGGTAGTAGATAATATTCACATATATATATATTGGTTTGCCTACCCTTGATTAGAAGTCGGTAATGTTGTTCCTCATATATTTTGGTTCACCTACCCTTGATTCGTAGTTGGTAATGTTGTTCCTCATATATCTTGGTTCTCATACCCTTGTTGGTAGTCGATAATGTTGTTAATCATATATTTCGGTTCCCCTACCCTTGTTGATAGTCAGTAATGTTGTTCCTCATATATTTCGGTTCGTCTACCCAGTGACTGGTAGCAGGCAATTTTGTTCCTAATCTCTTTTCCTTTACCTCTACCCAGTGACGGGTAGCAGGAAGTTTTGATCACCTCTTTATATTTATCTCTACCCAATGACTGGTAGTAGATAATTTGTTCCCAGCTTAGTTTCTTTCCATTTTATGGATTTGAATACTTTGTTTGGTTGATGTTTTCCCTAGTAAAGTTTTATCCTTCTCTGTTGAGCCTTTTTTTATTGTGTTTTGACTTATTTTCATACACAATCATTCCCCAAGTTGAATCGGTTATCTAGTGATTTGTTTTCCTGGTAAACTCTTTTGTTGTTTTTCCCAACGGGATTTTCCTCTTGTTTCCCCAAGCTTTTGTTTGTCTCTTGTGGTGTTATATTTCCCACAGAGATCTTGGATTTGCATGTCAACTCATATTCATATCATTGTATGGTCTCTTAGGGCTAAAAATTGGGTTTTCTAAATTTAAGTCTCTCCCATCTTGTTGAGATAAAGATGTCAATCTTCATATCTCCAGATTTAAGAAACTTAAAAAGTGGCAGCTGTAACACCCTAATTTTTGCCCCTTAGATTTGGTTTTTCATTTGCATTATTTTGAATACGGACAAGATCACATATTGGTTCTTTTATCCTTCTCGGTTGTAGGTTTATGCCTCATAGAGGATCATCATTACTTTTGTTTGCCTTTTATTTGTTTATGTTTACTAACATCTAATCAAAATCCAAAAATATTTTGTTTTCCATCTTTTACTAACTTTTTTCACGAAGAAAACAAAAATATCAAAACAGTTCTCCGGATTGAACAATTTCATTTGAACAAAGTCAAAGTTGATCTGCAAAAACTTTAAATTCATTTGATCAAGTATTTCCAAGTTTTATTGATTATTATTCAAGGAATTCCAAGGTTCATGTGTTTATTTCCATGCCTTCTTTTACAAACAAAAGAATCGATCCTGAACCACAGCAGTGCAACAAAAAGCAATATTTTTCAATTTTGCACTGAAGTGATCGGTTACTCTAATAAGGTAATCGATTACCCTCGTGAAATTTTGAAAAATTCAACAAGTTTCAAATTCAACAATTTTGGCACCAAATTCAAATTAATCACACGTGGAATAGTCTAGACCATCTCCATTTAATTCTCATACATCATCAAAATTATTTCCTACCATGTACTTTCATTAATCAACACTCTTTTGCTAATTTCTCTCCAAATTTAATTTCTAAGCCTAATCTTGATTTACCAAACCTATCTCCATTCCACCAAATTTCCATACCTAAACTCTTTAAATAACACCCTCATTTCACTCATTTTCTCAAGCTTTAGAGAGTCAAAAAACCTCTTGCAAATTATATCCCCAATTACCAAATTCACCAAAGCTCAATTTCTTATTTTGAAAGTTATCAAGAATTCACATTGAATTTTTTATTAACTTTGATCTAAACCTTCATCCTTTTCATTTTTCTTCATCAATTTCAGTAGATCAAGCTTTCTTGTGGAGTAATTTAGAGTTGTTCTAATCATTGAAGTGGTAGTTTATCTCACATCATTGTTAGACTTTCATCTTTATCATCCACAATTTAGATCTTTGGTGACTCTTGTGCTAGATCCTTTGGATCTCATTTTATATTTTGATTACTGGTTTTTTGTTGTGTTCTTACTTTAAAATTCGTGCAAGTTCAGATCTATGATCATGAGGTGTTTGGAAAAAGTTTTGAGTGAAGATCATGCTGAATTTTGCAACTGTTTTTGCCTCTTCACGTAGAGTAATCGGTTACCCTATTGAATTAACCAATTACTTAGTTTTATTTTCCCCCTGTTTTTGAAATTTCTCACAGAGTAATCGATTACTCTATGTGAGTAACTGATTACTCTGAAGCAGAATTGTATTTTTGCCTTGTTTTGGGGGCTATTTTGCTTTCTTTTGATTCTTCCCATCCTTTCTTATTTTTAACTTGGAGTGTATTATTGAGGCTAATTCCTCTTTAATATCAATGGACTTCGTAGATCGATTAGAGTGGATTAACATTCATTAATTTAAATTTAACTTCAAGTAAATTGTTAAGTTCATGAGAGGTGTTTTCGATTAGTGATATGTTCTCTAAGCTTGAATCTATCAATTAGAGGTGATTGATCTTAAATATGGAAGGACTTTAAAAGTGAATTTCAATTTTGTTTTTCTCCATCCCCCTCACTCTAATTCTTTTTATTTTTATTTTTGATCGATAAAAGTCTTATGGATTGTGGGATTCCTTGTTGAATTCATAATCAATACTAGATCGCTACCTATTTTCTTTTTGTGTGACATTATTTTCGGATAACAACATACATGTTGTTTTTAAACACCCCAAAATTTCCCTCACTCTTTATCACACCATGGCTTGTGATCTTTCATTTTTGCATAAGCATAAGCATTACATCTCATATAGGGTTTTCACTGCACAGATATAGGGTTTTCACTGCACAGATGACCAAAATTAGGGTTTTGGTTTCAGAGGCCTTAACTCCAAATATTTGGGTAATTCTTGTTTCTAATGGTCTTAATAAGTTATAAGGATCATGTGTACCAAGTTTGAGAAGAAATTCATTGTGGAAGTCATCTGTTCACTGGGTAACTTCCTGAGCAAGTTAAGTCAAAATCAGGGCATCTGAGGCCCCCAACAATGGAACCAAGGGGTATTTTCATCAAATTGAAGTTCAATGATCTTTATTTGATCTTAGAAGTGGTTGGAAGTTCACAAGATTGAATAATTTTGAGCCAATTGCAAACTTGCCATTTTTGGAAATGACTTGAAATACGAACTTTCCATTTTGGGAAAGATTTTCAACCTCCTCTTTCATGACCAAAAATGCATCAAATGAAAAATTCTTGGGCATGAAAGTTGTAGATTAGGTCTTTCCCTTTTCAAAAAGTACAAAAACATGTCTTGATTCATCCTAGAACTCAAGATATGGCCTTTCAAAGTTGGCAAAATCACATAATTTTCATGTTCATGTCAAAGAGTGAATTTTGCAATTTCACTTGCCAAGCATTCTAATGACCTCTAATGTGCACAAAAACTTCATAACATGCCTATGCAACTTCAAAAGATCAGAATTGGACTTTGAATCTAGGGTTTTCATGGCTTATGATCCAAGAAACACTAAAGAGGGAAAGTTGCAAAATCTATGCAATCTCATGATCCAAGCCTTCCAGCACATCAAATTCAATCCCATGGTCCTCCATGAACCAAGCTGAGGCCAGACACCCCTCCAAACAACCTCTGACCTGTGCCATGCTTCAAGTACACATCACCTTGACTTTTTGCAACTTGGCCCATATCAATCAAGTTGTGCCACCACCCACTTTCTGAGCAATCCCATTGGTTTATACAAACATCATGGACCACAAAACATACAACACACAAGCCTGAAAACCTCTCAACACTCAGATTACCAAAAATCACCTCATACCTTCACCTCTTTGAATTTCATTGCACAACCACAAAAACTTCAATTTTTCTTCACCATTCAACTCAGCATCACTTAAGGAACAAATCCCAACCATTAGAATGACCTGAAACACATCACACAACAAATACGATTTCTCACCTCTTAGAACTGAAACTCACAAAGGAGGCCATTTAAACTCTTGCAAAGCTTCTCAATAGCCTCAAGGGACTCAAAGGGGTTGGATTGCACAAAGGAGGAGCTCTGAAGTCCATATTTGCAGTTCATCATCTCAGGTAGTCATCTCAAATCTTTTTTCCAGAACTTGTTTTCTATGTTGCAATATGAAAGAACATGTTGTCCTGATTACAATGAGCTTTGAATGATGAAAAATGGTTGAGAGATGAGTGTGTATACTTGTTCTGAAATTTTATCCATTTTTATGTTCTTGTTCGATTCTTGATTTCGATGCATGATAAATGAATTTTGGGGTTAGAATCTTGTTTAGGGATGTTGGTTGATTCATTCTGGAGATTTTGGGGGCTTGGGGTGGTGTTTTGAGCAAACTCAGGTGGGAGACACGCCGGAGAAGACGACCGGAGTTCTTCTCCGTCCACCTGAGTTTAATTAGGGCTAATCCCCATTAATTAGTCAGGTTTGAATTAGGGCCCTTAGATTGTTTTTACCCACGCGTGTGGACGACCCAGATTGATCCATTAACCCTAATTTTAATTAATTAGTTTTAATTAGGTTTAATTAATTTAAAAATCTCAAATTAAACCTCAGCCTTTGGATAGCGCACCAGTCAACATTTCCCTCCCCAGTTTGAATCCTGGCCCTTGGATCTACATACTTCCATTTTATTTTATTTTTATTTCATTTTCTTTGCATTTTCTTTCTCATTTTATTTAAAATAGCAAAACTTATTCAAAAAATATTTTCTTTTGCATTCTGACTTTAAATATTTTTCTCAATCCAAAAATAATTTTTATTTTATTTTTTTCATTAAAAAAGTATTTTAAAAATATTTAAATCATATTTTTAATTAATTAAAGTATTTTAATTAATTAAAAATATATTTAGGTTTCTAAAAATCACCAAAAAAATCATGAACCATTTCAATGCATTTAGAAACATCTTCAAACTCATCCCACAAATTTAATTTGGGTTTTGATCAAGCTTTGCCAATTTCCTTTGAATTAGGGCTCCTAAAATTCATATTTTTCAACCCTAACTTCAAAAATTCATTTCTCTCAAACCAAGATGAGTTTGCATTTTATTACTTTTGCAATCTTTCATACTTGAACTCTAGTTTCTAAATATATTTTTGACACAATTTTATCTTTCATTTACAAATTAATTTTCATTTTCCCTTTTGAATCACCCAAAAACCCTAGAAAACTTAGGAAAATCATAACTTTTGATAGGTTAGGCTTCTGACCTCCTCCTTTGGGGTGTAATCTAGTATGGGATTAGGGTATGTTATAGTTTGATTTCAAATTTTTATCATGTTGATTGCTTCTGTTTTAGTCATTTGCATCTCACATGTCCATAAAACCCTAATTTCTCATGTTCATTTGCATTCACCTTGCACATTCATTATTAAAATATCTTGCCATGACATTTCAAACATTCATAAGTCATATTAGACATCTTAGGACATGTTAGAACCTTTCTTGATTATTTCTTCATTTATTTTCCATGTTTAGCATCCATTTCATTTCATAAACTTTCATGTGTTTTCAAACTTCAAAGCATGCTTCCTTTGCATCCCATCCTTGTATGATCATTCATATGTATATTATATGACTTTGCATAATCTCACATGACATTTACATGACATAAGCACTTCTGAATTTGATCATTTCATCTCATTTCACTTCATTTCTTTATGTTTTATACTTTATGCATTCATACTAACACTTTCAGGTTTGGTAAGTTATTTTGGGAGGTGGATTTGCCTTCACCTCTCACTTCTTCTTATCTCTTTCATATGCATTTTAACTTGTATTTGAAGTGAATTTGATTCACTTATGTTCTATCTCTCTCACTTTCTCCTTTTAAGTTACTTATCTTCTTAGGAAGTAAGTAACTTATTCTCCTGCTTCTTCCTCCTTTCATCTGCTTCTTGCATTGGTGGCTTCTTTTAAGATCTTTCTCTAAGCCTCACAAACCATAGGATATCCAAGCATGATAATTATTAGGGTTGTGATTAGTCCCCCTTAGTTTTTTTACCTTGGAGTCTCCTTGATTCTCTCTTCTCATCTCAATAATTAGAGACTAAACTTTTAAAGTTTTAGGACTTTGGAATTAGGGTTATGCATGTATCCTTCTCTTAGGATGGAGTGTATAACTTTAATCCTAAGTGTTAAACCTTTAATTTGTTTAAACCTCTTAATCAAATCATTTAACAATCACTAAGACTTCATCTTGTAACTTGGGCCTTACATTAGGGTTCTAATTCTTCCTTATGGTTAAGAAGGACTAACCCTAGTGTTTAATGGACAAGTCCCCCTCAAGTTGTCTTACAAACTTAAAATCCATTTCTTAATCTTATCCCTTAATTAAAATCCACTTAATAAAGGCTTTGTTACATAATTAATTTAATCCCTAACCATGGATTAAGTTGAGGTATCTTCCTCGGCTTAAGTGTACTCATTTATTATCCTTCTATTAGGATGGTGTAATGAGTTCACTAATCTGTGATTAGAGATTAAACTCATTACTTAACACTAAACAAAAACCCAAAAGCATCCAAATAATCAAGTAGGTTAATGATCTTAATCCTACATCATCATGGCAATTAAGTTGAGATGCTTATCTCATACTTAAGTAGGCTCATTATCCCTAATCAGGGAGGATATAATGAGTTTACAAACCCATGATTTAGGCTTAAGCTCATTAACTTATGCAAAACACCAAAAAAAATAACAAAACTGAAAACACAAAAACAAACAATAATCGTCTCCTTCGGGATTCTTTTCTTATCACACTCATTCACAAACTGGAACTCGCTTCTTCCGTCTAATGCAAGACAGTTAGCACTCGAGCCAGACGAGTCATACACTTGTGCATAGGCAAGCAAGCAGTTCACAGTCAATTTATTTTCAGTCCCTTTGAGTCAAACTATGGTGTTCTGACTTCCTCATTGCACGCGAGGATACGTAGGAATAACTTAACGGTTATCGAACAAAAGTCTCTTTGTCATCCCCCCTTTCAGCATTCTTTCTAAAGCCTCAGTTCTTGAGCAATTCACACCTTTTTGCACTGACACTTGTACATTCATTATCATCTTTTGCACACATATAACACATACACTACCCTGTTAAACACAATCTTGTAAGCGTGGATTCCGTCGAGCACGACGGACAATCTGGGTGTTAATACCTTCCCAGGTTGTAACCAACCCCCTTTCTCGGTTTCTCTGATTCACAACCGTCTTATCCATCTTTTTCTAGGTTTATGCAGCATTACCTTTCCTTCGGGATAAAAATACCTAGCTGGCGACTCTATTCATTCACCTTCATTTTCTCTTTTCGCCGACCGTTCGCGCTTGTACCGGGATGCAAATCTTTAGGAGCGACAGCTTGGCGACTCTGCTGGGGAAACCTTATCTTGCAACCAGGGTTTCTGGTTCTTTTTGTGGGTTTCTCCTAGCGCTTGTTTGATTTGTGTTTATGGGGGTGTTATGTGCTACTTGTGCTTGTTTATTATTGCTTTATTTATTGCTTTCTGTACAACTTTATTTATTTCTTTCATTTACTGTTTATATGCATTTCATACCGTTATAATCGTATCACCTGTGCTGGGTCTGTTATTCTCCTTGGTGGGAGGGATATTGAGTGAGTAAGGTTCCATACCGGGAGCCTGAGTGACACATAGGATAAAGTGGCTTCATATTCTTTCCCATTCCATTTCGGTCTGGTGCGGGAATATGAAACACGATTCAGAGATGGGTTTCTTCTTGAGAACTATGTGCTACGAATTTCCTATAGTACTAGGGCTATCTGGGAATCCTGCTAAGTCTGGATGACCTTTTTTGACCTTCAGCATCTGAGGTGAATTAGAGGAGGAACCTTTATGATTATTGTAAACATTGTACCTCCGGGTTAGAAGTATTTACACTTCTCATAACTGATCCAAGTCTGAGGATCCTTGTTCTAGAACAATACCTGTAAGGGGGTTGGGATGTTTACAGGTTTGCAGGAGCCCTTGGCCTCATCATACCCTTGTTACTGATATTGTTAATGTCACATCATTTTGGATTGTTCTTGTGAAACCCTGGACTTGCGACTCTTTATTTGAGTCCCCCACCTGGTTACTGGTTTTCTAAAGCCTTCATCCGGACTTATGAACACACATGGACCCTATCAAGGCAGATAACAGATCCAACACTTGATCACAAACCCTTGCATATCATTATGCATACATCATTTTGCATCATTTATCATTTGCTTATTTGTTTTATAGGGTATCCACATTCTATCTTTGGTTTGGTTTTGACCTGTTCTACTGCTCAGATTCCTTCAGCTATCTGCATCAGATACCTTCACCAGTTATCTTCATCAGAGATTCTTTTCAGCTCTCTTCATCAGTTGTCTTCATCAGAGACTCTTCTTCAGCATCTTCTTCAGTTGCCTTTATCAGCATTTCTCCTCAGTCTTCTTCACCAGCATCCATTGTCAGCATGGACCCATCCAAGAAGAGCAACATCACTTATCATTTCTTTGAGCCTAATCTGACAGGCATCAGACAGATTCAGACACTCATCACTCCTGATCATGTCCCTTTATTCAGGGAACATTATGGTGGCATTATGGACATGATCATGGATTTGTATGCATCACAGAGGAGCATGATCCACACTTGTCTTCAGTTATATGACCCTCCTCTCAGATGTTTCACTTTCCCAGATTTTCAGTTGGGACCTTTGATGGAAGAGTTCTCCATGTTATTGGGTGTCCCCATCAGGAGAGGGATTCCTTTCAACCCTGAGATGACTGCTCCCAGGAATGAAGATATAACTAAGGCTTTGCACTTGGAGTTCACCCTCATTGAACAGAATATGACCACCAAGGCTGGAATCCTAGGTCTTCATTTGGACTTTTTGGTTACTCAGGCCACCATTCATGTTGCATCAGGGAGGTGGGACACTGTTTGTGCTCTTCTGGACCTTAGCATATATGGTATCATCTTGTTTGCAGACGAGCCTAAGTTTGTAAGTAAGAGTGATATTCACCTTTTCTTGTTGAAGAATCCAGTCCCTACCTTGCTTGGAGACTTTTACTACTCAGTGCATCAAAGGAATGAGAAGTAGAGGGGAAGATTAGTCAGATGTTGTGCACCTCTCTTATACTGCTGGCTGCTAAGACACTTGCCAAAGTCAGAAGCTTTCTTGAATCCTCAACAGTCAAGAAACTGGGCTAAGAGAATGATTGCCCTTACTTCAGAAGACATCAGGTGGTGCACTCAGAGCACCAATGGCAGAGATATCATCACCAGCTGTGGGCAGTATCCCAATGTACCCCTGATTGGAGTGAAGGGTTGCATCAACTACAATCCTTTGTTATTCAAAAGGCAATTAGGGTATGCCTTGGTACATCCACCAAGAGAGCAAGACTTGTCAGAAATCCTTTACTGTGACATTCAGCACAACCTTGCCATTGCCAGACAAGCAACTTGGGCTTGGGATAATATTCAGACAAAGGGGACTGCTATTCTTGGCAAGTGCAACAACATAGCTTCAGCTCAGTATCTTGATTGGTCACGTATCAGGGGACAGATCACCCGCATGCCATTCACCCTAGAAGATGTGCATGGACCATCTGCAGTAGATCCTGCAGCTACAGTCAGTTTAGAGGAGTTTGAGAAGCTGAAGGAAAGGAATACCCAGCTTTCTGAAGCTCTGAAGAAGACCCTCTGGGAGAGGAATGATAGTCGTCTGGACAATGAAAGGTTAGAGAAGCTCCGGATCGAGCATATGACCAAGATTGAGAAGACAGATGATTACATCAGAAGGGCTAGAGCAGGGGAGTTGGTATTGAAGAATGCTTGCAAGGAAGCCAAGATTCAGAAGGCCAGAGCTGAGCACTACTTGGAAGAGAGTCAGGCTAGGTGGATCAGGATCACTGAGGCTCGTTCACAGGAAGATCAGAGGACCCAGGCTAGGATAGATCAGTTGGAAGCTAGTGAGAAGAAGAATCAGGAAGCCTTGTTAGCAGCACAGAAGGAAATCTCCGAGTTGAAACTCCGAGCGGGGTTGAAGAGATCAAAGGACCAAGACAAGCATAAGAAGTTGACAAATGCCATTGCCACCAGGAACCTTCTTATCAGGACCATCACAGAGCACCCAGTTGGTCCAGTGGCTGAGGCTCTCCTGAAAGAAGTCAGAGAGGATGATTATGGATTGGATGTTTGATTTCTTTGTACTTGTACTTCATTTTGATTGTATTTTTGTTGTTGTATTTTGACCCACCATGGGAACTTTGTTGTAATCAAACTATGTATCTTTACACTTTGTAATATATGGTTTGTGTTATTTTGTGGGCTTTATCTCTCTCCAACATCATCATTCCTCGAGGTCTGGAAGGTCAAAACCAAAGAACCAAATCGGATACCCTTGGAAGACAAATAGACATCCTGCATTGCATACTAACCTTATTTCTTTGTTTTGTAGGTTTTTTTTTTATGTTTCTCACTTTGTTGTGGTTTCAGGAAACATTGCTCGTAGAAGAGTCTTCCCCATCATCAGAGTTCACCGGTATCCGACAAGAAACAACCTTTCGGGCTTACAAATGGACCAGGTTCAGCAAGATCTGACCGACGTGAGAACCCATATGGCCAATGAAAGGACTGAGATGAGGGCCCAAATGAACCAGTTCATGGCAGTGATGACTGGGTTGGCCCAAAGCCAAGAAAGACTGAGAGAGTTGGTCGAGCGGCAAACTCCCAAAGAAAACCACCCAGGTACAGGGGGTACCAGTAACAATGATCATGTACAACCTCGTACTGATCCTCCAGAGTTTAGACCACATCTTAACCCAGACATTAATGCCATAAGGAACACCCAGGGTAACACTGGAGGGCGTGGCTTGCAGGAGGAGCCTCAGGAAGAATAATTTACTGTAGTTGGGGCAGGAGATGAAGTCTACGATCGTCGGCTGGACGAGATAGCAGAGAAGTTGAGGTCTGTGGAGTCTCAAAACTCCTTAGGCTTTGATGTTATAGACATGGGGCTAGTGGAGGGGGTTAGAATTCCTCACAAGTTCAAACCTCCCTACTTTGAAAGATACAATGGTACATCCTGCCCTCGCACCCATCTCCAATCTTTCCTGGGAAGATTAAAAGCCTACACCATGGATGAAAAGCTATGGATGTTCTATTTTGAGGATAGCTTGACAGGGGCATCTCGTGAGTGGTACTCTCATTTGACCAGGGCCACAGTAAGAAATTGCAAAGATTTGGCCGAGGCTTTTATTCGCCAATATCAATACAATCTGGACATGGCTCCTAACAGAACCCTTCTAATGGGAATGTCACAGTCTTCCAGGGAAAGCTTTAGAGAGTATGCTCAAATATGGAGGCAATTAGCTGCTGCCATTCAACCTCCAATGTCAGAAAGGGAAATGGCTGATATGTTTATGAACACCCTCCAGGGGACGTACATTGATAGGTTGGCTGCTTTTTCCTACACTAGCTTCGCTGATGTGGTCATAGCTGGAGAAAGAATTGAAAGCTTATTGAAAATGGGAAAGATTTTTGATAACGGTGCCAGTTCAAGCAGTACAAGGAAACCATTTGCAGGGCCTCGCAGGTCGGGCGAAACAAACTCCGTACACATGGGTAGAGGAAGACCCTAGTATCTGCCGAGATCAATTGTCGCTGTCACTATTCCTACTCCACCTCCTCAATACACTTAACAACCACAATATTTTCCTCAACAGCAACAGTTTCCTCAACAAAGGTCTTATAACAACAACAACAACAACAACAACCAGTAGCAGCGTCCTTTCCAGCAAAGGCCATCTCAAGTCAACAGGGTAATTGACCCTATACCAATGCCATATGCCACTTTGTTGCCACAACTCCTGAAGCTTAATCTTGTCGAGTTAAGGACTTTGGCTCCACCAGATCCTCAGAACCTTCCGAGAAATTACGACGTCAATTCCGGATGTGCTTTTCATTCTAATGCACCTGGCCACACCACAGAAAAGTGCAGAGCTTTGCACATGAAGGTCCAGGATCTGGTTGATTCAAAGGCCCTAAATTTTGCACCACCTCCTAATGTCACGAAGAATCCTATGCCCAGTCATGGTGGGCCTAGGATAAATGAAATTGAGGAGGGCCAACCCATGAATTTAATAGAAGATACTGCAAGCATTCAAACACCTCTGGCAGAGGTTAAAGCTCAGGTTTTAAAATACCAGGTGTTTCCAGGTTGTGAGGCCTGTTGTGAATCTTGCAAAGTTTCCGTCAATGGGTGTGCAAGCTTGAGAAGTGGAATCAATGGCCTGATCATAGAAGGTATCCTACAAATAACAACAACAGCTTCTACAACATTAGCAACTCCTTTTACAACAACAAATATTTCTCCTACAACTTCAAAGACAATTTTTCCAACGGACTCGTCTACAAAATCAACAACCACCTCTTCCATCACTTCAACAAACGCTAGTTTAATCGCATCCGCTTCTACAAGTACAACAACCATTAACAACGACTTCTCCACAGTCACCATATATTACGACCCTGCAACGGTCTCTGATTCCAACAACTTTCAGCAACAATCTCAGCAACAATCTCAACAACAATCTCAGCAACAGTTTCAGCAACAACCCAGCTCCAGTCAATCACTACCACCATCAATCAGAAGTCCCATTACCATATTTTATGATCCACAAACAATAACGGTTCCTACCTTTGCTGCAGTCAGTCCAGTCACCATCACGGTGTCGGGGCCCATTCCATACGAAAAAGACAATGATGTACCATGGCACTATGATTTCAGACCTTTACTGCAAAGGAGAGAGAGTCCTTCTTGATTCTTCAGTTCATACACCACAAGTAGATAATGTCGGGGGAGGCGGAGGCTTCACCCGAAGCGGACGCCTCTTCGTGTCATAAGTTCCAAGAATTAATATTGAGGCAGAGGCTGCTGCCAAAGCCAAAGGTAAAAATGTGGTGCCAGAAGAGCCAACTTTGAAAGAGGCCCATAAAACATCCTTTGATCAATATGTGGATAAATTTATGAGGATAATCAAGAGAAGCGAATACAAGGTTATGGATCAGCTCCACCAGACTCCTTCTAAGATCTCCATCCTATCCTTGCTATTATGTTCCGAAGCTCATCGGGACGCATTACTTAAAGTCTTGCACGCAGCCTACGTGCCGGAGGAGATCACGGTAAATTAGCTTGAGACAGTGGTGTCTAATGTTAACACTAGCCATGGGCTAGACTTCACCAACGCTGATTTGACCACGGAAGGTCGTCATCACAACAAAGCTTTACACATCACCCTGGAGTGTAAAGGGCTTGTGTTTTCACATGTTCTTGTTGACACTGTGTCTTCACTCAATGTATTGCCAAAGAAAGCTCTTGTCAAACTTGAATATGATGGTATAGCTCTCCGACCAAGCAATCTGGTGGTTAGAGCTTTTAATGGTTCCAAGAGGTCTATTCTTGGAGAGGTGGAGCTCCATGTGATAATTGGCCCGCTGGTCTTTCAAACTACTTTCTACGTGATGGACATTCAGCCGGCCTACAGTTGTTTGTTGGGTCGACCATGGATTCACGCCGCTGGCGCAGTTACGTCGACCATTCACCATAAATTGAAATATGAGTGGGAAGGGAATATTATCACAATATGTGGTGAAGAGGATATTTTCGTTAGCCATCTGGCTACCTACAAATACATTGAGATGGATGGTGAAATCCATGAAACCATGAGCCAATGGTTCGAAGCACTGAACATCAATGAGGCGACAACTGAAGTATTTGTTGCATCCTAGGAGGATAGGATGGGTACTTCAATTATCTCCTATCAACAAGCTCGGAAGGTTGTTGAAGATGGAAGCGCCCGAGGCTGGGGCAAGCTGCTACCGGTGGAGAAGAAAGAGGACAGATTCGGTTTGGGTTACAAACCATTCCGACAAGATCAAACAGAGGCTGCTAAGGAGCCCAAGTTCATCAGTGGGGGATGCTCACCCCAAATGTTGTCAATAACGTGGAAGACGAGGTGGAAAGCAACCTCAACCTGGAGAGCTGGATTCGTCCAAGGATCCCGGGTCACCAAGTCCTTAACTGGTCTTCCCAGGAAATTATAAGGGTTACTCCTGCAGAGTAATTATTATTTCCTGCTTTTTTATCAGCATGCATCAAGTCCTGCATCTTGCCCAAGGTGTCAGGACTCATTTTGTAATAGGGCCATATTTTTAATTTTGTGCAAATGGAATATCAATGAATATCGGACACCTTTTGCAAACAATTTTTCTCTTTCGCTCACTGTCTTTTCATTTTTGTTATTTTTCGCACAAAACAATAAAATGACAATGTTTTCAAAATAAATAACTTCATTTTCTGAACAAAGATTAAAATTGATCACTAAAACGAACAAATCTCAACCCTTGCAGAGATTATCCTCCAGATTGCACCGACAACAACACTGTTATGACCTTGTATGACTTCGACAATCCAATTAATCAAGCAGATGAAGGGGTTGATGAAGACTATGAGTTGCCTGAAGAGTTAGCTAGGTTGTTGAGGCAAGAAGAGAAAGTGATTACTCCTCATCAGGAGGAAATTGAAACCGTTAATCTTGGTACCGAGGAAGATTTGAAAGAAGTGAAGATTGGGGCCAGTCTGCAAGCTCCAATAAAGGAACAACTTATCGGTATGCTTCGAGAATACATCGACGTCTTTGCTTGGTCCTATCAAGACATGCCAGGTCTAGATACGGATATTGTCATGCACAGGCTACCCTTGAAAGAAGATTGTCCTCCAGTCAAACATAAGTTGCGTCGCACTTGCCCAGACATGGCCATGAAGATTAAGGGAGAAGTACAAAAGTAGTGGGACGCCGGTTTCCTTGCTGTAACTAGTTACCCGCTGTGGGTTGCTAACATTGTACCCGTGCCTAAAAAGGATGGCAAGGTGCGTATGTGTGTGGATTATCGGGACCTGAACAGAGCTAGCCCGAAGGACGACTTCCCATTACCTCACATTGATGTATTGGTGGACAACACAACTCAGTTCTCGGTATTTTCTTTCATGGACGGATTTTCTGGATACAATCATATCAAGATGTCACTCGAGGACATGGAGAAAACAACCTTAATCACACCTTGGGGCACATTTTGTTACAAGGTAATGTCGTTTGGATAGAAGAATGTCGGTGCAACTTATCAACGGGCTATGGTAACATTATTCCACGATATGATCCACAAAGAAATTGAATGTTATGTGGATGATATGATTGCCAAGTCCCTTACTGAAGAAAATCATCTGGTAAATCTGCTGAAGTTGTTCAAGTGTCTGAGAAAATATCAGTTGAAGTTAAACCCCAACAAATGCACATTCGGGGTACGTTCCGGTAAACTGCTGGGATTTATCGTAAGTGAAAAAGGAATTGAGGTTGATCCCGACAAAGTCAAAGCTATTCAGGAAATGCCTGCACCTAGGACTGAAAAAGAAGTACGAGGGTTCTTAGGTAGATTGAACTACATCTCAAGGTTCATATCTCACCTCACAGCAACTTGTGAACCCCTGTTCAAGCTATTAAGAAAAGAACAGACAGTCAGGTGGAACGACGATTGTCAGAAAGCTTTTGACAAGATCAAGGAGTACCTACAAGAGCCTCCAATTCTCATGCCTCCGATTGAAGGAAGACCTCTGATAATGTACCTGACAGTATTAGAAGGGTCAATGGGGTGTGTGTTGGGCCAGCATGACGAGTCTGGTCGAAAAGAGTATGCAATATACTACCTAAGCAAAAAGTTTACCGACTGTGAACAACGTTATTCACTGCTCGAGAAAACTTGTTGTGCTTTAGCGTGGGCTGCTCGCCGACTAAGACAGTATATGCTGACTCACACTATTTTGTTGATCTAAAAAATGGACCCCGTCAAGTACATATTTGAGAAGCCAACACTTACCGGAAGGGTTGCAAGGTGGCAAATGATTCTGACAGAGTATGACATTCAGTACACATCTCAAAAAGCCATCAAGGGCAGTATACTGTCTGACTATCTGGCTGAACAACCCATTGATGATTACCAGCCCATGAGATTTGACTTCCCAGATGAAGACATCATGTACTTAAAAGCAAAAGATTGTGAAGAGCCAGTTCACACTGAGGGGCCCGATCCTGAAGAAGAATGGACTATGATGTTTGACGGTGCTGTCAATATGAATGGTCGTGGAGTTGGTGCAGTGCTCATTACACCTAAAGGAGTTCATATGCCTTTCTCGGCAAAAATCACCTTTGCCTGCACTAACAACGAAGCTGAATACGAAGCATGTATCATGGGTCTTGAAGAAGCCATTGACCTCAGGATCAAAACTTTGAATGTATTCGGAGATTCAGCTTTGGTAATCAATCAGACCAACGACAAATGGTACACTCACCAGGAGCATCTGATTCCATACCGTGACTATACGAGGAGATTATTGACTTTATTCACAACAGTCAAACTTGAATACATCCCTCAAGATGAGAATCAGTTTGCAGACATTTTGGCTACCATTTCCTCCATGATCAAAGTTCAAGCTGCCAATTATATGCCTCGGATTTTGGTATCCAGATTAGACCGACCGACATATGTGTTCTCTGTGGACATTGCTAGTGATGACAAACCTTGGTTCCATGACATCAAATGCTTATTAGAGAATCAGAAGTACCCACCTAGGGCATCATCCAATAATAAGAAGACATTAAGAAGGCTGGCCGATAGCTTCTTCCTCAATGCTGATGGTTCATTATACAAGCGAAACTTCGACATGGTCTTGCTCAGATGTGTTGACAAGAAGGAAGCAGACCTACTAATGCACGAGCTGCACGAAGGTTCTTTCGGTACTGTCGCTCCCGACAAATGAAACTGGATCATATGAAGGTACAGACGCGAACGGTCGGCGAGAGGGACAATGAGAACACACAGCCGTGAACTCACTGGAGATGAAAAGAGTCGCCAGCTAGGCATTTTTATCCCGGAGGAAAGGTAATGCTGCGTAGACCTAGAAAGAGATGGATAAGACGGTTGCGAACCAGAGAGACTGAGAAAGGGGGTTGGTTACAACCTGGGAAGGTATTAGCACCCAGATTGTCCGCCGTACTCGACGGGATCCACGCTTAAAAGATTTGTGTTTTAAAGGGGTAGTGTCAGTGCAATCTGTGTATAAAATAGCTGGAAAAAGATGTACAGGTGTCAGTGTATGAGAAGTGAAGTGTGATATATATACAGTGTCAGTGTGAAACCAGGAATGAAATGCTCATGATAATGAGGCTAAAAGAAATGAGCTGGAAGGAGGGGGAATGTACAGAGGCTTTTGTTCGATAACTGTTAAGTTATGCCTACGTATCCTCTCGTGCAATGAGGAAGTCAGAACACCGTAGTTCGACCCAAAGAGACTGAAAGATGAATTGACTTGTGAACTGCTTACTTGCCTATGCTCAAGTGTATGACCTGTCTGGCTCAGGTGCAAACTGTCTTGCATTAGACGGAAGAAGCAAGTTCTCGTTTGTGAGTGAAGGTGATGAGAAAAGAATCCCGAAGGAGACGATTATTGTTTGTTTTTGAGTTTTCAGTCTTTTATTGCTTTTTGGATTTTGTCATAAGTTAATGAGCTTAAGCCTAAACCAATGGGTTAGTAAACTCATCACATCTTCCCTCTGATTAGGGGTAATGAGAATACCTTAAGTGTGAAGTCAGATTCTCACACTTAATCACCTTTGATGTAGGATTAAGATCATTAACCTACTTGTGATTATTTAGATGTTTTTGTTGTTTTTGTTTAGTGTTGAGTAATGAGATTAAGCCATAATCAAGGATTAAACAGACCCATTACACTATCCTAAAAGAAGGATAATAGATGAGAGTGTTTAAGCTGAGGAAGGCTCCTCAACTTAATCCATGATTAGGGATTAAACCCATGACAAAACAAGCCTTTATTAAGTGGATTTTTAGATTAATGGTATGATGATGAAGTGAATTTTATGATTTGTAAGACAACTTGAGGGGGACTTGTCCATTAACACTAGGGTTAGTCCTTCTTAACCAATTAAGGAAGAATTAGAACCCTAATGCAAGGCCCAAGTTACAAGTGTGATGTCTTGATGATTATTATGTGAATTGATTAAGGGATTTAAACACAATAAGGATTTAATACTTAGGATTAAAGTTATACACTCCATCCTAAGAGAAGGATGCAGGCATAAGCTTAATCACAAAGTCTTAAAACCTTTATGGTTTAGTCCCTGATTGTGAGATGAGAGGAGAATACTCAAAGAAAGACTCAAAGGTAAAACTAAGAGGGGAGACTAATCAAAACCCTAATTCATTATCATGCTTGGTTGGTCCTAAGGCTTGTGAGGTTTTCAAGAACAATCTTCAAAGGAGCCACCAGGAAGCAGATGAACAAGATCAAGAGAAGCAAAGTGACTTGCTTCATTCAAGAAGTCAAGTCACTTGAAGAAAGAAAGTGGGAGGAACAAGAATGAGCAAGCTCAATCTCAAACACATGTAGAAATGCAGCAATGGATGCAAGAGAGATGAAAAGAAAAGTTATGAGAAGTGAAGGCAAATCCACTTCCCAAATTTACTTACCACCTGAAATGTTAGAAGGAAATGCAATGCAATACAAGATGAGATGAAATGGTATGATGCTAGGCAAAACCAGAAGCATGTTGATGATGATTATGATGTTATGAGATGCTGCAAACATGAGGCAAGACATGGAAATGATCATACAAGCTTATGAATGCATATGATGCAAGTTAAGGAGCATGAACAAACATGGAATGTTATGAAGCATACAAGGCAAATGACATGGCAAATATGCAATGCAATGATCAAACATGCCTTCTACATGTCTTAAGATGTCAAATGAATCATAAGAATGCACAAAATGCAAAGACAAGTCATGTTATGCAAGGAAATGCAAGAGGGATGCAAATGAAAGCCCAAATTAGGGTTTATGGATCAAACATCAAACACAAACCAAAAACAGAAGTAAAACCCTAAAGTAAAAATGGAAAATGGTACCCAAAGAAACCCTAGACCTATAATGAACCACTGCCCAAAGGGGAGCTCTCAACTCTCAACCAAACTCAAGATATGAATTTTCTAAGTTATTAGGGGTTTTTTAGGGTTCTTAACAAGAAAATCATCAAACAAATTGAAATTGAAAGATCAAATCAAGGCCATTTTATCCTAGAAACTACATGCAAAATGGAAAACAATGCAAGAAGAATCAATGTCTCAAACTTCACCAATAGGCAGAAATGAATTTTTGAATCCATGATCAAAATAATGCATAAAAAATGATTTAATTCAATGAAAAATTCTTAAAATGCATCAAGATCAAAAAGAAATTTGGTTTGAAGGTTGGACAATGTTTCTAAATGCCTTAGAACATTTCATGAATTTTTTTGTAATTTTTAAATACCTAAAAGTATTTTTAATTAATTAATTCCCATTAATCAATTAAAAATAATCTTTTAAATATTTAAAAAATACTTTTTTAATGATAAAAAATAAAATAAAAATATTTTTGGGTCTTAAAAATTAATAAAACTTTAAAGAAAAAGTTTCATAATTTTTAAGAATTTTTAACTATTTTAAAATAAATATACAAATTTAATGAAATAAAATGAATAAAAAAACAAATAAAATGAAAGTCAGAGGGATGGAGGGCCAGGATGAGCCTAGGATTCAAAGGTGTTGACTGGCGCGTGAATGGATGGTGGGGATGCAATCTGGCCAGATTAAATTAATTATGAATTAATTAATGTTAACCAAATGGATTAGGGCAAATGAAGTGATCCTGACCACTCACTGGCGCGCGGGAAACAAAGATCAAGGGCCCAAGTTTAAAGTTGCTAATTAATGACACTTAAACCCTAATTACACTCAGGCGACCGGAGATGAGCTCCGGTCGTCTTCTCCGGCCATACCAAAACCCTAGCTCCTTATCCAGGCCACCCCATGTCAAATTGACTGCCCAGAAACACTCCCCACACTTCCTACAACCCAAATCCATGATCAAACACCATTTTACCAACAAGAACAGCTTGAATCGAAACCAAACAAAAATGGGGCCAAACTTTCAGACACTCACAAAATGCTCATTTTCCCACCATTTTAGATTCTAAACACATCACAGTGATCCTCAGAGCATGTACTTTCAATTTGTAACAAAAGAAACAAGCTTTAAAAAGTTTGAAGTTTGAGACTACCTGAGGTGAAGAACTGTGAATGTGAGCTCTTTTGGCCTTGCTTTGATGCAGAACAACTCCCCTGAACCCCTTGAAGCTAATGGAAAGCCTGGAATGAGCTTAGGCAAGCTGCTTTGAGAGATTCACTTCTGGTGTAGCAGGAAATGCACTTTGTGTACAGGTTGTTTCAGTTCAAAGTAAAGGGTGGTTATGACTCCTTGGGGTATGCTTGACTTGTTGGTGGAGAAAGATGAAGTGTTTGATGGCTGGATAGTGAGATTCGAAGAGAACTGGTTCTGAGGGTGAAGAATGGTGAAGCTCAGGTCAGGCTTGTTTCAGGCTTGAGCTTTGGTGGTCTTTTGTCTATGAAGTGTGTTGAGTTGGATGATGAAGAAAGCTTGAGTGTTTGCAAGCTGTCTAGAGGAATTCGAAGGCTTTTGCAATGTGAAGGGATTTTGTGAATGTGTGGAATGTATGTGTTTCAGCCTTGCCTAGGGTTATGTCTTGCTTGCAAATTGATAACATAACTCTCTCTCATTGGTCAGATGATTGGACACATGCTTTATTGATTGGTAAGTCAACTTTTGCAAAATATCCACCTTTTGTGTAAGTGAAGCATGGCTCATGGCCTAGGCAAGTACAATGTTGGTTCTGGTGCAGCATGGTGTGGGAGGGGCCTAGCAAAGTTCAGCACTCAAGGCTGCAAGTTGGTGAAGGCATGATCATAAGTTTTGCAACTTGTGACATTTTGGTTCACATGTGACTTCTTTGCCTAACCAAACATAAAACCATGGCATTCTTAGTTCAAATCTGATTTTTAGGACTTAGAGAATGTTTATGCAATGGTTTGAGATGAATTAGAGGCTGCAATGTGCATTGGTTCAAGACTTTGCAAAATTTCCATTTGAAGCATGCCTTAGAAATTAATGATTTTTGCCAACTTTGCATTGCCATAACTTTTGATCCAAGAAGAGTTTGATCATGTTCTTGTACTTTTTGAAAAGGGAAAGATGAGATCTACAACTTTCATGACCAAAGTTTTTCCATTTGAAGCCTTTTTGGATCAAGAATCAAGGCTTGAAAAATGACCTAAAATGATGCATTCTTGAAAAGTCAACTATGCCCAAAAAGTCAACATTTGCAAAAACCCTAAATTCTTGATTTCTATGAACTTCAACCTTCTTCCATGATCAAATAAAGATCATATACACTCAAAATGATGAAGATCACCCATTGGTTGGGTCATTGGGGGCCTCAGATGCCCTGATTTTGCACTGACTTGTCTGAAAAGTCAACTCTTGATCAGATGACTTCCCCATGGAATTTCTTCATGAAAATTGATATGCATACTCCCTATACCATATAGAGACCAATGGAAATAAGAATGGCCAAAAAATTTGGGGTTATGGCCTCTGAAACCAAAACCCTAATTTTCAGTCAACTGTGCAGTTCAACCTGGCTCTGCATCCACTCAAACCCTAGCTCTTGTGATTCCTCTGCATTTTTGACTTTGAGGAGATAGAATATGATGTAAGAACACACATGGATCCCTTTGAGTTGATTGGTGCCCTTTGGAATGGCTCAAGAGGCTCTGGGATTGCTCAGATCACAAACCCCTAGGTGCAGATGACTTAGAAGCAATGCAATGAATCAAAAATGAGATGTGAGATGATATGATTGTGTTTATGCATATGAGAATGATCACAAGCCATGGTGTGAATGGGTGAGGGCAAATTTGGGGTGTTTACATCTGCCCCTATTCAAACATGAGTTAGCTGTGCAGGGTGTAAGCGACGGCTTAACAGGCAAACAAGATAACTTGTGGTTGAATACCAAAGACAGTCCAAAATTTGCACTCACAGAATGAAGAAGAAAAGGGATATAGATTGTAAAGGAAAATAAAGTATATTGTAAAGTATGGGCGACGGAGGACGACCGTCGAGCAGAGGACGACTGCTGGGTAAGGAGCAATGACGGGGACGGCCGACCTGCTGGGAAAAGTGTGTGAAGCGATGACGGGGACGGCCGACATGCTGGGGATAAAAGGTAGAGCTAAGACGGGGACGGCCGACTAGCTGGAAAGAGTAAGATATTATGATGGGGACGGCCATCAAGATAAAGCTGTAAAATTTTTCTGGGGATCGAATGAAACATGACGGGGACGGCCATCAAGTTCATAAAGCAAAGCAACCAACGATGGGGACGGCCATCGGGCTAAAAAGGAGAAGGGACCACGACGGGGACGGCCATCGGGTTAAAGAATAAATGAAATAAACAGTTGATGGGGTACGGCCATCAAAGGTGAAGGACGATCACCTAGCAGGGGACGGCTGCTCTGTTGGAGATAAAAGAAATATGATGGGGACGGCCATCAAAGGTGGAGGACGACCACCTGGCAGGGTAAGGCTGCCGAAAATATCGACGATGGGGACGGCCATCGGATAGAAAAGGTCAACGATGGGGACGGCCATCGGGCGAGCATGATGGAGGACGACCATCAAGAATTGGAGGACGACCACTCAGCAGGGGACGGCTGCTCTCGAGGTTTGTCATGACATAGGACGAATGTCAGATAACCAAAATCAACAATGGGGATGGCCATTGGATAAAGTGATGAAGGACGATCATCAAAAGGTGGAGGACGACCACCTAGCAGGGGACGGCTGCTAAAATCAACGATGGGGACGGCCATCGGATGAGCATGATGGAGGACGACCATCAAGAAGTGGAGGACGACCACTCAGCAGGGTACGGCTGCTCTCAAAGGTATCATAACATAGGACGAGTGTTAGATAAAAAGAAAATTTGTTGGCGATCTACTGGGGATAATGTAAACACGGACGAGTGTTTATAACCAAGAAAGGAAAGGTATAAGTGTTTGGGTATTGTGTATAGATTAAAGATGCGGACGAGCATCCTTAAGACTATGATACGGACGAGTATCATGTAGAAACAAACTGACACATGTTCAGAGATGATGATACGGGCGAGTATCAACTGGTTAACAAAGAACACAGACGAGTGTTGCATCTGAAAGGACTCTTCTGGGGAATAGTAGACACGGACGAGTATCTATACTCAAGAAGACATAAGTGTTTGACACGGTGTATGGATTAAAGATGCGGACGAGCATCCCTAAGACTATGATACGGACGAGTATCATGTAGAAACAAACACTAGACGCAATGTTCTGAGATGATGGTACGGACGAGTACCAACTGGTTAACAAAGAACAAGGACTACTGCCGAATCTGTGGGGTTATGAGTGATGATGTATACAAGATACGGACGAGTATCTGTATAAGCGTACCATGAGTAGTGAGTATTGTATTGTATAGATGAGTGTTTTAACTGCTGGGGAGAGTGACACGGACGAGTGTCAAGAGAGAAAAGTATAATATTAACAAGTGTGTGGGTTGATGAAAGTGTACGCGACTGCGCTGGGGATATGACACGGACGGGTGTCAAAAAGGGTGCATATACAAGTACATGTGAGTGCAAAGAGGACCTCTTTGGCTTTCTGCTGGGATATGACACGGACGGGTGTCAGGACGTATCTGTAATGAGGGTGATTTGTTTGTAAAGGGTGTTCAGGCGACTTTACTGGGGAAAGATGGCACGGACGGGTGCCAAAATGAATATATACTGGTGTTTGTGATTTGTGAGGCAGCTGCTTTTGCTGGGACTCTGGTGGGGACTCCGGGGGAAAGTAATCTATATTCTGACGAATGGTCACTAGTCACAAGCGTTCAATTCACAACATGACTTATGATTATGCTATGTATTTGATTTTTGCCGTAATGCTCCGTATTAGACGGAATGCTACGCTCTGAGGGTGAATATGATGTGAATGCTATGATTATGCAAAGAGGCGTAGATTCGGGACTCGAATCCCGTTGCTGCGAAGATCTCTGGTCGATCTGCTTGAAATGGACATCCCAGCTGGGTATGAGATCACTGGTAGATCTAATGATGTATCTGTTTGGGGATATAGGTCGCTGATTGACATAACCTTGTAAATGAGAGACCCAACTGGGGTTTGTAGAAGCTTTCTTCACTCTGTTGTGATCTTCATGCATTACTCTTCTGGATAGAGGCTGGAACTCTGTGGGAAGATGGTTCCCTGACTTCTGTATTCAACTGAGGATGACATGGCAACTCGGCTGGGGAAGTGAGAGGCAACTCAGCTGGGGAGAGCAACAAGAGGCAACTCAGCTGGGGATATAGCATTTCCGATGCTGAGATTGAGTGCATGTCGATTTGGCAACTTTGCTGGGGAAGTGGGCACCTTCCAGTGCCACGTGGAAGATAGACCGAGTTGATAATGATTCAGCAACTTGCTAAGACGTAACTTGCATGCCCCAGGTTGCGTTCTGGATACCTGCAATCCTGCAAAGGTAAGGAAACGTACAAAAGGTCCCGAGGTATCCCTTACTGGATTCCGTCATAGGAGTTAAGTACTTTCGAGAATAATCACATTCCCTGTAAGCATGTGTTTTGTTTTTAGAGAAAGGCATCTGTACTTATGCAATTGTATTTTTAGAGATATCAGACAACTCCTTGCAAAACGTAAATGTAAAAACGAGACATGACTGAGAATCTGATTTTATTAATTCATGTGCCCTGAATTGGCAAGATACAGTCAAAGAAACATATCTCCTGAAATGAGGAGATTGTTACAAATTGAGAAATAAAGTGCTGGCGGTGTTGACGACGCTTTCAAGGAGCTTCCTCTTCTGCTATGACTCGTATGACAATGACGTTCTTCTCGTCTTGCTTTCTGGAGAGAGTTGATTCTGATTGAAGCTTGATCCTTTGGAAGCTTACCAAGTTGTAGGTGATACAGACGAACTCAGAATGCAGTTGTTCGCTTATTCCCTTATTTTGCATGGATCGCCCTTTCGGGTTTTCAATCCATCGGGATACCCATTTTTGCCTGAGCTGTCCAATGCGGCTTTTCAACTCAGCGGGTGTACATTTTTTTGTTTATTTTCCCTTACTTTTGCCCGAGTTTTTTTTATTCTGTTTTTGACTCGCCGGGATGCCCTATTTTTGCCTGGACTTACATTCTGTTTTTATGTCCAGCGGGTCATTTTATGCGAAGTATTTTTTAACTGCATCTGAATTCACAGGGGACGGGAAATCTTCACCATCCATGGTGCTGAGCATCAGTGCTCCACCAGAGAAAACTTTCTTTACAACAAATGGTCCTTCATAATTTGGAGTCCATTTGCCCCTGTGGTCTGTATGAGGAGGGAGGATTCTTTTCAGCACAAGATCTCCTACTTGGTACTCTCGGTGCCTGACTTTCTGATCGAAGGCTTTCTTCATTCTCTTCTGATATAACTGCCCATGGCAGATTGCAGCCAATCTTTTCTCTTCGATCAGACTCAGTTGTTCGTATCGGGACCGAACCCATTCTGCTTCACTCAGTTTAACATCCATTAACACCCGCAGAGAGGGTAGTTCAACTTCAACAGGTAGGACTGCTTCCATACCATATACAAGCTGATACGGTGTTGCCCCAGTGGATGTTCTGATTGATGTGCGGTACCCATGCAAGGCAAACGGTAGCATTTCATGCCAGTCCTTGTATGTGACTACCATCTTCTGCACAATCTTCTTGATATTCTTATTTGCTGCCTCAACAGCGCCGTTCATCTTTGGCCTGTAAGGAGAAGAATTGTGATGTTGGATCTTGAAGTCCCGGCACAGCTCTGCCATCATTTTGTTGTTTAAATTGGAACCATTATCAGTAATGATTCGCTCGGGCACTCCATACCGACAGATGATATCTCTCTTCAGAAATCGGGCTACCACTTGTCTTGTAACATTTGCATATGAGGCTGCTTCAACCCACTTGGTGAAATAGTCAATGGCAACCAGGATGAATCTGTGGCCGTTTGAAGCAGTCGGCTCAATCTTGCCAATCATGTCAATACCCCACATAGCAAAGGGCCATGGTGAAGACATGATGTTCAAAGGATTGGGAGGCACATGCACCTTATCTGCGTAGATCTGGCATTTATGGCATTTTCTGGCGTAAGCACAACAGTCTGCATCCATCGTGATCCAGTAATAGCCTGATCTTAACAACTTCTTAGCCATGGCATGCCCTCCAGCATGGGTACCAAAAGATCCTTCGTGCACTTCATGCATCAGCAAATCTGCTTCCGTCCTGTCAACACATCTGAGGAGTACCATGTCAAAGTTCCTCTTGTACAAAGACCCATCAGCGTTCAGAAAGAAACTACCAGCAAGCCTTCTCAAAGTCTTCTTATCATTGGAAGATGCCCCAGGTGGGTATGTCTGATCCTCCAAGAAGCACTTAATGTCGTGGAACCAAGGCTTATCATCTTTTACAACATCTGCTGCAAATACATATGCTGGTCTATCAAGTCTAGACACTGAAATCTGGGGTACAAAGTTAGCCGTTTGAACTTTGATCATGGATGAAATGGTAGCAAGAGCATCTGCAAACTGATTCTCGTCTCGAGGGATATACTCAAGCTTGACTGTTGTGAAGAAAGTCAATAACCTCCTTGTATAATCCCTGTAAGGTATCAGATGATCCTGGTGGGTGTACCATTTTCCGTTGGTTTGATTGACTACCAAAGCTGAATCTCCGAATACGGTCAATGTCTTGATTCTGAGGTCAATGGCTTCCTCAAGACCCATAATGCAAGCTTCGTACTCAGCTTCGTTGTTAGTGCAGTTGAAAGTGAGTTTTGCCGAGAAAGGCATGTGAACTCCTTTGGGTGTAATGAGTACTGCACCAACACCACGACCATTCATATTAACAGCCCCGTCAAACATCATAGTCCATTCTTCTTCCGGGTCGGGCCCTTCAGTGTGAACAGGCTCTTCATGATCTTTTGCTTTAATGAACATGATGTCTTCATCAGGGAAGTCAAATCCCATAGGCTGGTAGTCATCAATGGGTTGCTCAGCAAGATATTCAGATAGTACACTGCCCTTGATGGCTTTCTGAGAAGTGTACTGTATGTCGTATTCTGTGAGAATCATCTGCCATCTTGCAACCCGTCCGGTAAGAGCTGGCTTCTCGAAAATGTACTTAACTGGATCCATTTTTGAGATTAATAAGGTAGTGTGGGTCAACATATATTGTCTCAGTCGGCGAGCAGCCCACGCTAAAGCACAGCAAGTTTTCTCGAGCAGTGAATAACGCTGTTCACAGTCGGTAAACTTTTTGCTTAGGTAGTATATTGCATACTCTTTTCGACCAGACTCGTCATGCTGGCCCAACACACACCCCATTGACTCTTCTAATACTGTCAAGTACATGATCAGAGGTCTTCCTTCAACTGGAGGCATAAGGATTGGAGGTTCTTGTAAGTATTCTTTGATCTTGTCAAAAGCCTTCTGACAGTCTTCGTTCCACCTGACCGTTTGTTCCTTTCTTAGCAGCTTGAACAAGGGTTCACAGGTTGCTGTAAGGTGAGATATGAACCGCGAAATATAGTTCAATCGACCTAAGAACCCTCGAACTTCTTTCTCAGTTTTCGGTGCAGGCATTTCTTGAATAGCTTTGACTTTATCAGGGTCAACTTCAATCCCTTTCTCGCTTACAATAAAGCCCAGCAGCTTACCGGATCGCACCCCGAATGTGCATTTGTTGGGGTTCAGCTTTAGTTGGTACTTCCTCAGGCGCTTGAACAACTTCAGCAGATTTACCAGGTGATCTTCCTCTGTAAGGGACTTGGCGATCATATCATCCACATAACATTCTATTTCTTTGTGGATCATATCGTGGAATAATGTCACCATAGCCCGTTGGTATGTTGCACCAGCATTCTTCAGTCCGAATGGCATCACTTTGTAACAGAACGTGCCCCAAGGTGTAATGAATGTTGTCTTCTCCATGTCTTCAGGTGACATCTTGATCTGATTATATCCTGAAAATCCATCCATGAAGGAGAATACCGAGAACTGAGCCGTGTTATCCACCAATACATCAATGTGAGGTAATGGGAAGTCATCCTTCGGGCTGGCTCTGTTCAGATCCCGGTAGTCAACACACATTCTTACTTTGCCGTCCTTCTTAGGCACAGGTACTATGTTAGCAACCCACGGCGGATAGCTAGTCACAGCAAGGAACCCGGCGTCCCATTGCTTTTGTACCTCTTCCTTGATTTTCATAGCCATGTCTGGGCGAGTTCGGCGCAACTTCTGTTTAACTGGCGGGCATTCTTCCCTCAGAGGCAGCTTGTGCACAACAATGTCGGTATCCAACCCTGGCATATCTTGATACGACCAAGCAAACACATCAACATACTCTTGAAGCAGATCTATCAGTTGTCTCTTCACTGAGTCTTGCAGGCAGGCCCCGATTTTGACTTCCTTCACGTCTTCGTCTGTGCCAAGATTAATCACTTCAACCTCTTCCTGGTGAGGAGTAATAACCTTTTCCTCTTGTCTCAATAACCTGGCTAGTTCTTCAGGAAGCTCATATTCTTCATCAACCCCTTCATCAGCTTGATTGATTGGATTGTCAAAGTCATACGATGTCATAGCCGTGCTGTTGTCGGTGCTGTCTGGAAGGCACACTCTGCAAGGGTTAAGTTTGTTCATTTTAGTGATTGATTTTAATCTTGCTTTAGAAAAAAGTGAAATGAAGTTATCATTTTGAAAACACCGCCATTTATTTTTGTACAAAAAGAAAAATGGAAAAACAGTGAGCAGAAAAGAAAAAGACTCGTTTGCAAAAAGATGTCTGATATTTCATTAATTTAATCTTGTTTGCACAAAAGTACAGATGGCCCTGATTACAAAATGAGTCTTGTCATCTTGGGCAAGATGCAAGACTTTGATGCATGCTATAAAAATACAGGAAATAATAATTACTCTGCTTGAGTAACCCTTATAATTTCCTGGGAAGACCAGTTCGAGACACTGCTCCCCGGGATCTTTGGACGAATCCAATTCTCCAGATTGCGCTCCTCTTCCAGCTCGTCTTCCAGACAGTTGATAGCATCGGGGGTGAGCATCCCCCCACTGACAAAACCAGGCTCTGCAGCAGCCTTTGCTTGATGTTGAGTTGGTCTGTAACCCAACCCAAACTTGTCCTTCTTCTCCTCCACAGCTAATACCTTGCCCCAGCCTAGGGCAGTTCCTTCCTCAACAACCTTCCGGGCTTGTTGGTAAGATGACATTGGAGCACCAGATACAGCAGATGCTTCATTCACATTCAAAGCTTCAAACCCCTGGCTCATTGTTTCATGGATCTCTCCATCCATTTCAATGTACTTATAGGTTGCCAGGTGGCTGACAAAAATGTCCTCCTCTCCACAGATAGTGACAACTTGGCCTTCCCACTCAAATTTTAACTTTTGGTGAAGAGTAGACGTTATTGCGCCGGCGGCGTGAATCCAGGGTCTACCTAACAAACAGCTGTAGGCGGGCTGAATGTCCATCACATAAAAGATAGTTTTAAAGGTCTGCGGGCCAATTGTTACGGGCAGCTCAATCTCTCCCAGAACCGATCTCTTCGAACCATCAAAGGCTCGTACTACCAGGTTGCTGGGTCTCAATGCCAATCCATCATATTCAAGCTTCACCAGAGCCTTCTTTGGTAAGACATTCAGGGAGGAACCTGTGTCCACCAGCACATGAGAAAGGACAGCTCCTTTGCATTCCACGGTTATGTGCAAGGCTTTGTTGTGATTGCGGCCATCCACTGTCAGGTCAGAATTGGTAAACCCTAGCCCATTGCTAGCAGTAACATTTCCAACCACGGTTTCCAATTGGTTGATAGTAATCTCCTCCGGCACGTAAGCTGCGTGCAGGACTTTAAGTAGTGCATTCCGATGGGCTTCGGAGCACATAAGCAGTGAGAGGATGGAGATTTTGGATGGCGTCTGGTGAAGTTGATCCACAATTTTATAATCACTCTTTTTGATGATTCGCATAAACTCATCAACTTCCTGATCGAATGGAGTCTTCAGGGCTTCATTGGTAGCTGGATCTACCTGCACCGGGCCTTTTCCTTTAGCCTTGACAGCAGCTTCTGCTTCGGCAGTAGGTCTTTGAACTTGTGAAGCAAAGAGACGTCCGCTTCGGGTGAAGCCTCCGCCTCCCCCCACATTATCTACTTGCGGTGCAGGTGTTGATGTTTCCAGAGTGATTCTTTTTCCTTCGCAATACAAGTCAGAGCCATAGTGCCAGGGGATGGCCCTATTGCTTTCATATGGTACTGGTCCAGGCACCGTGACAGTGACCGGACTGATTGCTGCTGCTGAAGGGACTGTTATTGTTTGTGGATCATAAAAGATTGTAACTGGTGCTCTGGCGGGAGCAGCACCTTCTGAATGGTAGGCAGAATTATTTTCAGGATCGTAGAATATGGTAACAGTGGAGACATCTTCATGATTGATTGCTGGTGTTGTAGGAGGTTCTGTTGGAAGGACTGATGTTGTTGTTGTCGGAGATTCGGGATGGAATGAAGCTGAAGTTGTAGCAGGAGAAACTGTTGAAAACTGATCATTTGGAAGGACAGGTGAAGTACTTGTTGATGGTGCTGATGAATTGTCGGGTACAATAGTTGCTGCAGTTGTAGGAGGTTCTGAAACCGTTGTTGATGAAGTTGCCGGATTTGTCGGAAATGATGTAGTGATCTGTAGCAGGCCACTCTGAATAAGGCTGTCAATGCCATTCCTCAGGTCCTCGCACCCATTCCATGAAATATTGCAGTAGGGACACCCTAGTTCACACCCCGGAAATATTTGGTTTTCTCGAAGTTGAGCTTTGATTTCCACCAATGGTGTCCTGATCTGATCCACACTAGTTATCAAATAAGACAGTTGGTCTTCTTCGATAGCATTAATTCGGGGACCACCATGGTTTGGCATAGGGTTTTTATTGACATTGGGCGGAGGTGCAAAATTCAGAGCCTTGGAGTCTACCAAGTCTTGTACCTTCATATGCAGAGCCCTGCATTTTTCTGTACTGTGACCAGGTGCGTTTGAATGGAAAGCACACCTAGCATTGGGGTCATAGTTTCTTGGTAGACTGTTGGGATCCGGAGGTGCCAACGTTCTTAGCTCAACTAGGTTGAGTTTCAGAAGTTGTGGCAGCAAAGCAGCATACGGCATTGGGATCGGGTCGATCACTCGGTTAGCTTGGGATGGCCTTTGTTGGAATGGCCTCTGTTGATTGTTGTTGTTGGAGTTGTTGTTGTTGAAATTTCTTGGAGGATATTGATTCTGCTGATACTGAGGTTGTTGTTGGAAGCTTTGTTGCGGAGGTTGATAGACTGGCTGAGGATGTGCCGGAGCAGGGATAGTGACTGCTGCTATTGACCTTTGAACATACTGGGGCCTACCCCTGTTGGTGTGAATGGCATTGGTCTCGCCAGTTCTTCGTGGGCCTGCAAAAGGCTTTCTTGTACTACTGGACGAGCTGGCACCGTTATCAGAGATCTTACCCATTTTTAACAGGCTTTCAATTCTTTCCCCAGCTATGACAACATCTGCGAAGCTGGTGGAAGAGAAAGCAGCCAACCTGTCAATATACGTTCCCTGAAGAGTATTCATAAACATGTCTGCCATTTCCCTTTCAGACATAGGGGGTTGAACGGCAGCAGCCAATTGCCTCCATCTCTGGGCATACTCTCTGAAGCTCTCCCTAGATGACTGTGACATTCCCATCAGGAGAGTCCTGTTGGGTGCCATGTCTAGATTATACTGATACTGTCTGATGAAGGCTTCTGCCAGGTCCTTCCAGCATCTTATAGTTGCTCTTGTCAGATGGGAATACCATTCCCTAGAAGCCCCAGTCAAGCTATCTTCGAAGTAAAACATCCAAAGTTTCTCATCCATTGTATAGGCCTTCAGCCTTCCCAGAAATGATTGTAGATGAGTCCGGGGGCATGAAGTCCCATTATACTTTTCGAAACAAGGAGGTTTGAACTTATGGGGGATCCTGACCCCGTCTACCAATCCCATGTCCATGACGTCAAACCCCAAAGAGTTTTGAGATTCCAGTGATCTCAACTTCTCAGCTATTTCTTCCAATCGTCTATCATATGTTTCCTCTCCAGCACCCATTACTGTATACTGGTCCTCCTGAGGATCTTCTTGAAGTACTCTGGCTGCTGTGGCTGTCCCTTGAATGTTGACTGGGATGTTGGCCTCTGGATGGAGATGGGGTCCAAAAACTGGGGGATTGACATGAGGTTGGACCCTCTCGTTGTTACTTGTGCCAGCAGTTCCCACATGGGGCTCCTCTTGATTCCTTCCTTCTACCAAAGTTCTGAGCCTCTCCTGGCTTTGAGCTAAGTTGTTCATCACTTCCATGAACTGGGTTATCTGGGTTCTCATCTCCAACCTGTCGTTGGCCATCTGGTTTCTGACCTCTGTAAGGTCTTGTTGCATCTGGTCCATCTGGATTCCCGGAAGGTTGTTTCTAGTTGGGTACCTGTGAGGCCTGTTGAGAGGAAATACCCGGCGGCGAGCAATAATTCCTGAACATCACAACAGAGGTTAGCAACAACAAAACAAAAACCTACAAAACAAACAAAGGGGTTAGCATGCAATGCAGTTATGCTTATTTGTTCTCAAGGTATCCGGTTTGGCCTTCAGTTTTGACCCTTCCAGACCCTTGAAGATGATGCTGTTGAAGGTGCTTTTGAAGTGACCCCAGATAGAAACCAACACAAATATATTACAAAGGTGAAATAATACAATTTGTTCATTTTTTACAACACAAGCCCTCAAAGGGGTCAAAATACATCACAAAAAGCAAAAGTACATGGAATAGGAATAACAACAAGCAAATGATCAAACTCCAAGGCCAAACTCATCCTCACGAACTTCCTTGAGAAGTGCTTCGGTCACAGGATCAGCCGGATGCTCCGTGAGACTTCTGATGAGAAGGTTTCTTGTTGCAACAGCTGCAGTCAACTTCCTGTTCTGACTTTGGTCTTTAGACCTCTTCACTCCAGCTCTGATTTCTAGCTCTGATATTTCCTTCTGGGCTGCTGCCAGGGCTTTTTCCATCTGCTCCATCTTGTCTTGAGCTCTCTTGTCTTCTAGAGTACGGACCTCAGTGATCCGGACCCACCTGGCCTGACTCTCTTTCAAATACAAGTCTGTCCTTGCTCTCTGAAACTGGGCTTCCTTACAAGCGTTCTTCAGAATCTGCTCACCAGCTTTGGACTTGTTGATATAATCTCCAGACTTCTCAATTTTAGTCAAGTGTTCCACCCTTAACTTCTCCAGTCTCTCAATCTCCCTCACACCTTCACTCCTCTCCCGGAGAGTCTTCTGCAAAGCCTGGGTTAACTTCTCACTTCTTTCCTTCAAGCTCTCAAACTCCTCCAAACTGATGGTGGCAGGGGGTGGTGCTGAAGATGACTCAGGCATGTCTTCTATGGTAAAGGGCATTCCAGAGAATTGGGCCCTAGCATGGGACCACTCATAATATTGGACCGATGCCACATTATTGCACTTACCCAGAATGGTGATTCCCTTGGTTTGGACATGATCCCAGGCCCAGGTAGCCTGCCTAACAATAGCCAAACTAATCTTGTTCTCACAGTAGAGGGTCTCCACCAAGTCTTGTTCCCTAGGAATATGAACCAGTGCATAGCCCAATTGCCTCTTGAACAGCAGAGGGTTGTAGTTGATACTTCCCTTAACTCCTATTAAGGGCACATTGGGAAAGTGCCCACAGCTGGTGATTATATCTCTGCCCTTGGTGCTTTGAGTACACCATCTGATGTCTGCTGAAGTGAGAGTAGTGAGCCTCTTAGCCCAGTTGCTTTGCTGATGAGGATTTAGAAATGCATCTGTCCTGGGTAGATGCCTGAGAAGCCAAGCATGGAATAATGGAGCACAAATCCTTACTAATCTTCCCCTCTGCTTCTCATTTCTCTGATGTATTGAGTAATAGAGATCACCCAGTAAAGTTGGCACTGGGTTCTTCAGGATGAACAAATGGATTGCATTCTTGCTAATGAATCGAGGCTCATCTGCAAACAACACAATTCCATATACACTTAAGGCCAACAGAGCACAAACAGCTTTCCACTCTCCCAAAGAGGCCTTCAGACTAGCTTGAGAAATCAGGAAGTCAAGATGAAAACCAGGGATCCCAGCTTTGGAGGTCATATGCTGCTCAATCAAAGCAGGTTCCAGGTGCAAAGCTTTTGCTATCTCTCCATTGCTGGGAAAGACCATTTCAGGGTTGAAAGGGATTTCTCTCTTGATAGGCAACCCAATCAAAGATGAGTATTCTTCCAAAAGAGGCCCTAACTGGAAGTCTTGAAAGGTGAAACATCTCAATGGGGGGTCATAGAACTGAATACAGGTATGGATCAGGCTTCTCTGAGATGGGTCGAGATCCATGACCAAGTCAAGTATATCCCCATAATGATCCCTGAACAAAGGTACGTGATCTGGAGTGATCAAGGTTTGGATCCTCCTGATGTCTGGTAAGTCTGGTTGGAAGAAATGATAGGTGATGTTGCTTTTCTTTGGAGCCATAAGTGCTGAGACTGAGTAGAGTAAGTGCTGATGAAGATGCTGAGGAGTGGGCCACTGGCTGGCTAGTACAAGTGACTGAAGTATATGGCTGACAAACTGAAGCAAGTGCTGGTGGAGATAGGTCAATGATGCAGATGGGGTCAAAACCAAAACCAGATGAAAATGGATACCCTGAAACACAAATAAGCACATGTTAATATGATGCAATGAGTATGTATGCAAAATGAAATGCAAGGGTTTGTGACTGAGCTGGATCTGATTAACTGCCTTGATATAGATCCATGTGTGTCCAAGAATTCCAGATGGAGGTCTATAAATCCGGTAACCAAGGTGGGGGGACTCAAATAAAGAGCCACATGTCCAGGGTTTAGAATCACAAGAACTATCCAACATGGAGCATTCTTAACAAAGTCAAAGTAACAGGGTATTCTGAGGTCAAGGTACCTGCAAACCTGTAAACAGCCCAACCCCCTCACAGGTGATGATCTAGAACAAGGATCCTCAGACTTGGATCAGTTATGAGAAGTGTAAACACTTCTAACCCGGAGGTACAGTGTTTACAATAACCATAACAATTCCTCCTCTAATTCACCTCAGTTTCTGAAGGTCAATACTAAAAGGTCATCCAGACTTAGCAGGCTTCCCAGATAGCCCTAGCATTGCAGGAAATCTGCAACACAGAGTTCTCAAGAAGAAACCCATATCTGAACCGTGTTTCATATTCCCGCACCAGACCGAAATGGAATGGGAAAGAATATGATTCACTCTAGCCTAGGTGTCACTCAGGTCCCAGGTATAGGACCTCAACTCTCAATGAATCACCCACCCACCAAAGCAAATAACCAGATCCAGCCAGCAGTAATGACAGTAAGGTATATACAAATGCAATAAAGAAAGCAGTAAAGCAACTGTACATAAAGCAATAAACAAAAATAAATACAAGCACAAACAAGCACATAACACCCCAGTAAACACAAACCAATCAAGCGCTAGGAGGAACCCACAAAAAGAACCAGAAGCCCTGGTTGCAATATAAGGATCCCCAGCGGAGTCGCCAAGCTGTCGCTCCCGACAAATGAAACTGGATCATATGAAGGTACAGACGCGAACGGTCGGCGAGAGGGACAATGAGAACACACAGCCGTGAACTCACTGGAGATGAAAAGAGTCGCCAGCTAGGCATTTTTATCCCGGAGGAAAGGTAATGCTGCGTAGACCTAGAAAGAGATGGATAAGACGGTTGCGAACCAGAGAGACTGAGAAAGGGGGTTGGTTACAACCTGGGAAGGTATTAGCACCCAGATTGTCCGCCGTACTCGACGGGATCCACGCTTAAAAGATTTGTGTTTTAAAGGGGTAGTGTCAGTGCAATCTGTGTATAAAATAGCTGGAAAAAGATGTACAGGTGTCAGTGTATGAGAAGTGAAGTGTGATATATATACAGTGTCAGTGTGAGACCAGGAATGAAATGCTCATGATAATGAGGCTAAAAGAAATGAGCTGGAAGGAGGGGGAATGTACAGAGGCTTTTGTTCGATAACTGTTAAGTTATGCCTACGTATCCTCTCGTGCAATGAGGAAGTCAGAACACCGTAGTTCGACCCAAAGAGACTGAAAGATGAATTGACTTGTGAACTGCTTACTTGCCTATGCTCAAGTGTATGACCTGTCTGGCTCAGGTGCAAACTGTCTTGCATTAGACGGAAGAAGCAAGTTCTCGTTTGTGAGTGAAGGTGATGAGAAAAGAATCCCGAAGGAGACGATTATTGTTTGTTTTTGAGTTTTCAGTCTTTTATTGCTTTTTGGATTTTGTCATAAGTTAATGAGCTTAAGCCTAAACCAATGGGTTAGTAAACTCATCACATCTTCCCTCTGATTAGGGGTAATGAGAATACCTTAAGTGTGAAGTCAGATTCTCACACTTAATCACCTTTGATGTAGGATTAAGATCATTAACCTACTTGTGATTATTTAGATGTTTTTGTTGTTTTTGTTTAGTGTTGAGTAATGAGATTAAGCCATAATCAAGGATTAAACAGACCCATTACACTATCCTAAAAGAAGGATAATAGATGAGAGTGTTTAAGCTGAGGAAGGCTCCTCAACTTAATCCATGATTAGGGATTAAACCCATGACAAAACAAGCCTTTATTAAGTGGATTTTTAGATTAATGGTATGATGATGAAGTGAATTTTATGATTTGTAAGACAACTTGAGGGGGACTTGTCCATTAACACTAGGGTTAGTCCTTCTTAACCAATTAAGGAAGAATTAGAACCCTAATGCAAGGCCCAAGTTACAAGTGTGATGTCTTGATGATTATTATGTGAATTGATTAAGGGATTTAAACACAATAAGGATTTAATACTTAGGATTAAAGTTATACACTCCATCCTAAGAGAAGGATGCAGGCATAAGCTTAATCACAAAGTCTTAAAACCTTTATGGTTTAGTCCCTGATTGTGAGATGAGAGGAGAATACTCAAAGAAAGACTCAAAGGTAAAACTAAGAGGGGAGACTAATCAAAACCCTAATTCATTATCATGCTTGGTTGGTCCTAAGGCATGTGAGGTTTTCAAGAACAATCTTCAAAGGAGCCACCAGGAAGCAGATGAACAAGATCAAGAGAAGCAAAGTGACTTGCTTCATTCAAGAAGTCAAGTCACTTGAAGAAAGAAAGTGGGAGGAACAAGAATGAGCAAGCTCAATCTCAAACACATGTAGAAATGCAGCAATGGATGCAAGAGAGATGAAAAGAAAAGTTATGAGAAGTGAAGGCAAATCCACTTCCCAAATTTACTTACCACCTGAAATGTTAGAAGGAAATGCAATGCAATACAAGATGAGATGAAATGGTATGATGCTAGGCAAAACCAGAAGCATGTTGATGATGATTATGATGTTATGAGATGCTGCAAACATGAGGCAAGACATGGAAATGATCATACAAGCTTATGAATGCATATGATGCAAGTTAAGGAGCATGAACAAACATGGAATGTTATGAAGCATACAAGGCAAATGACATGGCAAATATGCAATGCAATGATCAAACATGCCTTCTACATGTCTTAAGATGTCAAATGAATCATAAGAATGCACAAAATGCAAAGACAAGTCATGTTATGCAAGGAAATGCAAGAGGGATGCAAATGAAAGCCCAAATTAGGGTTTATGGATCAAACATCAAACACAAACCAAAAACAGAAGCAAAACCCTAAAGTAAAAATGGAAAATGGTACCCAAAGAAACCCTAGACCTATAATGAACCACTGCCCAAAGGGGAGCTCTCAACTCTCAACCAAACTCAAGATATGAATTTTCTAAGTTATTAGGGGTTTTTTAGGGTTCTTAACAAGAAAATCATCAAACAAATTGAAATTGAAAGATCAAATCAAGGCCATTTTATCCTAGAAACTACATGCAAAATGGAAAACAATGCAAGAAGAATCAATGTCTCAAACTTCACCAATAGGCAGAAATGAATTTTTGAATCCATGATCAAAATAATGCATAAAAAATGATTTAATTCAATGAAAAATTCTTAAAATGCATCAAGATCAAAAAGAAATTTGGTTTGAAGGTTGGACAATGTTTCTAAATGCCTTAGAACATTTCATGAATTTTTTTGTAATTTTTAAATACCTAAAAGTATTTTTAATTAATTAATTCCCATTAATCAATTAAAAATAATCTTTTAAATATTTAAAAAATACTTTTTTAATGATAAAAAATAAAATAAAAATATTTTTGGGTCTTAAAAATTAATAAAACTTTAAAGAAAAAGTTTCATAATTTTTAAGAATTTTTAACTATTTTAAAATAAATATACAAATTTAATGAAATAAAATGAATAAAAAAACAAATAAAATGAAAGTCAGAGGGATGGAGGGCCAGGATGAGCCTAGGATTCAAAGGTGTTGACTGGCGCGTGAATGGATGGTGGGGATGCAATCTGGCCAGATTAAATTAATTATGAATTAATTAATGTTAACCAAATGGATTAGGGCAAATGAAGTGATCCTGACCACTCACTGGCGCGCGGGAAACAAAGATCAAGGGCCCAAGTTTAAAGTTGCTAATTAATGACACTTAAACCCTAATTACACTCAGGCGACCGGAGATGAGCTCCGGTCGTCTTCTCCGGCCATACCAAAACCCTAGCTCCTTATCCAGGCCACCCCATGTCAAATTGACTGCCCAGAAACACTCCCCACACTTCCTACAACCCAAATCCATGATCAAACACCATTTTACCAACAAGAACAGCTTGAATCGAAACCAAACAAAAATGGGGCCAAACTTTCAGACACTCACAAAATGCTCATTTTCCCACCATTTTAGATTCTAAACACATCACAGTGATCCTCAGAGCATGTACTTTCAATTTGTAACAAAAGAAACAAGCTTTAAAAAGTTTGAAGTTTGAGACTACCTGAGGTGAAGAACTGTGAATGTGAGCTCTTTTGGCCTTGCTTTGATGCAGAACAACTCCCCTGAACCCCTTGAAGCTAATGGAAAGCCTGGAATGAGCTTAGGAAAGCTGCTTTGAGAGATTCACTTCTGGTGTAGCAGGAAATGCACTTTGTGTACAGGTTGTTTCAGTTCAAAGTAAAGGGTGGTTATGACTCCTTGGGGTATGCTTGACTTGTTGGTGGAGAAAGATGAAGTGTTTGATGGCTGGATAGTGAGATTCGAAGAGAACTGGTTCTGAGGGTGAAGAATGGTGAAGCTCAGGTCAGGCTTGTTTCAGGCTTGAGCTTTGGTGGTCTTTTGTCTATGAAGTGTGTTGAGTTGGATGATGAAGAAAGCTTGAGTGTTTGCAAGCTGTCTAGAGGAATTCGAAGGCTTTTGCAATGTGAAGGGATTTTGTGAATGTGTGGAATGTATGTGTTTCAGCCTTGCCTAGGGTTATGTCTTGCTTGCAAATTGATAACATAACTCTCTCTCATTGGTCAGATGATTGGACACATGCTTTATTGATTGGTAAGTCAACTTTTGCAAAATATCCACCTTTTGTGTAAGTGAAGCATGGCTCATGGCCTAGGCAAGTACAATGTTGGTTCTGGTGCAGCATGGTGTGGGAGGGGCCTAGCAAAGTTCAGCACTCAAGGCTGCAAGTTGGTGAAGGCATGATCATGAGTTTTGCAACTTGTGACATTTTGGTTCACATGTGACTTCTTTGCCTAACCAAACATAAAACCATGGCATTCTTAGTTCAAATCTGATTTTTAGGACTTAGAGAATGTTTATGCAATGGTTTGAGATGAATTAGAGGCTGCAATGTGCATTGGTTCAAGACTTTGCAAAATTTCCATTTGAAGCATGCCTTAGAAATTAATGATTTTTGCCAACTTTGCATTGCCATAACTTTTGATCCAAGAAGAGTTTGATCATGTTCTTGTACTTTTTGAAAAGGGAAAGATGAGATCTACAACTTTCATGACCAAAGTTTTTCCATTTGAAGCCTTTTTGGATCAAGAATCAAGGCTTGAAAAATGACCTAAAATGATGCATTCTTGAAAAGTCAACTATGCCCAAAAAGTCAACATTTGCAAAAACCCTAAATTCTTGATTTCTATGAACTTCAACCTTCTTCCATGATCAAATAAAGATCATATACACTCAAAATGATGAAGATCACCCATTGGTTGGGTCATTGGGGGCCTCAGATGCCCTGATTTTGCACTGACTTGTCTGAAAAGTCAACTCTTGATCAGATGACTTCCCCATGGAATTTCTTCATGAAAATTGATATTCATACTCCCTATACCATATAGAGACCAATGGAAATAAGAATGGCCAAAAAATTTGGGGTTATGGCCTCTGAAACCAAAACCCTAATTTTCAGTCAACTGTGCAGTTCAACCTGGCTCTGCATCCACTCAAACCCTAGCTCTTGTGATTCCTCTGCATTTTTGACTTTGAGGAGATAGAATATGATGTAATAACACACATGGATCCCTTTGAGTTGATTGGTGCCCTTTGGAATGGCTCAAGAGGCTCTGGGATTGCTCAGATCACAAACCCCTAGGTGCAGATGACTTAGAAGCAATGCAATGAATCAAAAATGAGATGTGAGATGATATGATTGTGTTTATGCATATGAGAATGATCACAAGCCATGGTGTGAATGGGTGAGGGCAAATTTGGGGTGTTTACAGGTACCCATGGCGGAGGGCATGTAATAGCAAAGAAGTTGTTAAGATCGGGTTACTACTGGATCACAATGGATACAAACTGTTGTGCCTATTCCAGAAAGTGCCATAAATGCCAGATCTACGCAGATAAAGTGCATGTGCCTCCAAATCCTTTGAATGTGATGTCTTCACCTTGGCCCTTTGCCATGTGGGGCATTGACATGATTGGAAAGATTGAACCGACTGCTTCAAATGGCCACAGATTCATCCTAGTAGCCATTGATTACTTCACCAAGTGGGTTTAATCAGCTTCGTATGCAAACATCACCAGACAAGTGGTAGCCAGATTTCTGAAAAGAGACATCATCTGTCGATATGGAGTTCCCAAGCGAATCATTACTGATAATGGTTCCAATTTGAACAACAAAATGATGGCAGAACTGTGTCGGGACTTCAGAATCCAACATCACAATTCTTCTCCTTACAGGCCAAAGATGAATGGCGTTGTTGAGGCAGCTAACAAAAACATCAAGAAGATTGTGCAGAAGATGGTGGTCACTTATAAAGACTGGCATGAAATGCTACCATTTTCTTTACATGGGTACCGAACCTCAATTAGAACATCTACTGGGGCAACGCCTTATCAGCTTGTGTATGGTATGAAGGCAGTCCTACCTGTTGAAGTTGAGCTACCCTCCTTATGGTAATGATGGATGTGAAGCTGGATGAAGCGGAATGGGTCCGGTCTCGGTACAATCAACTGAATTTGATCGAAGAGAAAAGATTAGCTGCAATTTTTCATGGGTAGTTATACCAAAAGCGGATGAAGAAAGCCTTCGATCAGAAAGTCAGGCTTCGGGAATACCAAGTGGGAGAGCTTGTGCTGAAAAGACTTCTTCCTCCTCATACAGACCACAAGGGCAAATGGACGCCAAACTACGACGGCCCGTTCAGAGTAAAAAAGGTTTTCTCTGGTGGGGCACTGATGCTCACTACTATGGATGGCGAGGATTTCTTATCCCCTGTGAATTCAGATGCAGTTAAAAAATACTTCGCATAAAATGACCCGTTGGACATAACAACAAAATGAAAGTCCAGGCAAAAATAGGGCATCCCGACGATTCAAAAACAAAATAAAAGACTCGGGAAAAAATAAAGGAAAATTGAAAAAAATGTACACCCGCTGAGTTGAAAAGCCACATTAGACAGCTCAGGCAAAAATGGGTATCCCGGTGGATTGAAAACCCGAAAGGGCGATTCACGCAAAATCAGGGAATAAGCGAACAACTGCATTCTGAATTCGTTTGTATCACTCACAATATGGAAAGCTTCGAAAGGACAAAGCTTCGGTCAGAATCAGCCTTCTTCAGAAAGCAAGATAAGAAGAACGTCAAGGTCATACAGGTCATAGCAAAGGAAGTTCACTGGAACGTCGTCGTCAACATTGCCAAACACCTTTATTTTCTCAATTTACAGCAATCTCCTCATTTAAGGGGATTTGTTTCTTTGACTGTATTTGCCAATTCAGGACACCCAAATTAATAAAATCAGAGTTTTTAGTCACACCTTGTTTTTTACATTTTTGTTTCATTTGCAAAATGTCCAATATTCATAATACAACACTTGCATAAAACAAATGAGCCATTTTTAATAAATGCTTGCAGGAAATGTATTACTTTCAGGAAAGTCTAACTCCTATGACGGAATCCGGTAAGGGATGCCTCAGGATACTTGTGCGTTTCTTTTGTCTTAACAGGTTGCAAGTATTCAATACACAGCATGGGGCATGTCAAACAGTGAATTCCCAGCATGTTACTTCCCAGAAGTTATCTCCTCCCCAAGCAGTGCTTGGCAACTGTTTCACAACAAGATGAGCAAGGAATTTCCTATTCCCCACCAGAGTGCCAGATCTCTCTCATCCTCAGCAAAGTTATTGGAACTACCTCCCCACAAAGTTTCCATTCCTTCCCCAGAAGAGCAATGCCTGAAACCCATACCCAACAAAGTGGCTGAAGCTTCCTTCTCCCCAGCTGAGTTCTCCTTACACATAGATCTACAAATGATCTACTCCCCCAAGCAGAGTTCTCCCTCCTGACAGATCTACCAATGATCTCTCCCCGGCTGGGTTATCCCTCCAAACAGATCAGCCAAAGATCTTCATCCCAGCAGGATCCGAGTCTCGAATCATTTTCTCTTTTGCATAATCATAGCATTTGCATCATATTCACCAAATAAGCGTAGCATTCCGTCTAATACGGAGCATTACGGCAAAAACCAAACATTTGCATGATCACAAGCCAGGTTCGAGTCGGTCACCTGCAATTACCATCAATATTTCATTAGCAATATACAAAATACATCCCCTGCACATAAAAGCCAAAGCGTCCCCTTTGCACTCTCAAGAACAAATACTTGGCCATAACATGTTCTTCTCGACACTCATCTGTATCATCTTATCCCCCACAGAAAGCCAAAACATATCCTTTTCACTCTCAAAATAGATGCCTGTTTATATTTATACATATTTGACACTCGTCCGTGTCATTCTTCCCCAGTAAGTCGAACACTCGTTCATATCTTGCACATACCTCGCCAGCAGATCATACTTGTCCATACTTACACGAAAGTCTTTGATACTCGTCCGTATCTTATTTATATCACTCCTTAACAGATTCGACAATCGTTCGTGTTCCTTGTTAACCAGTTGATACTCGTCCATATTATCATCTTTGAACACGCGTCAGCGTTTGTTTCTACCGATACTCGTCCGTATCGTGGTTCTAAGGATGCTCGTCCGCATCTTTAATCTATACACACCGTCAAACACTTATATCCTTTATTCTCGAAAGCGTAAACACTCGTCTGTATTTACCATTCCCCAGTAAGTCGTCAACAAAACAACTTTCCCCTATCCGGCATTCGTCCTATATCGTGATACTTTCGGCAGCCGTCCCCTGCCAGGTTATCGTCCTTCACCTTTGGATGACCGTCCCTCATCCTTTTTCCCCAGTGGAATCTCCATTATTGAAACCTTTTATCCGACATTCGTCCTATGTCATGACATCTTTGAGCAGTCGTACCCTGCTAGGTGATCGTCCTGTAGTTTCAAAGTACGCCTAAGAGGGGGGGGGGGTGAATTAGGAGTTATAAAACTTTTCGACTATTTTCGTTGATGGATGGATTTATCTTTTACTTGTTTATGGGATGAAAACTATAAAGCGAGAAAGTAAAAGAGACACGACAAATTATCATGGTTCCCTTTGCAATCCGAAGGTACATCCAGTCCTCTTTCCAACACGAAAGAGATTTTCACTAGTTTTTAGAAATGTACAACCTATCGCACCTTCAATCGGTGAGGCCTACTTTCTAAACAACTAAACAACCTAGTGTGCAAGAATAATCCTCTTGCAATCACTATCCCTTGAGTCCAATAAACTTGGATCACAAGTCACAATAAAAAATCTATTATAATACTTTGTATTTTGAGGGTAGTACAATGTTTGATATCAATCTAAGTTGATCTTCTCCTTTGATCAAAATTCACTTTATAAATATCAACACAAGTGTTCAAAGATGAGTATGAGAAAGTTATGAATCACAATATGAACACTTTTGAAATTTGAAAAATATATCTCAAAAAGGTGATTTTGATTGAATGATTTTTTATAAAAATTCTAGGAGGTGTTTTTGAATTTAAAAAATTCAGCATATATAAGTTTAAGACACCCTTACAAAAAGGTGTGAGAAATTATGAAACAAAATTTGATTTGAAGAGGTATAATAAAAAGGTACATTTTTGAATTTCAAAGAAAATAATTTTTCAAATATTCTTCAGTGTTAACCGGTTAACCAAATGGTTAACCGGTTAACGCATATAAACGTTAACTCTGTATTTGAAAAAATGAAGCCGTTAACCGGTTAACCAAATGGTTAACCGGTTAACACTGTTAAAAACAGAAAAATTCTTTGTTTCAAAAGTGTTAAACCATTTTAAAAACCTTTCAAAAATTGTATGCAATATGGTAACATGTGAAATAGTTTATTGAACACTTGTACATCAATTTGTAAAGATTTTTGATGTACCTCAATGTTTTGCGTCTAAGCTTGAAATAAACCGAGTGTGCGAAGGAAGCTTGATCACAATGTCGATGCTTGTTGCTAGACCATGTTTGAGAGCTCTTGACTTTTTGCAATTATGAAGCGCATGATAGTCGTGTTGTCTTCATCAAAATCTTTGAGGTTGAAGGCGTGCTTCTACATTCTCCCCCTTTTTGATGATGACAACCAAGGAAGTGCGAGATCTTGATCGACGTTTCTCTAAGATGATCCTCCCCCTAAAGATAGCAACTCCCCTTAAATAATAGCGGCAGTAGCAAAAGAAATTATGCATCGAGAGGCATTAGAGAAACAAAATCTTCTCCCCATTTGGCATTAGCAAAAAGGAATAGACCAACAAGCAATGATATGAAAAGAAAAGCAACATACACGCATGGACTAGAAAGTATGTATCAAGTAAGACATGCAAGCAAAACATACATAGAAACATAAACATACTTGTAACATAGCCAACAAAAGTACTAGCATAAAGCGGAAAAGCTTAGAACATGGAAACCAAAATTTCCTAATAACCATAAGACTTATGTTTGAGACAAAATTACATAAACTAGACTTAAAGCATGGTAAAAAAAAACAGCAAGAAAACAAGGTCCTCATTCCTCTTCCGATACATCCTCATCATCGTCTTCCTCCTCTTCGCTACCGTCCTCATCCTCATCAATAAACTCGGTTGGGTTTCGGGAGCTTAAGACTAAGTTCCGAAGGCTTTTAAAGGCACGCATGGTTTCATGGTGGTTTGTCATGATGGTTGAGTAGAGGAAGTCATTTGTGATGCCGGTTTCGGGAATAGGTGGGATGGAGGTGGAGGTGGAGGATCCGTCGTCATACTTGTAGGTTCCATCGTTGCTTTGGATTATGTCGGTGTTCTTGATGATAGTAACTCCATTAATCTCATTAGCCGTAGTGGTCATAGCGATAAAAGGCTCTCTACCGATTTCCATATCGGTGATTTCCACGATTCTTGAAATGAGGCAGCCATAGGGTAATCTTGTCTTGAGAGCAAGTTGTTGCTTCAAATGATACATCATAGTAGGAATCCAGTTCACCCTAATCTTGTTCTTGACATCAAAAAGGACTTGCATTTCCAAATCATTAATCTGAGACAAGTTGGAATCCTTGGGCAGCAAAACATGACAGATGATGTAGTGTAGCATCCGATCATCCACAGATAGGTTCTTAGCATAGCATAGTACTCGAGAGGTACGTTGGCCGGATACCACGGCTGCCTTCGAAAACCGAAAAATCTGATAATAGTATTCCATTTTGTCATAGTTGGCCCATTTTCCTTCATCATGGTTTACCCTTTTTTGGAGGAAAACACCCAAATATGGGATAGTCAGTGAAGCAGCAAGAGAACCTAGGTCAACTCCAATTTCACAGTTCCTTACAATAGCAAACAATTGGTGTTTATCCTTATCATCACAGTTAAGAGACATGTTGTTCATAAAGGATTTTACCAAATCCGGATATACTTTTCCATTATCAGCAATGAAGTCTAGCATCCCCTGATATTCTAACAATGCCAGAAACTTAAAAGTTTAAAAGGATTTCAGATTCACATACTTACCCTTAAGAAGATGTCGAACCCGGACAGGAAAGTCCATTCTCCGCTTCTTGGTTGATTCCATGGCCATTTCCTCTTCACTGCTGGATTTTGATGCTGACATAAGAGCCTTTCCTTTCCTTGGAGCCATTGAAGAGAGGTTGAAGCTTAGGGTTTGGGTTGTGTTGAGATATTTTCGGATTAGGGTTTGAGTGTATGGAGAGTGAAGTTGAGAGTGTAGAGTTTATAGAAGAGTTTTAGTGGAGTGGGTTTTAATGGTGTATTAATGGAGTGGTTATGGTTTTGGAGAAGAGAGAGTGAAAATGAGGTAGTGGAGTTTTAATGGTGAGTCAAAGAGAGTGAAGAGCTTATGAATGAGGAGTTTGAAAGAGGTATTAAAAAACATTTGAATCATAAACAAACATGTGACAAAGTACATAAAAGAAGAAAAAAACACAAAAGCAAAAAAAAATCTGTCCACCACGTGACCCAGGACTGTTGTCTGGGATGCGTTAACCGGTTAACCGGTTAACGGGCAAAAATTTTCAAAAAATTTAAAGGGACAGCAACATGGTTGGGGCTATGTAGGGAAATATTTTTGACGAATTTTTTTTACAAAGTGTTAGCAAATGTTTTTCGGATAACCGAAAGAGTGAAAGATCAAAAACGGCGAAAAATGAGTGCTAGCCTTTTGTAACACAAAGTGAACAAAAAACACATATAATGCAGCAAAAACATTTAACAAGCAATTTTTAGAGATAGGGTTAGATGTCACCTTCATTGAGAATACCAAGTTCTCGTCGAATCTTGAAAAATTGCTCCTTAGCCAATGGTTTAGTGAATATATCGGCGAGTTGATTGTGTGTATCCACGAACGTAACATCGACATCTCCGTTTAGAACATGATCTCGAAGGAAGAGATGTCGGATATCTATATGATTTGTTCTTGAATGCATGACCGGGTTCTTCGTGATATTGATGGCACTTGTGTTGTCACATCGGAGAGGGATACAACCAAGGTCTATACCGAAATCGAGGAGTTGTTGTTTAAGCCACAAGATTTGGGCACAACAACTTCCTGCTGCGATGTACTCCGCTTCGGTCATGCTAAGTGCAACACATGCTTGCTTCTTACATGCCCATGACACTAGTGCATTCCCGAGAATGTGACAAGTACCACTTGTACTCTTTCTATCGGTCTTACATCCTGCATAATCAGTGTCAGAATAACCAATTAAAGAACATGTGCTACCTTTTGGATACCATAATCCGATGTGCGTCGTTCCTTTGAGATACTTCATGATCCTCTTCACGGCGGTGAGATGTGATTCTTTTGGATTAGCTTGAAAGCGGGCACACAAAAAAACATTAAACATAATGTCAGGACGGCTTGCCGTCAAATATAATAGTGAACCGATCATACCTCGATACTTTGTAATATCAATTGAAATGTCGGATAAATCTTGATCAACGTATGTTCCGGATCCCATTGGAGTAGACATTACTTTGCAATTGTCCATATCGAATCTTTTCAACAATTCCTTGCAGTACTTGGATTTATTGATGAAGATGCCATCCTTTGTTTGCTTGATTTGTAATCCAAGGAAGTAGTTCATCTTTCCCATCATGGACATCTCGAATTCACCTTGCATCATAAGAGAGAATTCTTCGCAAAGGTCTTTGTTTGTTGATCCGAAGATGATGTCGTCGACATAGACTTGAACTAGTAAGGTGTTGCCCTTGAAATTTTTGATGAACAAGGTCATGTCAACCTTTCCTTTTGTAAAACCCTTCTCACATAGGAAGTTGCTAAGACGGTCATACCATGCCCTTGGTACTTGCTTTAAGCCATAAAGAGCCTTCTTCAACTTGTAGACATGAGAGGGATTCTTGAAGTCTTCAAAGCCCGGAGGTTGTTTGATGTAGACTTCTTCATTGATGTAACCATTTAGGAAAGCGCTTTTGACATCCATCTGGTACAACTGAAAATTCATTGAGCAAGCGTAAGCAAGTAATAATCTAATTGCTTATAACCTTGCTACCGGAGCAAACGTTTCATCAAAGTCAATTCCTTCTTCTTGGTTGTAACCTTGTGCGACCAATCTGGCTTTGTTACGGACTATGATTCCGTTCTCGTCAAGTTTGTTCTTGAACACCCATCTTGTTCCTATGATGTGTTTATTATCCGGTCTTGGTATAAGAGTCCAAACTTGATTCCTTTCGAATTGGTTGATTTCTTCTTGCATAGCTATTATCCATTAATCGTCGCCTAAGGCTTCATCGATTTTGGTTGGTTCAATTTGAGATACGAACGCCATGTTGAGACAAGCATCCTTGAGATTTAGTCGAGTTGCAATGCCTTGGCTAATATCACCAATAACTTTATCTATCGGGTGATCTCTATGAGTTCTCCATTCTTTCAGAAGATCTTGATGTTCTTCAATGATTGGTGAGTCATCTTCTTGTGATATTGCTTGGTCTTTTGATGTCTCCTTTTGTTATTGCGATATATCTACTACACCATCATCATCATCCACAATAATATTATCCTCTTTCGAGGGGTTAGTCTCATCAAACGAAACATGAATAGATTCTTCAATAGTAAGTGTTCGTTTATTGAAAATTCTAAAGGCTCTACTTGAGAGAGAATAACCAAGAAATATACCTTCGTCGGACTTCTCATCAAACTTACCAAGATTGTCCTTGCCGTTGTTGAGAACGAAGCATTTGCATCCGAATATGTGGAAAAAAGATATGTTGGGTTTCCTACCCTTGAACAACTCATACGGAGTCTTCTTGAGAATTGGTCGAATATTGACACGGTTGCTCACAAAACAAGCCATGCTAACCGCATCCTCCCAAAAATATTTAGGAAGATTTGAGTCGCTAAGCATTATTCTTGCAAGTTCCACTAATGCCCTATTCTTCCTTTCTACGACAAAGTTTTGTTGAGGAGTCCTTGGTGAGGAAAAGTTGTGAGAGATTCCATTTTCTTCACAAAAATCTTCAAATGATGAGTTTTGGAATTCTCCACCATGGTCGCTTCTAATGGAGACTATTGAGAGTGACTTCTCGTTTTGAATTTGCTTGGCATACTTCTTGGATGCTTTGAAGGCATAACTTTTCTGCACTAAAAACAATGTCCATGTGTATCGAGAGAAATCATCAACAATAACTAAGGCATAAACGTTACCTCCGAAGCTTTTTGTTCTTGATGGACCGAAAAGATCCATATGTAACAGTTGTAGTGGTCTTGAAGTAGATATCACTTTCTTGGTCTTGAAGGATGTTTTGGTTTGCTTCCCTTTTTGACATGCGTCACAAAGCTTATCCTTGATGAACTTTATCTTTGGAAGACCAACAACTAGATCATGCTTTATTAATTTGTTTAAATGCTCCATGTGAATGTGAGAAAATCTCTTATGCCAAAGCTATGCCTCGTTGTTATTTGCCATTAAGCATTTTACCTTCAAGGAAGAGTCATCAAAAGAAATCATGAAAATGTTATTAAATCTTTTACCTTTTAGCAAGAGGTCATGAGTGACTTCATGTTCTATCAAGCATTCCTCCTTTGTGAAGTTGATTCGGAACCCTTTGTCACACAATTGACTTATGCTAAGAAGGTTGTGTTTAAGGCCTTCCATATAAAAGACGTCTTCGATGATTGTATGAGGAGATGCACCAACGGTTCTAACTCCAAGAATCTTTCCTTTATTATCATCACCGTAAGTAACATATCCTTTGGCCTTAAGTGATAGACTTGAAAATTTGTTGATATCGCCCGTCATATGCTTTGAACAACTGCTATCGAGATACCATTGAGTAGAAGTTGTTTTTAAGCATACCTACAAAACAAAGTCAAGTATTGTTAGGTACCCAAATTGCTTTGGGTCCTTGGTAGTTAGTACCCTTTTCAACCCACACATAGTGCCTTTTAGCAACACCAATGTTGCGCACATAGCAAGCATTAGGTGTATGGCCTTTGATTCCACAATAAAAACAAGTAGGTTGAAATTGACTTTTATATCTAGGAACATATTTTTGTTTCTTATTGATTCTTTTCTTTTTATGACTTTGATGCAAAGTTTTAGAATTGTTAGTCTTTTCTTTAACAATTTGTTCACTAGCCTTTACGAAAACGGTTTCACTTGTGCTTGGTTTGGAAAACTTAGAATATCCTAAACCACTTTTGTCATTAGGATATATTTGGTGCCTAAGAATTTCCTCCAAGCCAATTTGACCTTTTCATATCTTTCTAAGACTCTTTTAAGTTTAATAATTTGAAAAGATAATGACTCATAATTTTTGCATACAAGGCTTTGTTTTTCATCCATCAATTTTTGTTTTTCATTTTCGATGTACTTTCCAAAAGATGTATTTTGTTCTTCTAAAGATAGTATTCGTTTCTTTTGGGATGAAATGTTTTTATACAAAGTCTTACATTCTTTTAGAAGTTCATCTATGACTTCTTGTGCATCATTTTCATAAATTGAAAAGTTGCTACTAACCTCGTCATTTTCTTCATCGGAGTGATGTGAAGCCATTAGAGCCATATTTGCACATTCATCGCTTTCTGATTCCGATGAGGAACTAACTTCATTATCGTCCCAAGCAACATAAGCCTTTATATTCTTGAAATCCTTCTTGCCTTTGAATCCTCCTTTCTTTGCAAGTCTTAGACAATCTGGCTTTATGTGACCTTGCTTCCCACATTTATAACATGTGACTTCTTGAATCGATGTGGATGCATCCTTCTTCCTGAAATGTTTATTCTTTTTAGGAAAAGAGGAATTTTTATTTTTGTTAAAAAACATACCAAGCTTCTTAACAAGAAGCATAAAGTTCTCATCTTCGGAAGTCTCGTCATCTTTGTCATCCTTCGTGTCAATCTTCAAGGCAATTCCCTTGGAATTTTTCTCTTGACTTTCGTGCTTCTCGAGCCTTCCAAGTTCCAATTCGTGCTCTTGAAGTTTGCCAAATAGATATGCGGATGTCATCATTGAGAGACTCTTCTTTTACGAAATAGCGGTCACTTTCGATTGCCATTCCCTTGTCAAGGATCTTAGGACTTTCAAGTTGAGATCGTCGTTAGTGAAGGTCTTCCCGAGAGCAATTAAGTGATTTGTTAGATGAACGAATCTTTTTTGTAAGGCAACAATAGATTCCCCGGGCTGCATACGGAACATTTCATATTCTTGACTCAAAGTATTAAACCTTAATGTTTTTACTTCTGTTGTTCCTTCATACGTTTCTACCAAGGTATCCCAAATCTCCTTTGCCGATTTGCATTGTGATACATGGAAGAACTCGTCCATACTGAGAGCGCTTTGGAGTATGTTGATTTCCTTCTTCTCATTCAGGATCTTCTTCCTATCATCTTCATCATAATTATTCTTTAGCTTTGTGGTTCCAACGCCATTGATCGCGTTAACAGGATTATGAGGACCTTCTTCGATCGCTTCCCATATGCCTTCTCCTTGGGCTTCAAGATGTGCTTTCATTCTGATTTTCCAAAAATCAAAGTATTCACTGGAGAAGAGTGGAGGCTTGTTGCTACTTCCACCATCTTTGAAAACAGGATTCGAGTTTGCGGAAGCCATACAGGATCTTGTTGGAACAGGTTACCTAAACCTTCTCTGATGCCAATTGTAGTTTCAAAGTACGCCTAAGAGGGGGGGGGTGAATTAGGAGTTATAAAACTTTTCGACTATTTTCGTTGATGGATGGATTTATCTTTTACTTGTTTATGGGATGAAAACTATAAAGCGAGAAATTAAAAGAGACACGGAAAATTATCCCGGTTCCCTTCACAATCCGAAGGTACATCCAGTCCTCTTTCCAACACGAAATAGATTTTCACTAGTTTTTAGAAACGTACAACCTATCACACCTTCAATCGGTGAGGCCTACTTTCTAAACAACTAAACAACCTAGTGTGCAAGAATAATCCTCTTGCAATCACTATCCCTTGAGTCCAACAAACTTGGATCACAAGTCACAATAGAAAATCTATTATAATACTTTGTATTTTGAGAGTAGTACAATGTTTGATATCAATCTAAGTTGATCTTCTCCTTTGATCAAAATTCACTTTATAAATATCAACACAAGTGTTCAAAGATGAGTATGAGAAAGTTATGAATCACAATATGAACACTTTTGAAATTTGAAAAGTATATCTCAAAAAGGTGATTTTTATTGAATGATTTTTTATAAACATTCTAGGAGGTGTTTTTGAATTTAAAACATTCAGCATATATAAGTTTAAGACACCCTTACAAAAAGGTGTGAGAAATTATGAAACAAAATTTGATTTGAAGAGGTATGATAAAAAGGTACATTTTTGAATTTCAAAGAAAATAATTTTTCAAAAATTCTTCAGTGTTAACCGGTTAACCAAATGGTTAACCGGTTAACGTATATAAACGTTAACTCTGTATTTGAAAAAATGAAGCCGTTAACCGGTTAACCAAATGGCTAACCGGTTAACACTGTTAAAAATAGAAAACTTCTTTGTTTTAAAAGTGTCAAACCATTTTAAAAACCTTTCAAAAATTGTATGCAATATGGTAACATGTGAAATAGTTTATTGAACACTTGTACATCAATTTGTAAAGAGTTTTGATGTACCTCAATGTTTTGCGTTCAAGCTTGAAATAAACCGAGTGTGCGAAGGAAGCTTGATCACAATGTCGATGCTTGTTGCTAGACCATGTTTGAGAGCTCTTGACATTTTGCAAATATGAAGCGCATGATAGTCGTATTGTCTTCATCAAAATCTTTGAGGTTGAAGGCGTGCTTCTACATGTCCTTCACCTTTTGATGACCGTCCCTCATCATTTTTATCCGATGGCCGTCCCCATCGTTGATCTTGTTATCCGACATTTGTTCTATGTCGTGATAAACCCCGAAAGCAGTCGTACCCTGCTAGGTGATCGTCCTTCACCTCTTGATGACCGTCCTTCATCATGCTTATCCGAATGCCGTCCCCATCGTCGACCTTTTCTATCCGACATTCGTCCTATGTCGTGATAAAGAGCAGTTTTCCCCTGCTAGGTGATCGTCATTCACCTGTGATGACCGTCCCTCATTGTTATTTCATTTATTCATTAACCCGATGGTCGTCCCCGTCGTTGTTTACTTTAATTTTCAAGCCGGATGACCGTCCCCATCTATGCTTGTTTAAATCCCCAGAGAGTTTTATTTTATTACCTGATGGCCATCCCCGTCATGGTCTCTTTATTTCCCCAGCTTGTCGGTCGTCCCCGTCATTGCTTTGCTTGACACTTTATCCCCAGCAGTCATCCTCTGCTCGATGGTCGTCCTCCATCACATTCATTTGATAATCATACTATACCATCTTTTACAATTTATATCCCTTTTCTTCTTCTTCCCAGCGAGTGCAAATTTCGGACTGTCATTGGTATTCAACCACAAGTTATCTTGTTTGTATGTTAAGCCAGGCGCTTACACCCTGCACATCTAACTTATGCTTGAATAGGGGCAGCTGTAAACACCCCAAATTTTCCCTCACTCTTTATCACACCATGGCTTGTGATCTTTCATTTTTGCATAAGCATAAGCATTACATCTCATATTGCATGTTTGCTTTACTGCATAGTTCAATTTCATCTGCATATAGGGTTTGTGATCTGAGCAATCCAAGAATCCATCTGAGCCATCCCAAAGGTCTCAGAGCTTTCCAAGAGGTTCCATGTGTGTTCTATGACCATATTGTTCTCCCCAAAATTCATGAAAGTCAAGAGATCACAAGAGCTGGCAAAGGCATGGAAGCAGAGCTAGGGTTTTCACTGCATAGATGACCAAAATTAGGGTTTTGGTTTCAGAGGCCTTAAATCCAAATTTTTGGGTCATTCTTGTTTCTAATGGTCTTAATATGTTATAAGGATCATGTGTACCAAGTTTGATGAAGAAATTCCTTGTGGAAGTCATATGTTCACTAGGTAACTTCCTGAGCAAGTTAAGTCAAAATCAGGGCATCTGAGGCCCCCAACAATGGAACCAAGGGGTATTTTCATCAAATTGAAGTTAAATGATCTTTATTTGATCTTAGAAGTGGTTGTAAGTTCACAAGATTGAAGAATTTTAAGCCAATTGCAAACTTGCCATTTTTGGAAATGACTTGAAATGCAAACTTTCCATTTTGGGAAAGATTTTCAACCTCCTCTTTCATGACCAAAAATGCTTCAAATGAAAAATTATTGGGCATGAAAGTTGTAGATTAGGTCTTTCCCTTTTCAAAAAGTACAAAAACATGTCTTGATTCATCCTAGAACTCAAGATATAGCCTTTCAAAGTTGGCAAAAATCACATAATTGTCATGTTCATGTCAAAGAGGGAATTTTGCAATTTCACTTGCCAAGCATTCTAATGACCTCTAATGTGCACAAACACTTCATAACATGCCTATGCAACTTCAAAAGATCAGAATTGGACTTTGAATATAGGGTTTTCATGGCTTGTGATCCAAGAAACACTAAAGAGGGAAAGTTGCAAAATCTATGCAATCTCATGATCCAAGCCTTCCAGCACATCAAATTCAATCCCATGGTCCTCCATGAACTAAGATGAGGCCAGACACCCCTCTAAACAACCTCTGACCCGTGTCATGCTTCAAGTACACATCACCTTGAATTTTTGCAACTTGGGCCATACCAATCAAGTTGTGCCACCACCCACTTTCTGAGCAATCCCATTGGTTTATACAAACATCATGGACCACAAAACATACAACACACAAGCCTGAAAACCTCTCAACACTCAGATTTCCAAAAATCACCTCATACCTTCACATCTTAGAATTTCATAGCACAACCACAAAAAATTCAAATTTTCTTCACCATTCAACTCAGCATCACTTAAGGAACAAATCCCAACCATTAGAATGACCTGAAACACATCACACAACAAATACGATTTCTCACCTCTCAGAACTGAAACTCACAAAGGAGGCCATTTAAACTCTTGCAAAGCTTCTAAATAGCCTCAGGGACTTAAAGGGGTTGGATTGCACAAAGGAGGAGCTCTGAAATTCCATATTTGCAGTTCATCATCTCAGGTAGTCATCTCAAATCATTTTTCCAGAACTAGTTTTTTATGTTGCAATATGAAAGAACATGTTGTCTTGATTACAATGAGCTTTGAATGATGAAAAATGGTTGTGAGATGAGTGTGTATGCTTGTTCTGAAATTTTATCCATTTTTATGTTCATGTTCGATTCTTGATTTCGATGCATGATAAATGAATTTTGGGGTTAGAATCTTGTTTAGGGATGTTGGTTGATTCATTATGGAGATTTTGGGGGCTTGGGGTGGTGTTTTGAGCAAACTCAGGTGGGAGACACGCCGGAGAAGACGACCGGAGTTCTTCTCCGGCCACCTGAGTTTAATTAGGGCTAATCCCCATTAATTAGCCAGGTTTGAATTAGGGCCCTTAGATTGTTTTTACCCATGCGTGTGGACGACCCCGATTGATCAATTAACCCTAATTTTAATTAATTAGTTTTAATTAGGTTTAATTAATTTAAAAATCTCAGATTAAACCTCAGCCTTTGGATAGCGCGCCAGTCAACATTTCCCTCCCCAGTTTGAATCCTGGCCCTTGGATCTGCATATTTCCATTTTATTTTATTTTTATTTCATTTTCTTTGCATTTTCTTTCACATTTTATTTAAAATAGCAAAACTTATTCAAAAAATATTTTCTTTTGCACTCTGACTTTAAATATTTTTCTCAATCCAAAAATAATTTTTATTTTATTTTTTTCATTAAAAAAGTATTTTTAAAATATTTAAATGATATTTTTAGTTAATTAAAGTATTTTAATTAATTAAAAATACATTTAGGTTTCTAAAAATCACCAAAAAAATCATGAACCATTCCAATGCATTTAGAAACATCTTCAAACTCATCCCACAAATTTCTTTTGGGTTTTGATCAATCTTTTCCAATTTCCTTTGAATTAGGGCTCCTAAAATTCATATTTTTCAACCCTGACTTCAAAAATTCATTTCTCTCAAACCAAGATGATTTTACATTTGATTCTTTTGGAAATCTTTCATACTTGACCTCTAGTTTCTAAATATATGTTTGACACATTTTTATCTTTCATTTTCAAATTAATTTGCATTTTCCCTTTTGAATCACCCAAAAACCCTAGAAACTTAGGAAAATCATAACTTTTGATAGGTTAGGCTTCTGACCACCTCCTTTGGGGTGTGACCTAGTATGCGATTAGGGTTTGTTTGAGTTTGATTTCAAATTTTTATCATGTTGATTGCTTCTGTTTTAGTCATTTGCATCTCACATGTCCATAAAACCCTAATTTCTCATGTTCATTTGCATTCACCTTGCACATTCATCATCACATGAACTTGCCATGACATTTCAAACATTCATATGTCATCTTAGACATCTTAGGACATGTTAGAACCTTGATTGATCATTTCTTCATTCATTTTCCATGTTTAGCATCCATTTCATTTCATAAACTTTCATGTGTTTTCAAACTTCAAAGCATGCTTCCTTTGCATCTCATCCTTGTATAATCATTCATATGCATATTCTATGATTTTGAATCATCTCACATGACATTTACATGGCATAAGCACTTATGACTTTGATCATTGCATCTCATTTCACTTCATTTCTTTATGCTTTATACTTTATGCATTCATACTAACACTTTCAGGTTTGGTAAGTTATTTTGGGAGGTGGATTTGCCTTCACCTCTCACTTCTTCTTATCTATTTCATATGCATTTTAACTTGTATTTGAAGTGAATTTGATTCACTTATGTTCTATCTCTCTCACTTTCTCCCTTTAAGTTACTTATCTTCTTAGGAAGTAAGTAACTTATTCTCCTGCTTCTTCCTCCTTTCATCTGCTTCTTTCATTGGTGGCTTCTTTGAAGATCTTTATCTAAGCCTCACAAACCATAGGATATCCAAGCATGATAATTATTAGGGTTGTGATTAGTCCCCCTTAGGTTTTTTACCTTGGAGTCTCCTTGATTCTCTCTTCTCATCTCAATAATTAGAGACTAAACTCTTAAAGTTTTAGGACTTTGGAATTAGGGTTATGCATGTAGCCTTCTCTTAGGATGGAGTGTATAACTTTAATCCTAAGTGTTAAACCTTTAATTTGTTTAAACATCTTAATAAAATCATTTAATAATCACTAAGACTTCATCTTGTAACTTGGGCCTTACATTAGGGTTCTAATTCTTCCTTATGGTTAAGAAGGACTAACCCTAGTGTTTAATGGACAAGTCCCCCTCATGTTGTCTTACAAAATTAAAATCCATTTCTTAATCTTATACCTTAATTAAAATCCACTTAATAAAGGCTTTGTTACATAATGAATTTAATCCCTAACCATGGATTAAGTTGAGGTATCTTCCTGAGCTTAAGTGTGCTCATCTATTATCCTTCTATTAGGATGGTGTAATGAGTTCACTAATCTGTGATTAGAGATTAAACTCATTACTTAACACTAAACAAAAACCCAAAAACATCTAAATAATCAAGTAGGTTAATGATCTTAATCCTACATCATCATGGCAATTAAGTTGAGATGCTTATCTCATACTTAAGTAGGCTCATTATCCCTAATCAGGGAGGATATAATGAGTTTACAAACCCATGATTTAGGCTTAAGCTCATTAACTTATGCAAAACACCAAAAACAATAACAAAACTGAAAACACAAAAACAAACAATAATCGTCTCCTTCGGGATTCTTTTCTCATCACACTCATTCACAAACGGGGACTCTCTTCTTCCGTCTAATGCAAGACAGTTAGCACTCGAGCCAGAAGAGTCATACACTTGAGCATAGGCAAGCAAACAGTTCACAGTCAATTTATTTTCAGTCCCTTTGAGTCGAACTACGGTGTTCTGACTTCCTCATTGCACGCGAGGATACGTAGGCATAACTTAACGATTATCGAACAAAAGTCTCTTTGACATCCCCCCTTTCAGCATTCTTTCTAAAGCCTCAGTTCTTGAGCAATTCACACCTTTTTGCACTGACACTTGTACATTTATTCCAGCTTTTGCACACAGATAGCATATACACTACCCCTTTAAACACAATCTTGTAAGTGTGGATCTCGTCGATTACGACGGACAATCTGGGTGCTAATACCTTCCCAGGTTGTAACCAACCCCCTTTCTCAGTTTCTCTGGTTCGCAACCGTCTTATCCATCTTTTTCTAGGTTTATGCAGCATTACCTTTCCTTCGGGATAAAAATGCCTAGCTGGCGACTCTATTCATTCACCTTCATTTTCTCTTTTCACCGACCGTTCGCGCTTGTACCGGGATGCAAATCTTTGGGAGCGACATTGTTCATGTAACATGCATTAGCATAAATAATAGTTGCCTTAATTGGTATTGACAGGCCTCGTTTTAGGGTGACTATTATATAAGTTACTTGGATATTGCTTAACATAGTGTTACATTTGTCCCTCTCTATCCTTATCGACATTTGTACTTTCGTGGCCCGAACCTTGATTGGTTGCACAAGCCCAGGCATGGTTGATCTTTGTGCTAAGTTCATAATTCTCAAACTTGTTGTTGTAGAGGCTTTGATTCTATCTATCTTCTGACAAGTTTTATTAACTAATGACTTGATTATATAGGTCAACCATATAGTGCAAAACGCGAGACGAAATTTGGTTGTCGCTTTGAGCTTTTAGCTGTGTTACTTTTATGGATGATTAAGTTCACTGCATTCTTGTATATTATTATATTTCTTATATTTCCTTCTTGCTCCCTATCCTCTTTATTTTATCTCTTTCTCCCTTCTCTCTTTTACCTTTATTATACTTTATATCATCCATTATCATATTTATGTTTATGTCATTATACCTTTGTGCTTTTCTTTCTTGTCCATTTGGACACCGAAAAACATTAATAAGTGCCTAAACCTCTAAAAAAACTTGTGCTCCTAATATTGGACTATGGTTATTATCCTTTGCATGGGACTTGGATTCTAGGACACCGTCCCTTTGCTTTGATCATTATGGATTTGGTACCTTGGTCTTTATTTGGCCACTTGTTAGCTTGTGCTCAAGAGGATGGAATTATTTTGCTTATGCATCGAAGGGTCTTCAAGTGGTTAGATCTTTCCTCCCTTATCTTTTTCTTTCATTTTTAGGGTAGTCTCTTCATCTCCTTTCATTATTTAATTTTCAAAACCTTCTACCTTTTTCAAAGGATTCTTCTTTTAAGCTTTCACAACTTTAATAATTCAAACCTTGACTTTTGTCAAGTGACTTTTACCTCTTCTTTTCTTTTAATAAATGTCAATGAACTTAATCATGTTGACTTCAATTTAAAAATAAAAAGAATCAAACTCATTCAATTTGTTTTGTGCCTTTGTGCACTCTTTAAGTTTTCTTTGCAAGTATAAACTATGAGTCATTTTTTCTAGTCGGGTGCAAGACTCTCAATCTCCATGGTTGTAGTTTGTTGTAATTAAGTCTATTTTCATTTGTGAGGATTTAGTGGCATACTTGTCGATTTTATTCGAGTTGGCTCCCTCCCCATAATGATGTGTGAGTTTATGCCCTCATTCTCATGGTAGGTTTGTGAGGCTATCCACTCGAAAATGATAAATTGTCTTTACTTCTTAAAATCAATTAAAACCAACAAATTTTCACTATGTTTACTATGAACTACGGGGTTTTGATCTTACATTGCAGTTTGTGGGTACGTAGGCATGAGGTGGTAAACCTCTGCAAACACAAAAACATTAAAAATTAATTATTTTCTCATCCCCTCACTCTCATTTAACAAACTATTTTCAAACCAAATGTGTAAATATTTAGAAGGGCTCCCATGGAGTACCACTGACGTTTTGGGTGCTAACATCTTCCCATTTCGTAACCAACCCCTTACCCATTCTCTGTTTGTTTCTTTAGCTTTTTGCTTTTAAATTCATTTTAGGATTTATTCGTTTTTTTTTTCTTTTCCTTTTGAAATAAAATAAAAGAGCGGTGGTGACTCTATTTTCATTGACTTAAGTTAATCAATAGCTTACATTCACAATATTTACTACTATATTTTTGTTGTAGCTTTATTTTTTTTCTTAGAATGCATGTGATTATGGTGTAAGTTAGGTAGAATAGGAGCGATCACTGTGGTAATTGGTGTCTGGCAGTGGTTGTGCCATTTTCATTGGCGCCGCCGTGGACGCATAGAAAACCTTAGGTATTTTGTGATTTTGACCGACATGACGTCGTAGTTATGGCAATGAGCCTACCGTTGGAGAGATTCATGAGTCTCCTAATGAAGTTCCTAGTGGACTTCAAGCTAAATTATGGATCTATGTACTAGGGAGGATTTCTCCGTGAGGGTTTAAGAGTTTTTTTGTCAGTGTGTTGCTTCCTCGTGAGGGTTTTAGGAACCCCCTTGTAGTTTTGTTTTATGTTTTGAGTAACGGTTTTAGTCGAGAATGTTGTCCTCATTTCTTTGCACGCCCTTTCACTTGATTATTGGTTGAAGGGTGGATTTGATTTGATGTCGAATTCACTTTTGTCCTCTACATTTCAGGTACAAAATGGCAAACAATGTTGAGGAGGAGGTTATGTCCGAGCAGGGTTCTTCTAATTAAAGAACCTTTGGGTCAAATACGTCTGAGGAAACTTTGTCAGGGACCTTTAGGGATGAATGGATTACTCCAATACCCTTGGGAATCACGTTAATCTTTGCTTCTTTATCCTAGTAGGCATTCACCCCCATGTGGAACGAGGTTGACTTGAAAGTGCATTTCCCTGATGAGGATGATCGACTTTGTTCGGTTTACGAGACAAACCGATTTCCTATGTACGAGTTTATGTTTAAGGAGATGAGGTTGAAGTTTCCCTTCTCAGACCTCTAGGAAGCAGTTTTCGATCATCTGGACTTGGCACCTACGCAGTTGCACCCCAATTCGATCGCCTTCGTCAGTGCGTTCGAGCTCACCTGTGAGCATCTTGAGATTGGGGCCATACTTACCCTTTTTTTCTCTGTCTTCCACCTTCAACTCCAAAACTCAGAAGGGCAGTTTGGGTGGGTTTCCTTGAAACAGGCGAGTAATTTGTTCAAGGGATTTTCGGAATCCATTCAGACTCTTAAGGAGAGGGTTAAATCCTCTTCGTACCACTGGGAGATCCTCAAGGGTGAAGATGGGGAGCCCCTACTTACTTAGGAAGGCAAGATGAGGAGGCGTCTGATGCTGAAACTTTTCTTTTCTTGGAGCAAATATAACTTCACTCGGTATACCGATGAGTATCTTGCCAAACCGTACATGTTGGGCAAGGACAATTTGGCCAGCTACAACAAGCTCATGGCTTTTGTTGATAATATTTGCCCCGCTGAGTGTGTGACCAAGGGCGAGGATGTTATTTGTGATGATGAGGGGCAACCTTAGCTAGAGTCTCGGCTTATAAATACCATGAAGCTCCTCGAACACGGAACGCGCGAGGAGGCCATGGAACTTTTGGGTAGCCGTTTATTTTATCAATCTTGTATATGTTTAGTTTTTTTGTTTACTAACTCATGCTCGTTATTTTGCAGGCAAGATGTCTTCAGCTCAAGAGCGACTGATCAAGATTGTGGCAAACAAAGCTAAGCAGGGGAATAAGATCACTAGGAGCCATTTTAGTGACAAGAAAATTTCTCCCCCGACTGGATCGGGGACTTCCTCATCCACCCCAACTATAGGCCAGGCTTCCCCTCTCCGGGTGACCTCGAGGCATAAGTGTTTCTGAGTGGAAGAAGTCATTAACCTAATTGGAGAATAGGAGAAGGACAAATATGAGTTTCCCCCATGCTTCCATAAGAGGGATTTCTTTGAAGGTTCCTCCCTTAAAATCCATCGAACAGAGTCTCTTGCGCTCGAGGAACTAGACCGGATGAGTAAGAGGACAATGTTGGCCTAGGATGTTGTTTCCCTGATGAGGCTCCTAGGCATGGCGGTGGTATATACCAAGTATGGTACATTTATGGATAAGGAGCTGAAGAAATCCCAAGTGACCAATGTTATTCTCGAGGAGAATCTGGAAAAGATGAAGGTCAAAAGGTAGGTGTTGGAGAAGTCAAGGGAGGAGCTAGGCAAGGTAAGAGAGGAAATGGATGCCCTTCCTGCGGAGAAGAAGGCCCTAGAGGATATGGTTGTTGTTCTACAGGCTGCATCGACTTCTATCGAGGATGAAAATGATGAGCTAAAATATTTTAAGACTCGTGCTGAGTTGGTTGCTCGCATCAATTAGGCTGAGGAAGATTGTTTGGGAGCTACTGAGGATGCCTTCAACAATGTAGTGGAGCAACTCAGCATCTTGAATCCGAGGTTAACTTCATCATGATGGGGTAGAGATTCATGCATAGTGTGGAGGATGGTCAGATCATCATCACTGATTTCCTTAAGTTGGATGGAGGAAATGAGGAGGATCAACAACCCACCCAGCATGAAGAGCAGCTGCAACCTGACAACTGATCAGTGTTGTTAATTTCTTTTTTTGTTTGGCTTTTGTGCCATATGATTTGTAACATATATTGGGGGTGGTGTCTGTTATGTAATCTTTAAATAATTTCGGCCTTCGTGGTCATGTTTTATGTATTCTCTTGGTGGCCATTCATGCTTAATTCGGTTTTCATGTTTTATATTTGTCCGTGCATGATTTATTTTCGTTTTTATGTTTGTATGCTCATCTACTTAAGGCCTTTTTAAATATTTGTGCAATGCTTATTATAAGTGCTCATTAGTTTGAGTTGATATTACGAATCAATTTTTGCTAAGTGTTTCTAGGGGTTCGCTCGACAATATTGTTGTTTGATAGTGAGGGGAACTAGTCGAAGGGCCTGGGTAGTTCTCGTGCTAAGAGGGGCAGAGCTCAGTTCGCATTTGCGACCTGAGTTTTGGAGCGTGAACTTCCCATCACGAGTTAGATGTTCTTCCTTTTGTGGTACAGTGGCGATGGCGAGCTTCGTCGAGGATACGCTATCGGACAGAGGATCCGCTCGTTCATGAGTAGAAACATGTCTTATTTTTCTTTTTGTATGCAATGCGTGTACTTGGGCATTCATTTCTTGTAGGTACATTGTGCTCGTTTTGACAGAGCACGCCGACTAATGTGGCCTTAGCTGTAATATTGTTTAAGCTTTTTGACATTCCATAGTCGAGCGAGTTCTTCCCTGTTGAGTTTTTCTAGGTAGTAGGCCCCATTTTCCATTTTTGCTCGGACACGATAGGGACCCTCCCAATTTGCGACGAGTTTTCCATCGCGAGAATCTTTGTGATTTCTCCTTAAGACGAGGTTGTTTACTTCAAAGTCTCATCATATGACTTAGGCGTCGTCTGATTGCAATTTGTTTTCAAGGAGGCTTCCCATAGGACCGCTCCCGATTAAACCTTTTTTACAAGGTCGAGCTCTTCCCTTAGTGCCTCGTCATTTTCCTCTCCATCCAAGGGAGCTTTCGTCCACCTGGAGGGAATATGTATCTCGATTTGGATTACCGCTTCGGTCCCATAGGCTGGCCAGAAAGAGGTTTCCCTAGTTGTCGGATGAGGTATAGTTTTGTAAGCCCATAGCACATTGTAAATCTCCTCAACCCATCGTTTGTTTATTTTGTCTAGTCTCTATTTGAGACCACGTAGGATTACCCTGTTTGCCGGTTCAACTTGCCCATTCGTTTACGTGTGCTCGACAGATGTGAAGTGCTGCTTGGTGCCTAGTTTGGTGGTAAACTCTTGAAAAATCTTGTTCGTGAATTGTGTCCCGTTGTTGGTGACAATCGCTTGGGTGATGCCGAAATGGGCAATAATATTTTGCTTGTAGAAACGAAGTATGTTTTGGGCTGTTATTTTGGCTAGAGCTTTTTCTTTTATCCACTTTGTAAAATAATCCACGTCTATAATCAAGTATTTATTCTGGTTCGATCCTACAATGAACATTCATGGGATGTCTATTCCCTACCACACGAAAAGTCATGAGGAGGATATTGTTTTGACCTCGTTGGGTGGTGACAAATGCATGTCCCCGTGATGTTGTCATTTTTCACATTTTTTCACGTGCTCCTTCGCGTCATGCTACATGGTCAGCTAGTAATATACTAATCACATGGCTTTCTTGGCGAGGGACCTTCCACCGAGGTGTTAGGCATTGATCCCTTCATGGATCTCGCGTAAAACGTGGGTAACCATATGTTCCTCGACACATTTGAGGAGAGATATGGAGAACCCTCGCCTGTAAAGCCTATTTTCAACCAGGACGTTTGAACAAGCTCTACGCCTGACCACACTCTCCTCCTTTGGGTCGGGAGGCAGTTTATCCTTGGCAAGTTAGTGGTAAACTGGGGTTATTCAACAGTCATTGTCGCTGATGACATTTACATCGAGAACCGGGGAAGGTTTATCGATACTTGGTCGAGGAAGTACCTCCTGGATGACAGATTTATTCCCAACTTTCTTCTTTTTGCTCTCGAGCTTTGATAGAACATTTGCTCGGATATTGTATTCGCAGGGAACATGTTTCACCTCCACTAATGCGAACTTCGCCATATTTTCCTTAACCATGGTCAAGTACTCTGACAAATTATCGTTTTTGACTTGATATTCTCCCCACACTTGGAGAGCCAAGAGTTGAGAGTTCGTGCAGATTATAACTTACTCGGCCCCTAGGTCATCTTCTAGATGTAATCCTGCAAGGAAGGCCTTGTACCCTGCCTAGTTGTTGGAGGTTGGGAAAGACAAGGTGAGCGATACTTCGACGAGGATTCCTTCCTCGTTCTGCAAGATGATGCATGGCCTGCTCCCTGTCGAGTTGGATTATTCGTCAACAAAAAGTGTCCATTTGCAAGCTCTGCAAGTCGTGTGGATCAGTGAGGTCATTTCTCCCACAAAATCGACCAACACTTGGGCTTTAAGGGATTTTCTGCTCTCGTTCCTAATATTGAATTCAGAAGGTTCTAGCAACAAATTCATCATTTTGTCGGCCATGTCTGGACGGCCCAATAGTTGCCTCATGGGATGATCTATGTGCACCACAATGGTGTGGGCTAGAAAATAGTGCCTCAGCCTCCTCGTTGCATTGAGGATGGCCAGGGATACTTTTTAGATCTATTGATAACTGATCTTGGGACCTTTTAGGGCCTTGCTTGTAAAGTATATAGGCTTCTTCTCTTTGGGGGTTTCACAAATGAGTGTTGCACTGATGGCCTCGGTCACGACAGTGGGATAGAGATAGAGGGTATCCTCGTTGTCTGGTCGGGAGATGACCAATGGTTTTGATAGTGCCTATTTAAGGTGGAGGAGGGATTTGTCGCACTCGTTCGTCCACTCAAAAGTAGCCTCTTTTCGGAGGAGTTTGAAAAGGGGGAGCGCGTGCTGAGCATATTTTGCTACGAACGAGATAGTGAGGTGAGCATCTCGTTCAGGGATTGGATTTATTTCTTCGAGCCCGGTGTGGGGGATTCGGAGAAAGAATTGCATTTGTCAGGGTTGGCTTTGATTCCTTGTTTTTTCAAGTAGAAAGCGAGGAACTTTCCTGCCAGTACCCCAACATACACTTCTCCGAATTGAAATGCATCTTGCACTTCCTGGCCTGGTCGAAGAGTTTCTTCAAATGGAACACGTGGTCAGATTCCTCTTGGGATTTCACGATCATATAATCCATATAAACCTTGAGCATGTCCCTGATCTCTCCTCGAAAGACTTTGTTCATCATTCTTTGGTAGGTAGCGCCCACATTTTTCAAGTCGAATGGCATTACGTTATAGTAATAGTTGTCCAACTCGTTCATGAAGGATGTGTACTTTTATCTTTTTTGGCCATGTGTCACACCCTAAATTTTGACCGGACTTTTTTCTATTTCCATTCATCTGACGTTTTTTTTATCGATTTATTTGATAATTAATCTTTTTGGAATTTTAATCCATTAATCATTAATCATGCCCCATTTAGTTGTTTTCTACATTATTCTCATTTGTTTTTGTCATAATTTTAGATTTGCTTAAAAGATTTGTCTCATCTTGAATTTACTTATTCTAGTTAGCCTAATTTAAATTTAGTACAATTTTAATTAAGTTTAATTTTATTAGTGAAATTTGTAATGGTTTTATATAGTTGGTTTTTTATTGGTCTTCTATGTTAACTTAATTCAAAGTATTTTTTTTAGTTCTCAATTTAATGTTGTAAGTTTATAGTATATATTAGTTTAGTTTTTATATATATATTATTTAGAGTATTTAGTTATTTCATTTTAGTTTTTTTTTCTGATTAACTTTCTTTTTTTATTTATTTAAATAGTTTAGTTGATATATTTATTTCTTTAATCCAAATATTGCTATCAATTTATGTTTAGCTTTAAGAGAAATTACTGTCAATTTTTTTTTTATATATTAATCTGTCTCCATCAACTTTATTCTCTTGATCCATACTCCAACCCAATCTTGTGCACTTTTCTATGTTGTGATTTCCTGCAACCTACAGCCTGTAACTGCATACTACACACCTTTCACCAAATTGTATGAAGTCAAACCTGCATTATGTAAAGGAATCATCAGATAATACAAAGAGATGGAAAAGCTTGTTGATTAAGTTTTGTTTTTTATTTTATTAAAAAAGAAAAAAACAACCTGGAAATGGAACCAAAGCCAACACGGGACCATTATCTATCCATAAAACTTCCTGTAACAGAGGGAAAAAAAAGACAGAAAAAGAGTTCAAAGAAAAAACTTTCCAAAAGCAGGACACAAAACCGCAACCGTGCGTCAACTTTCCTTTCAATCTTCAATGAGACTCATCAAAACCACTGCAACACACATAAACAAGACACCCTCAGAACCTTTTTGATTTGCTTATCACCATCTAAATAAAAACTAAGAATCTCTGAACCGTAACCATGATCATCTTCAATAACCTCCATCTTCCTCCATAAATTTTTGCCCTCACAGATCCAAACCTCTACAAAACAACTCCAACAAACCTCCACCCTCCACCGGCATCCACATACCTTCAACCAAACCGAAAAAACCTCTTCTTCACATACCTGCATTTTTTGCATAAACATCAACGCAACCCTTCGAGACTCACCCCTCCGCGGAACCAACACCAAATCCGGAAAATCCTCATCACCACATAAACCATAAACCTTCACAGCTTGAATCAAACTGAAACAAAACCTGTGAACCCAAAAAAACCGAACTTATTCATCCGGGAAATCGCACCATTGACCGCCCATCGAACCACCTTCGACCATGTTTTGCTCATCGATCAAAAGGCAGAAACACAAAAAACAGAAACAAAGACAGAAGCAAGAAAAACCAGAAACTCACTCTTCATCATCAATCACCATTAAAACCAAACCCATTCCGAAAACCATCCACTGCGAGAACCACCGGAAAACCGATACCACTTTGAACCGTAATCCCAAATCCCTAACGCAAGTCGCAAAACAAGCGAGCCGAAAATCGAAAGAGTGTTGAGAAGCCGAGCCGCATCATGAACTGAGTCAAACACAGACATAGAGATACCTGATAACTGAGTTGGATTTGTGCCGAAAAATATTTGGATCTTCGGGCGTTTTCACGAAAAGTATAAGTTTGAACACAAAGAGTGAGATTGAGAGGAATCCAAACCAACCGATTTCAACCCTTCACCACCCTCAGCCTTCTTCTTCAAATCATCAAAATCCGAAACCGAAAACGTTGAAAATAGCAACAGACCGTTCACCACCGTCACCTTTCATCACCGTCATCACCACCAAAACCCTTTTCGAAGCCTGTGCGAATCCGAGGCACCGTTCGAGAAACCACCACTGTACTTGTGAACCAGAGAGATGTCGTGAGCGAGCTGTAACCGCAACCGTGCGAGCCTTTCAAATCACGAAGCAGGTTGAAGAAATTTCGCGAGCATAGCGAATCTGGATACATTGGGTCTTCACGCCGTTTTGTTTTTCTTTTTAGGTTTGATTTCTTTTCCTAACCTTGTTGTTTCGGTCGAGTTTTTAGCCTTACAGGTCTTTATGTTAGTTTTTTTTATTTTTTATTCGTTTTATAAGCTATAATGTTTTCTTGTTTCTTTGCTGATCTTGGGTCTATTAAACCGCTGCTATATGATACACATCAGTACACGATTTATCCTTTTTCTATTTTCTAATTCATATTCTCTTTTTATAACCTTTATTATATATATTCTATTTTGTTTTTCTAATTTATTTTAAGATTATTGTTAGGATAACTTTTATTAGATACTCTATTTATGTTTTCTAATTATTTTAAGATTATTTGTTAGGATAACTCTTATTACATATACTCTGTTTTGTTTTTCCTAATTATTCTAGAATTATTGTTAGGATGAATGATGAATTATGAATTTCTTAAGAGTTTATTTGAATTATTTTCTCAATATGGGCCAATGATATAACAAAGTTGCGATAAGTCGTTTCCGACTAATCGCGACCAATATGAGGCCATCTTTTATTTATTTATTTCATAAGATTAATTTATTCTTATTTCATGATTATTCTATTTAGTATATTTAGTTTTGTTTATTTTATTCTTACATTTTTACACAATACTAAATTCTAACGTTTCCAAACAATTCATCACGCCTACACCGCACACACGTAAGTCGATTATCAAACGATCGCCGTCTGCACAATTCTTTTATGCATCTTAATTAATTTTAGCAAGGAATAGAACCCCGGAGTCCAGCACTCCGCACGTTCTAGAACGAACTACAACTGGGCTAGCCCCACGCGTTTTGTTTCGTTCATTCCTTCGCTATTAACCGCATCAATTCTAAAAACGTCTAAAAAACAAATTATTCAATTTATTTAATTAATTTTAATACGGAAACAGAACTCTGAAGTCTAGCACTCCGCACGTTCTAAAAATGGACTGCAGCTGGGCTAGCCCCACGCAACGTGGTCCATTCGCTTTCCGAATTTCAAAATATCTAATCGCAAATAAATGTACGAAAACAGAACTCCGGAGTCTAGCATTCCGCACGTTCTAGATTGGACCGCAACTGGGCTAGCCCCACGCGATGTGTTCAATCACCATTCGTATATCAAAACTTTCAAATCATTTTATAAATTAAATTACGACAAAACCGAACTCCGGAGTCCAGCACTCCGCACGTTCTAAAATGGATTGCAGCTGGGCTAGCCCCACGCAACGTGGTCCATTCGCTTCTTTTATATCTTAGAAACAACTTAAAACTCACCAACCAATTTAAATCCTTTTCATAATTAATTATCGAAAGACAGAACTCCGGAGTCTAGCACTTCGCACGTTTTGGAATGCAATCGCTCCTAGGCTAGCCCCACGCGACGTGGTTCATTCGCCCTTTCGTTTAAACACCTTAATAAAGGTCGAACATTTTCTCTAAACGAACATTGTCTAAATCATTCTATCTCTCGAACAAGCTAGCGCTTCACCCTCCACCGCGAGTATAAGCCAATGCTTAGCAGTAGAATGCGTTTTAAATAATCGTTCAATTAAAAATCACAAACCGTAGTTGCACGAACTACGAAGCTCTGACTTTCCCATTGCACAAGGGAATACGTAGGCACAGGGATTTTTATCCTTCGCGAGCACATTAATAAAATTTTAAATCATTTTTTTCGAGCACCCTATTAAAAAAATCAATCTTTTCTCTCCGTCGCAATAATAATAAACTTTAATCGTTTCTCCGCCTTAATAATAAAAAACTTTAATTTCCTTTAACAAATATATTAAAAATCATTTAGAAGACAAAAACTTAAGATCAAAAATTTAATCGCATAATTAGCTAAGAGGTTCCCGTTGAGTACAACGGACGTGATGGGTGCTAATACCTTCCCCTTGCGTAACCGACTCCCGAACTTAGAATTTGGTTTCGTAAACCATTTCTTATCCTTTATTAGGTTGTATCTATATCTCCCTTTTCTCTCGTAGAATAAATAGAATTAGGTGGCGGCTCTGTTGTTTGTTTTAGGATCGTATTTTTCGAGGTACGACACCATGGATATCTGGTTGTACCCCAAATAGGCATCCGTGAAGAATAATAATTTAAAATCGGCAGAATTATCAACTAATGTGTCTATGTTGGGGAGGGGATAAGCGTCTTTCGGGTAAGCCTTATTAAGATCGGTATAGTCAACACACAGTCGCCATTTTCCATTATATTTATTTACTAATACAACATTGGACATCCATGTCGTATACTAGGCTTCCAGAATGAAATATTCCTCTAGGAGGTCTTTTACAACTTGCTTGGCAACCTCCATTTTTAGGGAGACTGCATGTGCTTACATTGAGCTATTGCCCTAACTGCGGGGTCGATGGTGAGTTGGTGGCAAGCCACCTCTGGATCTAAATCGGGCAACTTTGAAGTGTTCCATGCGAATAGGTCTGCATTCTCTCTAAGGCAAGCTTTCAGTTTTTTCCTCGCGAGGTTGGAAAGTTTGGTCCCAATCTTTACTCCTTTGTGGGGGTCATCATCGAGGAGGACTAGCTCGAAATCTTCGTCTGGAATTGGCCGCATGGGATGGGTTGGCTCACCGTTGCTCGCTGATGTTGAAAAGCTTCTTGAAGCTAATTGATATCCATTCCCCTTCCTCCATTGGTCCCATAATTCTTCCTTGGTTAAACGGATGTCGAGGTCAATGGATTCGATACGGGGCAATGACTTTGGCTCTTCGAAGCTGCAGGGTAGGGCCGACTTGCTAGTTATATTAGGTCGCATGATGGTGATGTTTAGCCCCTTCGAGGCTGCCTCGAAACCCCTACTTGTGGCCTCGATGTCCCTGTGTAGGGTGGCGAGCCCTTTGGAAGTATAATACTTCATTTTCAAGTGTACCATGGAGGGTACAACTATCAATTCGGCCAAAGTTGGTCGCCCGAAAATGTATTGGTACAGGGATGGGCAGTTCACCACTAGAAATTGGACTTTGATAAATTTGGCCATTTCTGTTGTGCCGAAGGTGACGATCAGGTCCACGTATCTCCACAACCTCATGATCGACCCGTTGAAGCCATGTACATCTGAGCCCACATAGTGCATTAAGTGTGTTTTGTCTAGCTATAACATGGAGAACATTTGGCAGTATATAATATCGACGGAGCTTCCCTGGTCGACCAAGATTTGTTGAACATCAAAGTTGGTCATGTACGCTCTCACGAGTAGAGGAATACTAGAATTAGGGGCCCCGCCAAGGATATCTTCAAGACAGAAGGTGATGGGAACTGAATTCCCAGGGACTTGTCAAGGGTGGAATTCTGGTTCAAGCTTGTGCTATCGAGGTGCTCGAACTTCCTTTTCATCGAACCCATGGTAACCTTGTTAAAGCCTCCTCCTAATGTGACCATGGTGGAGGGTAAGGTTTGCTATGGGCTGTGAATCACGAAGTAGAGGGGGACGTCCAGCCCTTCCGGAACATAAAAATATTTTGGTCGTGAAATGCTCATGTCGACTTCGAGACTGATGTCATCCGAGGATGGTGCTACCTTTTCCACTTTCTTGGACTCTTGGACGTCTTGTCGCGGAGCATCCTTATTTTTGGTAAACTGCTTCAGGTGCCCCTCTTAGATCATGATTTCAATTGCATCTTTCATATGGATGCAGTCGTCTGTCATATGCCCGTGGCTCTTGTGGAATCGACAATATTTTGTCTTGTATGTGTCCGACTTGGCTGATATTTGCTTTGGAAAATGGACTCCTACTTGTCGGAACTCTGAGTTTACGCACTCGGAGAGGATCTTTCTTGCGTGAGACAGTTAGCGGTGTGTATTTATGAAAGCGGCCAGACGACCCTTTATGGTCCCGAGATTCCCGAGAACAATCATCTTTCCTTTTTCTGCTCCCCGGCGGGTTGTCGAGGAGTCATCGTGTCCTGAGGATTTGGCATTCTTCTGGTGTACTATGACATTGCTCTTTTTCTTAGGGCGGTAAAAAATAATCTACATTTGATGGTGCCTCTGACGCCACGTTAGTCAAGTAGAGCATCGATATTCTCGATGTGCTTGTCGAGATTAGTTGTACCATCATACATGCCTATGGGTGAAGGCTTTTCAAGCCCTTTGGATAATCAAGTGGCCATGATCTCCAGGGGCAACGGTCTGCGGGGCTCGTCGTTGGAGTTGGTCGAGCATGAACAAAAGCGTGTGTTTATTCCGTGTTTGGGACTGCTGGAATCTGAGGAGAAGAAAATAGAGTATACCTGCAAAACACTTTATTTCTAAAGTAAGAATTAGAGAGAGAGAGAGAGAGAGAGAGAGAGAGAGATAGATAGATAGATAGATAGATAGAGAGAGAGAGAGAGAGAGAGAGATGGCAAGTACAAAGTGTGTGTCTTAGGATGATTTTGGATACCTGGCCCTCTCAAATGAGAGAGTTTTTATAGTGTCCCCAACGTTTGACCATTGGTCCCTATTTTTGGGCCTAGATAGTAGGCTCCCCAAAAATAGGTAAATGTCAGGAACTAACTGTTATAACAGGCACATATGCTCGAAACCATTCGTTGCATCGAGCAAGGGCTTGAATGCAGGCAAATGTGTTGCAGTTGTTCCTAGATGATTGCACTGTGCGTGATAGGCAAAGATGTGATAGAGGGCAGTGGTAACCTCGTTGATCCTAGGGATCAACCGACCAAAATTCCTCAGTTGTGGGGCAGAAAGAAAGTTCTTCCTTTTGTACTCAACTAGTTAGATATAGATTATTGGGTCATTCTGAATGCAGAAGTGGGTTGGGTCATGCCTAGTCATTGAGTCAGTCCGGAACAACATATATATATATATATATATATATATATATATATATATATATATATATATATGAGTGAGGATATTCTTACTCCAGGAGTAAGTTTCTAAATCTTACTCCACATCTTGACCATTGATTCATTTTTAATCAATGGTTATAATAATTAAATATGGAGAGAGAAACAATTAAACACATAAATTAACATGTTTCACACCTCAAACAGACATCAAAACTATTTTGTTACAAGACTATAAGGAAATTCGTTGAAGAAGAAACATAAAAGATAAAAAAAAATGAAAAGTAACGAAGAGAACTTGAAGATAAATAAGGAAATCATAACTTATAAGAATGACAGTGGCGAAAGAAACTGTAATACCCCGTATTTAATTAAACGCCCTGAATAATATTAATTAGGATTAATTAAGTATTATCTGACTCTGAGATATATTTTGAATATTCTCAAATTGGACCCGTTAGTATACTAACTATCGTGTATTGGTATGATATACATTGTTTGGTTTTTAAGAGAAAGAGAAACAAGTTATGTATAATAAAAAGAAAAGAAAGGAAAGAAAGTTGGTAAGAAAAAGAGAAAGAAGGAAAAAGAAGAGAAAGAAAGGGATAAGAGAAGAGAAGAAGAGGAAGAAACCCTAAGAGAGGAAAATGCTCGGATCATCGCCATTTCTTCATCAAATCTTCATCCTCACCAACCTCCTCGTCGATTGCAAGGTGGGTTCTTAGTTAGAAACTTTTCTTTTGAGTTTTGATAGAGATATTGAGTTTTAGGGTTTTGTAGAAATCTTGGAAATTGAAAGATTAAACGGTTAAAACCCGATTAAAACTCGACTAAAACACCGACACTATGAATATAAACATGTTTGATTATGTTTTGCTGGAATTGTTGATGTTTTGAATGGTTTTGGCATGGAGAAGGGATTTTCCCGTAAGCTGGAATTTCCTGGACTGGTATAGCTCGCACAGCGAGCTGTCCCTCGCTCAGCGAGAGTTCCAGGAAGATTTTCGCTCAGAGAGACCTGTAGGTTGAGTTTTTGGTATTTAATTCATAAGTTGTGATCCGTCGGTCTGATTATTGCATTCCGCATATCGTTGTAAAGCTGAAAACATTTGCTAACTAATAAAGCCAAAAAATGATAATTATACCCGACTTTTCCGATAAAACGTAATTATGTAAAATTGAGGAATTTGGGTATTAGACTTTGAGGTCCGATTGAGAATTGAGGCGTGAGATCATTGTGAGAATCGAACGGAAGTAAAGACAATGAGTTTATGGTGAGGATTGTTTCATAGTAATGATTAAACTAAAATGTTAGAACTATATGTTCGGAAACTATAAAAAATGAAAGTATCAAGAATGGAGAGAGAGAGATAGGAAATCTTACCATAAACCAATAGTGTGGCCTAGTTTTGTAACTAGAAATTGTTAGATGGTATGACTTGTGAGATGTTTAGGTTCATCCTAGGTCGTTGCAAATCCTAACGCGTTATACGCGGTATCCTCCGGAAAGTCTTGAGTAAGTCTTGAGGTGGGTATTACATTGAGTCCCACGGGAAGCATCCGTAAAGGTTTGAGGTACCGTCTGTTATGATAAGTCTTGAGGTGGGTATTACACTGAGTCCCACGGGAAGCAATTGATAAATCTTGAGGTGGGTATTACACTGAGTCCCACGGGAAACAATTGATAAGTCTTGAGGTGGGTATTACACTGAGTCCCACGGGAAGCAATTGATAAGTCTTGAGGTGGGTATTACACTGAGTCCCACGGGAAGCAATTGATAAGTCTTGAGGTGGGTATTACATTGAGTATCACAGGAAGCAATTGATAAGTCTTGAGGTGGGTATTTCACTGAGTCCCACGGGAAGCAATTGAGAGGCAGCTTGAGGTGGGTATTACATTGAGTCCCATGGGAAGCGAGAGGAAGCTTGAGGTGGGTATTACATTGAGTCCCACGGGAAGCGAGTGTAAGTCTTGAGGTGGGTATTACACTGAGTCCCACGAGAAGCATCCGTAATGGTTTGATTAGAGCATTATATCGACTCCTCCGTAAGGTCTTGAGTAAGTCTTGAGGTGGGCATTTCATTGAGTCCCACGAGAAGCATCTGTAAAGACTTGAGGTAGATATTTCACTTGTTTAGTGGTGTGAGCATTGTATGGAGTGTGTTCCATCTTGCTTTGGTTCCTAGTTGAGAGGCATAAGGAATATCCTAACTAGTATTAGTAGGATTTGTAGAACTCTTGGATGTGGTTCCAAGGAGTGCGAGACGTATGAACTCAAGGTAGTTTTCCTTGCCAAAGACTTGAGTTAGGTTTGATAGAATCCTTAGAGATGAGAGAACTCTAAGATAGGGAACCCACTGAGATGTTGTTATCTCACCCCACTATTGTTGTTGCTTTTCAGGTTCCTTTTTGCAAGTTTGATTTACAAGTGGAGCTATGCTCGAGATGTTTCAAGTGAAGCTTAGTTTAGTCTTCCGCTGTGTATTTCTTTATCTTTGTACAATAATGGATATTGTATGGATCTTAGCTTTTGTTTTAGTATAATTCTCATGTCTTGCACCATTGTTGTATAGATTTTTATAGTTGGTCAAGAATGTGAATTATGCTATTAGGAATTTATGATGGTGTCAGTACCAAAAAATTAACTCTGTATGATATTATTCTAGATATATATTATATGGGTGTTACAGAAACAATGGTGACAGATAGCCAAAGCAGTAGTTTAGTGAGAACAAATTTTTATGACTTATGGTTTTTATTTTTTATGATTGAAGTTTGGTTTTGGCTACATAGTTGGTTCAAAGAAAGGAAGTATAAACAAAGATTCAGAAATGTTGGACTGATACAAAATTTGGGCTTATTAATTGGCTAAATAAAAATTACTCAGTAATTAAATGTGGTGAGAGAAACAAATTATTCATATGTCAAATAATTACTAAATATTATAATCAGTAATTACAAATAAATCAATAGTTAAAATGTGGAGTAAGTTTTAATAACTTACTTTTAGAATAAGAATATTATATATATATATATATATATATATATATATATATATATATATATATATATATATATATATATATATATATATATATATATATATATATATATATATATATATATATATATATATAAGTTTTTGTCATTCTCTAATTTATTTCAACCTTAACCAAAACATGATCTTTGTTGCATCATTGCATTGCATGACATCTCGACTTAAATGCCCTGCCACCTTCCCATGGGACTACCAAAGTATTTTAGTCTACCCTACGTGCCTCCCTCCCAAGTAACACATTCTTTTTAAACATTCAAATTATTGAAAAACAAATAAGGAAGTGTACTTTGAGTTGTCTTTTGTTTCTTCTCAAGGTAATATCTGGCCCACCCCTAATTATTGTTTTGATATATTTAAATATATGACAAGAATAATAATAAATATTATTATTTGATTTGATTGATTTTAATACTATTATAAATTTAAATGAAAAATGAAAAAAATAATACAAACGGCACTTAAAAAATAACATTATGTACTTAGTAAATTAAACAAATCAATTCTTTTTTATTTTTTAATTAAAGGAAAACCCATTTGCAATGGCAATAAATGTTTGGGACAACAAATGTTAGGTTTCACGTGAATATAATAAAGACAAGGAATTCCAACAATGGATAGTACTTTTATTAGTTACTAAAGTGACAATATGTGTCTTAAGTATATTGTTCAAATAAATCATAAAAGAAAATTTTATTTTAAAGGTACAAGTCAAACATTTGTAAAAATAATAAATAAATCCATCTTTTTGTTTAAAAATTACATCTATTTATTTCTTGGATAAATGTCTTAAAAATACTTGTTAATATTTTTCTTTAGTAAATCAAATAATTTTGCGTCTCTTAAATCAAAGAGAAAAATGTTTAGTAATAAATCGATATAAAAACATCCACAACTATCATACTTATTTTGATTTTCTAAATGGACTCCAATCAAATTTATATATTATTTTATATTTTTTAATTATTTAAACACAAAAATGTTTAGTAATAAATCGATATAAAAACATCTTTTTGTTTAATTATTTTTAAACACAAAAAAAAAGGTCAAAGTCCATGATATAAAAAGAAAATAGGTACAAAAATAAGGGGGGCTAAACTTGACATCAAACCTTCTTTGCTCTAAAGTATGGTAATCCTAACATGATGTTTTTGTTAAAGTCTACTAGGATCTTTGGCCGAACCTTATTCCACCAAGTAAATGAGGAAACTGACAATCCGATGTTAGCGAATAAATCTGCATAATGGTTACCCTCTCTAAATATGTGCGAAACAAAAAAATTAAATCGTCTAAACCTAGACATGCGAAGATTCCACCTATTCCTAATATCCCAAGGAACAACAGAAGCATTATCAAAAGCAGATACAACTTTAGAAGAATCGGATTCCAACCAAATATTGTGCCAATGTCTCTCTTAAGAAATCGCCATGGCTAAAATAGCCTCCATAAACTCGACCTGAGTCGCATTTACCGGGCCCAAATAACAACCAAAGCTACCAAGATGCTGACCACCAACATTACGAAAAATACCACCAGTAAAGGAGCCTCACCAGAAGAGTTGTCTACATTGACCTAGATCCAACCCTGTTGGGGAGGCGTACACAAGATCTCAGTTAACTCCAAAGGACGAGGCAGATGAAGCGAAACTTTGAACTTTTTTAATAAAACAAAATCCTCAACAGTTAAACTTGTCATACTGTTACATAAATTTCTAGACAATGAGGTGTAAGACAAAATTTCTACACAAATAGCTTGCCAATAAAGAAACTTATATTGATATCATATCTTACCTGATTTCGAGCGTGCCAAGTACAAGCAATAGAATTTAGGACAACAGCCGTAATCACCACATGACTCTGGGCGGAGTGTTGCACATCTATACTCTTTATGCAATACGCCAAGCTAGTAACACACCTATGACTAATCATGTCACCCAACCAGTTCTAAATTTTCCCTACAAAAGAGAAATAAAAAAATAGGTGAAACAAACTTTCAGCCTGCTGCCAACAGATGGAACAAACAGAAGGGAGGTGTTGTCCGCGAAGAAGAAATACATCGTCCGTAGGCACCTTACCATGGACCAACCTCCAAAAAAGTAAATACCTGGAGGGAGGAATAACAACGGGCCAAACAGAACGACCCAAATCACGGCTAACAGAAGTACGACACCAAATATACGCATCCTTAAGCGTGAGTTGGCTGCTAACCGAAGGTTTCCAAATCCTCTTGTCAACTTGATGAACATTCGCATAAACCTACTCCATCGAGTTAGATAAAGAAGGACAAATTCCATAATACTCGGCTGGGAGAACAATCTTATATTCCTGAATAAAATCTTTTAATGTATCATTATTTCTCACCAAATTACTCTCAGATTCAAGAAACAAATCCTCCAATGGAACACTGCACCAATTATCCCGCCAAAGGCTAATATGTTCACCATTACCAACTTGCCACTGAGAATTACTCCTGATAGTCTCTTGAAAGTGTTTACTTCTCATCCAAATAGACGAGAAAATGTGATAATCGATATGCCTTCCACGTTTAAATGCTCTGTCACAAAGTATTGCAGCCCAATCCTCTTGACTATTAAGAACGCTCAAGCATTGCAATAAGTCTGATGCGTCATTAAGAGCTCTAAGACCTCCATCCTTAATATATTTGCAACAATGTTTCCAAGCAACTGTCACAAGTTTCCTCTTTTCAACATCCGCACTCCAAATGATGTTTCTGCACCATCTTTCCACCATTTGAATTATGCTAACAGGCCAAGAATACACTATTATAGTGTATATTGTCATGCTTTAAATAACCAACTTCACCAGCTGAACACGACCAGAAATAGAGAGTAAACTAACTTTCTAGGCAGCGAGTTTGCACTTGATTTTGTCAGCTATCGGAAGGAAGTAACTAGCTTTGGGCGTGCCCTTAAAAATGGGGAGTCCCAAATAAATAAAAGGCAAATGTCCCTTAGAGAGAGCAATCAGATTCGCAAGCATTGAATGCCTTTCTCTACTCGTCGAGCCGACATATATAATGGACTTGCTAGGGTTGCACACTTGACCCAAACATGCAGCATAATTATGAAACAAATCTGCTACAACTTCAATGGAGGACGAGCAATCGCAAGAAAAGAGAATAATATCATTAGCATAAAGCATGTGAGAGGGCACTTTACAATTTCTGGTAGCATTAATAAGCTTCAGTCTGTTATCAGTAAAAAGCTTTGCGAGACCCCTGCTAAGGACATCCTCCGCTATACAAAACAGAAAAGGGGACAGCGTATCCCCTTGCCGAACACCCTGCAAACACTTGAAGAATCCATACTACTGACCATTAATAGAAATCGAAATGTTTGCCGACAAAAGGATGGTTTTAATCCATGCGCAAAAAGTGTCATTAAAGCCAAAATGATGAAGAACTTTAAGAATAAAATCTCAACTCAAAGTGTTAAAAATATAAAAATATAATTTGAAATAAATAAATTAAAATATATTAAAATACTTAAAAAAATTATACATTAAAAAATTAAAATAAATATATATTAAAAAACATAATACATGACAAATAATTTATTTAAAAATACATTAAAAAAACATAAACGTTATAATAATTACTAACACAAAATATAAGAAAAATTATATTTAAAATATTTTTCAATTATTGTTATTCTCATGTCCATAATGTTGTCATATATGTTCTATCAAATCTTATTGAAGGTGTCGATAATGTAAATCGATAAAGGAAGCTCCCCCATTTACATTAGGCGCTTGATGTCTTCACTATTTGGCCTTCAAAAATATTGTGCCCCAAAGATGTCCATCACTCCCCTTGTAAACTTATCAACACATTTTAGTGTTGTGGTTTCACAAATTCTCAAATAGTCATCCATAATATAAGCAAAGGTTTCACATGCTAACATACAAATAACAATAATGCATTTTTGTAATGGTGAAATACTTGATCTATCAGTTACATCAACCCTCATTTTAAAATACTCATCATGTTGACCCAGAGCTTCAACAATACGAACAAACATATGTTTATGCATTAGGTACCTTCGACAAAACTGATCATTTATGTATACTAGAGTTTCTAAAAAATAATCATTGAATAATCCATTGTATATCTCTTCACGGTTCCTCTCAATATTCCTTCTTTGACGTCTAGGCCTTTTAGAGCTCGAGGCTTCTTCTTCCATGAATAGCTTCACACATTCTATATCCATATTATCATTCATATAATCCTTGAATATTTTTGCAATGTGTGAAAGTCTGGAATGATCCATGTGAAAGAAGTTTGATATTGAGTAGAAGATGATAACAAATTATAGAGAACGAAAGAGGTTGAGAAGGACAATGAAGTTTATTGTGCATGTTAATATTATTAATAAGAGTAGTTTGTAACAACTAGTTTGAATAACGACATACATAACCATACTAAATAAATACAAAAATACATAATCATATTAATTAAGTACATATTTTCCTATAATCGTGTCGCACAATAATTCACGAGCTTGTAGTTTTGTAATTATATTTAATGTATCTTTTGTGTGTATATGCATATCATTGATCTTCAATCTTTCCTCAGAATTCCCAGTCTTCTTAATCTTGGCATCAACCTTTTTTCTCTCTCTCTATTTCGACTTTTCACCCTAAATATGTGCATAGTCACGTGCAAACATGACATCAAATCAATTTTTATAAAGTCATATTTCAAAGAATCATATATGACATTGGGTGTATAAGACATTTCCACAAGCTTTTATTTCTCTTTCCTTTTGGTTGTCTTTTTGATCGATTGGACGACGTGACAAAGTAGGTGATGATGGATGGCATTCTCTATTCGTTGGTGTTAGTGCATTAGAAGATGAAGAATATGCTCATGAAACTGAATTCTTTGTTATTTTTGTAGAAGCATCCAATGAACTTACAAGTCATTTAGGTTCATCTTTCGATAAATCTCCATGTAACTTCAAATGTAAAATTTTCACCTTCACCTTTCATTTAACTCCTCCCTCGACTCTCTAATTAAGAATATATATATATATATATATATATATATATATATATATATATATATATATATATATATATATATATATATATATATATATATATATATATATATAAACATTCAATTTGGTTATAGTTCTTGGATGTGTTCCATAAGTGTATCCAAAACTAAAGTAAAAAAGTGTTATCTTATTCTTATGGCAAAATCGTTCCTATTTACACATTGCGTCTTGATACTTGTTGAGACTCCCTCATACATATCTCGGATAGCTCGAGTATAAACAATCATAACTTATTTCTTCTCTAGGACTTTCCACAAAATATCTATAGGCATTTTATTATACACCTTTTCCAAATCAATTAAGGAAAATTAAGTGTAAGTCTTGTTTATCCATCCAATATTTCTCTATCACATGTCATAGTAAATAAATCGTTTCCATGACTAACCTTCCAGACATAAAACTAAATTAATTATCAACAAGTTAAGACTCTTTTTTTAGTATATGTTCAATCACTTTTTTTCATAACTTCTTAGTATGATTCATAATTTTAATCCTCATCTAATTTGCAATTTCTTTTTGTATATTCTCATGTTCTTATAGATTGAAACTAAATAATTTTTCTTCATTCATCTGATATTTACTATGACATCATAATTTTGTTAAAAGTTGACAAACCACTCAATACCCATATTGCCAAAAAAAAATCGACACTTTAAAATTTAAAAATATATTTAAAAAATAAAATATAATAATAAAAGGTTGGGAAACATATACCTAACCAAGAAAAAAAAAAGAAAATCAACAATAATCTTACATTAAAAGCATTACGAAAATTAAACATAAATGGTGTATTATAAATAACTTTGTGTCGGTATTTTAAAAACCGGATCAATCATCAAACCGGTGAGGGTACTAGGTTACTGGTTAATTGGTTGAATCACTGGGTCACTGGTCGAACCGCATGACCAAATCAGATTAAACCGGATAACTCGGTTGAATATATCGTCTTTATAACAAAACTATATAGGTATAAAACTGGTCGAACCAGAAGATTCAATCTCTACAAAATATAATTAACACTTAAATTTTTTTTTAAATATCATATCATAAATTCACAAGTTCATAATTTAAATTCAAATTTTAAACAAAAGTATCACACATAACAAAATAATATAAAATTACAAAGTCTAATGACAAACAAAGTCAAATTGCAATATAACCTAATTAAATAGTTTATAACAAAATAACTCAAATGTGTATCAAATTTAATTTAAAGGAGGAAAAATTGTTTCAATGTTGGAATCTCCTTCTTCAATATTAAAATCATCTGCAGTGAAATCAACCGCATCCACAACAACTTCCCCGTCAATGATATCTTTACTTTATTATTTTTTATTTTTTATTTTTAAAATTATTTCTTTTTATTTTATTTTATTTTTATTTTTAATTGTTTTTATAAAAATAATCAAAAAAATTATTTTTTAAAAAAATGCAATTAAACCGTTGATTTATGAAAACCGCTGATTTTTTTAATTTACATCTATTTTTATCGGTTCACACCGGTTCAATGATATAAACGATCTAACATTTGAACTAGATCGAGTACCTGGTCAGTTTCCAGTTCGACCGCTCTGAACAATCGATCTGGTCCGGTTTTTAAATCATGCATTATGCTCAATCATTTTGGAACTACGAGACAACTTTATTTTTGGCAACATCAATCTCTCCACCATATTCTCTATAAGGACTTTTCAAAATACATGCATCTAGACTAACATTTAAATTATTAACTTATGCATCAAATGAACTTTTAAAATTCTACTGCCACCAATGTTACTCCAAAGACCAACATTATTTGTATTATGAACTTCACTTATATGTTGTTCATCTTTTGATAACATATTTGTTTGATTGGGTAGTTATTTGATAGACAAACAAATTCTTCGACACCTATGGGTCTATTTGCATAAACAACTTATTTACAGCTTATATCATAAGTGTTTATCAAATAAGTGCTTATGAATAAACTTTCATAAGCTATTTTAATAATAAAGATAAAATGTATTTAAATTGTTTTTTATTTATTATAAGTTATTTTTATAAATTATCTCAGAGAACTTATTAAAATAATTTATAAATATTTATAAAATTTGTCACAAGATATATATGAACTTAATACCAACTTGGGACATGAGCCTATAAATTGACATGATCCTGTGACATATAGCATCATAAGATATTTCAAATTAAGAATATGCATAACTTGTATTATTTAGTAGACTTTAAAGGAACCAAAACATGCAACATAAAGCATGATAGTTCCTAGGTTTTTTAAAATTCGTTTTACATATATTTGATCTATTTGATCAATATAATAAAAGTTGAAGTACTTTAATTTAGGTCGGACCTAGACCTAGTAATTATTATAATTATTTAATTTTATTATATACTTTCTTTTCTTTTCAATTTTGACCAAATACTTTAATTTATTATTTCTTATGGACATATATTCAAAGGTTGTTTATTAAGTTTGAACTAATTAAAAAAATTAGGGTTGCTCAATACATCCTTAGTATTTCTCCCAAATCCTATAAGTTGCAAACATTACCCTTGCTATAATAGTACCATCGAGAAGTATCAAATGTTTACCACTCAATATACATCAAATGTTCAAATGAGTGAGTCTAGATATTATTCTCCGGACACGTCATCCATAATACTGTCATCTAATTAATTTATAAAATTTAAGAAAATTTTGTATGTAGATAGATATTAATGATTTCCATCTGAACCATTTTCGGACGTGGGTCGTCTTGCGCTTTCTGAATATCATCAAATGATTGATTGTTAGTGAGTACATTGAAGAGTTGCTTTATGTTTGCATGATTAATCCACACAGGGCAAATCTTACAACTAAGACATACACGCTATTAACCATATTCCAATAGATGATATGTTTTGTAACACCCCAAAGTCGATTTTGATTTAATTGGTGTTTCTTATAAATTTTGATGAATTTATATATGATTTGATGTTTTGTGGGGTTATGAGTGTCACTTAATATTTTAATAATATTAGAATATTAAGTATAGTGAGGGAAAACTTTGTTAGTACCTGCATTTTTAATTTCTATTGCACCATGAGGGAAAACATTAGTAACAACAAAGGGGCCAATCCATTTGGATCTCAGTTTCCCAGCCATAAGCTTAAGACGGGAGTTAAACAGTAAAACCTGTTGGCCCACAAAGAATTCTTTCTTAGAAATCATTTTATCATGGAAGTGCCTAGTTTTCTCTTTATAAATCCTAGAGCTTTCATAAGCCTCTAGCCTAAGTTCTTCAAGCTGTTGTAATTGGAGTTTTCTTTCAATACCTGCTTGTTGCATCTCCAAATTACAACTTTTCACCGCCCAATAAGCACGGTGTTCTATCTCTACCGGAAGGTGACATGCCTTACCAAAAACAAGTCGATAAGGAGACATCCCAATGGGTGTCTTGAAAGCTGTTCTTTGAGCCCAAAGTGCGTCTTCTAGACGACGGCTCCAGTCTTTCTTGTTTGGTTGCACCATTTTCTCTAGAACCTGTTTGATCTCCCTGTTTGATATCTCAGCTTGCCCATTAGTTTGTGGGTGGTATGCAGTAGAGACTCTGTGCACAACTCCATACTTCCGGAGCAAAGATTCCATGGTGCGGTTACAGAAATGAGTGCCTTGGTCACTGATGATAGCTCGCGGTATTCCAAACCTGCAAAAGATATTAGACTTGACAAAATCTGCAACAACTCTAGAATCATTGGTCCTAGTGGGGATAGCTTAAACCCACTTTGAAACATAATCAACTGCAAGCAAAATATATAGAAATCCAAATGATACAGGAAAGGGACCCATGAAGTCGATTGCCCATACATCAAATACCTCACAAAAAAGCATAGGTTGCTGAGGCATTTCACTCTTACGAGTGATGGATGTACCTGCTAACTGACACTCTTTAAAAGTGCGGTAAATCTCATAAGCATCTTTAAAAACAGTGGGCCAATAGAAACCCGAGTCATGGACTTTTCTTGCAGTTCGTTGCGGACCAAAGTGCCCCCTACTTGAGAGGCATGAGAAAAATTCAAAATAGATTCAATCTCATAGTCGGGAACACATCTTCTAATCACCTGATCACTTCTAAACTTCCAAAGATATGGGTCATCCCAAACATAATATTTGGCATCACTCTTGAGTTTATAAATCTGTGATCTAGAAGCACCTGTAGGAAAAACACCAGCAACAAGATAATTAACAATATCAGCAAACCAAGGAGTAATGCCATGCACAAGTAAAAGTTGTTCATCCGGGAAGCCATCCTAAATCGGAAAAGGATCTTCATCTCTCTCTATCCTGCTCAAGTGATCAGCCACCAAGTTCTCAACTCCACTCTTATCTTTAATTTCAACATTAAACTCTTGGAGCAACAACATCCACCGAATCAGTCTCGGTTTTTCCTCTGGTTTCTTCAATAAGTACCTTAAAGCTGCATGATCAGTAAAAACAACAACTTTGGAACCTAGCAAATATTGTCTAAATTTATCAAGAGCAAAAACAATTGCTAAAAGTTCCTTTTCGGTGGTGGTGTAATTAGACTGTGCAGAATCCAAAGCCCTAGAAGCATAATAAATAACATGGGCAGCCTTATCAACTCTTTGTGCAAGGACCGCTCCAACCGCATAGTCAGAAGCATCACACATAATCTCAAAAGGAAAGGTCCAGTCAGGGGGTTGGATGATGGGAGCAGAGGTCAATGTTTTCTTCAAGAAGTCAAATGCCTTTTTTGCAATTGTCATCAAAGTTGAAAGTGACATCATTCTTCAACAAATTTGATAACGGAAGAGCTATCTTGCTGAAATCCTTAATGAAACGCCTGTAAAAACCTGCATGACCAAGAAAAGAACGAATCTCGCGAATGCAAGATGGGTAAGGTAATGTAGAAATCACATCAATCTTAGTAGGGTCTACATAAATTCCTTTTTCAGAAATAATGTGGCCCAAAACAATTCCCTGATCAACCATAAAATGACATTTTTCATAATTTAAAACAAGATCAATTTCGATGCATCTTTCTAAAACCATATTCAAACTATTCAGGCATGCATCAAAAGAAGAACCATAAACAGTGAAATCATCCATAAACACTTTGTAAACACCCCAAATTTGCCCTCACCCATTCACACATGACTTGTGATCATCTCATATGCATAAACACAATCACATCATCTCATGTCTCATTTGGTTTCACTGGATAGTTTCTAAGGCATCTGCACCTAGGGTTTGTGATCTGAGCAACCTCAGGGCATCTTGGGCCATTCCAAAGGCCACTAATCAACTCAAAGGGGTCCATGTGTGTTCTTATATCATGTTACATCCTCACAAAGTCAAAATTGCAGAGGGATCACAAGAACTAGGGTTTGAGTGGATGCAGAGCCAGGATGAACTGCACAGTTGACTGAAAATTAGGGTTTTGGTTTCAGAGGCCATAACTCCAAATTTTTTGGTCATTCTTGTTTCCATTGGTCTCTATATGGTATAGGGAGTATGCATATCAATTTTCATGAAGAAATTCCATGGGGAAGTCATCTGATCAAGAGTTGACTTTTCAGACAAGTCAGTGCAAAATCAGGGCATCTGAGGCCCCCAATGACCCAACCAATGGTTGATCTTCATCATTTTGAGTGTATATGATCTTTATTTGATCATGGAAGAAGTTTGAAGTTCATAAAAATCAAGAATTTAGGGTTTGTGCAGAAATTGACTTTTTGGGTTTTGTTGACTTTTCAAGAATGCATCATTTTAGGTCAATTTTCAAGCCTTGATTCATGATCCAAAAAGGCTTCAAATGGAAAAACTTTGGTCATGAAAGTTGTAGATCTCATCTTTCCCTTTTCAAAAAGTACAAGAACATGACCAAATTCTTCTTGGATCAAAAGTTATGGCCATGCAAAGTTGCCAAAAATCATTGTTTTTCAAGTTATGCACTAAATGGAAATTTTGCTAAGTCTTGAACCAATGCATTATGCAGCCTCAAATTCATGTCAAACCAGCATGTGAACTTTCTCTAAGTTACAAAAATCAGTTTTGGACCAAGAATGTCATGGTTTCATGTTTGGTTAGGCTAAGAAGTCACATGTGAACCATAAGCCAACCAACTTGCAAAATCACTCATAACATTGTGCCAACTTGCTGCATTGAGTGCTGAGCCAAGCTAGGCCTCTCCCTCACCCATGCTGCACCAGAACCAACTTTGTACTTGGCTAGAGTTGATCCATGCCCTATCTTACACAAAGTTGACCTTTATGCAAAAGCAAACTCACCCATCATGGCAGGCCAAGTCACATCAAACAACCAATCAGAATTGTTTATTGTATCCATTTGCAAGCTAAACATAACCTTAAGCAAGGCTGAAAGATAGCATTGGATCACATTCACAAAAAAAAACCCCAACTGCAACTTGCTTCGAATCTGTTCATACAGCAAGCAAACACTAAAACCTTTTCTTCCATTCATCTCACCTGGATCCATAGAGCACAAAGCATCAAGAACCAAAGCCCAAAATAGCCTGGACATCTCACTGCCATTGCTCACCTTCATTCTGCAGATTCTATCGAATCTCTCATCCTAGCCCACAAACACACAAACCAACACCACCAATCTTCTCTATACATTACATAGACCTCAAACAACTCATCACCATGGCCTGAATCAGCCAGAATCTCATTTGCCATTGTTGACTGAGCTTGGAGCAGGAGCATTCGAATCTCACCATCCAGCTTACTTAAATTGTTCCAAGGTATTCCAACATCATCAGAAGGTCCTAAGGAGTAGATTGAGCAAGGAGAGGAGGTCTGAAAGTTCCAAAATCGAGAGCTTCAAACCTCAGGTAGCTCGAAAATAATTTTTCCAGAAATCTCTTTTTATGTTACAAACTTGTTCTTCATGCTTGCCTGATCATTCTGGTACCTTTAGTTTTTGGAATGGCTGCGTTTTAAGGATTTAATTTCTGTTTGAAGCTTACGAACCCTAGAACTTAGTTTCTTCGATTCAGATGATTTAGGAAAGATAAATGTGTTTTGGGAGAGGGGTTTAGCTCGTGAGGTGATGGAGATCATTTCCCATGTCTTAGGTTTCATTTATATTACGTTTTGAGAGGTTTTGAGATTTTTCAGGTGACCTTCTGGCCGGAGAAGACGACCGGAAGTCTTCTCCGGCCACCTGAGATTAGTTTGCCCTAATTACAGCAATTAATGCTAATTTGAATCCTGGCCGTAGATACGCGTTGACTGGTTGACTTCCCACCCTTTTTGATGGCCCAGATTCACCATTAGCCCTAATCAGGATTAATTAGATTAATTAATTGTTTTTTAGGAGTTTGAATGTGAGCCACACGATTACGCGCGCAGTCAACACTTTTGAACCCAGAATCAATCTCATGCGTCCATTCTGCATACTTTCACTTTAATTTAATTTTAATTCATTTTTCTTGCATTTAATTTGTATAATTATTTTAAAATAGTTAAAAAATCATAAAAATTATGAAACTTTTTCTTTAAGGTTTTATTAATTTTTATGACATAAAAATATTTTTTATTTTATTTTTATCATTAAAAAAGTATTTTTAAATATTTAAAAGATTATTTTTAATTGATTAATGAGAATTAATTAATTAAAAATACTTTTAGGTATTTAAAAATTACAAAAAAATTCATGAAGTGTTCTAAGACATTTAGAAACATTGTCCAACCTTCAAACCAAATTTCTTTTTTAATCTTGATGCATTTTAGGAATTTTTCATTGAATTAAATCATATTTTATGCATTATTTTGTTCATAAGTTTGAAAATTCATTTCTGCCTATTGGTGAAGGTTGAGACATTGATTCTTCTTGCTTTGTTTTCCATTTAGCATGAACTTTCAAGGATAAAAAGGCCATGATTTGATCTTGCATTTTCTAATTGATTGGCATTTCTTTTGTTGCAAACCCTAAAAAGCCCTAATAACTTGCAAAATTCATAACTTGAGTTTGGTTGAGAGTTGAGAGCTCCCCTTTGGGCAGTGGTTCATTATAGGCCTAGGGTTTCTTTGGGTACCATTTTCCATTTTTTAGGTTAAGGTTTGCTTCTGTTTTTGGTTTGTGTTTGATGTTTGATCCATGAACCCTAATTTGGGCTTTCATTTGCATCCTTCTTGCATTTCCTTGCATAACTTGACTTGTCATTTCACTTTGTGCTTTCTTATGATTCATTTGACATCTTAAGACATGTAGAAAGCATCATTGATCATTGCATTGCATATTTGCCATGTCATTTGTCTTGTATGTTCCATAACATTTCATGTTTGTTCATGTTCCTTAGCTTGCATCATTTGCATTCATAACCTTGTATGAACATCTCTAGGTCTTGCCTCATGTTTGCAGCACCTCATGGCATCATAATCATCATCACCATGCTTTTGGTTGTGCTTTGCCTCATGCCATTTCATTTCATTTTACATTGCATTGCATTACTTTCTAACATTTCAGGTGGTAAGTAAACTTGGGAAGTGAATTTGCCTTCACTTCTCATAACTTTTCTTTTCATCTCTCTTGCATCCATTGCTGCATTCTTATGTGTGTTTGAGTTTGAGCTTGCTCATTCTTCCTCCTCCCACTTTCTTTCTTCAAGTGACTTGACTTCTTGAATGAAGCAAGTCACTTTGCTTCTCTTGATCTTATTCATCTGCTTCCTGGTGGTTCATCTGAAGATTGTTCTTGAAAACCTCACAAACATTAGGACCAACCAAGCATGATAATGAATTAGGGTTTTGATTAGTCTCCCCCATAGTTTCTACCTTTGTGTCTCTCCTTGAGTCATCTCCCCTCACCTCATAATCAGGGACTAAACCCTCAAGGCTTTAAGACTTTGTGATTAAGATCATGCCTGCATCCTTCTTTTAGGATGGAGTGTATAACTTTAATCCTAAGTCTTGGACCCTTAAGGTGTTGAACTCTCTTAATTAATCCATCTAATAATCATCAAGACTTCACACTTGTAACTTGGGCCTTGCATTAGGGTTCTAATTCTTCCTTAACTGGTTAAGAAGGACTAACCCTAGTGTTAATGGACAAGTCCCCCTCAAGTTGTCTTATAAACCCTAAAACTCACTTCATCATCATATCATTAACTAAAATCCACTCAATAAAGGCTTTGTTTTGTCATGAGTTTAATCCCTAATCATGGATTAAGTTGAGGAGTTTTCCTCAGCTTAAACATTCTCATCTATTATCCTTCTATTAGGATGGTGTAATGAGTCTGTTTAATCCCTGATTATGGCTTAACCTCATTACTCAACACTAAACAAAAATCCCAAAAACATCTAATTAATCACAAGTAGGTTAATGATCTTAACCCTACATCAAAGGTGATTAAGTGTGAGAATCTGACTTCACACTTAAGGTAATTCTCATTACCCCTAATCAGAGGGACGATGTGATGAGTTTACCAAATCCATTGATTTAGGTTTAAGCTCATTATCTTATGACAAACTCCAAAAAGAAATAAAAGACTGAAAACACAAGAACAAACAATAATCGTCTCCTTCGGGATTCTTTTCTCATCATCTTCACTCACAACCGAGAACTTGCTTCTTCCGTCTAATGCAAGACAGTTTGCATCTGTGCCAGACAGATCATACACTTGAGCATAGACTGCAAGCAGTTCACCAGTCAATCCTTTCAGTCTCTTTGGGTCGAACTACGGTGTTCTGACTTCCTCATTGCACGAGAGGATACGTAGGCATAACTTAACAGTTATCGAACAAAAGTCTCTGTACATTCCCCCTCCTTCCAGCTTCATTCTTTAGCCTCATATTCTTGAGCATTTCATTCCTGATCTCACACTGACACTGTACATTTATACACATCACATTTCTTTACACTGACACTTGTACATCTTTTCCAGCTCTTTTATGCACAAATAGCACTGACACTACCCCTTTAAAACACAAATCTTTTAAGCGTGGATCCCGTCGAGTACGGCGGACAATCTGGGTGCTAATACCTTCCCAGGTTGTAACCAACCCCCTTTCTCAGCCTCTCTGGTTCGCAAACCGTCTTATCCATCTCTTTCTAGGTCTATGCAGCATTACCTTTCCTCCGGGATAAAAATGCCTAGCTGGCGACTCTTTTCATTCTCCAGTGAGTTCACGGCTGTGTGTTCTCACTGTTCCCTTCGCCGACCGTTCGCGTCTGTACCTTCATTTGATCCATTTTCATTTGTCGGGAGCGACAGCTTGGCGACTCTGCTGGGGACCCTTATACTGCAACCAGGGCTTCTGGTTCTTTTTGTGGGTTCCTCCTAGCGCTTGATTGATTTGTGTTTATTGGGGGTGTTATGTGCTTGTTTGTGCTTGTATTTATTTTTATTCATTGCTTTATGTACAGTTACTTTACTGCTTTCTTTATTGCATTTATATATATCATACTGTCATGCTGTCTGTGCTGGATCTGGTTTTGTTTTAGTGGGTGGGGTTCTATTGAGAGCCAAGGTCCTATACCTGGGACCTGAGTGACACCTAGGCTAGAGTGAATCATATTCTTTCCCATTCCATTTCGGTCTGGTGCGGGAATATGAAACACGGTTCAGATATGGGTTTCTTCTTGAGAACTCTGTGCTACGGATTTCCTGTAGTGCTAGGGGGATCTGGGAAGCCTGCTAAGTCTGGATGACCTTTTAGTATTGACCTTCAGAAATTGAGGTGAATTAGAGGAGGAATTGTTATGGTTATTGTAAACACTGTACCTCCGGGTTAGAAGTGTTTACACTTCTCATAACTGATCCAAGTCTGAGGATCCTTGTTCTAGATCACTACCTGTGAGGGGGTTGGGCTGTTTACAGGTTTGCAGGTACCTTGACCTCAGAATACCCTGTTACTTTGACTTTGTTAAGAATGCTCCATGTTGGATAGTTCTTGTGATTCTAAAACCCTGGACATGTGGCTCTTTATTTGAGTCCCCCACCTTGGTTACTGGATTTATAGACCTCCATCCGGAATTCTTGAACACACATGGATCTATACCAAGGCAGTTTATCCAGATCTAGCTCAGTCACAAACCCTTTGCATATCATTTGCATACATCCTCATTGCATCATATTAACATGTGCTTATTTGTTTTTCAGGGTATCCATTTTCATCAGGTTTTGGTTTTGACCCCATCTGCAGCTTTGACCCATCTTCACCAGCATCCGCTTCAGTTTAGCTGTCTGCTTCAGCACCAGCCAGTCAGTGGTTTTCTCTACTTCAGCATTGTCATCAGCACTCTACCCAGTCTTCAGCATCATGGCTCCAAAGAAAAGCAATATCACCTATCATTTCTTCCAACCAGACTTGTCAGACATCAGGAGGGTCCAAACCCTGATGACCCCAGATCACATACCTCTGTTCAGGGAGCATTATGGGGATATACTTGACTTGGTTATAGACATGGACCCATCTCAGAGGAGCCTGATCCATACCTGCATCCAGTTCTATGACCCCCCATTGAGGTGTTTCACCTTTCAAGACTTTCAGTTGGGACCTCTCTTAGAAGAATATGCATCTTTGGTTGGTTTGCCTATCAAGAGAGAAATTCCTTTTAACCCTGAAATGGTCTTTCCCAGCAATGGAGAGATAGCAAGAGCTTTGCACCTGGAACCTGCTTTGATTGAGCAGCATATGACCTCTAAAGCTGGGATCCCTGGTTTTCATCTGGACTTCCTGATTTCTCAAGCTAGTTTGAAGGCCTCCCTGGGGGATTGGAAAGCTGTTTGTGCATTGTTGGCCTTGAGTGTATATGGAATTGTGTTGTTTGCAGAAGAGCCCAGATTCATCAGCAAGAATGCCATCCACCTGTTCATCCTGAAGAACCCAGTGCCAACCTTGTTGGGTGACCTCTATTACTCAGTACATCAGAGGAATGAGAAACAGAGGGGTAAGCTAGTGAGGTGTTGTGCTCCACTATTCCATGCTTGGCTTCTCAAGCATCTACCCAGGACAGATGCATTCCTGAATCCTCATCAGCAAAGCAACTGGGCTAAGAGGCTCACTACTCTCACTGCAGCAGACATCAGATGGTGCACCCAAGGCACCAAGGGCAGAGATATGATCACAAGCTGTGGGCACTTTCCCAATGTACCTTTGGTAGGAGTTAAGGGAAGTATCAACTACAACCCCCTGCTGTTCAAGAGGCAATTAGGCTATGCACTGGTTCATGCTCCTAGGGAACAAGACCTGGTTGAGACCCTCTACTGTGAGAACAAGATCAGTTTGACTGTTGTTAGGCAGGCTGCCTGGGCCTGGGATCATGTTCAAACCAAGGGAATCACCATTCTGGGGAAGTGCAATAATGTGGCATCAGCCCAATATCATGAGTGGTCCTATGCTAGGGCCCAAATCTCAGGATTGCCCTTCACCATCAAAGACATGCCTGAGTCATCATCAGCACCACCCCCTGCTACTGTCAGTTTGGAAGAGTTTGAAGGCTTGAAAGAAAGAAATGAGAAGCTATCCCAAGCCCTGCAGAAGACCCTCAGGGAGAGGAGTGAAGGTGTAAGGGAGATTGAAAGATTGGAGAAGCTGAGAGTGGAACACTTGACTAAGATTGAGAAGTCTGGAGACTATATCAACAAGTCTAAAGCTGGTGAGCAGATTCTGAAAAATGCTTGTAAAGAAGCCCAGTTCCAAAGAGCAAGGACAGACTTGTACTTGAAAGAGAGTCAGGCCAGGTGGGTCCGGATCACTGAAGCCCGTACTCTAGAAGACAAGAGAGTTCAAGATAAGATGGAGCAGATGGAAAAAGCCCTGGCAGCAGCCCAGGAGGAAATTTTAGAGTTAAAAATCAAAGCTGGAGTGAAGAAATCCAAAGACCAAAGCCAGAACAAGAAGTTGACTACAGCTGTTGCAACAAGAAACCTTCTCATCAGGAATCTTACGGAGCATCCGGCTGATCCTGTGACCGAAGCACTTCTTAAGGAAGTTCGCGAGGATGAGTTTGGCCTTGGAGTCTGATTATTTGCTTGTTGTTGTTCCTTTTCCATGTACTTTTGCTTTTTGGTGATGTATTTTTGACCCCTTAGAGGGCTAGTGTTGTAAAAAATGAACAATTTGTATTATTTTACCTTTGTAATATATTTGTGTTTGTTTCCATCTGGGTTCACTTCAAAAGCGACTTCAACAGCATCATCTTCAAGGGTCTGGACGGGTCAAAACTGAAGACCAAGCCGGATACCTTGATAGCAAATAAGCATACTGCATTGCATACTAACCCTTTTGTTTGTTTTGTAGGTTTTGTTTTATTGTTTCTAACCTCTGTTGTGACATTCAGGAATTATTGCTCGCCGCAGGCTATTCCCTCTCAACAGGCCACACAGGTACCCTACAAGAAACAACCTTCCGGGCATCCAGATGGACCAGTTGCAGCAAGACCTCAATGAGGCCAGAACCCAGATGGCTAATGAAAGGGTGGAGATGAGAACCCAAATAACTCAGTTCATGGAAGTGATGAATAATTTAGCTCAAAGCCAGGAGAGGCTTAGAGTTCTGGTAGAGGGGAGAACTCAAGATGACCCCCATGTGGGAACTGCTGGCACCAGTAACAATGAAAGGGTGCAACCACATGTTAACCCCCCTATATTTGGTCCACACCTACATCCTGAGATTCATATTCCTGCAAACGTTCAAGGAACAGCCACTGCAGCCAGAGTACTTCAAGAGGATCCTCAGGAGGATCAGTTTACAGTCATGGGTGCTGGAGAGGAAACCTATGATAGGAGATTGGATGAGTTGGCTGAGAAGTTGAGGTCTTTGGAATCCCAAAATTCTTTGGGGTTCGATGTCATGGACATGGGTTTAGTAGAGGGGGTCAGGATCCCTCATAAGTTCAAGCCTCCTTGTTTCGAAAGATATAATGGGACTTCATGCCCCCGGACTCATTTGCAATCGTTTCTGGGAAGGCTGAAGGCCTATACAATGGATGAGAAGCTCTGGATGTTTTACTTCGAAGACAGTTTGACTGGAGCATCAAGGGAATGGTATTCCCACTTGACAAGGGCAACTGTAAGATGCTGGAAGGACCTGGCAGAGGCCTTCATCCGACAGTATCAATACAACTTAGACATGGCACCCAACAGGACTCTCCTAATGGGAATGTCACAGTCGTCAAGGGAAAGTTTCCGAGAATATGCCCAGAGATGGAGGCAATTGGCTGCTGCTGTTCAACCACCAATGTCTGAGAGAGAAATGGCAGACATGTTTATGAACACTCTCCAGGGAACGTATATTGACAGGTTGGCTGCTTTCTCGTCCACTAGCTTCGCAGATGTTGTTATAGCTGGGGAGAGAATTGAAAGCCTGTTAAAAATGGGTAAAATTTCCGATAATGGCGCCAGTTCGTCCAGCAGTACAAGGAAGCCTTTTGCAGGCCCTAGAAGAGCTGGCGAGACCAATGCCATTCATACCAACAGGGGTAGGCCCCAATATGTTCAAAGGTCCATAGCAGCAGTCACTATCCCTGCTCCAGCACATCCTCTGCCAGTCTATCAACCTCCTCAACAAAACTTCCAACAACAACCTCCGTATCAGCAGAACCAATATCCTCCAAGGAACTACAACAACAACAACTCCAACAACAACAATCAACAGAGGCCATTCCAACAAAGGCCCTCTCAAGCTAATCGAGTGATCGACCCGATTCCAATGCCGTATGCTGCTTTGCTGCCACAGCTTCTGAAACTCAACCTGGTTGAGCTAAGAACGTTGGCACCTCCGGATCCAAACAGTCTACCAAGAAACTATGACTCTAATGCTAGGTGTGCTTTTCACTCAAACGCGCCTGGTCACAGTACAGAAAAATGCAGGGCACTGCATATGAAGGTACAAGACTTAGTAGACTCCAAGGCTTTGAACTTTGCACCTCCGCCCAACGTCAACAAAAACCCAATGCCACACCATGGTGGTCCCCGAATTAATGCTATCGAAGAAGACCAACCGTCTTATTTGATAACCAGTGTGGATCAGATCAGGACACCATTGGTGGAAATCAAGGCTCAACTCCGTGAAAGCAATATATTTCCGGGGTGTGAACTAGGGTGCCCATACTGCAATATTTCTTGGAATGGGTGTGAAGACTTGAGGAATGGCATTGACAGCCTTATTCAGAGTGGCTTACTGCAGATCACTACATCATTCCCGGCAAACCCGACGACTTCATCAGCAATGGTTTCAGATCCTCCTACAAATACAGCAACAATTGTTCCCAACAATTCATCAGCAACATCAGCAAGTACTTCATCTGTTCTACCCAATGATCAGTTTTCAACAGTTTCTCCTGCTACAACTTCAGCTTCAGTCCACTTCGACTCCCCATCAACAACAACAACAGTTCTTCCAACAGAACCTTCTACAACACCAGCAAACAATCATGAAGATGTCTCCACTGTTACCATATTCTACGATCCAGAAAACAATTCCGCCTACCATTCAGAAGGTGCTGCTCCCATCAGAGCACCAGTTACAATCTTTTATGATCCACAAACAATTACAGTCCCTTCAGCAGCAGCAATCAGTCCAGTCACTGTCACGGTGCCTGGACCAGTACCATATGAAAGCAATAGGGCCATCCCTTGGCACTATGGCTCTGACTTGTACTGTGAAGGGAAAAGAATCACTCTGGAAACATCATCACCTGCACCACAAGTTGATAATGTGGGGGGAGGCGGAGGCTTCACTCGAAGCGGACGTCTCTTCGCTTCACAAGTCCAAAGACCCACTGCCGAAGCAGAAGCTGCTGCCAAGGCAAAGGGTAAAGGACCGGTGCAGGAAGATCCAGCTGCCAAAGAAGCCCTGAAGACTCCATTTGATCAGGAAGTTGATGAGTTTATGCGGATCATCAAGAAGAGTGATTATAAAGTTGTGGATCAACTTCACCAAACTCCATCCAAAATCTCCATCCTCTCACTGCTCATGTGCTCCGAAGCCCATCGGAATGCACTACTGAAAGTCCTGCACGCAGCTTACGTGCCAGAGGAGATTACTGTCAACCAGTTGGAAACGGTGGTTGGGAATGTTACTGCTAGCAACGGGCTAGGGTTTACCAATTCTGATTTGACAGTGGATGGTCGTAACCACAACAAAGCCTTGCACATAACCATGGAATGCAAAGGAGCTGTCCTTTCTCATGTGCTGGTGGACACAGGTTCTTCCCTGAATGTCTTACCAAAGAAGGCTCTGGTGAAGCTTGAATATGATGGACTGGCATTGAGACCCAGCAACCTGGTGGTACGAGCCTTTGATGGTTCAAAGAGATCGGTTCTGGGAGAGATCGAGCTGCCCGTGACAATTGGCCCGCAGACTTTTAAAACTATCTTTTATGTGATGGACATTCAGCCCGCCTACAGCTGTTTGTTGGGTAGACCCTGGATTCACGCCGCTGGCGCTATAACGTCTACCCTTCACCAAAAGTTAAAATTTGAGTGGGAGGGTCAAGTTGTCACAATCTGTGGAGAAGAGGACATCTTTGTTAGCCACCTGGCTACCTACAAGTACATTGAGATGGATGGAGAAATCCATGAAACGATGAGCCAAGGTTTTGAAGCCTTGAATGTCAATGAAGCATCTGCTGTTTCAGGAACCTCCATGTCGTCATATCAACAAGCCCGGAAGGTTGTTGAGGAAGGAACTGCCCTAGGCTGGGGCAAGGTCTTAGCTGTGGAGGAGAAGAAGGACGAATTTGGGTTGGGTTACAAACCAACTCAACGTCAAGCAAAGGCTGCTGCAGAGCCAGGATTCGTCAGTGGGGGAATGCTAACCCCCGATGCTATCAACTGTCTGGAAGACGAGCTGGAAGAAGAACGCAACCTGGAGAATTGGATTCGTCCAAAGGTCCCGGGGAGCAGTGTCTCGAACTGGTCTTCCCAGGGAATTATAAGTGTTACTCGAGCAGAGTAATTATTATTTCCTGTATCTTTTATAGCATGCATCAAAGTCTTGCATCTTGCCCAAGATGACAAGACTCATTTTGTAATCAGGGCCATCTGTACTTTTGTGCAAACAAGATTAAATTAATGAAATATCAGACAATCTTTTTGCAAACGAGTCTTTTTCTTTTTTGTTCACTGTTTTTCCATTTTTCTTTTTGTACAAAAATAAATGGCAGTGTTTTTCAAAATGACAACTTCATTTTTCTAAATAAGACTAAAATCAGATCACTAAAATGAACAACTTAACCCTTGCAGAGAGTGCCTTCCAGACAGCACCGACAACAGCACAGCTATGACATCGTATGACTTTGACAATCCGATCAATCAAGCTGATGAAGGGGTTGATGAAGAATATGAGCTTCCTGAAGAGCTAGCCAGGTTGCTGAGACAGGAGGAAAAAGTTATTACTCCTCATCAGGAGGAGATTGAAGTGATTAATCTTGGTACGGAGGAAGACGTGAAAGAAGTCAAAATCGGGGCCTGCCTGCAAGACTCAGTGAAGAGACAGCTGATAGATCTGCTTCAAGAGTATGTTGATGTGTTTGCTTGGTCCTACCAAGATATGCCAGGGTTGGATACCGATATTGTTGTGCATAAGCTGCCTTTGAGGGAAGAATGCCCACCAGTCAAACAGAAGTTGCGCCGAACTCGCCCAGACATGGCTATGAAAATCAAGGAAGAGGTACAAAAGCAATGGGACGCCGGGTTCCTTGCTGTGACTAGCTATCCTCCGTGGGTTGCTAACATAGTACCTGTGCCTAAGAAGGACGGAAAAGTAAGAATGTGTGTTGATTACCGGGATCTGAACAGAGCCAGCCCGAAAGATGACTTCCCATTACCTCACATTGATGTATTGGTGGATAACACGGCTCAGTTCTCGGTATTCTCTTTCATGGATGGATTTTCGGGATACAATCAGATCAAGATGTCACCTGAAGACATGGAGAAGACAACATTCATCACACCGTGGGGCACGTTCTGTTATAAAGTGATGCCATTCGGACTGAAGAATGCTGGTGCGACGTATCAACGGGCTATGGTAACATTGTTTCATGACATGATCCATAAGGAAATCGAATGTTATGTGGATGATATGATCGCCAAGTCCCTTACAGAGGAAGATCACCTGGTGAATCTGCTCAAGTTATTCAAGCGTCTGAGGAAATACCAACTAAAGTTGAACCCCAACAAATGCACATTCGGGGTGCGATCCGGTAAGCTGCTGGGCTTTATTGTAAGTGAGAAAGGGATTGAAGTTGACCCTGATAAAGTCAAAGCTATTCAAGAAATGCCTGCACCGAAAACTGAGAAAGAAGTTCGAGGGTTCTTAGGTCGATTGAACTACATTTCACGGTTCATATCTCACCTTACAGCAACTTGTGAACCCTTATTCAAGCTGTTAAGAAAGGAGCAAACGGTCAGGTGGAACGAAGACTGCCAGAAAGCTTTTGACAAGATCAAGGAGTATTTGCAAGAACCTCCAATCCTTATGCCTCCAGTTGAAGGAAGACCTCTGATTATGTACTTGACAGTATTAGAAGAATCGATGGGGTGTGTACTAGGTCAGCATGACGAGTCTGGTCGAAAAGAGTATGCGATATACTACCTAAGCAAAAAGTTTACCGACTGTGAACAGCGTTATTCACTGCTCGAGAAAACTTGCTGTGCTTTAGCGTGGGCTGCTCGCCGACTGAGACAGTATATGTTGACCCATACTACTCTATTGATCTCAAAAATGGATCCAGTTAAGTACATTTTCGAGAAGCCAGCTCTTACCGGACGGGTTGCAAGATGGCAGATGATTCTCACAGAATACGACATACAGTACACATCTCAGAAAGCCATCAAGGGCAGTGTACTATCTGAATATCTTGTTGAGCAACCCATTGATGACTACCAGCTTATGAGGTTCGACTTCCCCGATGAAGACATCATGTTCATTAAAGCAAAAGATCATGAAGAGCCTATTCACACTGAAGGGCCTGACCCAGAAGAAGAATGGACTATGATGTTTGATGGGGCTGTCAACATGAATGGCCGTGGTGTTGGTGCAGTACTCATTACACCTAAAGGGGTTCACATGCCTTTCTCGGCAAAGCTCACTTTCAACTGCACTAACAACGAAGCTGAATACGAAGCTTGCATTATGGGTCTTGAGGAAGCCATTGACCTCAGGATCAAGACATTGACCGTATTCGGAGATTCAGCTTTGGTAGTCAATCAGACCAACGGAAAATGGTACACCCACCAAGATCATCTGATACCTTACAGGGATTATACAAGAAGGTTATTGACTTTCTTCACAACAGTCAAGCTTGAGTATATCCCTCGGGACGAGAATCAGTTTGCGGATGCTCTTGCTACCATTTCATCCATGATCAAAGTTCAAGCTGCTAACTTTGTACCTCAGATTTCAGTATCGAGACTTGATAGACCAGCATATGTATTTGCAGCAGATATTGCTAAAGATGATAAGCCTTGGTTCCATGACATCAAGTGCTTCTTGGAGGATCAAACGTACCCACCTGGGGCATCTTCCAATGATAAAAAGACTTTAAGAAGACTTGCTGGAAGTTTCTTTCTGAACACTGATGGATCTTTATACAAGAGGAACTTTGATATGGTACTCCTCAGATGTGTTGACAAGACAGAAGCAGATTTGTTGATGCATGAAGTGCACGAAGGATCCTTTGGTACCCATGCAGGAGGGCATGCCATGGCTAAAAAGTTGTTAAGATCAGGCTATTACTGGATCACAATGGATGCAGACTGTTGTGCTTACGCCAGAAAATGCCATAAATGCCAGATTTATGCAGACAAGGTGCATGTGCCTCCCAATCCCCTGAACATAATGTCTTCACCATGGCCCTTTGCTATGTGGGGCATTGACATGATTGGCAAAATTGAGCCAACTGCTTCGAACGGCCACAGATTCATCCTGGTCGCCATCGATTATTTTACAAAGTGGGTTGAAGCAGCCTCATATGCAAATGTCACAAGGCAAGTGGTAGCCAGATTTCTGAAAAGAGATATCATCTGTCGGTATGGAGTGCCCGAGCGAATCATTACTGATAATGGTTCCAACTTGAACAACAAAATGATGGCAGAGCTGTGCCGGGACTTCAAGATCCAACATCACAATTCTTCTCCTTACAGGCCAAAGATGAACGGCGCTGTTGAGGCAGCAAATAAGAATATCAAGAAGATTGTACAGAAGATGGTAGTCACTTACAAAGATTGGCATGAAATGCTACCGTTTGCCTTGCATGGGTACCGCACATCAATCAGGACATCCACTGGGGCAACACCGTATCAACTTGTGTATGGTATGGAAGCAGTCCTACCTGTTGAAGTTGAACTACCCTCCTTACGGGTATTAATGGATGTTAAACTGAGCGAAGCAGAATGGGTTCGGGCCCGATACGAACAACTAAGTCTGATCGAAGAGAAAAGATTGGCTGCAATCTGTCACGGGCAGCTATATCAGAAAAGAATGAAGAGAGCCTTCGATCAGAAAGTCAGGCACCGAGAGTACCGGGTGGGAGATCTTGTGTTGAAGAGAATCCTCCCTCCTCATACAGACCACAGGGGCAAGTGGACTCCCAATTACGAAGGACCATTTGTTGTGAAGAAAGTCTTCTCTGGTGGAGCACTGATGCTCAGCACCATGGATGGTGAAGATTTCCCGTCCCCTGTGAATTCAGATGCAGTTAAAAAATACTTCGCATAAAATGACCCGCTGGACATAAAAACAGAATGTAAGTCCAGGCAAAATAGGGCCTCCCGGCGAGTCAAAGACAGAATAAAAAGACTCGGGCAAAAATAAGGGAAATAAGCAAAAAATGTACACCCGCTGAGTTGAAAAGCCGCATTGGACAGCTCAGGCAAAAAATGGGTATCCCGATGGATTGAAAACCCGAAAGGGCGATCCATGCAAAATAAGGGAATAAGCGAACAACTGCATTCTGAATTCGTCTGTATCACCTACAACTTGGTAAGCTCCAAGGGATCAAGCTGCAATCAGAATCAACTCTCTCCAGAAAGCAAGACGAGAAGAACGTCATTGTCATACGAGTCATAGCAGAAGAGGAAGCTCCTTGAAAGCATCGCCAGCACCGCCAGCACTTTATTTCTCAATTTGTAACAATCTCCTCATTTCAGGAGATATGTTTCTCTGACTGTATCTTGCCAATTCAGGGCACACGAATTAATATAATCAGATTTTCAGTCATGTCCCGTTTTTTTACATTTATGTTTTGCAAAGAGTTGTCTGATGTCTCTAAAAACACAATTGCATAAGTACAGATGCCTCTCTCTAAAAATAAAACACATGCTTGCAGGGAATATACTTACTCTCGAAAGTACTTATTTCCTATGACGGAATCTCAGTAAAAGATACCTTGGGACCATTTGTGCGTTTCTTTATCTTTGCAGGATTGCAGGTATCCAGAACACAACTTGGGGCATACAAGTTACGTCTCAGCAAGCTGGCAAATCTACAAAAGATATCGGCATCCGAAATGCTCTATCCCCAGTCGAGTTGCTTCCCATTGCTCGCCCCAGCTGAATTACCAACAGCATCTCCCAGCTGTAATACCAACCATTATTCCTCAGCAGGATGCGAGAATCGAGGAATCATCTCCCCACAGAGCTTCAGGCCTCTATTCAGAAGAGCAGCGCACGAAGAAGTCACAACAGAGAGAGAGAAAGCTTCTACAAACCCCAGCTGGGCCCCGTATTATAAGAATATGTCAATCGATGACGTATATCCCCAAGCAGATACAACTACAGATATATCAATGATCTCATCCCCAGCTGGGATGTTCACTTCAAGCAGATCGATCAGAGATCTTTGCAGCAACGGGATCCGAATCCCGGATCGGTGCCTCTTTGCATAATCATAGCATTCGCATCATATTCACCCCCAGAGCGTAGCATTCCGTCTAATACGGAGCATTACGGCAAAAAATCAAATGCATAGCATAATCATAAGTCATGTTGTGATTTGAACACTTGTAAATATTGACAATCTGTCGGCATACAGAATACATCCCCATCAGAGTCCCAGCAAAAGCAGTTGCCCCATATCACAAACACCAGTGCATATCTCCTTTTTGATACTCGTCCGTATCATCATTTCCCAGCAGGTTGCCTGAATACACTTTACAAACCAAGATCACCAGTATTGCAGATACATCCTGACACTCGTCCGTGTCGTGTCACCAGCAGAAAGCCAAAGACACCCTCTTTGCACTTACACATACCTATACACTTTCCTGACACCCGTCCGTGTCATATCCCCAGCAGATAAACACTCACCTATACATTATATACTCACTACTCATTGGTACACCTACTCAGATACTCGTCCGTATCTTATATACACCATGTATATCCCCGCAGATTCGACAGTAGTCCTTGTTCTTTGTTAACCAGTTGGTACTCGTCCGTACCTTCGTCTCAGAACATTGCGTCTAATGTTTGTTTCTACATGATACTCGTCCGTATCATAGTCTTAAGGATGCTCGTCCGCATCTTTAATCCATACACCGTGTCAAACACTTATGTCTTCGTGAATATAGATGCTCGTCTGTGTCTACTATTCCCCAGAAGGATACTTTCAGATGCAACACTCGTCCGTGTTCCTTGTTAACCAGTTGATACTCGTCCGTATCATCAGCTCTGAGCACGTGTCAGTTTGTTTCTACATGATACTCGTCCGTATCATAGTCTTAAGGATGCTCGTCCGCATCCTTAATCTATACACAATACCAAACACTTATACCTTTTGTTTCTTGGATGTAAACGCTCGTCCGTATTTACTATATCCCCAGTAGATCGCAGTCAAATTTCCTTTTTATCTAACACTCGTCCTGTGTTATGATAAACTTTGAGAGCAGCCGTCCCCTGCTAAGTGGTCGTCCTCCACTTCTTGATGGTCGTCCTCCATCATGCTCATCCGATGGCCGTCCCCATCGTTGATTTTAGCAGCCGTCCCCTGCTAGGTGGTCGTCCTCCACCTTTTGATGATCGTCCTTCATCACTTTATCCAATGGCCGTCCCCATTGTTGATTTTAGTTGTCTAACACTCATCCTGTGTTATGATAAACTTTGAGAGCAGCCGTCCCCTGCTGAGTGGTCGTCCTCCACTTCTTGATGGTCGTCCTCCATCATGCTCGTCCGATGGCCGTCCCCATCGTTGACCTTTTCTATCCGATGGCCGTCCCCATCGTTGATATTTTGGCAGCCGTACCCTGCCAGGTGGTCGTCCTCCACCTTTGATGGTCGTCCCCATCATATTTCTTTTATGCCCAACAGAGCAGCCGTCCCCTGCTAGGTGATCGTCCTTAACCTTTGATGGCCGTACCCCATCATCTGTTTATTTCATTTATTCTTTAACCCGATGGCCGTCCCCGTCGTGGTCCCTTTTCTTTTTTAACCCGATGGCCGTCCCCATCGTTGGTTACTTTACCCTTATGAACTTGATGGCCGTCCCCGTCATGTTTCATTTGATTCCCAGAGAATGCTATAGCTTTATCTTGATGGCCGTCCCCATCATAATATTCTATTTTCCCCAGCTAGTCGGCCGTCCCCGTCTTAGCTTTACCTTTTTATCCCCAGCATGTCGGCCGTCCCCGTCATTGCTTTATTTTCCGCACCTTCCCCAGCGTGTCGGCCATCCCCGGCATTGCTATTTACCCAGCAGTCGTCCTCTGCTCGACGGTCGTCCTCCGTCGCTTACACTTTACAATATACTTTATTTTCCTTTTACAATCTATATCCCTTTTCTTCTTCATTCTGTGAGTGCAAATTTTGGACTGTCTTTGGTATTCAACCACAAGTTATCTTGTTTGCCTGTTAAGCCGTTGCTTACATCCTGCACAGCTAACTCATGTTTGAATAGGGGCAGCTGTAAACACCCCAAATTTGCCCTCACCCATTCACACATGACTTGTGATCATCTCATATGCATAAACACAATCACATCATCTCATGTCTCATTTGGTTTCACTGGATAGTTTCTAAGGCATCTGCACCTAGGGTTTGTGATCTGAGCAACCTCAGGGCATCTTGGGCCATTCCAAAGGCCACTAATCAACTCAAAGGGGTCCATGTGTGTTCTTATATCATGTTACATCCTCACAAAGTCAAAATTGTAGAGGGATCACAAGAACTAGGGTTTGAGTGGATGCAGAGCCAGGATGAACTGCACAGTTGACTGAAAATTAGGGTTTTGGTTTCAGAGGCCATAACTCCAAATTTTTTGGTCATTCTTGTTTCCATTGGTCTCTATATGGTATAGGGAGTATGCATATCAATTTTCATGAAGAAATTCCATGGGGAAGTCATCTGATCAAGAGTTGACTTTTCAGACAAGTCAGTGCAAAATCAGGGCATCTGAGGCCCCCAATGACCCAACCAATGGTTGATCTTCATCATTTTGAGTGTATATGATCTTTATTTGATCATGGAAGAAGTTTGAAGTTCATAAAAATCAAGAATTTAGGGTTTGTGCAGAAATTGACTTTTTGGGTTTTGTTGACTTTTCAAGAATGCATCATTTTAGGTCAATTTTCAAGCCTTGATTCATGATCCAAAAAGGCTTCAAATGGAAAAACTTTGGTCATGAAAGTTGTAGATCTCATCTTTCCCTTTTCAAAAAGTACAAGAACATGACCAAATTCTTCTTGGATCAAAAGTTATGGCCATGCAAAGTTGCCAAAAATCATTGTTTTTCAAGTTATGCACTAAATGGAAATTTTGCTAAGTCTTGAACCAATGCATTATGCAGCCTCAAATTCATGTCAAACCAGCATGTGAACTTTCTCTAAGTTACAAAAATCAGTTTTGGACCAAGAATGTCATGGTTTCATGTTTGGTTAGGCTAAGAAGTCACATGTGAACCATAAGCCAACCAACTTGCAAAATCACTCATAACATTGTGCCAACTTGCTGCATTGAGTGCTGAGCCAAGCTAGGCCTCTCCCTCACCCATGCTGCACCAGAACCAACTTTGTACTTGGCTAGAGTTGAGCCATGCCCTATCTTACACAAAGTTGACCTTTATGCAAAAGCAAACTCACCCATCATGGCAGGCCAAGTCACATCAAACAACCAATCAGAATTGTTTATTGTATCCATTTGCAAGCTAAACATAACCTTAAGCAAGGCTGAAAGATAGCATTGGATCACATTCACAAAAAAAAACCCCAACTGCAACTTGCTTCGAATCTGTTCATACAGCAAGCAAACACTAAAACCTTTTCTTCCATTCATCTCACCTGGATCCATAGAGCACAAAGCATCAAGAACCAAAGCCCAAAATAGCCTGGACATCTCACTGCCATTGCTCACCTTCATTCTGCAGATTCTATCGAATCTCTCATCCTAGCCCACAAACACACAAACCAACACCACCAATCTTCTCTATACATTACATAGACCTCAAACAACTCATCACCATGGCCTGAATCAGCCAGAATCTCATTTGCCATTGTTGACTGAGCTTGGAGCAGGAGCATTCGAATCTCACCATCCAGCTTACTTAAATTGTTCCAAGGTATTCCAACATCATCAGAAGGTCCTAAGGAGTAGATTGAGCAAGGAGAGGAGGTCTGAAAGTTCCAAAATCGAGAGCTTCAAACCTCAGGTAGCTCGAAAATAATTTTTCCAGAAATCTCTTTTTATGTTACAAACTTGTTCTTCATGCTTGCCTGATCATTCTGGTACCTTTAGTTTTTGGAATGGCTGCGTTTTAAGGATTTAATTTCTGTTTGAAGCTTACGAACCCTAGAACTTAGTTTCTTCGATTCAGATGATTTAGGAAAGATAAATGTGTTTTGGGAGAGGGGTTTAGCTCGTGAGGTGATGGAGATCATTTCCCATGTCTTAGGTTTCATTTATATTACGTTTTGAGAGGTTTTGAGATTTTTCAGGTGACCTTCTGGCCGGAGAAGACGACCGGAAGTCTTCTCCGGCCACCTGAGATTAGTTTGCCCTAATTACAGCAATTAATGCTAATTTGAATCCTGGCCGTAGATACGCGTTGACTGGTTGACTTCCCACCCTTTTTGATGGCCCAGATTCACCATTAGCCCTAATCAGGATTAATTAGATTAATTAATTGTTTTTTAGGAGTTTGAATGTGAGCCACACGATTACGCGCGCAGTCAACACTTTTGAACCCAGAATCAATCTCATGCGTCCATTCTGCATACTTTCACTTTAATTTAATTTTAATTCATTTTTCTTGCATTTAATTTGTATAATTATTTTAAAATAGTTAAAAAATCATAAAAATTATGAAACTTTTTCTTTAAGGTTTTATTAATTTTTATGACATAAAAATATTTTTTATTTTATTTTTATCATTAAAAAAGTATTTTTAAATATTTAAAAGATTATTTTTAATTGATTAATGAGAATTAATTAATTAAAAATACTTTTAGGTATTTAAAAATTACAAAAAAATTCATGAAGTGTTCTAAGACATTTAGAAACATTGTCCAACCTTCAAACCAAATTTCTTTTTTAATCTTGATGCATTTTAGGAATTTTTCATTGAATTAAATCATATTTTATGCATTATTTTGTTCATAAGTTTGAAAATTCATTTCTGCCTATTGGTGAAGGTTGAGACATTGATTCTTCTTGCTTTGTTTTCCATTTAGCATGAACTTTCAAGGATAAAAAGGCCATGATTTGATCTTGCATTTTCTAATTGATTGGCATTTCTTTTGTTGCAAACCCTAAAAAGCCCTAATAACTTGCAAAATTCATAACTTGAGTTTGGTTGAGAGTTGAGAGCTCCCCTTTGGGCAGTGGTTCATTATAGGCCTAGGGTTTCTTTGGGTACCATTTTCCATTTTTTAGGTTAAGGTTTGCTTCTGTTTTTGGTTTGTGTTTGATGTTTGATCCATGAACCCTAATTTGGGCTTTCATTTGCATCCTTCTTGCATTTCCTTGCATAACTTGACTTGTCATTTCACTTTGTGCTTTCTTATGATTCATTTGACATCTTAAGACATGTAGAAAGCATCATTGATCATTGCATTGCATATTTGCCATGTCATTTGTCTTGTATGTTCCATAACATTTCATGTTTGTTCATGTTCCTTAGCTTGCATCATTTGCATTCATAACCTTGTATGAACATCTCTAGGTCTTGCCTCATGTTTGCAGCACCTCATGGCATCATAATCATCATCACCATGCTTCTGGTTGTGCTTTGCCTCATGCCATTTCATTTCATTTTACATTGCATTGCATTACTTTCTAACATTTCAGGTGGTAAGTAAACTTGGGAAGTGAATTTGCCTTCACTTCTCATAACTTTTCTTTTCATCTCTCTTGCATCCATTGCTGCATTCTTATGTGTGTTTGAGTTTGAGCTTGCTCATTCTTCCTCCTCCCACTTTCTTTCTTCAAGTGACTTGACTTCTTGAATGAAGCAAGTCACTTTGCTTCTCTTGATCTTATTCATCTGCTTCCTGGTGGTTCATCTGAAGATTGTTCTTGAAAACCTCACAAACATTAGGACCAACCAAGCATGATAATGAATTAGGGTTTTGATTAGTCTCCCCCATAGTTTCTACCTTTGTGTCTCTCCTTGAGTCATCTCCCCTCACCTCATAATCAGGGACTAAACCCTCAAGGCTTTAAGACTTTGTGATTAAGATCATGCCTGCATCCTTCTTTTAGGATGGAGTGTATAACTTTAATCCTAAGTCTTGGACCCTTAAGGTGTTGAACTCTCTTAATTAATCCATCTAATAATCATCAAGACTTCACACTTGTAACTTGGGCCTTGCATTAGGGTTCTAATTCTTCCTTAACTGGTTAAGAAGGACTAACCCTAGTGTTAATGGACAAGTCCCCCTCAAGTTGTCTTATAAACCCTAAAACTCACTTCATCATCATATCATTAACTAAAATCCACTCAATAAAGGCTTTGTTTTGTCATGAGTTTAATCCCTAATCATGGATTAAGTTGAGGAGTTTTCCTCAGCTTAAACATTCTCATCTATTATCCTTCTATTAGGATGGTGTAATGAGTCTGTTTAATCCCTGATTATGGCTTAACCTCATTACTCAACACTAAACAAAAATCCCAAAAACATCTAATTAATCACAAGTAGGTTAATGATCTTAACCCTACATCAAAGGTGATTAAGTGTGAGAATCTGACTTCACACTTAAGGTAATTCTCATTACCCCTAATCAGAGGGACGATGTGATGAGTTTACCAAATCCATTGATTTAGGTTTAAGCTCATTATCTTATGACAAACTCCAAAAAGAAATAAAAGACTGAAAACACAAGAACAAACAATAATCGTCTCCTTCGGGATTCTTTTCTCATCATCTTCACTCACAACCGAGAACTTGCTTCTTCCGTCTAATGCAAGACAGTTTGCATCTGTGCCAGACAGATCATACACTTGAGCATAGACTGCAAGCAGTTCACCAGTCAATCCTTTCAGTCTCTTTGGGTCGAACTACGGTGTTCTGACTTCCTCATTGCACGAGAGGATACGTAGGCATAACTTAACAGTTATCGAACAAAAGTCTCTGTACATTCCCCCTCCTTCCAGCTTCATTCTTTAGCCTCATATTCTTGAGCATTTCATTCCTGATCTCACACTGACACTGTACATTTATACACATCACATTTCTTTACACTGACACTTGTACATCTTTTCCAGCTCTTTTATGCACAAATAGCACTGACACTACCCCTTTAAAACACAAATCTTTTAAGCGTGGATCCCGTCGAGTACGGCGGACAATCTGGGTGCTAATACCTTCCCAGGTTGTAACCAACCCCCTTTCTCAGCCTCTCTGGTTCGCAAACCGTCTTATCCATCTCTTTCTAGGTCTATGCAGCATTACCTTTCCTCCGGGATAAAAATGCCTAGCTGGCGACTCTTTTCATTCTCCAGTGAGTTCACGGCTGTGTGTTCTCACTGTTCCCTTCGCCGACCGTTCGCGTCTGTACCTTCATTTGATCCATTTTCATTTGTCGGGAGCGACACACTTCCATGCAATTTTCAATAAAATCAAAAACAAATACTAAGCATACATCGCTGGAAAGTGCCAGGAGCATTGCAAAGACCAAAAGGCATCCTCCTGTAAGCAAATGTGTCGAACGGGCACATGAAAGTGGTATTCTCTTGATCCTCAGGTGCAATATGAATTTGAAAGTAACCTGAAAAACCATCAAGAAAACAATAATGTGATTTACCTGCGAGCCATTCGAGCATTTGATCAATGAACGACAAAGGAAAATGATCCTTTCTAGTCGCTTGATTCAGTCTCCTGTAGTCAATACAAACTCTCCAGCTATTCTGAACTCTAGAGGTAACAAGTTCATTCTTTTCATTTTTCACCACTATGAGTCCAGATTTCTTAGGTACAACCTGCACTGGACTTACCCATTTGCTGTCAGAGATAGGATAAATGATACATGCTTGTAAGATTTTGGTTACCTTTTCTTTCACTACATCCAAGATCAAAGGATTAAGCCTCCTTTGGGGCTGCCTTACTGTTTTTGCACCCTCCTCAAGTAAAATCCTGTGCATACACATGGAAGGACTACTTCCTGGGATGTCTGCTAATGTTCATCCAATCGCCTTCTTGTGCTTCTTCAAAACCTGCAAGAGCTTATTTTCTTGATCTAAATCAAGGTTAGAAGAAATAATAACAGAGAGTTTTTCATTACTCTCCAAATAAGCATATTTCAGATTATCCGGAAGTTGTTTCAATTCTAAGGATGGGGGGCTGCTCGATGGATGGAGTATTCGGGGCAGTCGGGAAGTCGAGAGCATCAGCTGCATAAACAACATCCTCGTCATGAACTTCACTTGTAGGAATCATGTCCTTCTGCAAGGCATCATCAATCTCAGTACATATAACACAAAGGTTAGTGTCAGTACAATTAGTGCATGAGTAAACATCATCATATCCAGATAAAGAAGGAAAATCAAGTGAAAGCAATTCAGCACAAGTGTCATCAATCAATTCAGATATCAATTCAACATGAAAAACATAATGTTCCTCCATGGGATGTTTCATGGAATCGAAAACGTTAAATTTCGTGATAATGTCACCAAATTCCATGGTCATGGTTCCATCGTCAACATCAATTTTTGTTTTTGTCGTTTTCATGAACGGTCGGCCTAAAATGATGGGAGCTCTGCTTAACTTAGTTTCTCCTTCCATGTCCAGAATGTAAAAATCTGCAGGAAAAACTAAATCGTTAACTTGAACAAGGACATCTTCCACTATTCCCCTGGGGCGGGTGTTGCTTCTGTTCGCCAGCTGAATGATTAAACCTGTATGCTGCAAAGGACCAAGACAAAGGTTATTATAAACAAAAGTAGGCATAACATTAATGTCCGCTCCTAAATCAAGCATGTAATTCTCAAATCTACTATCCCCGATGGTACAAGGAATAGAAAAAATTCCTGGGTCTCTCTGCTTCTGTGGCAAGACCTGGGTGAGAGCTGAAACATTTTGTTTGGGATGAATAAAAGCAGAAGTATTTCTTCCTAACTTAATTCTCTCTTTATCCTTATTTCGCCTCTTGTGTGTACACAAATCCTTCAGAAACTTTGCGTACTTTGGAATCTGCTTGATTACATCGAGAAGCGGAATGTTCACTGCCACCTTTTTGAACACATCCAAAATCTCTCTTTCTTTGTCTTCTTCAGGAACACTCTTATTTTTCCGCACTCTATGTGGGAAAAGGATTGGTGGTACATATTCTTTTTCGGGCTCAACAACAACAGTAGCAGGTTCAGGTTCAGGTTCAGGTTCAGGTTCTGGTTCAGGTTCAGGTTCAGTCACCTACTTATTTTTTTCTGGGGTAGAATCTGCAACCTTTCAAGATCTCAATGAAATTGCACTCACATTAGGATTAGGACCTTTTGGATTCGCAACTGTTTGGGCAGGAAGGTTGTTCGAACCTTGGGTTTGCTACAAGGCATTTATTGAAGTTGCTAATTGTCCAATCTGTGTCTGCATGGCTTGCATACTAGATTTTGTCCGTTGTTGGAATTCGAGATTACTGGAGGCTAATTGCTTAACAATATCCTCTATTGAAGGACCAGAAGAATATGGGGCAGCAGTGATCACCGCTTGTGGAGGATTTTGTGGCGGTGGTAGCATCACTTGTTGTTGGTTGGAAGGCTGATTTCCATATCGGAGGTTTGGATGATTCCTCCAATTTGGATGGTACCTATTAGTGGACAGGTCAGGAACGTTGTACCTGTTCTGGTTGTTACCTTGATTGTAAAGGGCTGCAACATAAGCTTGAGGACACTCTAGAGGTTTTTCATCTTGCAGAATAGGACATGTATCAGTAGGATGATCAGAAGAAGTACAAATACCACATAATCTTATTGTTTGAGCTTGTTGGGCTGCTTGAGCTTTACCTACCACTACCAACTGTTTCACCAAATCGGTCAGCTCACTCATTCTGCTTTCGAAATTTTTGTCGGAGTGAGAAACATGAAAAGAAACATGCACTTCATTAACACCCTTTATTTGCACAAAATTGTCTCTTGTTGTGAACTGTTGGGAATTAAGTGACATGTTCTCAATCAGAGCCTTGGCAGCGGCTGGAGTCCTATCAACAAGTGCTTCACCACTAGCAACATCCAAAATATTCATATCCATTGGTTTTAACCCTTCATAGAAATATTGAATCAGTAATTGTTCGGTGATCTGATGTTGTGGGCAACTCAAAATCAATTGTTTGAACCTTCCCCAATATTCAATCAATGATTCATTATCCAATTGTCTAATACCACAAATATCTTTTCTTATTGAGGCAGCTCTGGATGCGGGAAATTATCTCTCTAGGAATACCTTTTTCAAATCATTCCAAGTAGCAACAATATTTGGCTCAAGATAGTATAATCAATCCTTGGCTGCACCTTGTAGAGAAAACGAAAAGGCTCTCAGCTTGATGTGATCTTCAGTAATTCCTTCTGGCCTGAGTGGTGTGGAACAAACAATCTGAAACTCTTTAAGATGCTTGTACGGATCCTCACCTGCAAGACCACTAAATCTCGGCAACAAGTGTATTAATCTAGATTTTAATTCAAAAGGAACAGCAAGGTCAGCATAATCAATACACAAGTTATTATAGTTCACATCAGGGGCAACCAATTGTCTTAAAGTTCTTTGGTCACCCATATTTTCAAAAGCTAATTCAGAATCAGAATCAAACAAATTATGTAAAAAATCAGAATCAAAATCAGAAGTGAGTGGTGAGCTATCCTGGACTGCTCTACGTCGTGTGTGCAAAGTTCTTTCTACCTCAGGATCGAATGTAAAAAGTTCAGAACAGGATGACCTAGTTGCCAGGACTAATGCACAGCAATGCAGCAACAATAGCAAAAATGCCAACAATGTCCCTAAAAGTAAAAAACAAACACAAAGAAGGAAATCGATCAAAATAAATTCAAAAAAATAAATTGACACCAGAATTAATCTAATTAAACAAAATAAGAATTTTATAATTTTTTTTGGATTTTTTCGAAATTGCAAAAACAGTAAAAAAATTAATTAAAAATAGAAAAATGCGGAATTTGGCGATTCTGAGGGCGGACTCCAGGTATTCCAATGATCAGACGATTTTTCTACTCCTAGTAGGCAAAACAGATTTTCGATCGGACCCAATTTTCCCAAAAACCGATTTTTTTTCCGACACGCGAGAAGGCAAAAAACGTGAAGAACCTAGGGCCTAAACGCAACAACACTAAATCTATGACTCTAATATCGATTTATAACGACAAGAATCCCCGGCAACGGCGCCAATTTGATCCGCGTGTCGCACACGAATCAAAACGAGTAATTTTTGAAAACGTAGTATAGCGACAATGACTCGAATCGTTTCACAAGGATTCTTATATTGTTATTAATCGAAGGTAACCGAATTCCGAATTAGGGGGGGTTTGTTTTAAGGTTGATAAAAAAATAGAACAATTAAGTGATTAAAATACGTGATTATGGAATAAGTCAATCTACCGATTCAGTTCCTACTATCATCGATTATTATAATTATAATGCCCTAAGCGGATTATTTATTCCTATCTGGATACAAACTCAATGACAAGCGCGATGAGGTTTGTAAGATTAACGATCCTATTGTCCGAATTAAGAAAACGGGATAAAATTTCATGAATTAAGCAAACATGATTGATCAAACACAAAACGAATTAAGCAAACGTACCGTATCTATGTTAGGATCATACAATCAACCAAATCAAATCAATATATTTCATGCAATTGAATTAAGCATACAAGAACACAAAATATCATTGAAAGGAATTAAATTAAAGTTAACATTATAATAATCTCAAGTGTTGGAACCTGAATTACAGTAGATTGACTCAAAAGCGATTAGTTCTCCATCGTTCTTTCAAGCGTAAGGAATAAAATAAAATTGTGAATAGGAGAATGTCCAAGAGCAGCCGCGGCTGCTAGGTTAAATAGAAAACCTAAAAACCCGTTTACAACCCAACTGGGTCAAATACATAACCCAGGCCCAATTCTAAATGACCTGAAACTGAATAAAACTAATGCAGCAGCTTCAAACAAAATTCTGGAAAATATGACTCAGAAATCTGACTTTAACTCCAACACGAAAGTTGTAGCACTCTCTCTTAGCTTTCCATCGACTGGTAGAACGCCTAAATCAGATTCCTGGAACTCCGGTTATGATCATTTCCGTAAAAGCTGTTAAAGCTGAAAATTAAGTACGAAAATTAAACTAAGCCAAAAATAAAATAAATTAGAAAAACAAATTAAAATATAAAAATAAACAAATAAAACTAAAGAATTGCCTAAGTACAATCATGTAGGAATGTGCACCAAAATGCACTGATCAGTGCCCATAAACATATCTGCTATTTCCCGGTCCAACAACGGAGGTTGAACCTGTGCAGCCAGATCACGCCACCTCTGGGCATACTGTTTGAAACTTTCCTTAGGTCCTTGAGACAAGTTCTGCAATTGAGCGCGATTCGGAGCCATATCAATATTATATTGATACTGCTTGAGAAAGGCTTCAGCTAAATCTTTCCAGCTTCGGATAGAGACCCTACTTAGCTTCATGTACCAGCTCAACGAAGCTCCAGATAGACTATCTTGGAAGAAATGCATCCAAAGTTTCTCGTCATCAATGTGAGACTAGATTCTTACAAAATAGGCATGGATGTGAGTTCTAGGGCACGTGTTACCGTTGTACTTGTCGAAATATGACACCTTGAACTTAGGAGGGATTCTGACACTAGGTACCAAACCAAGACTGGTTACATCGATGCCCAAGGAATTCTGACATTCCATGGCCTTAACCTTTTTTGCCAGCTCTTCATATCTTCGGTCATTGATCTCGTTCCTATTACCCATATCAGCATCCAGTAGAGTTAATTGGTCTTCTTGTGTGTCTTCTAAAACCACATTGCGGGCTGCAGTCCCATTTGGGTTTGGCGCTTCGTTATGGGCTGCGTTTGGATCCACAGTCCCAACAGGTATTCCATTATTATCATTCACCTGGGGTTGCTCCACCATCAATATGAGGCGCTCCTGGTTCAGGGCCATGGTAGTCATCATTTCCATGAACTGATCCATTCTTTGTCGGAGCTCATTAAGATCATTCTGCATTCGCTTAGCTCATTAAGATAAAATTTGAGCCTTTATCCTTTGTTTCTTAAACCGTGAACCAAGCCATGTTATAACCCTTTAAAAGTCCTAACTGAAGTATGGTTAGTTCGAAAGCATACTACTACAAAAAGGTATCCTGACTCCTTTAGGGCTTATTATAAATTTTGAGTTAATATCACAGTTTTTACAAACATTGTTTTGCTAAAATAATTATTTTTCAAAACTTCAAGACAAACATAAACGTTGCATGTTGAATATCATTTTTTGCATATAACTAAGTGTTTGGCAGTAGAGAAGCTTACATGATGAACATTCAATAAACCAAAGTCCTCCTGACAGACAAAGTTGCTTCCTGGGCCTGACTCAGTTGGATCAAAGCCAATGTATACAAGGGGCACAATCACTATCTTCAAATCAAATGGGCATGCCATTGTCCAATTCATCTGGGACAGTCAGGTTAAGATTCAACGATGCTTAATAGCTGATCAGTGATATTTAGTGGTAGTGTTCAGGCCTGTTTTCAGTGTCCTTTGAGTCTAATTGTGTTTGTTTGAAGTATTTCGTTCATGTTTCGTCATAGTTTTCTTAATATTGCTTGCAAGTTTGTTTTAATCGTTTTATTCTGTTTTTATCTTTGGAATGGGTTATGTGGTTGTTTTTTTGATGTGTTTTCAGGTCAATATGTAATCGGTTGTTCGACGCGTCCGAAGAGATGATCCGAGCATGAAAGATGACTGCAAAATGGGATGTCAGAGGCACAACACGGGTGCCAGTGTTGTACAACACGGCCCGTGTTGTGTGTACCAGAGGAAAAGGATATTTGCTAAGAAAAGGAGAAAGTCAGAGCTGTGACACGGGTGCCCGTGTTGTACAACACGGCCCGTGTCATAGCATCTGTTGAAAAAGAGGCATTTGGGTGAACCAGAGGCACAACACGGGTGCCCGTGTTACACAACACGACCCGTGTTGTGAAGACCAGAAGAAAATCTTATGTTTTGCTGTTGCAAGGGTATTCCGGACTTTTCGCGGTGTTTTGGAAGACTGATTTATATTTGACAATTATTACTGTAATGAACCACTTTTTGATTTGGGGATTTTGGGATTGAACGAATACGGGAGAAGAAGGATTGATCAAGAGCGGAAGTGATTGACGATCCAACGAATCCTACGTTAATTGTAATGTCTCAATTTTCTTGCTCTGTTTTTATTTCTATTATGAACATGAGTGGCTAAACCCCCCAATGCCAGGGGGGTGTCCCTGATTTGCTTTATGTAATGACTATTTGAATTCTTCAATTTGGGATTATGTTTTTAATTTCGTTTCTTTATTTTATGCAACGTCCTTAACGCTTTGTCTTTGTTGGAAAATGAGATAATTGATCGTGGTTAGGATTTGGTCTGACCAACCATCCTAACCTTGTTGCATAAATTTTATCGCGATAAATATTACTGAGGAATTGGGATATTTTTGTGAAAACCTTTTTATGTCAGAATTATTGCTTGATATTCTTTTTTTGACCGTTGAGGAATCAAAGTCAATGAAGAATACCAAAGGTTTTTCTTTAAAGGAATTTTGGAAAAACATTATAGACTTAGGAAAGACACTTTCTAAAGCATATCTCTAAAATTAAGGAACATTTGAGTCATTGCACTGCGAATCATACACCGTCCCTGGCATTACTTTCATATTAGTGAAAACTATTTGTTTTAGTCTACGTTTTAATTTCTTTAGTTTATTTAATCTAAATTCAAACCTTTAAACCATAACTTTTGTCCAATTGAGATTAATCATTAAGAACTTATTTTATTAAGCAGTCCTTGAGATCGATATTTGGGGTTATTCCATTCTATTACTACATCGGTAAAAATAGTACACTTGCTATTTTCCGATCAAGTTTTTGGCGCCGTTGCCGGGGACTGCCAAAGAATTAAGTTGTTTGTGTTATATCAATTGGAATTTTGTTGCTCTGCGACTAAAATTTTACTTTTCTCTCTGTATATCATTTTAGTGTTATTGAAATTTTGTTTTCTAACTCGTGTCTAACTGTTTATGCGAGGCCAGACCTCAGCTAAATTTTCTTTTGACACAGAACCAGAAAGAGCTTTGCACGAGAGACGCCGCAAGGCAAGAATTGATAGTCTGGCTAAGTCTGGTTCAAGTGTCCCGTATCAGGAAACTGAGGACTATATATCCGTTCACTCGGAGCACAGTGACTCTGATTCAGACAGAAAAACTGACCCAGAATTCAACAACATGGCAGGGAATCAACCTGTTGCAGAGAGACTCTTAGGGGATTACGGAGGGGAAAATGCTCAACCTAACAGGATGACGATTGTTAATCAACCGGTGAATGTAGCACACTTTCAGTTGCATCCATCTACTATCCGCCAGTTAGAGAGCAAGCCTTTCTCCGGAAGAATCAATGATGATGCAAATAAGCATCTGCAGAGATTTCTTACTACCACAACTTCCTTGAAGATCGAAGGTCATTCAGAGGAGGCAAAACGACTTGTGATGTTTCCATTCACACTTACTGACGATGCAGAAGAGTGGTTCTACTCTGTTCCCGCAGCGAGTATCACAACATGGCAGGAGATGGAAACAGCTTTCCTAAATGAATACTTTCCTGCTTCAGTGTTCATCCGGAAAAGATATGATATAGTCAATTTTAAACAAAAAGAGGGTGAATCACTTGGAGATGCTTATAAAAGATTCAAAAGGTGTTTGACTTCGTGTCCTACTCATAATATGGACGCGACCAAGCAGATGCAAAACTTTGTGAATGGGTTGCGACTCAAGACAAAGCAGCTTATTGATACTGTTGCAGGTGGCTCAACAAACTTTTCAACAGCCACAGGTATTAAAAGAATCATCGAAGCCATTGCTGCCAATGAACACCTTGAGTTATATGATCGCACAGTGAGTCAACCAGATGGAAAAATTGATTTTAAGCTGACAGAGCAGGTTGTAAAAATGGAAGATCAAATCGCCGCAGAAGTTGAAAGAAGGTTAAAGAAGATGAATCTGGGAACTCAAACAGTTGCTTAGGTTGAACCCGTTCAAGCGGTGATTTGCGAGATATGCTGTGGACCTCACTTTGCCATGCACTGTTTGGCAACTCAAGAACAGGTTGAACAGATTAATATGTTGAGGCAGAACAATCCGTATGCCAACACGTATAATCCGGGGTGGAAAAATCACCCAAATTTCTCTTGGAAAGATCATCAAGGGAACATCCAAAAACCGGTTCAAGGCCAACAACAGTATCATCCCCAGCAACAACCATATCAGCCTCCAGTGTCAAGAAAAGCTGATTGGGAAATTGCCATTGAAAAGATGGCAGCTCACAATTGTCAATTTCAAGAAGAAACAAGAAGTAACTTCAAGAATACTGGAGCCTCTATAAAGAATCTTGAAGTGCAAATGAGCCAAATTGCCCAACACCTCGCCATCCCACAAACTCCAGGGACTCTTCCTAGTGCTACTGTAACAAATCCTAGAGATAATCACAAAGTAAATGCAGTCACAACGCAAAGAGGTAAAGTTAGTGAAGAGGTTCAAGAAAATTCTGAAGGTGAAAGTCAAATGATTGAGGTTGGGCTGGAAATCAAAGAAAATGAAGAGGTTGGTAAAGAAAAAGAAGTTACCCCAGCACCGGACATCAAAGAAAAGGCGGTTGAACCGAAACCGGTGGTCAAACTTCCATATCCTACAAGAAACAAGAAGAAAGGGCAGCAAGAAAAGAATTTTGAGAAATTTCTTGACTTGTTCAAAAAGCTGGAGTTGAATATTCCATTGCTTGAAGCACTTGAACAAATGCCCACTTATGCCAAGTTCATGAAAGATATCATTGCTAAAAAGAGGACTGTGGGAGCTGAACCTATTATTCTAACCGAAACTTGTAGTGCTATTTTGCAGGGACTAAAGATTCCGGTGAAGAAAAAAGATAGTGGAGCTGTCACCACCCCATGCACTATCGGTGACCGATCGTTCAAAAGAGCTCTCATTGACTTGGGAGAGAACATCAATTTAATGCCTTTATCCATCTACAAAAAGTTGGGTATTGGTGTTGTTCAAGACACTAGGATGACTCTCCAATTCGCGGACCATTCGGTGAAGCAGCCGTATGGAGTTTTCCATGATGTCCTGGTTAGAGTGGACAAATTTGTGTTTTCGGTTGACTTTGTGATCCTTGAAATGCCTGAAGATGAAGAAATCCCCTTGATTTTGGGAAGACCTTTCCTAGAAATCGGGAGAGTTATGATAGACATGGAAGGTGGAACACTAACGTTGAAGGTGTATGATGAAGAGTTGAAAATTGATGTTAGGAACACTTTGAAGTATAAAGATGATGTGGGCACTAGTAGTAACATACAAGTGTTAGAACAAATGGAAGCTAGTGGGCATTTAGAAAATGTGTCCAAATTACCTCTAGAGAGGGTGCTGAGTATGTCCATTTTTGAAGATGATAAGGAAGTTGGAGATAATGATATGGAAGTGGTAGCTATGCTTGAAACTCAACCTATCCTTAAAAGAGTTAGAATGCACCGGTGGGAAGAGTTGCGACAGCCTATAACGGTTGATGAAGGCAAAGACAAGCCGAAAATATCATAATTGAAGCAACTTCCCGAGAATCTCAAATATGTCTTTCTTGACACAGAAGAAAAATGTCCCGCTATTATTAGCGCTAATTTGAAAGGTATGCAAGAAGACAAGTTAATTGAAGTCCTTAAGAAATTCAAGGGAGCAATTGGGTGGAAGATTGAAGACCTTAAAGGTATAAGTCCTACGGTGTGTATGCATAAAATACTTATGGAAGAAGATCACAAACCGGTCGTGCAACCCCAAAGGAGATTGAATCCGGTGATGAAGGAGGTAGTGCGAAAAGAAGTTGTTAAGCTATTGGATGCAGGATTAATCTATCCGATATCCGATAGTGCTTGGGTGAGTCCAGTACATGTGGTGCCCAAAAAGGGGGGAACAACTGTTATAACAAATGAAAAGAATGAGTTGATTCCTACTAGAACTGTTACGGGATGGAGAGTATGCATTGATTATAGAAGATTGAATTTGGCTACGAGAAAGGACCATTTTCCGTTGCCATTCATTGACCAAATGTTGGAAAGACTAGCGGGACATGATTACTATTGTTTTCTTGATGGTTACTCCGGGTACAATCAAATTGCTGTTGCACCGGAGGACCAAGAGAAAACGGCGTTTACATGTCCCTATGGAATTTTTGCATATAGAAGGATGCCATTTGGGCTATGTAATGCCCCCGCTACATTCCAACGATGCATGACATCCATTTTTGCGGATATGCTTGAAAAACACATGGAAGTGTTCATGGACGATTTCTCCGTGTTCGGATCCTCATTTGATCACTGTTTATCTAACCTTTCACTTGTTTTGCAGCGATGTCAAGAAAGCAACTTAATATTGAACTGGGAAAAATGTCATTTAATGGTGCGAGAAGGCATTGTTCTTGGTCACAAGATCTCACAAAAAGGGATCGAAGTTGATCAAGCCAAAGTGGAAGTGATCTCGAAGTTGCCACCGCCAATCAACGAGAAGAGTATAAGAAGCTTCTTGGGACATGCGGGTTTTTACCGCAGGTTCATAAGAGACTTCTCGAAGATAGCCAAACCTTTAACTACCCTGTTGGTTAAAGATAAGGCTTTTGTTTTCAATAAGGAGTGCAACGACGCTTTTGAAACACTTAAAAAGGAATTAGTGTCTGCACCTATTGTTATTGCTCCTGATTGGTCCCTACCCTTTGAGATTATGTGCGATGCTAGTGACATTGTGGTAGGGGCTGTTCTTGGACAGCGAAGAGGGAAATTGCTTCATGTGATTTACTATGCTAGTCATGTTTTGAACCCCGCACAAATAAACTATGCAACTATCGAGAAGGAGTTGCTAGCGGTTGTGTATGCCTTCGATAAATTCAGGCAATATCTGTTGGGTTCAAAAGTGATTGTTTACACTGACCTTGCTGCTTTGAAATATCTTTTTGCTAAGTAGGATTCAAAGCCCAGGCTGTTGAGGTGGATTTTACTCCTCCAGGAATTCGATGTGGAGATCCGTGACAAGAAAGGGTGTGAAAACACTGTTGCAGATCATGTTTCTCGGATGTCACCAATTGAGGAGACTGAAGAGCAACGCCCAATAAAGGATGAGTTCGCTGACGAACACATCCTAGCTGTTATTGGGGTGCCTTGGTTTGCAGATTATGCAAACTACCTCGTTGGCGGTATTATACCCGACGATTTTGATTCTAACAAAAGGAAAAAGTTTGTTCATGACTGCAGGTTTTACTTATGGGAAGATCCGTTTCTCTACAAAAGAGGAGTGGATGGCCTTGTGAGAAGATGTGTACCTGACGAAGAACAAAAAGATGTGCTGAAAGCATGTCACGACTCTGAGTATGGTGGACATTTCAGTGGTGGTCGAACAGCAGCTAAAGTCCTTCAATCCGGACTTTACTGGCCATCTTTATTTAAGGATGCTCAAAAATTAGTGAAAGAGTGTGACAGATGTCAGAGGACTGGGAATATATCAAAAAGAAACCAGATGCCCCAAAACTCTATGCTCGAGGTTGAGTTATTCGATGTATGGGGGATAGACTTCATGGAGCCGTTTCCACCGTCGTTCGGAAAAAACTATATTTTGGTGGCAGTGGATTATGTGTCCAAATGGGTGGAGGCTGTTGCATTGCCCACCAATGATGCTAAGGTTGTGGTGAGATTCCTAAAAGAGAACATATTTGCAAGGTTCGGTGTCCCGAGAGCATTAATAAGCGACGAAGGGACACATTTCCTGAATCACCTCATGGAGAAGCTGCTGCAAAAGTACAATGTTAAACACCGGATAGCTACTCCATACCACCCCCAAACGAGCGGCCAAGTTGAGGTGTCAAATAGACAACTGAAACAAATCCTGGAAAAAACAGTGAATTCGTCTAGAAAGGATTGGTCTATTAAGTTGGATGACGCTTTATGGGCGTACCGAACGGCTTTCAAAACGCCTATCGGTATGTCACCATATCAACTGGTTTACGGAAAGGCATGTCACCTACCATTGGAACTTGAACACAAAGCTTTTTGGGCGTCTAAGTATCTTAATATGGATTTGTCAAAAGCTGGAAGTTCAAGGATTCTTCAACTTCACGAGTTAGAAGAATTCAGGAATCGGGCGTATGAGAATGCTAAAGTTTACAAAGAGCAAACAAAAAAATGGCATGATAAAAGGATTCAAAGAAAAGAGTTTTGGGAAGGACAAATGGTCCTTCTGTACAATTCAAGGTTGAAGCTATTCCCAGGCAAATTAAGGTCTAAATGGTCGGGACCTTTTGTAGTTCACAAGGTATTTCCTCACGGAGCCGTCGAAATTAAAAATCAGACCAATGGAGATATTTTCAAAGTGAACGGGCAGAGATTAAAACATTACTTCAAAGGCCAGACCACTGGTGATGTGCATGCCACTCGTCTTACTCAGTAGTATGACAGACCGTCGAGCCATGCGACGTTAAACGCAGCGCTACGTGGGAGGCAACCCACGATTTTTTCATTCTTACTTTTGTTTGTTTTAGTTTTGTAGGTTGTGTGTATCACTGGTTCTGAGAAGGAAAGGACGAGGTTGGATGTCGGGCAAAGAAGATAGAAAAATCAAGAAAAAGTGAAAAATCAGGGGTGCAACACAGGTGCCCGTGTTGTGCAACACGGCCCGTGTTGCAAAGATCAGAAGCATGTGTTTTTATATGAATCTGAAGAAGATCCAGGGATGCAACACGGGTGCCCGTGTTGTGCAACACGGCCCGTGTTGCAATGTCTAGAAGATAGTTCTTTTAAAGAGGAGTTTATGAGGAAAACCAGGGAGGCAACACGGGTGCCCGTGTTGTGCAACACGGCCCGTGTTGCAAGGTCTGAAGGAGAGTTATTTTTAATGATATTGTGAGGAAGAACCAGGGAGGCAACACGGGTGCCCGTGTTGGACAACACGGCCCGTGTTGCAAGGTCTGAAGGAGAGTTATTTTTAATGATATTGTGAGGAAGAACCAGGGAGGCAACACGGGTGCCCGTGTTGGACAACACGGCCCGTGTTGCGCATGCGGGAAGCCAAATTTTCAATTTTTTTTAAGTTTCCCAACTTTATTCTGTGGGCCCCACGTGTTTATTCTCATAACTTCTCATTAGTGGCTCATTAACCACTCATTTATCATAAACCTTCATCTTCTTCAACCTCCATTCTCTTTCAAGAACCCTAACCCCCATTTTCATTCTTCATAAGAACTCCATTTTCTCAATCACCCACTCACCAAAACACACTACCCCGTTCACAAAAATTGTTCCCCATCCCTCCATTGTCACTTCTACGGTGACCGATTTCTCTAATCTTTCAATTTTTTTTCGTGTGCTTAATTTGTGCAGGTGAGAACAATGCCTCCTCGAAAGGATACCGGTAAGAGTGTTGCTGAATCTTCTCGTCCTCGCAAGAGAGCACACCGAATGCCGAATGCTCATGGCATTTTGTTTGAGGACCCGGAGCATCAAGCCAATATGCAAAGTTGGTAAGGCGTAAATTGATATCGGTCCGTTACATGTGTAATGAAACTCTTGAGAATCTAGGGCTTAAATTCGAAGTTCATAGAATGTTTCACAGTATTGGCATGCTTAATTTTATGCTGTATGAAGCGCCAACTTTTGAGCGCATAACCTTGGAATTTTTTAGTTCTTTACAGTTTCAGCTCAAGCATACGTGGACCGGATCAGACACAGAGTACTTCGGTACTTTGAAGTTCCGCCTATTTGACAATGATCATGTGATGTCAGTTGCTGATTTGGGAAAGATATTAGATCTTCCAGTTTACGGGCCTGGTGCACCGCCGAGTACATTTGTGGCAGGATCATTCTGGAAGGATATCACCGGCAGTACCGAGTATGCCGCGTCGGCGGCAAAAGCTTCATGTATTCATAACCAATGCTTTAGTTACGCTCAGAAAGGGTTGGCTTATACCCTTTTCTGCCGGGGCGATAGCAAAGGAGTGGCGACACTGCGAGAGTTGTACTTCCTGTATGGAATGGCAAACAATGAGCTGATCAACGTTGCGGCTTTCGCAGCAGACCACCTGAAGCGGGTAGCCAATGCTGCCTCGGGTGAGATCTCTGTTGGAGGGATAATTACGCAAATTGCTGAACATCTTGGGTATGCTGATAGGTTGCTTGAAGTACCTGCAGTGGCAGGTAAGACCAAAATCGATCTTGAAACCTTAATCAACCAAGGTATGATAAAGAGCTGTCATAATTATTATGTTGTGATGACTCGTAACCGACATTTGATTTCTTTACCTGCTCCTAATATGATTACTATAGACAATAGAGCTAACTGGTTGTATGAGGACCCTATGCAGGGTGGAAACGATCAGTTTGATGAGTATTTTTCAGGTGAGGAGGATGAAGGGAACCAAGCTGAAGAGGTCCCGGTTCAAACTGCTGATGGATCATCAAACCAAGCAATCGGTCAGTGGAATGTGTCCAAGGAGCAGTGGGACGAAATGATCAAAGAGCAGACCTGGCAAGGGGACCTCATCGATGAGTTGCATTCATGGATGCAGCAGATGAGGCTTCATGGATTTCCACCTGAGCAGTGATAGTTGTGAGTCCCCTCCGACATCGGTTCTTCAACAGTGAGGACACTGTTGAGTTCAAGTGTGTGTGTGTGTGGGGGGGGGGGGTTAGTTTTCATGTATTCGTTTGTTTTGTTTTAATCTATGTTTATTTTTAGTAGTGTCGTAGTGTCGGCTTGAAGATTATAGCTATGTGTTATTTGAAAAAACACCCCTGAGTTGACCTGTTGTGTGTTGCGAGTGAATAATGAGAAAGTATATAGGATGTGAAGTGAAAAGAAACCCGATGAGAAAAATATGGAAAATTTTTGATGTGTAGGTACCACATGAACACACTGAGTCTCCGGAATTAGGAACGAGTTCGACATGTAGATTCGTGCCATGGTACTTTGATCTGAGAAGTAAACCCGAAGTAGTTTCTATTGATATATCTGGCTTTATCTATAATAACTGTGTGTACAAAGTTGATCCAAAAGAGAAAAAGGCTTGAAGGCACCGATAAAAAAAATGAATAAAAACATTAGAACGATCGATCCTTTTAAGTTGGGTAACCCTCACCAGGTTATTCAACCTAACGGCGGTTGAACATAAATGTTTCCCTAAGGGACAAAGAAAAATCGGTGCCAACAATTAAAAAGGGGATCAATCTTGTACACATGGTGAAAATCATAAAAAGCCTTAAAAGTGATTGTCCGAATGAAAAGGGTTGAAAATCGAAAAATAAGACCTAAACCCAAAGCATAGTCGGAGAGGTACCGAAAAGGAGATTCAGATCCGGGGTTTTCCACGTGTAGTGATTGTGTGATACCTTTACTGAGAGAGAAGTACCAAAAAGAACTCATTGGGTGACTTGGAACAAAGGATCCACATATGAGTATCATAATTCATCTTGCTAGTGTTTTAAGGTATAAATACAGGATTTTTGCTTGAGGTCAAGCAAGAATTCAAGTTTGGGGGAGTTTGATCAGTGATATTTAGTGGTAGTGTTCAAGCCTGTTTTCAGTGTCCTTTGAGTCTAATTGTGTTTGTTTGAAGTATTTCGTTCATGTTTCGTCATAGTTTTCTTAATATTGCTTGCAAGTTAGTTTTAATCGTTTTATTCTATTTTTATCTTTGGAATGGGTTATGTGGTTGATTTTTTGATGTGTTTTCAGGTCAATATGTAATCGGTTGTTCGACGCGTCCGAAGAGATGATCCGAGCATGAAAGATGACAGCAAAATGGGATGTCAGAGGCACAACACGGGTGCCAGTGTTGTACAACACGACCCGTGTTGTGTGTACCAGAGGAAAAGGATATTTGCTAAGAAAAGGAGAAAGTCAGAGCTGTGACACGGGTGCCTGTGTTGTACAACACGGCCCGTGTCATAGCATCTGTTGAAAAAGAGGCATTTGGGTGAACCAGAGGCACAACACGGGTGCCCGTGTTACACAACACGGCCCGTGTTGTGAAGACCAGAAGAAAATCTTATGTTTTGCTGCTGCAAGGGTATTCCGGACTTTTCGCGGTGTTTTGGAAGACTGATTTATATTTGACAATTATTACTGTAATGAACCACTTTTTGATTTGGGGATTTTGGGATTGAACGAATACGGGAGAAGAAGGATTGATCAAGAGCGGAAGCGATTGACGATCCAACGAATCCTACGTTAATTGTAATGTCTCAATTTTCTTGCTCTGTTTTTATTTCTATTATGAACATGAGTGGCTAAACCCCCCAATGCCAGGGGGGTGTCCCTGATTTGCTTTATGTAATGACTATTTGAATTCTTCAATTTGGGATTATGTTTTTAATTTCGTTTCTTTATTTTATGCAACGTCCTTAACGCTTTGTCTTTGTTGGAAAATGGGATAATTGATCATGGTTAGGATTTGGTCTGACCAACCATCCTAACCTTGTTGCATAAATTTTATCGCGATAAATATTACTGAGGAATTGGGATATTTTTGTGAAAACCTTTTTATGTCAGAATTATTGCTTGATATTCTTTTTTTGACCGTTGAAGAATCAAAGTCAATGAAGAATACCAAAGGTTTTTCTTTAAAGGAATTTTGGAAAAACATTATAGACTTAGGAAAGACACTTTCTAAAGCATATCTCTAAAATTAAGGAACATTTGAGTCATTGCACTGTGAATCATACACCGTCTCTGGCATTACTTTCATATTAGTGAAAACTATTTGTTTTAGTCTACGTTTTAATTTCTTTAGTTTATTTAATCTAAATTCAAACCTTTAAACCATAACTTTTGTCCAATTGAGATTAATCATTAAGAACTTATTTTATTAAGCAGTCCTTGAGATCGATATTTGGGGTTATTCCCTTCTATTACTACATTGGTAAAAATAGTACACTTGCTATTTTCCGATCAATAGCCGAGGGCAGATCTCCTCATCTGAATTGCCAGAAGTAACATTACCGAGTTCACGATGCCAGGGACATGTGTAACACCCCAAATTTTCCCTCTTCTTTCTAAGCATCATCATCATATCATAATCATCATAAGCATGTCATATCCTTAGCATTTTTGCATAGAAAAATGAAGCATAACACTCATATGTTCTAGCATAAGGTATATGATCAATCATTCGGGAACTCAGGTTTTTTTGCAAGTCAAAGTCAAGAGCCAAGTGACATGGCAGGAAGCTCACAGGGCATTTTATACAAGCTCCGTAGAATGGTCAAAGCCCTAGGAAGATTGAGAATCAAGATCAAATTAGAATGGTTGGCGCGGATGTATTCTTGGAGTTTCCAACCAGATGGAGGGAAAATTCAAATTTTTCCTGCGTTAACCGGTTAACGCTTTGGTTAACCGGTTAACGGCTGCGAAAATTTGAATTTTCTAGCAAGTTCAGCATGTGTGTTTTTGGCTCCATTTTTCATTTTTTCTGATTTTATTTCATTTGAATTAATTGGGAATTATGGAGAAGGATCTAGAGAGTTTACCAAGCCTAATTCCAAAGCTAGATCCTAATCACCTTTCTAAGCTAACTCCAAACCATTTTTTTGGACTCCAAACCAAAGTTTTGGGCCCCAAACCTAGAGACTATTTATACCATTTCCCTCCAAACCAAGAAAAAAAACTCTCTCATAATTCACACTTTTCATTTCTGAATTTTCATCACTCTCTCACCATTCTCTCATTTTTCTCTCCCAATTTCCAAATCACTCAAAGTTCCTCTTCTTTGAAGATCACCAAACTTTGCATTAAAGTTTGTTGATATTGGAACTAGACCTTCATCCATAGCTTCTTTGCATCAATTTTCTGGTTTTACTATTGGTTCAGATCTGATTTGGTGGTCAGAAGTGCTTTTGGAACTAAACTCTTACATCAAGATCCTTTGCTTGCATTTATTTTGCATTGTGTGTGAAGAATAGCACCAGATCTTCGAAGTTTTCTACGAGATTCACTATTTCCAGCTTAAACAACATTTACCAAAGCACATCCCAGCTTTGTAGGTTGGTTAAGTTCAAATCCATCTCTGTTTTTAGCTTATTTGCATGCTTGTGTTGTAGATCCACCATGTACTTGTGTACTTGTTTTACTTGTATTTTCTTAGTTGATTTGTGATTGGATACACGTGTTAATGTTCATGAACCTAATTGTGTGTGATTAAGGTGAATTGATATTACTATTTCGTGCATAATTGATTGTTGGACTATTGGTGGATTATTTGAAATAAGCTGGTTTTGACTGATTTTTCTGCAGGAATTTGTTGCTGTTCGCACAGTGTTAACCGGTTAACGCTTTGGCTAATCGGTTAACGCATCCTTTTTCTAACTTCTTTGCTGCAGGTTTAGGTTGGTTAACCGGTTAACTCTTTGGTTAACCGGTTAACACTGAAGCAGAATGTCATTTTTGAGTTGTTTTGAGTTTGTTTGCTTTTCATACTTGCCATAGTCATCATGGATCATTGTGTGATCATTTTATATGTTTGTTTAGGGTAGTTTGCTTGCTGGTTGATGCATGCTTTCATTTTCTCGACACGTGGACTCATGTATTTTTAAAGTTTTGCATGTTTGATTGCTTTGTTTTCTTGAAACTTTGAACATGTTAATTCCATGAATTGTGTTGATATGTTAGCATTGATTGATGTGCTGAATATGTACTGGAGATTTTGCTAACATTTATAGGTGAAATGGTAAGTGAAGTGTGGATGTGTAACACGGTGGGAGAACTGACTTTAGTTAAATGTTGCGGATAGCAAGAGTTGCCACCGACTTTTATTTTATCCAAAGGAAAGGGCATAAAAGAACAGGAAATACCTTAAAAGATTTTTGGGTTCGGGGGGTAGGTTATACAAAGGGAAGGTGTTAGCACCCTTTATATCCATGGTTATCCATGGGCTCTTAGTTACTTAGCTCACTTTAAAATGTTTTGAGAAGTGTAGTGTGTGATTAAAAATTTTCTTAAGTACTTTATAATGATCTTTGTACGGATATATATAAAGACTTTGTTTTGAAAATTTGTTTGAAAATGAAGTGTAATGAAGTAATTTGATGAAAAGTGAGCAAGTACTTAAAAGGAACCTACCCTATGTTAAATCTTTACTGTTCTTGAATGTTCTTTCAATGGTAAGATTATCCCTATTATTAAGGAATAGGTAGTCATTACCTTGGATTTTGTATGAGACATGTGAAGGGTCATCTGTGATTAGGCAACTGTAAGGTGTCTTAGCAATTCGAAGGGACTTATCATCTTTTATTCGAAAGGGACAAGATCATTTACGAAGGCAACATTCGAAGGGACTTGATCTTATAGTCGTAAAGGGACAAGATGATATTAATGGAGAAGGGACTTTGCTTTTTAGACACCTTACTTGACCATTTTATTTAGGCAACATGAGGGATAGCCTTAAGAAGTGAGATGTCGATCAAAGATCGACTTACATGTGTGCGTGTATATGTTCATACATTTATCTTATAATTAGTGATCTAAATCAATTTTAAAGCAAATAAGTTATCACTCCCTATAATTACTAACCAAAGCAATATAAATATGAATAAACGATAAGAGCTAAAACTATTACACGGCTTTTACAGTTACATTATAATAAAAACAAATTAAATAATAATTATATAATAAAATAAACAATTAAATAAAAGGTTAGTGATGAAATAATTATAAGAAGAAAAGGTTAGTAATAATATACAAAATATATATAACTCAATTAAGTATTTTTAAATTTAAACAAACAACTTTTAAAGAATTTTTAAGATGAAAATAAAATAATAAGGATATATTAATTTATTTACAAAACAAACTATGATTAATTATTTAATTGGATATTAGGAAATTTTAATTAATTTTAAGATTTAAATAAAATAAGAACTAGGGTTAGGAAAAATAAAATTAGAGTTTTAAAAAAAACAGGGTTTTAGAAATTAAAAAAAAAAAGGAATTAGAGTTTATAATTTAAATTGAAATATTAATTTAACTATTTAAATAAGTGATACATAATAATAATATATACATATTTTTTAAAGTAAAAACTAGGATTAATTTATTTAGAGAATACATTAGAAATTTTTTAGAAAAAAAATGAAGTTATACATATATATTTACATATAATGATTTAAATATATTTTATTGAAATTAAATATAAAACAATAATAACAAAATATGATAATTAAAGAAAATAAAAACTAAAACTTACCTGGGGCAGGGATTGAACCCACGCCCTAGGCATCACAACCCTTGGACCAGCATGGCTTCCACTAGGTCAGCTGTGTGCTGGTGATAAGATGTGGATGGCAATCATTTTGTTGTTAACCTGCGAAAATTCTCAAGAAATAAAACAAAGCAAAATGGCCTGGGGAGGATTTGAACCCAGGACCATCTATATAACAAATGCGCAAACTAACCAACTGAGCCACTACAACACATTTAACATATATCCAACAAATAAACATAATATTTTAAATCAACTTTTTAAACTGGATTTTGGCGCCATCTGATCTTCATCTTCCTCAAATTTCCTGCGAAAATAACTATGAGTTTAGCTGCATTTTTTCCTGCGAAGTTCATCATGTCCAGAACCTACGAATTTCAATCATCGACAAAATAGTGAAATTTCTTCAAATTGATTAGTGAAACATAATCCTCAGAACTCATACAATCTTCTTATGTTCTTAAAAATTATTTATATTTGGTTTATCATGAAACCCCAAACGTGAGGCCGAAACCCTAGCCATGGTGGATCCTTTAATCTGCAATGAAAATTCAATCCAAGCATACAGAAACATTCCAAATACCTTCACAAACAAGTATCAATGATCAAAAACAATTTATATTACATAAATATATGAAATCGCAAATTAAAAAAAAAAACAAGAATATGATGATTCAGTTCCCATGATTTAGTGCATGAATGGATGGTTTTATGATCCAGAAACATTCAGTGACCTTCAAGGAATGATTTGCAACCCTTATTTCGTCTTGAGAGAGCCTCTAAGTCCAAAACTGAATCTCTCTTTTCTCTTGAAATTTTGAAGTTTGTAATGTGTTCTTGAGGCAGCCAATTCGTCCAAAGTGTATTGCTTAATGTTGTTTATATAGGATACAATAAAATTAGGTCAAGAGCTTGATAATTCTTTTGGATATTTGGACCTTATGAGATTGAAAAAGATTTGTCATAAAACTTGATTTTTCTTTGATCCAACATTGCTATTTTGGGATAATCTTCATAACTCTTGTATCAATTAGATCCAAATGACTTTTATGACTTTCTAGAAACAAAATAATTTTAAATCTTCACTATTTCATATTTTATTTGAATTTAAAATGATTTTTAATATAAAAAATCATAATAAATAAAAATAAAATGAATAAAATTATGAAAATATTAAATAAATTTCGTGCATGATGTCATGGAACACATTGGGTCACAAAAAAGTCAGCCCATTTGAAGAATTATGGTTTTAAGACCCCATTTACTTCATAAACCACTCAAAAATTTCCCAACTTTGCAAGGGAACAAATACTTCAATTTTAATGATATGAAGGTGTTATTGGACATTTTGTAAAGCTTAAAGAGTCCTCTAACCAACCTCTTTGGTCTCATGTCCATATATTTTACCATTCTCAAGTTATGCTCTTTGGAAGTTGTTGACTTTTTGTTGACTTTTAAAAGGACCTATAATGTCTTAGCTCATACCTTCCAAATGAAGCATTTTTGGGCTTGGCTTGTGAGACACAAAGTTGTAGAGAATTCAATTTCCTTTAAAATGAGATTTGGATGGAAAATTTTTTGATGAAGCATGTGAAAGTTATGGTTGGTCAAAGTTCAGTTGATTTTTCCTGTGAAAACCCTAATTTAGAAACTTCTGATTCTTGATGATCTGAAATCTCCTTGATGAATCATGATCAACACTTGATCAAATGATGAATTTTAATTCATATACTTGATGTTGGCAAAAAATCATGAAGTTTGACTTTGGTTTGACCACAGTTGACCTCAGTTTGACTTTTTAACTACTTTGACTGATTTTAACCTATCTGATCATCTGACTGAGCAAATCTTTTGGGAAAGTCTTGAAACTTGACATGGGGATTATTGAACACATATAAGATGTTATGAAGCTCACTTGAAGTCTTGGAAGTCCATTTAGCCTGATTAAAGTCAAAACCCTAGTTTAGAATGCATTGCTTAGGAGGATGCATTGTTTGAGGGAATTGTCAAACTTTCTGACTAATTGTGAACTTTGTGAACCTTGTGAACCTCATGAGATGTCTTGTGAACCTTGTGAGCCTCTTAGTACATAATGACTTGTCTTGTGGAGGGCAAATTTTGGGGTGCAACAGGATGTTATCCACATTTCAACTCTTCACCTCTTCTCTTACTTTGCTTTTTATTTTGGATTGTTGATGTGCCTTATGCCATCTTGTGATTCAACTCTTCATCTTTCCCCTTTAGAAGCAACTTATCTCCTTTAGAGGAGTAATTTGTTCTCTAACTTTCTTCTCCTCTTCTTTTCTTCTTCTTTGCTCTTCTTCTCTTTTAGGATAGACTTCAAGCCACACTAACCTTAGGACCACCTTTGCATGATAACTTTAGGATTAGTCTTTCCCCATTAGACTTTTACCTTTTGCTCCTTTGGTTCTCCTCTTTCTCATCTCAAAACGAAAAACCTAAAAAACATTAATAAAGAAAGAAGTGACTTCTTGTGCAATAGCCTTATTCCACGAGGCATATGTATTCATTCCATCTTGGAATAGTACACTTGTCTAGCATGAGGCACAAGTCTGATCATGAGGTCATCTTCATCAAGAAAACCATAAAAAATACTTCTTCATTTTAATCACTAAAACACTTAATAACTTCAACAAGTTAGTGAGCTTAGGCCCTAACCCTTGGAAGCAAGTCTTGGATAAATTCTCCTTACTTGGTGTGCTTGTTCTATTATTCCATCTTGGAATGTAGTAGCAAGTACACATTCCATGAAAAAGAGCTTGAGTTCACTTCCTTGTGCCACACTCATAAAAGCTCATATAAAAAAACACAAACAAACAATAAGTGTCTCCTTCGGAAATTCTTTTCTCATCACCTTCACTCCTTTCGTAAGAACTTGCTCCTACTTGTCACTTTGCAAGACGGTTACGCACTCGTCGTCCGAGCCTGCAACACCTGAGCATTGATATAAGCAATTCAAGCCTTAAAACACAAGCAATCTTTTCCACCCCTAGTTATGGGAACTACAGTGACTCTGATCCTCATGTCCAGATGAGGTACGTAGGCAGCGGGGTAGGGTCCGTTCGAGCACACTCTTTTATTTTCCCTACATTTTACCTCTTTCTTTTCTCCAATTCCAGTCTTTCTTTTTGCAGCAGCTTTCATTCTTTCATCCATTGAAGCAGTTTCTTTGCAAGCGTGGATCCCGTCGGGTACGGCGGACGATCTGGGTGTTAATACCTACCCAGGTCGTAACCGACTCCCGAACCCAGTCTCTTTGGTTCGCATGACCTTTGTCCTTCCTTTTATTTTCTTCGGTTTGTGCAGCATTACCATTCCCGTTCCTTCGGGATAAAAATGCCTGACTGGCGACTCTACCTCTTTTTCCGCGCCACTTTCGCGTTTGTATCAGGATGGAAATCCAGGGAGCGACAACATGTTATTATGGGGCATCTCATTTATTTCTCTTGAGGAAACTCCTTTTAAATACTTCCATTATGGGACAAATCATCCCCAGTTAGGGGAAACACTCTCTTTTCAAATCTAATCAGATCAAATTCAGTTGCGAACTCCTTAACTGTTACCTGGGGCATACACGATCCACTGCAGTCCGAAAGCATATTCCTCTAATTAAATTGCCTTGATATCGAGTGTCAGCAAAAGCCATTGTGGAAATTAATTGTCTGTGCCAATAGTATCAGATGGTGTCAGTATCATGTCTTCGGATTCAGTCATGATAATTCCTAGAAAATTACTCGGGGAAGTCGAGAATATCAGAAGTTTTGAATCCATTGATTGCTTTGAATGAATATATGCTTTTGAATATGATTAATGTTTACCAAAATGCATAAAATTACAATAATAACATTTACTAAGGACTCTTGGAGATTGGAATCCCTAGAAAGGCTTAGGTCTAACAGATCTCCACAGATCCATCCCCACAGAGTAATATCTACAGAGTTGTTCCAATAAATCATTTCAAGCAGTCTCTTCCCTAACAGAGATCTTTCCAACACTACAAAGCCCCGACAAGATTCTCTTCTCCAACATATTCAATTAAGCTTGATATCCCCAAAAGGGTTGACATCTGGTTAGATAGTACTTCAGAGGAATGTTCATCTCTTTTATCCTTAGTCAGGGTATTTAGGAACATAATCCTTCGATAAAAAGCATGACAAATGATCGACTCTCCTTGACTGAGACTAAAACGATGTTTTCATATTACTTAGCAGTAAACAAGGATTTACTTTCCCCAGCTAACAATTGCTACATGAAGCTACTAATATGCTCCTACAATATAATCTATCCATACATCATCTACCGCATAACATAGCAAACGCATACAAAACACATGTAACATTCTCATTTACATTAAGAACGTCACACAATGCATCACATACATCAATGACCTCGCATAAAACTAACTTTGCCATTTCAGGATAGTTCGCGATCAGATAAATATTGTTGTCTCCTAGATATGATGTAGAGATAATCGAGACAACGATTTAATTCTGACACTCGATTAAGACAAGGATCTAGTTCTGATACTTAGTTAAGGATATTTTCCAGAGACAGTTCAGAGACGATCAAGACAAAGATTTAGTTCTGATACTTAGTTTAGGATATTTTCCAGAGACCGTTTAGAGACGATCAAGACAAAGATCTAGTTCTGATACTTAGTTCAGGATATTTTTCAGAGACAACTCAGAGACGATCAAGACAAGATCTAGTTCTGATACTTAGTTCAAGATATTTTCCAGAGACAGTTCAGAGACGATCAAGACAAGATCTAGTTCTGATACTTAGTTCATGATATTTTCTAAAGACAGTTCAGAGACGATCAAGACAAAGATCTAATTCTGATACTTAGTTCAAGATATTTTCCAAAGACAGTTCATAGACGATCAAGACAAAGATCTAGTTCTGATACTTAGTTCAGGATATTTTGTAGAGACAGTTCAGAGACGATCAAGACAAAGATTTAGTTCTGATACTCATTCCAAAACAACATTCAGATATAGTCAAACATAGACACATTCTGATACTCATATCAACAGAAACTTTAGATGGCATCTATAATCCCATCTCCAATTACTTCAAATGACATTTTTAAGCCCATTCAAGCAATGCAGTCAACCAACGGTTCACTTTGTGTAATCGTGAGTGCAAATTTCTGGACACTTATATGTTCAATCCTCTTCCACCTTCAGGTTGCGATTGACACACATACCAATCTAACTCCTCAGGTTTAAGAAGATTGAACAGGGGCAACTGTTGTACCCCAAAATTTGCCCTCACATATTTGAGACAAATTGATTCCAAAGGTCTCCTCACACTTGTCGTACCCCAAATTTTGACCCGCTTCATATGCTTTCTGGTGCCTTTTTATTTCGAATAAATAAAATAACACAATTGGTAGAAAGATGGGTATAAGGGATATAAATGTGAGAGGTTGTAAACTCAAATCCCACATTCCGCTCTTTTTTATTTTTATTTTTACTTTTCCTTTACTAAAACTTTTTCTATTTTTATTTTTTTATATAAAAAAATAATAAAAATAACATTTTTTATTATTTAATTTTTAATTTTCGTATTTGCATTTAATGCATTTTTAAAAATATGTTTTTTTCATTAAAATCATTATTTTATGAAAAAAATCTATAAAAAAACCATAATAGATACCAAAAACATTTTTTTCCTTGTATACTCGTTTTCTATTAGACAATTTATGTCATTTTTGTGTCATACTTAGTTTCTAACTGGTCTACTTGGTGACCAAGTAAAAATCAAATATTATTTGATTTTGTTCAATTTGTTTTTATCAATAGGGATTAAGACTGTTTTTTTTTTCTTTTAAGCTTTTTAACCTAATTTTCTAAATTTATAAATACATGTTGTTTTACACATAAGAGTCTGCTCTCTCACCCACAATACACGGAATTTTTTGCCTCAGAAACCAAAAACAAAACCCGAAAAAAAAGAAAAGGCAGCAGCGGATCATTGGAGCAAGGTACTTGTTTCCTTCTTATATCGTTCTGATTACGTTATGCTGGCATGTTAAACAACATTTGTTTTGTTTGTTCTTTTTGGTACAGACTATGATATATACATATATATTGTTTAGATGTTTTGGCTAATCACGTTTTTTTTAACTTAGTTTTTTATTCCTTCTTTTTTTATATCATATATTAATATTAATATAATATAATATAATATAATATAATATATATTGTTAATCCATAAAAATAACTTTTTATTTTCTTTTGTTAAATATTTTTTTTATGATTTGATTATGTTGTTCGGATCAGATCGTGTCGATACGTTGTTTGCACATTTGTGTGTATGAGGCGTGACACTTGTGTTGATCCGATCTAGTTGCGATGATCGCAATTTTGCGCTAGTAATGCCGCTGTTTTTTTAATCAATTCCTTTTATTTTATTTTATTTATTTATTTATTTTTAGATCCGCATGGTTTTGACCCTATTGCGATGATCACGTTGAGTGTAGCAAATTAGTGGCGAATCGTGTCATTTTAACTGTGAGATTCTAATTTTATTTTTGTATGTCGATTTTATACATGTTTGATGGTTTGGTCTAGCGGCAATCCGCTTTTCGTGTGTTGACCAATTCGTGTTTCGATTTGCAAATTTGGGTTTTATTTCAATTTTATTATATTGTGGATTTTTCTTGATTCGATTTGCGATGACCGTTTACATGGTAGCAATTTTTCTTATTTTAATTTTTGTTAATTTTCAACGATCCAACGTCGTTATGTCTTATTGTAATTGTATTTTTATTTTTCTTATGTATTATTGATTTAGGTAGAAACTAATTAACTAAAAAAATAAAAACTTATAATATTTTCTTTTTGTTGTAGTTTATTTTCTTAGAATGAATGTATAGGAATAAATAAACTTGTAATTTATTTTTCGCATTTTACTTTTCGTACTCCCTTAATTATGTAACTCTCCCAAAGCATTGTAATAGTTATAGGATTTATTGTCTCGCACTTTATTTACCCGCACCTATACTTGTATGCATGTATGTATATAACTATTATATGTATGCTAATAGGATTGTATGATAAGACTAAAAGCAAACGCTAGATAACCTTAATTTCAAGACTAAAATAACTGAATTGAATACACTTGCACACTCACACCTCTAGGGCAACCTCTCTTTGTTGCCTTATGAAATATGGTCAAGTCCCTCGAACGTAGGGATACCTTAACTTGTTGCTTAAAGAAATAAATTATCACCGTTGCCTTCATCGAATATAAGATAATAGTTTCTCGTTGTCCCTTAAAAGTTTCCTTCGAATGAATGATCTTGTCCCTACGAAAAAGATCATAGTCCCTCGATGACCCTTCAAGTTGCCTTCGAATAAATGATCTTGTCCCTACGAAAATGATGATAGTCCATTTGAATTGTTAAGGTATCCTACATGTTGCCTTCTATAACCATAACGATGACCCTACGCTTGTCCCTCCAAATCCAAGGATAAGACTACTTACTAACTAATAGTAAGGATAGTTCTATCCCTAAGGAAATGAAAGTGACAAGAAAGACCTTACAACTTAGGGTAAGTAACTTTTAATTGCTTGCTCACAACTTTCAAAACAAATACTTTTTACACCCCTCACTCTTTTTCAAAATACTTTCAAACAAGTGAACACTTTGTATACATTCATACGAGAATCATTACAAAGTTAAATCTTTACGAAAATATTTTAATCACACACTACACTTTTAAAAGAAAAAACAAGTAAAAAAGCAAGTTAAACATTTAAGAGCCCATGGATAACCATGAATACAAAGGGTGCTAACACCTTTCCTTTGTATAACTTACCCCCCGAACTCAAAATATATTTAAAGGTCTATCCTGCTCTTTTATGCCTTTCCTAATTGGATGTAATAAAAGTCGGTGGCGAGTCTTGCTTACCGCAACATATTTTGCGATAAAAAACTAAAAGTCAGTTCTCCCACCGTGTTACACCTTACAACAAGAGTTTGATTGCTTTCACATGAACCAAGGGGAAACCATTGGGGATTTGGGAAATAGATTTTCTCATCTATTAAATCGCTTAAATGCTCTTGAAAAAACCACTCCCAATGATGTTGCTACTAACAAAATTCTAAGATGTCTTACTAGGGAATGACTACCAAAAGTCACGACCATCAAGGAAGCTAATGATGTAAGAACCTTGGACTTGACAAAGTTAATAGGAAAGCTACAAGAACACGAGCAAGAGCTATTAAATCTCAATGAGCATGAAGAAAGTGAAAAGAAAGAAAAAAATGAGAAATCTAAAGACAACGAGAAGAAGAATAAGTCTATTGCATTGAAGGATTCTACTTCTAAACCATCCACCAACGATGAATATGAGAGTGAGTCTAATGAAGAAGATAGTGAATCAAATGAGGATATGGGACTAGTTTTAAGAAGATACAATAGATACCTTAGGAAGAATGAAACCTCTCATTCGGATAAACGTCTCGTCAATTATCGAAGGCAATCAAATCCTTCCAAGCAAGATCAAAGTAAAAGTACCAAGTCAAAAGGGTTATGCTACAATTGCGAAAAGCCCGGTCACTACAAATCAGAGTGTCTAATGTTGAAGAAAGACAAAGGTAAATACAAATAACATAAGAAGGGTGGCAAGGCAAGGAGAGCTTATATCGCATGGGAAAATGATAGTGAAGTCTGAAGCAACGACAACTCAAGTGATGAAGAAGAGAAAGTAAATATTTGTCCCATGGCTCATAAAAAGGGCAAAAAGCAAGTAAGACATGATAAATATGATAACCTTGATAAATTGTCTTATCCCAATTTACTTAGTACTTTTAGAGTTCTCCACCAAGAAGCTAAAGAAGCTTTTAAATGTTTAGCCTCCAATAAGCACATTTTTACACATTTGGAGAAAAAGGTTTCCGATTCTCAAAAAGAATTGGAAGTTCTTAAGTGTTCTATGGTGGAGCCAATTAAGGAAGACAAGCAAGAATGATTTAATTTCCATAGCTGTGAAACTTGTTGCATTTGGCAAAAAGAGTCAAAACTTTTCAAACCAAACTAGGCAGAGCATCACAACCAAAAATGAATTTTGCTATTGATCGATCTAATTTTAGAAATTTCATGAACAATCTATATAAAAAATACACTTATATGGTGAAAGATCAAATAAGCAAATTGACCACTAAACCAAACTTAACTTGTCTTTATTGTTGCAAGAGGGGACATACTATTGTCAAATGTCGTTTTAGGAGATTCTTGGTTCCTAAAGGTATTTTCCAATGGTTTCCCAAATACAACCAAGGTTTCACTCACACACAAGAACCCAATGAAAATTGGGTACCTACTTCTCTTGTTTAAATTTGTAGGTGGAGTGTAAAATTATATGAAGAGAATAAAGTAATTGATTTTCAAATCTTAAAGTTTTATTTTTCTACAAATTTTCCTGTCATCAAACAATTGAGAAAGAGTTTAGGGAGTACATGGTTGAATACAATTTTGTAATGAAAAATCGAAATAAATTTTTATTTAGAGAGTTTGAGGAAGATTAAAATAGATGATGAGAGTGAATAAACATATGACTTTTTAGTATTTAATGTATAATATTGTGTGTTGTTACACCACCACCTACAAATTCTTTTTTTTCTTCCATGCAGTTATTTCATTCTATTTCACTAGCTACAACTTAATGTGTTGTTGGAGGCTACAACTTAACATGTAGTTAACTGCAAGCAAGATACATTCGAAAATATAAGAAAATCAGACCAAAATAAACAATTGTCATCATAACTCCTGACACCATAGTTCATTGTCTACAAAAGAAATTAGAAGATGGAATTACCAACAAAACATCTTACCAAAACTTTTCTATCAATTAGAATGAAAAAAAACTTAAGATATCAAACAATAAGAGTAAATTCAAAGAATAAGTAACCGTAACAGAGAGATTGAAAAAAGAATAAAAATATAGTAAAATATTTACCTTTAGGCAACCTAACTCAATAATCTATGTCGCTAAAATGTCCAAGTTTTCCAAACAAAATATTCATATCTTTTTGCTATTGTTCAATATTCTATGAAACAAATTAGCAAAGTATAATAAAAATGAAACAATTTTATCTCAAGTTTTAAACTTGCTCCTATTTCTACAAATATCAAAAATAAATTCTACAACAAAAATAGATTATAAACATAAGTGGTTATAAACAAAATCGTGATAACGAAGAACATCTACAAAGATTAAGAGAGGGAAACAATGGAGATAAAAGTTTATATATACTCCTCACTGATTGCATTTGAATCTGAAAATTGAAAGAAACAAAAAATATTACATTATTTTCTTTATGCTGTTGTAAAATAACCATGTGAAAGAGATGCTAAACTTAAACCGGAAAATTAAAAGAAACAAAAAATTATACATAAACATAAAGAATTACTTCTTCTGCGAAATAAAAAATCGAAGAAAATAAAATTAACTTAACAATTTTGTTTGAAATTATAAAGTAACATAAAATCTTAGGCATATGGGTGAAAATAGGCCAGACCGATAACAGGGGCCTACAGGCCAGCCTACATAGGCTCAGGCCAGGCCAAGATTTTTCAATAAATAGAAAAGACTTAGGCTTTTTTATAAGTCTATTTAGTTAAAAATGCTAGACCTCAGACAATGAAAAAAACCTCTTAAGCCTAACAAGCCAGCCTATTTAAATAAATATGAATATTTTTTATTATCACTATGTTATGTATTGTACTTTGAATTAAAATACATAAATAAAAATTGGATATTTTGGAGAACTTATGAAAATAAGATGAAAACACCTTATGAACAATGTTATAAGTTGTTTTCATAAGTTATCTTAAGCAAATAGTCTCACAAAACTTATGTTAATAGGTAAGTTAAAATAAATTAATGCAAACAAACATTTAGTCTCATTGGTTTTTTAGTTTGTTAGTCTATTTAAACATTATTTTAATTATTTATTTAAATATGTCTAAAATAATAGGCTTTTATGTAGGCTAACAGGCCTTAGAAAATGCCAGACTCAGGCCTAAAAAAAAAAGCCTATGACAAACCACAAGCCGGGCTTAGACTTCAATATTTTTTGGGAAGACTTTACTATATACCCTTACCATTAGACCTATACCCCTACACACAAAAAAATTTGGACTAAAATACCCTCATCATATAAATAGTTAAAATTAGTAATTTCTATTTCCATTTTTACTTTTCACTTTCCAAAAAATCTTACGGTTTGTAATTTTTTGTAATTAGTATACCGGAAGACATTGTCTTAGTCATCCAGTTTGGAAAATATTTGTGGTGCATACCGGAAGACTTCCATTAAGTCTTCCGATTTGGTTTGATTTTCTTTTACAATGCGACCGAAAGACTTGGAAGAAACATCCGGTTTAGTATGTGAAAACAGTGTACCAGAAGTATTTTTACAAGTATTTCGGTTTTCAACCTTTTTTTTATTAATTTATTTTATTAATTTTTGTTTAAGAAAAAATATTTTTTTATTAAATTTTATTTTCTTCCGTGGTGCGCACACGAGACAGAGATGAGAGGATACACCCATTCACATTCAATTTTCACCAAACTTCTAAAATTTATAACATGATATCATGATAGCAATTACATTTATAAATAGTAGAGTCAATAAATATAACATCAATAAAAAATAAATATAACATGATATCAATTACATCAATAAATATAATATTTTTTATTGATGTAATTGATATCATGATATATTTATTGATGTAATTAATATCATGTTATATTTATTTTTTATTGATGTAATTGATATCATGTTATATTTATTTTTTATTGATGTTATATTTATTGATGTAATTGATATCATGTTATATCTATTTCTTTTTATGTTAAAAGCAAAACATATTAGTATATAATAGTAATAAAAATGTCATTCAATAAAAGTCATTTATAGTAATTTAAAAAATAAATATAACATGATATCAATTACATCAATAACTTAATAAAATTTTAAATGTTATATTTTATAAAAAATTAAATTGATAACACTGTAACTAAAATTAATTTAAGATAATATATTAGTTTTCTTTATTTTCAAATAAAATTTAGTAATATTAAAAATTTCTTTGCCAATATTAAAAATTTTGAAGTTCGGTGGAAATTGAATGTGAAGGGGTGTATCCTCTCATGCGCACCACTGAAGAAATTTTTTTTAATAAAAAAACATTTTTTAAAACAAAAATTAATAAAATAAATTAATTAAAAAAAAGGTTGAAAACCGGAAGACTTGTAAAAAGACTTCCGGTACACTGTTTTCACATACTAAACTGGATGACTTCTTCTAAGTCTTCCGGTACGCATTGTCAAAAAAAATCAAACCGGAAGACTTAATGGAAGTCTTCAGGTATGCACCACAAATATTTTTCAAACCGGATAACTTAGACAATGTCTTTCGGTATACTAATTACAAAAAAAATTTCAAACCGGAAGACTTTTTGGAAAGTGAAAAGTAAAAAAGAAATATAAATTACTGATTTTAACTATTTATATGAGAATATTTTAGTCCAAATTTTGTGTGTATAAGGGTATAGGTCTAATGGTAGAAATATATGATAAAATCTTCATTTTTTGGTAGGTCAGACTTATGCTTGACAAAGCCTAGCTCGGCCCAACCTATTTCCACCCATACTTACGCAATTGTACTCATATCTATCTAATATTTTTCTTATTTTATTCTATTCCTCGCTGCTTCTCTTTCTTTTAGTTATTTTTGTTTATATAATAAGATAAACTACCACAACAATCCTTTTTAATAATGTATCATGAAAAAAACTATTTTGCGGTTATTTTAACGTGATGCTCTATTACAATCACAAAATATTATTTATTATTAAAAAATATAATTAATTAAGAGTATATTTAAGGCTAATGAAAATATATAATATATATTAAATGCACACTAATAATAAAATTATACAATTAACCAATCGGCAAGACCTTACTCTTTTATTGTAGCATTTTTCATAAATTTATATAATTTTTTTTTAAGAGTTTTTCCAACACCATCTATACGACGAGGTAAAAATGACTATTAATCTTATATTTAAATATTATCGAATTAATATCCGTATTATATTTAAAAATTTAAAGTAACATTTTTTAAAACACGACTATATTTTGATAATTAAATACTATGACGTTAATTAATTTAGTTTATTCCACTTGTAAATTTATTTATACGGTATCCACAATTTTAAGGTAGTTAGAAATTGTTTTTTATTTTTAAAATTTATTTGTTTATTTTTCTTCAGCTTTGACTAGTTACACTTTTACGTACTCCAATTCTCTCTATTAGAACCTCTTTCAGTTTTTCATTTTCATTTTTCTTTATTTTCTTCTTTTCCCTTTTATTCTCCTTCGCCGGCGTTTCAATTCGTCACCGGAATTTCCCTTTTCTTACCAAACCACAATAAGAACCCGGTTCAACCGGTTCAAGAGTCGGTTTTTGTAACGGTCCAAGTCAATTTCGCAAGCTGAAAACAACAACAAGAAGAACTGGGTTTGACTTGGAATCATCAACGGGGTTTTGATTTTTCTTGAAGAGGAGTGAATCGTTGAGGTTCGTTTTGTGTTGTAGAGGTTTTGGTTTTGATGTGAAGGTGAATGGTTTTGAGGAGAAGAAGTGGTTGGAGTTGTTTATGATGACCGGAGCTCCGGTTAGGGATCGGAGAGGGTGGTGGTGGTTAGGTGAATCTGTTACATTGAATGGCAGATCTTGTTAACTACGGGAATGCTGATCGTAATATTGAGCAAGTGAGTTTTCTCTCTTTCTCTCTCTAGAATGGTTATTAGTTTGTCTTTCTCTCTCTAGAATGGTTATTAGTTTGGAGAAAATTAGACTCAATGATGTTTCTGTAATTTTGATATATTGTGTAGTGAAACAACCTTACATTTATTGGCTTAGAATGTTTGTTGTTGTGTGTATTTGTTTTTTGTTTGGAATAATATTTGGGAAATTTGAGCCTATGTTTGGATATTGTAAGACGAATGGAGTGGAATGTTGCGGTGCGGTGTAGAATGGAGGAGAGTGGAAAGGAGAGCAATTGAATAAAGATGTCATTCCATTGTTTGGGTATTTCATATTGTAATGGAGCAATTTTGTCATTTTGCTAAAGTAGTCCGTCCCATATAGCGGCGTGGAGCGGCCGACCCCAAAAATGGGATATTGGGATAACGTATAGCGAGATGGCCGCTATTTGATCATTTTTTGGTAAAATTACATGAATAATAATTATAAGCATATGGCGGGCTAAAGTAAAAAAAACTTTAGTGAATGAAGGTTAAGGTTGATTCTCTACTCTAATTTGATTGAAAAACTCAAAATTTCTCTTAAAATATTTTAAATTTAAGGGGGTAATTTTGGTTTTTAAGAGAGGAAATGGATAGCCGGACAGAAACCGCTCCGGACCGGGAACCGCTCAGCCCCCACAACCTGCTATTTATCGCTATAGTGTCTAGCACTGCTAAGGCTCTTCCCATAGCGGCCTGCCTTCGCTCCGCTCGGCTATAGCGGGATAGCGCCGCTATTGACTACTCCCGCCCAAATTGGTGGGTACAAAAAGTGAATGAATGAGATGAAATGCATTCCATCAGGTTCTGCTCTAGTTCATCCTTTTTTAATTAATCCAAACAATGGAACATGAGTTTGCAGCATTCCATCCCATTCCGTTCCATTATAGCATAGAATTTGAACAAATTTCTATTGTTCTGCAAGTACAAATCGTTGTCTAATAACAGCTATTATGACAATATAACACTATTCTGTATCAGAATTTGAACAAGCTGGTGTTTCCTGCTATCTGCAGTTGACAACATTGTAGGAGTGTATGATGAAGCACTAATGGAGGCACTGCTGTTTTTATTTTATCTATTAAAATTTCATCCTGTTTTGAAATGAATATGTGCATGTTTGGATGGACCGGAATGTGACGATTAATCACGGTGGCTCTGCGGTTTAGTTGAAACTCCAAAGTATTGCTTTTTCTAAAATCATGACAGCACACTTTGATTCAGTCAAACTCACGGTCAATCCAAACATGTGTTAAGTATTGTGATTTTCAACCCATTTAAACTTTAGTTCATAAATCACAAGATAGATTCAGAACAATTCAGAACACAAAAAGCATAACAGGTTCAAAAGTAACGAGTTAGCTGACAAATCACAACTTAAGGGTCAAAGTTATTAAAAAAGTGAAGAATGTCGGGACTGAGTTCCCTTTCACCTCTTTGTAGAGCTAAGTTTCAGCTCTTCTAAGTTGAGTTCGTTCACCTTCTTGGCTTGTGGTTGGATTGCTTACTTGCAAACGATGGGTTTATTATTCATGATTCTGATTTTGGCTACCTTTTGATGCATATGTAATGTAACTTGTTTATTTATTGTATCATAGACCTTGAAGTATGAAGTACAATGCTGTCAAATATCAGCTTTAGCATAGAATATTAACAAACCGCTATTGTCTGCAGTATGCAATTTAGTATAATATCTTCATATAGCAGCTATAGCTTAGAATAACATTAATTAACCACTATTTTTCTATAATATGTGATTAGTATGATGTGTTCATACTTCATATAGAAGCTATAGCAGTATTGTAACATAACATAATTTGAGCAAGCCGCTATTTCTCGCGATTTACATTTGGCAGCAACAATGAAATATCTGTAGTCAGCACAACATTTCCAATCTGTAGATTTGATGAAAACATAATAAAGGAAATGAGACTTTTGAGTCAACGAGTGTTGTAATTTGCTTAATTTCTTATGAAATTTCACACAATTTACATTACAATATATATATATATTAAAAAGGGCTTCTTAAAGTCTTTCTTTTCTTCATTCCTTTCTATCTAATGTATAATATTATTTTCTGGCTTACGATGTTACTTTTTCATTCTGCAGGCGTTGATTGCTTTGAAAAAGGGGGCTCAACTACTTAAATATGGTCGTAAGGGAAAACCAAAATTTTGTCCATTTAGACTTTCACATGTAAGTTAAAAGAAAGTTTTTCTAGAAATTTTGGTAACATCTATTTTGTTTCCTTTCTACCTGGTTCGAGTAATAAACTGACTGTGTTCGAGTAATACTTTTGTTAGATTCAGTTCAATTATACTTACTTGTTACTTGAATAGCTTAATTTTCTCATTTCAGTGACTAGTGTGATTAGTGACAATGCTACATAGTAGTGATATTGTAGAGCTCTGTTTATGGTCAAACTTAATTCCTACTTGATGTATGCTTTTTTAGTTATATACATTTCTGTGCTTCCTTGACTTGGAATTTACTCATATTTATTTCTGTGTACAAAATATCTAAAATGGCAGGATGGATCATCTTTAATCTGGATTTCAAGTGGCGGCGAAAAACAACTAAAGCTATCTTCTGTCTCAAGAATCATTCCTGGACAAAGAACTGTAAGATTTTTACATTTACATTAGTGAAGTGACATTGAAAAATTGTTCCATAAGCTTATATGCCTCGTTTCTCTATTTTAATTTACATGATCTTTGTGCAGGCGGTTTTCCAACGGTACCTGCGTCCCGAGAAGGACTATGTGTCTTTTTCACTTATTTATAAGAACGGAAAGCGGTCTCTTGATTTGGTTAGTGACAGGTTATTTATGGGACTCCACCGTTAACTGCATAATTATTGTTATTTCGGTTTTCTGTATTTTCTGTTAGAATAATTTATGTGTTTGTTTTCTTCAGATTTGCAAAGATAAAGTTGAGGCAGACGTGTGGATTTCTGGTCTTAAAAAACTGATATCCTCAGGTCAAGGTGGTCGGTCCAAAATTGATGGATGGAGTGACGGGGGCCTCAATCTTGATGTAAATACACATCAACTTGTAGTTAAAATTCATTTTAGTAGTATACTTGTGTAATGTTTTTTCTACTATATTCATTTTGCTTATAACTTTTTCAATTAATTTCAGGATAGCAAAGACTTAACATCTAATAGTCCAAGTGACAGTTCAGCTAGTGCGTCACTAGACATCAGTTCTCCTGACATTTCCGTGAGTCTTCCTAATACTTCACCGAACTCCTTTAGGCCTGACAATACCTTAAATACCGAAAGGTCACATGCACCATCTGACTCAACAAATATGCTACTAAAAGGATCTAGCAATGATACTTTTCGTGTTAGTGTTTCAAGTGCCCCCAGCACATCTAGTCATGGATCTGCACATGATGACTATGATGCTCTGGCGGACGTATACATATGGGGGGAAATCATCTGCGAAAACGTGAAAGTTGATGCTGATAAAAGCGTCCATTATTTCAGCCCAAGGGCAGATGTGCTTCTCCCGAGACCACTGGAATCTAATGTAGTTTTAGACATACAACATATAGCATGTGGTGTTAAACATGCTTCGTTAGTCACTAGGCAAGGTGAAGTTTTTACGTGGGGTGAAGAATCGGGAGGACGCCTAGGCCACGGTGTTGGGAAGAATGTGGTTCAACCTCGTCTAGTTGAAGCAATGACTTCTACAACAGTTGACTTTGTTGCGTGCGGGGAGTTCCATTCATGCGCTGTTACTATGACTGGGGAACTATATACATGGGGTGACGGTACTCATAATGCAGGGCTGCTTGGTCATGGCTCTAATGTTAGTCAGTGGATACCAAAGAGAGTCGAGGGTCCATTAGAGGGTCTTCAAGTTTCATCTGTTGCCTGTGGTCCATGGCACACAGCTTTGATTACTTCAACCGGGAAGCTCTTTACATTTGGCGATGGAACTTTCGGTGTCTTAGGACATGGAGATAGGGAAAATGTTTCATATCCTAAAGAAGTGGAGTCATTATTAGGGTTGAGGACGATAGCTGTTTCATGTGGAGTATGGCATACTGCAGCTGTTGTAGAGGTTATCGCAACACAATCTATTGCTAGTTTATCGTCAGGTAAATTGTTTACTTGGGGTGATGGAGACAAAAATCGCCTCGGGCATGGGGACAAGGAGGCACGGCTTACACCAACTTGTGTGCCTGCTATTATCGATTACGATTTTCAAAGAATTGCTTGTGGGCACAGTTTGACAGTAGGACTGTCGACATCCGGACGAGTTTTTACCATGGGAAGTACAGTTTACGGTCAGCTTGGAAATCCTCAGTCTGATGGAAAGCTTCCATGCTTGGTTGGAGATAAGATTGCATCCGAATCTGTTGAAGAAATCGCTTGTGGTGCATATCATGTGGCTGTTTTAACATCTAAAAATGAAGTTTATACTTGGGGTAAAGGTTCAAACGGAAGATTAGGTCATGGAGATATTGAAGATAGAAAAACACCAACTTTGGTTGAAGCATTGAGGGATAGACATGTGAAATCTATTGCATGTGGTTCAAATTACTCTGCCGCCATATGCCTTCATAAATGGGTATCTGGTGCGGAGCAATCTCAGTGCTCAGCTTGTAGACAAGCATTCGGCTTCACACGAAAGCGGCACAATTGTTATAATTGTGGACTTGTGCACTGCCATTCATGTAGTTCAAAAAAAGCATTAAGAGCGGCACTGGCTCCTAACCCTGACAAGTCCTACCGTGTGTGTGATTCTTGTTACACCAAATTGAGCAAGGTTGTAGAAGCTAACAACCATAATCGGAGGAACACTTTGCCGCGTCTCTCAGGTGAAAACAAGGATAGGTTAGACAAGTCTGAGCTTAGATTGTCTAAGGCTGTTGTTCCTTCAAATATGGATTTGATAAAGCATCTAGATAATAAGGCAGCCAAACAAGGAAAGAAAGCTGATACATTCTCACTATACTCACAAACCCCTTTGCTACAGCTGAGAGACGTTGTCTTCTCCACTGCTGCTGATCTGAGACGAACCACACCAAAACCGGTGATTGCAGCGTCGAGAGTAAGTTCTAGATCCACATCCCCTTTCTCTAGAAGATCAAGCCCTCCTCGTTCAGCCACACCTATTCCAACAATGTCGGGACTTTCGTTCTCCAAAAATACTGCTGATAGTTTGAAGAAAACAAACGAACTTTTAAATCAAGAAGTGCAGAAGTTACGTTCTCAGGTACAAATTTGTTTTGCTTTTGGTGTGCATCAAGTAGTAGAAGTTCCCTTCATTTACACTGAATTATAATGTTTCTTGATTTGAAAATCATGATTAGTGGCGATTAAAATCTAGTTAAATTGTGTTCAGTGGATGATCAATGAGTTGCAACACTTGCTATATTCCTGAACCATCCACCGAATGTAATTAACCACATATTTGAACCACGATAACATTCAAATTGTTGTCCAATTTTGATGTCAAATTTGTATGTCAAAATATCATTTCTCTTGTATTCCTCGGACTTTTTTCTCAAACTATCTGTAGTATCAAGAAAAGTCTAATTATAGATAACATTAGGTTGAGATCCTGAAACAAAGATGTAAACTGCAAGAATTAGAGCTTCAAAGGTCAGCAAAAAAGACTCAAGAAGCTATGGCACTTGCTACTGAGGAATCTACTAAAAGAAAAGCTGCAAAAGAAGTTATGAAGTCACTTACGTCACAGGTTTGTTTTCTGTTTAATTTTCACCATTTTCAATGGCATAAAAGGGACATGCTGATGAAACCATTGTATAAATAATGGAATTTACATTTATATCTTTTATATCAGCAACAAGATATTTAGATCTCAGTTTTGAGGAATAGTTATCATTCATCGTCTTGTTGCATGAAGTTTTAAAACTGATTTGCTTTCTGTTTTGGTCAGAGATCAAACTCGGGTGCTCCCAATCGATTCTTCCTTAACTAAAGCTCATTAACAACAATTTGATGTTGTCTTTTTGAGTAAATTACCATGCATTTTCCTTCTTTTTCTTTCATGTACTGAATAGTATTGTTGTTCCACACATTTAAAATTGTTTCAGATCAAAGATCTAGCTGAGAAGCTTCCTCCTGAAGTTTATGATGCTATGAACATTAGACAAGCGTACCTACCGAATGGTCTCGAGTCAAACGGAAATCACTATCCGGATTCAAACGGGGAGCAGCATGCGGATGCAGAATCAATCATCAGTGGCTCTAGTTTAGCCTCCATAAAACTCGAATCCTCTCTGTTCAGAACTGCAGGTGATTTTCCTGGAGCCAATGGAACTAACCTCAACCAGCAAATCCCGGGGATTGTTACTTCTAACGGGACTGGCAATTATCCAGATGTTAAATTGCCGAATGGCAGCGGCGTGATTCAGTCAAACAGTAGTAGTTTGTCTGATATTGTTGAAGGTAGGGATTCTGGGAATTTCCGTGCTGACGAGAGTGGCTTGAAATCGACAAATGCTGCATTGACTACTAATAGTAGTAATCATCAAGTTGAGGCAGAATGGATTGAACAGTATGAACCTGGTGTGTATATAACACTGGTGGCCATGCACGATGGAACACGAGATCTGAAACGAGTGCGCTTCAGGTAAGAAAAATCCTCCATGCGACCAACTTATATTTTGCTTCTGATTGTCTCGTGACAGTTGAACTTTATATGTAACGTGTTTGATGGTAAATGTAACTGCAGCCGGAGAAGATTTGCAGAGAACCAAGCAGAAATTTGGTGGTCAGAGAACCGGGAGAAGGTATACGAAAAATACAATGTTCGAAACTCAGACAAGTCTTCTAGCCAAGCACCGCATAAGTCAGAGGTTACTGGTTCTTCTATCTCCCAAACATAGTTAAAGTAAACGGAGGAAAATTCTCCATTAACCCCTTTCGTCGCAATGAGGAAGTTGTATGAAAACACAAATGAATATGAAGAAACCTCGAATGCTTCCTCTTTTTACGAGGTTATGTCTAAAGCTGTCAAACTCAGGAGTTTGCACAAACTCGTGAAGCTTCTGTGCATTTGACCCAGACTCCGACAATTTTACCAGTTGGCTCAAAGAGTTTAACGTTGATCCTGATCCTTATGTCTATTCCTTATTCTCTTCTCAATCTTTATACCTTTTCCTTTTTTTCTTCCTCAAATTAATTGTCCTTTTATTTATTTTTGGCGAATGTTCTTTATATATCTATTGTAGTTTAGTGTATATAAAATAAAGAATCAAGTTCATATAACTTCGGTGCAGGAACTACACCTATTTATTTTCTTGTTATATTTGGTTTCTAGGATACTTATTTTCTTTATAGACAATTTGATTTAACCATATGATCAGACGTTTGTTTGATCAAATTCAGACGGTTCAAAATCGGTATTTTCTTTATAGACCATTTGATTTAATCAAGATTGGACACCCACAAATGTAAAAAATAAATGAAAATAGGGGATCAATATTCAAAATGTTTATGAATATATAATGTTTTCCAATAAAATTAATTTTGTATGAATATTTAAAAAGTGAAGACAATCAGACTATAAGTTACACGACTGCCTTTTTTTAAATAATAAAATCAACGCTGTCTTAAAAATTATGTTCATCGTCTTTAGAGACATAATATTGTTATGTATGATTCTTTGAACTCTTTTCATAAGACCTATTAAATGTGTAACAGTGCATATCATGGTAATTCGTAAATTTCCTTGGCTTTCCTCAAATTCTCCCACACAAGTGTGTCAATATTAATTCCTTCTATACAACTCCACAAGAGAGTAACCTAGTGGCCAAGTCTCGAATGTGTGCGCATATAGACACCGAACTACCCGCACGACCACCCTTTTCTGCAGGAGCTTTCTCCTCAGTTGGTATAAGTATTTTTCCTTATGGTGTGGGAATCAAGTATGGATGCGATATTCTATAATACTACCTCAGGTATGCCTATACAATTTCCCAACTATGGAGGACATGGGCAACCCATTCCTCAAATGAATTGATAATATGAGGAGTATAGACAATAGGTTTTATGTGAATATCATGGACGTATAAGAAATGACATCAAACTTGCTCAGGAAGGTATTAGACCTTACGGAATCCGCATACAATCCAACAAGAAAAGAAGAAGATTTTATCTAACATGTATGTATCTCAATGAGGGTGTAGTTCTTGAATGCCAAATCTCGTGGTAGAAGTAAATCTAGGTGTTCTCCAAATGGATCTGTAATAAGATGCCCCTTTGTTGAAATGAAGACGTTAGCTTGAGGCTCAGTATCCGCGTACCCCTGGTCGAACTCTCGCCCACTAATAATCGAGAAATGGCGATAGATCCATGTTGACATCAATATATACTAATAAATAAATAATATTATATATTAATTAGTTTGAACACTTAATTAAATAATTACATAAAAATGTTATCTAAATTAGTGTCTTAGACTTATCCTCCATGACACTCAAAAGTAATACACGTCTCTCAAATTCTTTTTTAAGGAAGTTAAAGTGTACATGACTCGTTAATGCTTTTAACTTCTTTAAGGGTGATCTAACTAACCTAACCAACAACTTCATCGCTTCATCTTTGGTAACAATTGTATGGTCTCCCTTGTGTCAGGACCATCTCCCTAACTGGAAGATGGAAGGTGCTCGTCTTCTTGTGCCACCTCTCGAAGAAGGTTGTCAGCAAGTCATGGTCAACTATGTTAAACCCGACGGTGGCGAGGTCAGGTCAGATTGCCCTCTATCTTGATTGGTACCAATGAACCAATTCTCTTATGGAGTATTCAAAGGGATGATCTTCTTCCCGTTGTTTATAAATTTCAACATCAAACAATTGAGAAAAATAATAAAGTAAATTAATGCTGCAACTAAAAATAATTGTTGTGAATCAGATACCTTAGAAATAAAGTATAATTGATTCCTTGATCAGTTAAGAATCCCACGAGGGTTAGGGTTTAGGGTAACCAAAGATAACAACAAATATTGGTTATAAATTGTTATTCTTTCCTTTCTCTTTAAACAAGATTACAAGTATACAAGAATAACAAATAACCTCTCTCACTCTAAAATTAGGGTTTTATCTTCCTATTTTCCCTTATACAAGATATGAGAGAATAATATGCTATTTATAAGAAAACTAACACACTAACCTAATGGGCTTTTTAACAAATACCAATTACAAGCTAACTTAGGGTACAAGCTAACTTAAACAATTGGATCCATAACACAAGATCCGATTAAACAACAACATGTGAGCGGACTTTGACGACATGCTAAACCTAGAGTTCGTTTCAATATCTCATAAATCTCCACCTTGGAACAAACTCTACAACATCAAGGAAAAAATTAAACATACATACTAGAACTGACTTCGACTACAATATATATAACTTCTGCATGTGAACCAGCTTCAACTTCATGCTAAACCTCTTTCGTATACGAGTTCGATCCAATATTCCACAAATCTCCACCTTGGACCAAACTCTATACCAACAAGAAAACAAAACTAGCTTTCTTCATCCAACATTATCTACTGCATACAGTGGAAACACTTGCAACTAGGCAATGTATTTGCAGCTTCCATTAACGCAACATTCATGATCGTCTCTCCATTCAACGCTCCCAAACAACCCTGTTGAACAAGTAGGACTTTCATCTTCAAGCACCACAGACTGAAATCGTTCACACCCGTGAACTTTTCAATCTCATACTTTGTTGAAGACATCTTCTCCACGCTCACCGAACCAATTTGTTATGAATCGAATACCTTAGAAACAAAGTTGTTCTGGACTGGCCTAATGACTATACATGGTCCAATCCTCTCCTGCTCATGAGACGACCCAATAGTCCAACATCGTCGGGACCCATTGGGACCATGCTCCTTAAACGGCCTGTACTCGTCGGTCACGCTTGCCCGTGGTCGATTCTCTATGCTCATTCCAGACCTCTGCTTGACACCGACAGAAGTCACCCAGATCCGACCGTAGACCTCTCTTGCTCGAATATTTATGTGCGCGATGTACCCCTATCCCGATATGGTTACCCGTCCAACAGTTAGTTTCTGGCAGTTATATATTTTTGGGGAATCCGCGATCCAGGCCCAAAATAGGGACCGTTAGCCACCCGCCGAAGGCTTTCTATATGAACCGTCTCACTTGAGAGGGTCGGGTATCGAATATTCACTTCCCAAACACTCTTGTACTTGCACACTCTTTTGCCTGTTCTTACTTTGGCATTGGAGTACCTTGCAGGTACACCCCACTCTTCTCGACGACTGATCCGCGTGTCGCGCATGGATCAAAAACGAGTGATTTAAAAATGTAGTTACGGTAACGACAACTCGAGTATCGTCTCACAAGGATTCTTGATCTTATTAACTAATGGTAGTAACGATTAATGGGGGTTGATTTTAATTTGAAGAAAAAACAATTAAAATAAAAAGTGATTATCAAAATAAGCTAAAACGGTTAATCTGCTGTTTTGATTTGGCAACTTATCATCGACCCAAATAATTCCCAATTCCTAAGTGGACTCTATTTCCTTTTCGATTATAATATTAATCAAACAAGCGTAATTAATATTATATGATCAATATTCCTAATTTCCGAATTAAGAAAACGGATAAAATATATCAATCGTGAATTAAGCAAACACGATAAGCATATGCGAATTAAGCAAACGCGATTAAAGTATAGGAACATGCAATCATCGAAATAAATCAATCTAATCTCAGATACTCATTCTAGGCTACAAACTCTTCTTCGATTAAGATAGCATCAATAGGTATTAATCTAACACACTAAGGATATCGTAAGAACACAAATCCGCAATTGTGCGGTCATAAGCCTCTATCATATATAAACCATTTTGAATCATGTTATTATGCCTAAGTCTAACTTACTCATCCTCCATTTTGCTCTCTTTCATTCTAGTGAAATCACATTAAGCCCGTTATCTATTCATACACATGGTAAATAAGCCTGTTAGTGATTATGATTCATACTTGACAATATTTTAAAGTTACTTTAGTAACAACAAGAATTTTTTTTCTTAAGGTTTCACATCCGTTAGGCTAAATGACCGGGTGAGGGTCACCTAACTTATAAGGTGGATTCCTATTCATATTTATTTTTAAGCGCAAGATCATTCACTTATTTGCATCAGCTTAATTACTTAGTGTTTGATTTCTAGATGATGCTGACTGCTAGATAAACTACTTAAGAGATATTAAAGGATGAGAACTCAAGGCTATGACATAACAAGTATTCAAAATGATTTCCATATTCAGGAGACTTAAGGTGTTAAAGCGATACCGGTCTTGTGAACTTTTCCCAAGTCTCCACAACTACCCTCAAAGCAATCTATAGCCTAAAACTTTCAACAAAAAAAATGTCTAGTGTTTCTAAAACAAAACAAAACAAAAACAAAGAAAATAAATTATTCCCTCCCCCGCACTTAAAACAAGCATTGTCCTCAATGAAAGGACATAAATATAAAATAAGAGGGAGAGAAAGGAAAGAACACACCCGAGTAGTCAAGGTGGATAAGTGATCACATAAGTAGCATTTCCTAAAGAGAGATCTTCTACATTCTCTTCTTCCAAAGTGGGGATCTCATAGAGTAACTTTGGGTAATATCCATTAATCTTGGAGTTTTTATTAGTGCCTTCGCCTTTTATTCCAGGATCAAAGAATAATCTTCGATAAGTAAAAGTGTTGAATGTGCAGGTGATAGTGATCTCCTTTTCTACAACTTCAAGAATAAAAGGATTAAGGGGATGCCTCACTACTTTTGTTCCATCTTCAATTGAGATCTTATGCATACTCATGGATGGACTAATATCACAAGTGTCAACCAAAGTCCATCCAATTCCCTTCTTATGTTCCTGTAATGATCTCTCTTCCTGCACAAATTCAAATAAATAATTAGGAAGTAGCTTCAGCTCTAAAGAGAGAGATTTCTCGATGGATGGTTTGTTTCGAGAAGTCAGGGTGTCGAGAGCTTCATTGACATGAACAACTTCATTTGCAGTAAGAATATCAACTTGCAAGGCAACCTCAACTTCAGCACAAACATAGCCAATTTTAGTGCCAGTACAAACATCACAAGAGTAAACATCATTAAAATCAGACAATGATGGAAAATCAGCTGCAAACAAATTAATACAAGTATCATCAACAATTTTAGATGGCAACTCTATTTGAAAAATAGAATGTTCTCCCGAAGGTTGTTGGTTTGATCCTTGAGCTTGCTGCATAGCATTCACCGAAGTGGTAGTTTGATCAAGTTGTATTTGTAAAGTCTGAAAATTAGAATCTATTTGTTGTTGATTCTTGATATTATTTGTAGCCATTTGGTTTACAAGATCCTCTAGTGAAGGTTCAGAAGGTGCATAGCACCCTACTTCTAATTCATTTAGATGCTTATTCGGATCCTCATCTGCAAAACCATTAAAACTTGGCAAAAAGTGTGTTAAACCAAATTTCAATTCGAAAGGTGCATCAACAACAGGATATTCAATACATAAAGCATTATAATTCACAAGTTCAGCCAGTTCTCTCAGAGTTCTTTGATCAGCCATGATATGATTATGAATTTCAACACAGTATCAAATAAAATCAATACATATTTAAAAAGAATGTAAAAAAACGATTAAAATAAAATCTAAAAAATATAAAAATAACGATAAAAATTTAATTAAATCAAGTAAAGCTCGCACAAAAAATTTCATATTTTTTTGAAAATATGAAAAGAGAAAAAAAATCAAATAAAATAGAAAAACACGAAATTTGCGATTTTGAGGGTCGAAATCTTTTAGAATTTTATTCTAAAAGAGTATTGTTCTTCGATTTATTTCTGATTTTCTTGAAAAAATTCAGAGCAAATCGAAACAGTAGCTTCCAACTTACCTGAAAGGCTGGAAAACTTATCCCTATACTGCAACCGGTATTGCAACCCTGAAAATCAACAAACACAACAAAAAAGAAAAGAAAAAAAACTGACAAGAAAACTATATCTATGACTATAAAATTGGTTAATAACAACAAGAATCCCCGGCAACAGCGCCAATTTAATCCGCGTGTCGCGCATGGATCAAAAACGAGTGATTTAAAAATGTAGTTACGGTAACGACAACTCGAGTATCGTCTCACAATGATTCTTGATCTTATTAACTAATTATAGTAACGATTAATGGGGGTTGATTTTAATTTGAAGAAAAAACAATTAAAATAAAAAGTGATTATCAAAATAAGCTAAAACGATTAATCTGCTGTTTTGATTTGACAACTTATCATCGACCCAAATAATTCCCAATTCCTAAGTGGACTCTATTTCCTTTTCGATTATAATAACAATCAAACAAGCGTAATTGATATTATATGATAAATATTCCTAATTTCCGAATTAAGCAAACGGATAAAATATATCAATCGTGAATTAAGCAAACACGATAAATATACGCGAATTAAGCAAACGCAATTAAAGTATAGGAACATGCAATCATCGAAATAAATCAATCTAATCTTAGATAAATCGAATTAAGCAAACAAGATATCAAGATTAGAATTGAAAGGAAATAGATTAATTGGAAAATATAAGAACCTCAAAGTGTCGGCGAAAACCGATCACAACAGATTAATCCTAGGAATTAGTTCTCCATAATTCGTCTCTTCAAAAGTAAAAAATAAAATCGTAAAAAATGTATTTTGAACAGTTGCGGCTACTAGGTTAAATAGAAAAACCTAAAAAACCCGTTTACAACCCAACTAGGTCAAATACATAACCCAAGCCCAATTCTAAATGACCCGAAACTAAATAAAACTAATGCATCAACTTCAAACAAAATTCTGGAAAATATGACTCCGAATCCAACATAAAAGTTGTAGCTCTCTCTCTTAGCTTTCCATCGACCGGTAGAACGCCTCAATCAGATTCCTGAAACTCCGTTTATGATCATTTCCTTAAAAGCTGTTAAAGCTGAAAATTAAGTACGAAAATTAAATTAAGCCAAAAATAAAGTAAATTAGAAAAACAAATTAAAATATAAAAATAAACAAAGAAAAATAAAGAAATGCCTAAGTGCAATCATGGGAGAATGCGCATTAAAATGCACTGATCAACGACCGAGCATAAACTTCGAGATCCACGCCAGCAATCGCAACCGTTGAAGATTCTGATCACAATTATGATTAGTGGTTCCGTATGTGGGAACCTAGTGTTGTCCCGTTTTCTCATCTCCCGATCATGAAAACAAAAACATCACCGTTCATTCTCTCTCAATGGCTCATCAAGACGACTCCGTCAATGCTCGTGTTATCTCCAACATCCTTGTTAAGTAACAGGAAAGCGACAAAACCAACCCTCCCCTCGGAGAGCCTGATCGTTTCCAGGTCGGGCGTACTGCCTCCCCGTCACCAGAACCATCCATGTAGCCTGAGATCTCGCCCGCTGATCTCCCCATGATTCCTATCCCTGAGGGGACGAATCCCACACTTGCAACTTTGGTCGAAAAGACCAACAACATTAACCTCCTCCTCTTGTGCCAGGGAGAAAGACCGGATGTTTTGGAAGAAACGAGACACACCATGTCCCCTTCTCCTACGAGGATACCTTGCAGGTCCCGCAGCAGGTCGTCCAAGAAAAAGAAGGACCACCACCATCTAGAGGTTGTTGGGTCTATCAAGAAAAGGACTCGTTCGTCTCCTCGACCAAACAAGTCCCCGTAAGCAAAGAAAACTCAGAGGACTCTCCAACCGGGAGCACGACCGTCTCCAGAGGGTACAGGAAATCACTCAAGGTCTTCTACTCCCCGTTGACATAAGGACAATCGCTCCCACTCCGCCTCACAATTTTCTAGTGACGAGGATAAGCCTCGTGGCCCTCTCTCATAAGAGATCATGTCTACTAGGCTTCCAAAAGAGCTTGAGAATCCCCCACCCCTGGGAACCTATGATGGAACGACAGACCCAGACGAGCACATCGAGAACATCGACGCTCTTCTGGAGTACAGAGGCGTCCGAGGGGAAATTAAGTGTCGCATCTTCCCTACAACATTGAGGAAAAGAGCTATGGCTTGGTACAAGAGCCTTCCTCACGAATCCATCACATCCTGGAGGAAGCTCGGGAGGACATTATCTCGACATTTCACCGCTTCCCGGCGTCATCCAAAGATGGAGGCCTCCTTGGAAGAAATCATCCAAGGAAAAGAATAACCTCTGCGCGCTTATATCGAGAGGTTCAACAAAGAAGTCGTCCAAGTTTCGGCCACAGATGATATGAAGAAATACCTTCTTGAGTGAGGGCTCCGCCCCCACAGTGAATTCAAGAGAGCTGTGGGCATCGAGACACCCGCTACACTTGATGCCTTTCTCCTCAAGGCTCAAGCATACATTCAGTACAAGGAGAAAGAGGAAAGCAGTTCCGCCCATGACACAAGGCGTAACGAGGACGCCAAACCATCTAAGCACGACGACCCCTTGATATCCCATCGGGGAGGAGAAAAATGAAAGGAAGATCGCTCCCGTGAACAGCGGGAGTATAAAGGTCCAATCGAAAGGTTTTATGATTACACGCCCCTCACAACAACCAGGGAGAAGATCTTCTCCGAATGTGCCAACTTCGAGTTCCGCCAAGCCGACGTTAGGTTCCCTAAGTAGCTACGAAAAGTGTGAAACTGAAGCTCAACTTCCTATTTATAGCCTCCACTAGCACGAGTGTAAGCACATGAGACCTATAACCTATAAACGATGCACTGATTACCTAGGGACGACTGTAGAGTAACCATCATTATGCATTAAATGCGCACACTTCTCTTGGCGTAGGCGTGACGCAACATCTCATCATAAAGTTTGGGATCCTCGACTAACAGTTATATTTTAACGACCATATGCACACGCGTTCGGCTACGCCGAGCCAGAGGACCACAATGCATCAAGTCTCAACTATACCCTGTGCGTAGCCGACCATCCTTAAGTCATCACTTCTACAACCAGAAGCAACGACTTAGGGGGATCCTATTTTGGACTAGCCCAATCACTAGACATGACCCAATCCGCTCCTGCTCATGAGACGGTCTAGTAGCCCAACATCAACGGGGCCCACTGGGACCATGCTCCTTAAATGGCCTGAACTCGTCGGTCAAGTCTACCTGTGGTCGATTCTTTATGCTCATTCCAGACCTCTGCTCGACACTGGCAGAAGTCACCCATATCCGGTTGTAGACCTCCTGCTCGGATATTTATATGCTCGACGTACCCCTATCGCGACCAGGGTTGCCCGTCTAACGGTTAGTTTCTGACAGTTACCTATTTTCGGGGGATCCGCGATCCAGACCCAAAATAGGGACTGTTAGCCACGCGCTGAAGGATCTTTATATAAACCCTCTCACTTGAGAAGGTCAGGTATCGAATATTCACTTCCCAAATACTCGTACTTGCACACTCTTCTGCCTGTTCTTACTTTGACATCGGAGTACCATGCAGGTACATCCCCACTCTCCTCGACGACCGAGCATAGACTTCAAGATCCATGTTAGCAACCGCAGCCGTTGAAGACTCTGATCATAGTTACGATCAAAAGTATAATTGGTTCCTTAATCAGTTAAGAAACCCACAAGGGTTAAGGTTTATGGTAACCAAAGATAACAACAAATATTGGTTATAAACTGTTATTCTTTCCTTTCTCTTTAAACAAGATTACAAGTATACAAGAATAACAAATAACCTCTCTCACTTTTGAATTAAGGTTTTATCTTCCTATTTTCTCTTATACAAAATATGAGAGACTAGTATGCTATTTATAAGAAAACTAACGCACTAACCTAATGGGATTTTAACAATTACCCATTACAAGCTAACTTAGGGTACAATCTAACTTAAACAATTGGATCCATAACACAAGACCCAATTAAACAACAACATGTGAGCGGACTTCGACGACATTCTAAACCTAGAGTTCGTTCCAATATCTCACAAATCTCCACCTTGGAACAAACTCTACAACATCAAGGAAATAATTAAACATACATACTAGAACTGGCTTCGACTACAATATGTATAATTTCTACACTAGCATGTGAACCAGCTTCGACTTCATACTAAACCTCTTTCGTATCAGAGTTCGATCCAATATTTCACAATAATAATTAATAATAAATTATAAAAAAATAGTTCTTTGAGAGAAGAATCATACATATTCCTTCTAAATACATCTTGTCATATGTTCATCATAAAAACACAATAAAGATGTGTCATACAAGTTTTCAAAATATACCTCAAGTAAATCCACCTCACAATCTCTTGCACCTCATGCTCTTATGGACAAGGTTGTGATTTAGATGATCTAACTCTATTAACATGTATCTTATTTGTGCAGTCATGCATATCACTGAAAGTAGCAATATCTTGATTTTCCATAATAAGGGTCCTTAACATGTTGTTCCCGTGAAGTATTTAGGGTTTTTAGAAGGAACATATGACAAGATGTATTTAGGGTTTTCCAAAATCTCTGTTTTATGGAGGCGCGAGATCATTACGATCTCTTATGAAACATCTTGTCCCTTTTGCTTTAGGGAGGACGAAAATACATTTCACTTATTGTTTCGGTGCGAGAAGAGCTCTCAAGTTTGGAACTTGATTGGTAAGTGGTTGGGGAAAGATGTGAGCATTCATGAGAACTTATTTTTACATATGCAGGATTGGATTAGTTTGATGCTTGTGAAGAGGATATATGTAAAGAATGCTATAGCTCTTTGGTTGTGTGTTTGCTAGTGTTTATGGATATGTAGGAACAATATTATGTTCAAAGATGAAATATGGGATAGTGACATGGTAGTCAATAGGATTGTCTTATTTACTTGGTGGTGGGTGGGAAAGAGATTAAAAAAAGTCTATACTTGTAATTATTATGAATCGATTAACTTTCCGTACGAATTTTTGTAGTTTTCATCTCGGATGCTGTTGATTTTGTTGTATATGGATGAATTCCTTTTTTGAATCCTTTTAAATGAAAATTTTGCGTATTAAAAAAAACATGTTGTTCCCGTTTATTACTAATAAAAAAATCAAATAATTTTTTTACAAATAAATTTAAAATCAACATTCTAAACTTTCATGGTTCAAATTATATAATCCAAATGCATGCTTGGGAAGTGTTTGATTTCTAATTTGAAAACAAATCCTAAATTCTCCATCCAAACGATATCAGTAACCTAAAAAAGAAAAAAGTGCAATGCATTCAATTATATAATAAAAAAAAGTGTACTAACATGTATTAAATAGGAAAACAAGAAATACTTCATGCAATATTTAGTTCAAAATGAGGCAATACTAAAATATTTGAATTTATGCAAGAATTGATCCCAATCAGGATTAATCGCTCAAGTGAGTTTGTGGCTCAAATCAAATGAGTGCTTCATATTCTAGAATCCAAAGGCTGTCAAACACATCTCGGTTTATTTGTATCACCAAATCATTAATTATTATTTACATTATATCTTTAGGCAAAGTAATGTGTTTTATTTTTTATCCATATGTTTTGCTTTATTATTTTCATTTTTTTTATTGGGATATAATTTTTCAACGTGATTTAGTTTTTAACACGAATTTAAACACATACATAATTCCCCTAAAAAAAACATACATAATTAATATTAAAAATAGTAAAAGACATCTTAAAAAATAAGTAAACTAAACGGTCAAATTAATTCTTAACTTTATAAAATATTTTTAAATAATTACATGAGTGTACAAATATGAAGAAAAAAAAAGAGATCACTGAATTTTATACCGTCATTTAATAAATTGTATATATTCCACCAAATTATGCTGACATTTAAAAACGACTTAGATGAGATATATAGGGACCGAATATAAGAGTTATTAATTGAGGTACTTGTCTCAGTTAAGCATTTGATTAATAGTTATTTAATAATTTTGTTTTTATTATTCCTGTTATAAAATAAGTATTGATCCCATATAAAATAAGTATTGATACCACATTAAAATATAGTAGCTTTTAAATTGCTACAAAAGTATTCTATCTAGTATTTATTATTAAGTCAATATATATTTTGTTTGATTTGTTTGCACATGTTTAGAATTTTATAAAAATTCATTTATAAAAAAATAGTTTTTCTTAAGTACATCTATTTACATTTATCTTGAGCTCTTGGTGTTTACAAATTTTATATAACAATTTTAATGAGTTCAAAATTCATATATTGGATAACCTAAAAAGTTATATTGTTTTAATTACTTTTTTTTTTCCCCAAAATCATTCGAAAATGCCAATGTTTTATTTCAATTTTAGTTTAGGAGAGACTAAAACTCTTTGCACGATAATTTTACAGAGATTTTAAAGTATATTTTTTATGGTAACAAAAAATCAAATTTGATAATAATATTAGACACGAAAAAGTATATTTAATTATAGGATTAATAGTCATTTGTCCTACAATATAGACGAGTTTTGATTTATCCTCTTTAAAGATATAATTTTGGATTATCCTCTGAATTTTTTAGGTATCTCTAAAAACCAGAGGGGAAATCAAAAAAATCTATTTTACAGGGGTAATTTTTTTATCTAGGGGACAAAAGACTAAGAATTTTAAAATTTTAGGGAAATAATCCAAAATTATTTTTTTATAGAGAGTAAATCAAAACACGCTTATATTATAGGGGTAAATGACTATTAATCCTTAATTATAAATTTTAAAAATGAACATCATCTCATTTTATTTTATTTCACTTTTATTTCATAATATATTTGTAATGTGATAATGTAGTTTTATACATATACTTTTGTTCTCACTAATCAAAATTTCTAGATCCATCTCTGATGATAAAGACTAAGATGTGATAAAGATGAAAATGTATTGAACTATACATTGAGAAAGCTGAAACTTTTGTAAATAAGAATAAAATGTAAAAAATGTTAACTATTAGACAGTTGAAGAATTTCTTATATACATTGTAGAACCAACTCTATCCAAGGTAGCTAACAGAGTTCTGTTAGAGACAAACCTCTAACTGAACTTTATCCAACCTAATAGAATAATTTCTACTGAATAAACTAACTTTGTTAGTACAATGTGTATCAAACTTCTGCAGTTTTACTTGCTTGTAATGTTTCAAGTCTTTTTGCATATATCACTTAACACCCTCCATCAAGCTTAAGGGGAGTGAGCTTCACACTGCACATTGAGTTTGGATCTTAAATTTTGAAACTATGCATACCCCTACAATCTAACAGTCGGAACATGTTGAATCAAAAGTTTCTTAGCTGCTACCATTTCCCGCACAAAGTGTATATCCAATATGTAACATCAAACTATGAGACAATACTAATGCACTCAAGTTGTCACAAAGGAGAGTTATTATATAGAATGGAACACCAAGCTCAAATATTCTAACCAAAGACGTGTTGAGGTAAAGTGTGAGGGGACAATATTCGGCCTCTATGCTAGAACGAGCAACTAGGGGATTATATCTTGGAACTCCATGAAATTAAATTTGGACAAAAAATGTACATGTTTCAGGGTGGATATGCAATCATCTGGGCCACTTTCCCAATCAAAGTCACTATAGACCCTAAGGGAAAACTTTTGAGCAGGAACATAAGGAGAAAACATCAAACCATGATTTATTATACCACTCAGATATCTAAGTATTTTTCAAACTGCAGCCTAATGAGAGTCCAAATGGGAAGCCATGAATGGACATGCTTTGTTAACACTAAATGCTAAGTCAGGTCTAGTTAATTTTACATACTACAAAGCACGAACTATAGATCTATACAAACGTGGATCCGAAAAATGCATGAAGCCATGTTAACTTTGTTTGTATGTGCTAAGCATGGGAGTTGAGACTCTATTAACATTTTCCATTTTATCCCTAAACAAGATATCTTTAGTGTATTTGGTTTCTGTAAGTAGCAAGGAGCCATTGTCTTGAGACTTGACATGTATACCCAAGAAATATGAAAGCCTTCCAAGTTTCTTAAGAGCAAAAGTTTTATGCATTTTGTCAATTAGATTGTGAATTAGTGTATGACTAGAACCAATTAATAAGATATTATCCATAAAGAAAAGCATATATAGATAAACAACTTGATGAGAGTACACAAAGAGAGAATAATCACATCTAGAATGACTGAAACCAAATTGAAGAAGAGATTGAGTTAGATTTTCATACCATGCTCTAGGTTCCATCTTGAGGCCATAAATGGATTTATGAAGCTTACATACAAGGGTTTTGTAAGAGTGCACAAAACCAGGAAGTTGAATCATTTAAATGTCTTCAGGAAGAGCGCCATTTAGGTAACTATTGTTCACACACACACAACCTTGTTCACTCAAAACCTTGTCTTCAGAACTTCAACACTTGTCTTCGAAACCCTTGGTCTTCAGAACTTCAAGTCTTTAGTGTCTTCAGAACCTTGTTCACTTAGAACCTTGTTTTCAGAGTCTTCAGCAGTTGGTTTTCAGAACCTTAATCTTCAAAACCCTTAAGTCTTCAGAGTCTTTCTGCACTTGATCTTCAGAACCTTCAATCTTCAGAACTTCAAGTCATCAGAGTTTTCAACACTTAGTTCTCAGAAGATTATAAATTCAGAAGCTTCACTCGCTTCAAAATCAAAACCACTCTCAGAACAACATCCACAAGAGTATTGTAGCAGCAACATCAGACATCTTTGGATCTTTCTTATTGTGATCAGATGCATAAGCATCATTGCTTCTTCAGCACGCACGTGACTTGTGTTACACATAGTAACTCACATATAATCTTTAGCGAACATCTTGAGTATGTTTGTTAGATCTAATAGCTCTATAAACATGATCTACACAATAACAAACATTAGAACATAAAATTATTCTTTCACATATACTTCATTGTTATCATCAAAACATAAAGATGAAATGCAGAGACAAATCTTGTTCTTACAATCTCCCCCTTTTTTATGATGATAAAACTATGTATTTTGATATAACATTTTATACAGGGTAATCACTAAACATAACATATTCAGAGTTTTGAGCAACAACTCCCCCTGAATGTGTTAACCCTAAAATTTTATTTATGCTTGTTCAGAGTCTCCCCTGATCCCAAGACTTACAAAATGGAAATTTTGAGTTTTCAGAACAATGAATAGAGAAGGATTACTTCCCTATATAACTCATCAGAGCCTGAATAGAACACATGTCTTCATCTAAAAACCTTGTTTCTATCTGAACTTGATGGTTGGTCAAAGCTTGATTTTGGATCTGATTGATAGAATTTGGTGATCAATCAAAGGTTGATTCTGAGTCTGATACGATATAACATCACTTGTATATCAGAACTTCATTTCTTGGATCTTCTATCCATGTATTCAGATAGTCTTCGACTTATGATTTGCTCATATCTTCTGAATAACATCCTGAATTTGAACATTTGGCTCTGACTGCTTTCACAAAGATTTTACTTCCGATTCTTATGTTTTGAATTTCATATTATCAAATAATTTACACCTTCTGAACACTATGGTACCAAAATCCAGATAACTTTAACTTTCAGGAAGTTCTCAACTTCTGAACAATATTATGTCTGTCTGAATCTGAATTCATATGTTTGTGAAGTGTACAACTTCGATTATATGAGCTAACAAAATTTGTCTTTAAGATCTATCAGCAGATACTGAGAGTTCTTTTGATTTAACCAGTCTTAGAACTCTAAGTGAAAATTTTCAAAGTTCCTTAACATCAAACAAACATTAGAAATAAACTTATTTTAACAATTTAAATTTTGTTTGAGTTTCGATTATGAAAATAAATATTATCAAAATCATTTTAACCTTCTCCCCCTTTTTGGTATCATAAAAAAGGTAAGGAAAATTGAGCATATTCAAGCATAATGATAAGATAAATATGAGGTTATGCATTCTTGAAGAATAAGCCATTTAAGATAAAACATAAAAAATTTCATTGATTGATTGAGAGTACACCAGGAAGGACAAGAAACAAAAAAACAAAAAAAAAACTTAAACTTAAAGAGACCTAAACGTCAAACAGGACACAAACGAACAAGAGAAGAACCATCAATAATATCCAAAAATCCCTCCATAACAATGAATCAATCATCAAAATATTCAACCCTGTCCACTCTATCGCATCTTTCCTCAGCGAATGCATTTTCCGGTCCAATTCTCCTTGCCATCTCCAACAATCCTTCTTTGAGAAATATCTCAAACAATATCCTTCCATAAGGAATATATACTATTTGTCATACCCTAAATTTTGATCGGACTCTTTTATTTTTTTTCTTTATCTGACGCATTTCACCGTGATATCGATGATCGCTCATTTTCACACTTTAGTCCAGTAATCATCATTTATGCATTCTAGTAGATATCATTTTATTTATTTTTTAATTTTAATTTTAGGATGTTTGGCTTTTTAAATCGTATCATTTTTAATTTAGGACATTTTTTATTAGTTTATTTTAGATTTGTTTTAAGTTTAATTAAGAGCTTAATTTAATTTAATTTATTCATCTATTTATTTATTTAAGTAGATTCTATTTTTTATTTTATATTTTAATACGTTTAGTTTCCTTGATTGATTTAATTTTTATTTTGTTTATACAAACTTTTTTAGTTCTTAAGTTTTAATTTATAATTAGAATTAATTTATATTTTTTAAGTTAGTTTTAGTTTAATCTTTTAGTTTAATTTTATCTAATTTAGTTTTATTTTATTTTAATTTGATTTAGAAACAATATATTATTTATCTTATTTGTATTAGTCTAATTTTTATTTATGTACTTATTTATATAGTTTATCCAATTGGTCTCAATTTTCTTGCAATAGCCATAATGTCCAAACCAACCTGCTACAAACTCTACATCCTAATTAACCTGCTACAAAAGCCTTTCAAAACAATTGACCAACACAGCTCTTTGCCACTTCCTTGCAACACCACAAACCTGCAAAACTCTGCATCATTTCTTTATACACCAAAATAACCAACTCACAACATTCCAAAAAAAACCCCTGCAAAATTGCAGCATAAGTATGGACAAATCATCTTCCAATTCTACATTGAAAGGGAGTTCACACAACAAGAAGACATTTTCATTTGTACTCCAAAACTTAGTTTCTAAGCCAACATCAATTTGAAAACGAGACTAAAAAACAAAAGGGGGCCCTGTTTAAAAAGGGGATCAACCAACATTGTTGAAAAGAAAGGAAAAAAAAATGATATGAAAGAGAGTGATAACGCAAAAAAAAAAAAAAACCACGGTCAACCCCAATCCGCCTCAACAATAACTCCACCACTATCTTCATCAGCCAAACAAAAAGCTTTCAAAACCCTCTACCACCATCGCACAACCACCGACAACCCCCACTGACCGCGAAAACTACACGCCTAACCACCTTCAACACTTCCACCTCCAAAACCATTGCAGTTGCGTCAATCAATGTTTCCACCGTGTTTCCGTTAAAACACTTTCCCCTTCTTTCTCATTTCCACCAACCACCATGTGAATAACAACACAACCATTTGTTTTTCTCCTGCAATTTTTTTTATCACTTTCAACACCTTCAAACACCACCATAAACTCCACCGTAAAAACCGAACCACAACCGTCACCACTGCGTATCACCGAAATCCACCTTCGACCCTTCCGAACCACCACAGAACCACCGTTTCACCACTCACTACAAACCATCGCCGCTTAACCCTCTTTCATACATCACAAATCGAAACCCTCATTCCTTGAACCTAAACCGCACAAATCCCGCGAAAACACTGTGAAAATCGCGAATCCAAAACCTGAACTAAAAATAACCGAAACAAATCCACCTCAAAAGCCAACATAACTCACCTACCTCGCAAACACTTCGCCATCGAACCATCCGTGAACCACCGTGCGAGCGTGAAGAGAGACGAGTAGAGAGAGAAAATCAAACGCAATGAGAGAGGCAGAGCGGGATCGAGAGAGAGACTAACGATTTTAAACGAGAGGGAATGTCTGGAGTTTAGATCCCTATTTCTTTTACCGTTTCTTTTTTTTGTGTGCATTGTGAGAGGAATGTGGTGTCTTTTTGTTCCTCTTATTCTATTGTTTTTGTTTTTTCTATTTATTTATTTTATTATTTTATTTTAATTCCAATTATGCTAACCTAATTTTGAGACCGGTAGTTTTAAGGAAATGCATCCTATCCGTTGGTTGCACAAATGGGCTTAGCACATGTTTGTTTTCCTTGTTACTAACTCACCCATACAACAAGCTTATACCCCCTCTGTTTTATGATTTTATTTTTTAGTTTAATATTTTTGTTTAGGTCTTAATTTAATTTATGTGTATTGTTAACCTTTGATTAAATTGTTATACTTTAGTATTTTATACTTTATTTATGGGCCGATGATATAACAAAAAGTCTGATTAAGTTGATTCCGGTTAAATCGACAAATTGTGACTAATATGAGGCCATTTAATTTTATTTTATTTATTTCATAGTTTATTTTAGTTTATTTAGTCTATTTGGTTTATGTCGCTCCCTGGATTTCCATCCTGGTACAAACGCGAAAGTGGCGCAGAAAAGGTTAGAGTCGCCAGTCAGGCATTTTTATCCCGAAAGAACGAGAATGGTAATGCTGCACAAACCAGAAGAAAAGAAAAGGAAGGACACGGGTCTTGCGAACCAAAGAGACTGGGTTCGGGAGTCGGTTACGACCTGGGAAGGTATTAGCACCCCAGATCGTCCGCCGTACCCGAAGGGATCCACGCTTGCAAAGAAACTGTTTCAAAGGGTGAAAAAATGAAAGCTGCTGCAAAACTGAAACTGAACTGGATAAAAAGAAAAGAAAAAGGGGGAAAATGTAGGGAAAGTAAATATTGTGCTCGAACGGGCCCTACCCCGCTGCCTACGTACCTCATCATGACAATGAGGACCAGAGTTGCCGTAGTTCCCCTAACTAGGGGTGGAAAAGATTTCTTGTGTCTTATGGCTTGAACTTCCTATGCCAATGCTCAGGTGTTGCAGGCTCGGACGACGAGTGCGTTACCGTCTTGCAAAATGATAAGTAGGAGCAAGTTTGTATGATGAGAGTGAGTGGGATGAGAAGAGAAGTCCCGAAGGAGAGACGTTTATTGTTTGTCCTGTGTTTTTTAGAAGTCTTTTAAAAAGTGTGGCACAAGGAAGTGAAGGTAAATCCTTTTCTAAGGACATGTCCTTATTACCACATCCCAAAATAGAATGAGTAACAAGTCCATCAAGAATGAGGAAGATCCTCAAACTTGTTTCCTAAGACTGGGATTTAAATTCATTAACTTGTTTGTATTATTAAATGATTTTGGTGGATTAAAGTGAAGAAGTGTTTTTTATGCTTTTCTTTGAGAGAGTGACCAAAGGGAGAAGTCATCTCAACTGTTATTAATGTTTTAGATAATTTTGTATGAAGATGAGAGAGAGAGCACCAAAAGGATCACAAAAGGTAAAAACTAAAGGGGAAGTCTAATCCTAAAGTTATCATGCAAAGGTGGTCCTAGGGTTAGTGTGGTTCAAACTATCCTAAGAAGGAGAAGAAGAAAACAAGAGGAAGAGAAGAAGGAAGAGGAAAGAAAGTTAGAGAACAACTTACTCCTCTAAAGGAGACAAGTTGCTTCTAAAGGGGGAAGATGAAGAATTGAAGCACAAGATGGCATAAGGCACATCAACAATTGCAAAATAGAAAGCAAAGCAAAAGAGAAGATGAAGAATTGAAATGTGGATAACATCCACACTTCACTTACCATAAGCCCCTGAAATGGTTAGTACACACTTAGATGATCAAATTTGAACCAAATGAAATGATAAGCAAACCACAACATCAACCCTACTCACAAAACTAGAAGCAAAAACACCCATATATTGCACTAAGACACACCAATCAAAGCAAAACAAACAAGAGTTAAAGCCCACAAACTATTACCAAGCTTCACAAGCTCTTATGAAGAAACAAGTCACAAATGGAGCACAAAGGATCTAACAAGCTAGACAAACACTAAGCAACTCAAGACCCGAACCTTATCATTACAATAATGGGCAATAAAAGCTCAAGGGAAAGATCATACAAGTTCAATCATAAACATCACAAGAAGGAGAAGTGAAGTGGACATGTGCATAAATGTAAGGACAAACAAATGATCATCAAATCAAAGCATAAAGATCACTTGAAATCCAGGAGCCTAATCATGTCAGAATGTGCCTAAGAAGTATGATCAAGCAAGGGGAAAAAGCATACAAACTCAAGCATAAGCATCATGAATAGTAAATGAACAAAGAAGGTGAAGTTGACATGCATACACTTGTGAGAAGCTTCAAAGACAAGTAACACCAAAATTTTCAAAGTAAAAACACTAATCAAGGACCAGGGACCTATCCTTATACAAAAAGAACTCTAAACAACTTATAGGAGTTGGGACAAGTGCCCTTCTAGCCTAAGAACTAAGCATGTTAACAAGAAGAAGCAAAACTAAGGCAATCACATATGAAAATTCAAATCAAATAAAAAACCCAATAAAAAATTATGCAAATAAGCACAAGGGCTCCTTAATCAAGTGATAATATCACGCTAAGAGAGCAAAGTCAGAATTAAAAGCAAACTAGGTCAAAGGACCTCATGAACACAAATTAGGGTTTTGAAACTTCAAGCTCAAGTCAAAGGCCAAAAATAATCATTCAAGTTGATGTAAAATGTGAAAGAAGTTCTCAAACAGCCTGGATCTTGCCACACGAGTGTATCTGCTCTGAACTTGCACTGATGTAAAACTGTGCTTATAGCTCACAATAATGATGGATTCATGACCTCTAGAGCTCAAGGATGAAGACTGTGTAGTTAGTTTTAGAAATGAGTGAGGGAGATGAGAGATTCGAAGCAAATTGCAGAAATGCAAGAAAGTTGATTTTGAGAAAATGAGAGAAGCCTTTGGTGCATTCAAGGCATGCTTAGCTTATATATGATGTGTTTACCATGCTGATTAGGGTTTGCAAGAAATGACACGTGAGAAGAGAGTGTGTGAGATGAATTTGCATTATGGCAAGAAGAGTGTGATCTTTTCTTTCACTCGTGCATTCCTCCCCTCCTTGGCACATGCTGACTTCTTTTGATTCACTCATTCACCACCGAATAAATCATGGCCCTTAGATGTTTGTATCATGCTTTTAGAATGATTTTGCATTTCTTGCATTTCATGAAACACCATGCACTCATGCACGAATTTGGTGAGCTCTTTTGGGAAAAATGTCTTCTTGGCGGCAATGCATTGTAGTATTCTGACTTCTTTTTGTCTCTAAGTCATCTTGGAAATGAGTTATAACACATTTTGCAACTTGGTAGAAAGTGATATTTCATGTGAAATCCTAAAAACAAACCAAACTCAAATGATCATAACTTCTTAACCAAAAATGCTATGGTGATGTTCTTGTAATTTTTGAAAATGGGAGAACATGCCCTATAACTTTCATGTTTGAAGAAAATTCATTTGGAACCATATTGATCATGAAAGAGGCCTTTGAAGATTAGGGCAAAACTTGCCAAAAATGGAAACTTCCATTACAAGTCACATGCCAAAAATGGAAACTCCTTCAAAACCTCTTGATTCTTGAATTTTAACTTTGCCAAACCTCTTATATGACCTTAAGAATATCCCTTGGCTTGAAAAATAGGATTGGAACCCTTGAATTACCACAGTTGACTTTTCAAATAATCAGTTTGACCAATTTCTTCTTATGCAAGCAACTGATGAAATAACTGCTTTCCTTAATGATTTTTCTCACCAAATTTCATCCATAGCATTCACATATCATATGAAGGACTTTTCCCACATGAAATGGCCAAAGTCACAAAGAATCCCCGCTTGAAAATGGAACCCTAATTTGGAGATCATTTGTGTAAGAGCTTGCCTTTTCTTGGGTCATCTGATAATCTTCCAACCTCCTGGGCTCTTGTAAAGGATCTTGAGCTTGTATAGGGCCTAGAGACACTTCATGGAACTTGGACAAGGTCACTTGATCTCTTGCTTTGACTTGTAAGGCTTCAAATGCACCAATGATTGATCATATGCCCAATGCTAGAACATGAGAATGTTATGCTTCATTTTTCTATGAAAAAATGCTAGGGATATGACATGCTTATGATGCTTATGACATGATGATGATGCTAGAAAGAAGAGGGCAAATTTGGGGTGTTACAGCTTCCCCTATCCAAGCAACTGTTAATCTGAAAAGGACGATAGCATGGGCTATCGACCGTTCAAGATAAACTGTGGTTGGATACCAAGAAGACCTGAAATTTGCACTCTGCCGGAGAATGCAGAAATAGGAAATAAACCCAACCTAATAACGCTTTGGGTGACTGAAGTGAAGAAAAAGCAGAAGAGCTTTTTCCAAATTGAATTGTTACGCCAGATAAGAAAAACCTAGATAGACGAGTCTTCTTTAAGCAAACCTGTTACGCCAGGAATTGGACATGCGAGCCCTCTTCTAATAAACCTGTTACGCCAGGAACTGGACATACGAGCCATTTTCATACATTTTGCAAAAATATATGATCTGAGACAGACGAACCTCCTTCAGATAAACCTGTTACGCCAGGACCGGTGATGCACTTAAGTCTGTGGGATAGAAATGCATAATCAGGATAAATGAACCCTCTTCATATATCTTACGTAGCTATATTGTCTAAGACAAACGAGTCTTCTTCAGATAACTTGTTACGCCAGGTGCAACATTAGGATTGGACGAACCCTCTTCACGAATCTTGCGTAGATAAGTGGTGCCTGAGGCAGACAAACCTCCTTCGGATAACCTGTTACGCCAGGACCGGTAACCATTTTGAAGTTTAATTCCACCGTCAGGACTTCAAACCTCTTCAATACAGACGAGTATTGGATGACTATCAAGAGATCACAGACGAGTGCCATAAGTCAATGATACAAACGAATATCATACGATGATCTAAGAAACGCATACGAATGCTTCAAGCAACGATACATAAGAATATCAACCACTGATACAGACGAATACCAGAAATCCAACACAGACGAGCATTTGGAGTAGCAATACAGACGAGTACCAAAGTGATTATCGAATCCACACATATAGGTATAAACTAACACAGACGAGTGTGAAGGATGATACAAACGAGTATCCAAATGCTGTAGACGAGCTTCAAACAGATAACAAACACAGATGAGTGTTGGGGAATGTAGACGGGCAACAAGCAAATATCAAACACAGACGAGTGTTGGGAAGTGCATACGAGTAAAACAGGTGCCTGGTTGGCAATAAGAATCACAATCCTGCAGGGAGATCCAGGTCAAGAGGCTTTGACGATGCTTAACTCTGGCTGGGGAGATGAATAACTGTCTGTGTAATCACAATGGCCAAAAATAAATTGGCGACCTCTATGGGGAATACTTCAATGATGGTTGCGTCCCAATCATGAAACTCTGTGGGGGAAATCAGGCGTTCAGCTGCCTGCCGGGAATACTTCACTTGTGGAAAAATAATCCTCTTGGGGAAGAAATCTCTTCAATTAGGTTTGGAGTCCCGCTGGGGATTACACTGGCTCTACCTCAGCTGAGGTGTATTCTCTGCTTGGAGAAATATAACACCATCCTGCAAGACCTGCAACAACAGTACACACACATGTGCCCCGGGGACTTGCATGGCATGATTTGTTCATCCATTGTCACCCGACACTCAAAGATAGTTTTAAATGTTTCCCTGCAATGTCGTTTTTAGAAAAATCAACATGTTTCAAATGCAATATTCTTTTTGCCAAAAATTCAGGACATTTTTGCAAACAAAGTAAACAGAACACGACACAACTTTTGACTGAATATTCATTTATTGAGGGGCCTCTGAATAGGAAAAGTCTTACATCAGGAAGCAACTACCTAGAAAGAGGTAGCTACCATAATATTGAGAAAAAGAAACTATCCTAATGGCAATGTACACGACATTCTAATGAGTTTCCTTCCTGCTATGACCAACATGTCTTTAAGACTTTCCACTCTCGCCTTCACTTTCTGAAGAAGATGAGGGGACTGATTCCTACCCTTCTGATATTGTCATACTGTATGAAACAATGACTTGGTTCAGATTACCCGGATCGCAGTTGTTCGCTTATTCCCATATTTTGCGTGGATCGCCCTTTCGGGTTTTCAATCCACCGGGATACCCTTTTTTCCTGAGCTGTCCAATGTGGCTTTTCAACTCAGCGGGTGTACACAATTTTTTCCCTAACTTTTGCTCGAGATTTTTATTCTGTTTTTAGCTCGCCAGGATGCCCCTTTTTTGTCTGGACTTATAACTCTGTTTTTGTGTCCAGCGGGTCTTTTATGCGAAGTATTTTTTTAACTGTGTCCGAGTTAACAGGGGATTGGAAGTCTTCTCCATCCATAGTAGTGAGCATCAGTGCCCCACCTGAGAAAACTTTCTTTACTATGAATGGGCCTTCGTAGTTCGGGGTCCACTTGTCCCGGTGATCTCAACCTGGAGGAATGATCCTCTTGAGCACAAGCTCGCCTACTTGATACTCTCGAGTACATACTCGTTGGTCGAATGGTCACTTCATTCTCCTCTAAAAAAGATGACCATGACAGATAGCTGCTAACCTCTTTTCCTCAATTAGACACAATTGATTATATCGAGCACGTACCCACTCAGCCTCATCAAGCTTCACATCCATCATTACACGTAAATAAGTAATTTCCGCCTCGACAGGCAAGACTGCCTCCATGCCATATACTAGAGAGAAATGAGTTGCCCCGGTTGACGTCCTGACTAACGTTCGGTACCCATGCAACGTGTAACACCCCAAATTTTACCTCTTCTTTTTAAGCATCATAATCATATCATATGCATCATACTCATATCATTTCCTCAGCATCATATCATGGAAAAATGAAGCATAACATCCCTCATGTCCTAGCATCAACATATGGTCATCTGTGGAGTTCCTTGAAGCCCTTCAAGCCATGACAAGGGTACCAATGAGTTTGTACAAGTTATATGGTGAGTCTACACTCCATTTGCAAGTTCAAGTCCCTTGGCAAAAGCTCAGAAGATTGCATGATCATCAGAGATCTCAGGACAAGGCAAAGCTCTTGTGCAAAGCACCCAAATTAGGGTTTGGGATTCAAGTACCATAATCTCACAACTTTGGCCATTTCTTGTGAGCCAAGTCTTCTAAATGTTAATAGGATCCCATGTGTCAAATTTCATGAGAAAATTCCATGTGGAAGTCAGACAATGCCTCAGTTGCTTGCAGATGAAGCAAAAAGTCAACAGAGCCCTGAAAAAGTCAACTATGCAATTTCAAGAGGTCCAACCCAATTTTTTTGGCCAATAGGGGTACTTACAATGTTATAAGAGGTTTGGAATGCCTAAAGTTCAAGAATCATGAAGATTTGAGGGGTTTTGCAAAAATGGTACAAAGTTGGTTTTTGAAGTTTTGCAAATTTGGCAACTTTGGCCCTAATCTTCAAGTGGCCTTAGCATGATCAAAAATTCTCCAAATGGACCAAATTCAAACATGAAAGTTGGAGATTAAGGGCTGCCATTTTCAAAAAGTACAAGTACATTTTCACTGGATTTGCCAATCTCCCTCTAAGGCATTCAAAAATTTGCATCCCTAGGGCATTTTTTCACTTTTTCAAAAATGCATCATGTGCAAGAAGGCTCCAATCTTGATTTTTGTGAATTGGTTCAGGCCCAAACTTGTTTCTAACTTAAAATACATTGCATAAGAGGAATTTTTCTCTAAAGAAATGGTCATTTTCATACACTTTTGAAAACTCCCTCCAAAACAAGCCAATTTGCAAAATTCATGAAACAAGTGTGACACTTGCATCTAAGGGCCAGTAATGATTGGGTTTGGATCAAGGGTGGAGATTGAAACTTGCACATGCTGAGAGGCCCAAGGAAGCATGAGGAGAGCATGCATATTCCACTATGTGCATGTGATGCATATTCACACTTTTCTCATTCAATTTTCGTGCAATTTCTTTCACACTTTCAACACTCACTTTTTACATCACAACAAAGAGAATTAAGCAAAAAACCAGATCTGGATCTCTCGCATTCTCTCATTCTCAACTTTCTTGCATTCTTGAATTTTGCTTCATATCTCTCTATTCCTTTACATTCTCCACAAACTTCTTCCATATTCTTGATCAGTGAATCATAGAGATCAAGAATCAACCACTCATTCAAGCTTAGAACACAGATTTGGAAGTTCACAATTTCAAAGCCTCTTGTGTTGAAACCTCAGATCCAGACTATTGCAAGGCCTTGGATGCATTTTTTTTGCATCTAAGGAGTAAGAGGAGTGATTTGCACAATGTCCCAACATCTGGTGTGACATCCTGAATTAAGTTCTTATACTCTGTTTGATAATGTCCCAACATCTGATAGGACATTCTGAACTGAATTCAATATTTCTTGTTGGTCAAAAATTCTGCCAATTCTAAACATCTACAAGATGAATCCAGCGCCTCCTATTTTTCTGCTTTTGTTTATATTAATTTCCATTAAATTCCACAGCAAGACTATGCTCCAGCATGCGCCTCTGGGCCTATCCCAAGTGCTTTTCGCACCCCAACATCTTGGCCCAATCCCATTCTACACGCACAACAGTTACTTCATACACCACCTCTCAAGTTCATTTTAAGTTCTTTTTTCACATTTATTTTTCTTATTTTCAGTTTCATTTTAATTCGTATAAAATAGTTTTATTCACCTAAAAATTCCCAAACAAATCCTGAATGTTATTTTATGTCTCTAATATTTTGTCATATTTTTATTTTATTTTTTTCATTGATCCACGTGTCAGATTTAATTCACCATTGCACCTAGCTTGTTTTTAAGCCTTTCTTGACTAGTCTGTCTTGTCTAATTTCCATAGTCTTCAATATTTTGAGTTTTGATCCCATTCTTTTTCTTTGTATTCCTAAGACATTTTTATTTTCATGTAATTTTTCTCTGAATTTTAAGAAACTTATTTCTTGAGTCTTGGTCTGGTAACTTGTGATGTAAGTTTTCTTCCCTAACTTGTGTTCTTGCTTCCATTTAACCTAGTTTGGTTCTGAATATTTGCAAATCCTTTCGACTAGTTGATATAACATATTTGAGGATAATTTTGTTTCAATTGTGGAATTTTTAGATGGCTGGTTGATTTATTGTGGATTTTATCTTGAACCTTGTCCCGTTTTGCTTCCTTTGAACCTTTAAGTCCCTCATAAGCCTAAAAAAGCACTTGTGCCCATTTCTTCTTCTCATTTGGGGTTCCTTTGGGGTGTGGGTACCTTCCTGGTCCTAGGATAGGGTTTGTTGTCTCCTGAATTTTTGTGTTTGCTTCTTCTTTAAGTCATTTGCTTCTTTAAGGGTTTTAACTTCATCTTTTGGTTTCTTTTGCTCCCATTTTGACATTGTTTGGTCTTGTACCTCTTTTCTCTTCATCTTTTTGGCTTCCTAAGCCATTATTAATATTGTTTAGGTTCTGGTATTGAGCATTGGGTCTTTATTTTATGCATTTTTGCTTTGCATATTTCATAAGTGTGCATTTGTTTTCATATGTATTCATGTTGCATCCTTTTGAGTCATAAGTCTCTTCTCTTCATTTCTTTGAGTTGCATTTGCATTATGCATATGTCCATACCTTTTCAATTCTGATTGTTTGATGTTAGCATGTTATCTTGCTCACTTTGTTTCACTTGTGCATACTAACCTTGCAGGGGTTATGGTAAGTGTGAGATGTGGGAATTGAGTTCCACATCTCCAATTCTCATCTCTTCCTCTTATGTTTTTGTGAACTAACCCTTTGTTGTTGGGCTTAGGCCTTTCTCATCCATTCTTCTATCTTCTTCTTTCCTTCTTCATTAGGATAGAAACCTCACTAACCCTTAGGACATCCGTGCATGTTAACACTTAGGATTATTTTAGTCCCCCTTTAGAATTTTTCCTCTGAGATCCTTTGGTGCTCTCTCTTCTCATCTTCAAACTTAATTCTAATTCACTTAATAAAGGTTGAGTACTTTCATGTGACATGAGACTTTGCTATGAGATGCTTGCACGCGTTCCGTTTCGGGGTGAGGTGTGAGTCATCACTCGTGGTGGATAGGTCTTAGCATGAGTACCTCACAAAGAAAAGCTAAAAAAACACTTCTTAACCAAAAACCACAAAAATACTTAATAATGGTAATAGGCCAGTGTGCTTAAGCCTTCACTTGTGGGACTAGCTTTGGGGATTTCCTCCATAGATAGGTGTGCCTCTTGCGCATTCCATTTCGGGATGATGTGAGACGTACACATCCCATTGAGTAAGACTTAGGTACACTTACCTATGCAAACTTTCACTCATAAAAGCTTCTAAAAAACACCAAACAAGCAATAAGCGTCTTTCCTTCGGGAATTCTTTTCTCACCTCATTCACTCCGTACGCGAACTTGCTCCTACTTGTCATCTTGCAAGACGGTTACGCACTCGTCGTCCGAGTCTGCAACACCTGAGCAATGGCATAGGCAGTTCAAGCCTTAATTCACAAGCAATTTCCTTTTAGTACCCCTAGTTAGGGGAACTACGACGTCTCTGATCCTTATTATCCTGATGAGGTACGTAGGCAGCGGGGTAGGGCCCGTTCGAGCACAATCTTTCTTTTCCCTACATTTTTCTCTTTGTTCTCTTATTCTTTTCCAGTTCCAGTTTCTTTTCATTTTCATTTCTTTGCAGCAACTTTCATACCCTCACCGTTTGAAATAGTTTCTTTTGCAAGCGTGGATCCCGTCGGGTACAGCGGATGATCTGGGTGCTAATACCTTCCCAGGTCGTAACCGACTCCCAAGCTTAGTCTCTCTAGTTCGTAGGATCTGTGTCCTTCCTCTTTCTTTCTTCTGGTTTGTGCAGCATTACCATTACCTTTCTTCGGGATAAAAATGCCTGGCTGGCGACTCTATTCTTTTTCCGCGCCAGTTTCGCGTTTGTACCAGGATGGAAATCCAGGGAGCGACACAACACAAATGGTAACATCTCATGCCAAGCTTTGTAAGTGACAACCATCTTCTGCACAATCTTCTTAATATTCTTGTTAGCTGCCTCTACCGCGCCATTCATCTTTGGCCGATAAGGGGAAGAATTGTGATGTTGAATTTTGAAGTCCCGACATAGTTCTGCCATCATCTTGTTGTTCAAATTGGAACCATTATTAGTAATGATTCGCTCGGGCCCTCCGTATCTACAAATGATGTCTCTTTTCAGAAATCTGGCTACCACCTTGCGAGTGACATTAGCATAAGATGATGCTTCAACCCATTTGGTAAAGTAATCGATCGCGACCAAGATGAAGCGATGACCATTTGAAGCAGTAGGATCTATCTTCCCGATCATGTCAATGCCCCACACAGAAAAGGGCCAAGGAGATGACATGACGTTGAGCGGGCTAGGAGGAACATGCACTTTGTCTGCATATATCTGGTACTTGTGGCACTTACGGGCATACAAACAACAGTCTGCATCCATTGTTAGCCAATAGTACCCCGACCTCAATAACTTCTTAGCTATAGCATGTCCTCCTGCATGAGTACCGAAGGATCCCTCGTGGACTTCCTGCATTAACAAGCCTGCTTCGTGCCTATCCGCGCATCTGAGCAAGACCATGTCAAAGTTCCTCTTATACAAAACTCTGTCTGCATTCAAGAAGAATCTAGCAGCAAGTCGTCTCAAGGTCTTCTTGTTGTTGGATGATGCCCCAACTAGTTATTCTTGTTTTTCCAGAAAAAGAATGATATCACAGTACCAAGGTTTCTCATCAGACACTGCATCTATAGAGAAAGCATAAGCTGGTGCGTCATGCTGGGAAATGTCAGTTCTAGGCACGTAATTCCAACACAAGACTTTGATGGAAGAAGAAAACGTAGCCAATGCATCAAAAAATTGATTCTCATCTCGTGGTATATATTGAAGCTTAGCCGTTGCGAAGAATGTCAACAGTCTTCTGGCATAATCCCTATAAGGAACTAAGTGCTCTTGATGTGTATACCACTTGCCGGTAACCTGGTTGATAACGAGGGATGAATCTCCGAATATATCGATGGTCTTAATCCGAAGATTAATAGCCTACTCTATTCCCATTATGCACGCCTCATATTCTGCTTCATTGTTGGTGCAGCCAAAAGTAATTCTGGCAGCGAAGGGAAAGTGAACTCCTTCGGGAGTAATAAGAACAACACCAAGTCCACGTCCATTGATATTGACTGCCCCATCAAACATCAACTTCCATTTGGATTCACGGTCAGGGCCCTCCTCCGGAAGTGGTTCCTCGCAATCTCTTGCCTTGAGGTACATGATGTCCTCATCAGGGAAATCAAACTTCATTGGCTGGTAATCGTCTTCAAGTGGTTGATGTGCAAGATAATCTGACAATACACTTCCTTTGATGGCTTTTTGGGAAATATACTGTATGTCATACTCTGTTAATATCATTTTCCACCTTGAAACCCTTCCGGTTAATGCTGGTTTCTCGAAAATATACTTGACATGGTCCATTTTTTAGATTAGCAATGTGGTGTGGGTCAACATGTACTGTCTCAGTCGGCGAGCAGCCCATGCCAAAGTGCAGCAAGTTTTCTCGAGCAGTGAATAACGGGATTCACATTTGGTAAACTTTTTGCTAAGGTAATAAATAACATGCTCTTTTCGACCAGACTCGCCATGTTGGCCTAGCACACACCCCATTGACCCTTCTAACACATTCAAGTACATGATAAGTGGCCGTCCTGGAACTGGAGGCATTAGAATCGGAGGTTCCTGCAAATATTCTTTTATCTTTTCAAAGGCTATTTGACAGTCCTCATTCCACCTGACCGTTTATTCTTTTCTTAACAATTTAAAGATTGGCTCGCATGTGGCAGTTAGATGAGATATAAACCGAGAAATGTAGTTCAATCTCCCTAAAAACCCACACACTTCTTTTTCTGTTTTTGGTGCAGGCATGTCTTGTATTGCTTTTACTTTTGCAGAATCTACCTCAATCCCCCTTTAGCTAACAATAAAACCCAGCAATTTACCGAAACACACTCCGAAAGTGCACTTGTTTGGATTCAACCTCAATCTATACTTTATCAACCTGTCAAACAACTTTTATAGATTGACCAGGTGTTCTTCTTCGTCCCGGGACTTGGCAATCTTATCGTCCACATAGCACTTAATTTCCTTGTGTATCATGTCGTGGAACAAAGTTACCATAGCCTGTTAATACATTGCCCTGACATTCTTCAACCCAAAGGGCATAACCTTATAACAAAATGTACCCCACGGGGTAATGAACGTCGTTTTCTCCATGTCTTCCGGTGCCATCTTAATCTGATTGTACCCAGAGAAGCCATCCATGAAAGAAAATACCGAGAACTGAGCGGTGTTATCTACCAGTACATCAATGTGAGGTAATGGAAAATCATCCTTTAGACTTGCTCTGTTTAGATCCTGATAATCGACGCACATCCGGACCTTTCCATCTTTCTTTGGTACAGGCACAATGTTAGCTACCCAAGGTGGGTAACTAGTTACGGTAAGGAACCCGACATCCCACTGCTTTTGAACTTCCTCCTTGATTTTCATTTCCATGTCAGGGCGAGTTCTTCTCAACTTTTGTTTTACCGGAGGACAGTCTTCCTTTAGTGGCAGCTTGTGTACAACAATGTCGGTATCCAACCCTGACATATCCTGATATGACCAGGCGAAGATATCCACATATTCACATAGCATACCAATCAATTCCTTCTTTATCCTGGCCTGCATACTGGCCCCAATCTTTATCTCTTTCTTTACATCCTCAGACCCGATGTTGATGATCTCTATTTCTTCCTGATGAGGCTGAATGTCCATTTCCTCTTGTTTCAACAACCTAGCCAATTCTTCCGGGAGTTCACAGTCTTCCTCAACCCTTTCATCAGCTTGGTAGATAGGATTATCGAAGTCATGCATGGTCATAACATGAACGTTATCACAAGAATCCAAATGATCAACACTGCACAAATGATGTGCTTATTTCAGAATCTGTTCTTTTCAAAAGAGACACAAACACACAAAAACATTGGAAAAAGAAAACATTGCCATTTTATTTGTTTTTTCTTTGTGAAAATTTTTAAAAACGAAAGAAAAAGAACACAATTTGCTTGAAAAATGTCCTTTATTTCATGGTAAAAATAAATGCATTAAAAGCATGGTGGCCCTACAAATGGATCCATGTACTTTAGGCAGAGTGCAGGATTTGACATGCAGTATGATAAAATGGAAACAAGAAAATTACTTTGACTACCAAGTAACTTGAATAAAATCTTCAGCAGATCAGTTTCGGAGCTCCTCCCCAGGTGCACATGGGTGAATCCAGTTATCCAAGTCGCAGTCACTATCCCCATCTTCATTTGATGCATAAATGTTGTTGTAGTCGAGCATTCCAGCACTAGTAAATGTTATGGACTTACTTCCCGGAGACCAGCTAGACCATCCAGGTTGATATCCAAGACCAAACTTGTCATCCTTCTTTTCCACTTCTAACGACTTGCCCCAGCCTTGGGCATTTCCGGATTGGACTACTTCCTTAGCTTGCTTGTAGGAGTAGATAGGAGTCCCTTCCTTCTCATTGCTCTAAACTGTAGCATCCGGAGACAAAGTACTAACATTGACTGTCTCAAAGGCTTGGCAAAGTGTCTTATGGATCTCCACGTCCATTTCCACGTACTTGAAGGCCGACAGATGGATTACGAAAATATCTTCTTCTCCGCATACAATAATAACTTGGCCGTCTATCACATACTTTAACTTTTGATGCAACATGGATGTTACTGCGCCAGCAACATGAATCCAAGAATGTCCCAGCAGACAACTATAAGCGAGTTGGATATCCATGACATAGAACTTGCTCTTGAATACCTGAGACCCAATCTTTACCGGTAGCTCCACCTCCCCAAACACATACCTCTGTGACCCATCAAAGGCTTTTACAATCAAATCACTGGGTCGCAAAACAATGCCATCAACATTCAGCTTCATGAGGGCCTACTTAGGGAGCACATTGAGAGAAGCGCCTGTATCTACCAAGACATGTGATAGAACAACTCCCTTACACTCCATGGTGATGTGTAAGGCCTTATTGTGATTACGTCCCTCAGAAGTGAGATCTCTATTTGTGAATCCCAACCCATGGCTGGCGTTCACACTGGCTACCACAACCTCCAACTGGTTAATAGTTATCTCTTGTGGTACATATGCCATTTGCAAAACTTTTAGCAGAGCCTCTCGGTGAGCTTGGGAACACATTAACAACGACATAATGGATATCTTGGACTAGGTCTGATTCAGCTGTTCAACCACCTTGTAGTCACTTTTCTTAATTATTCTCATGAATTCCTCGACTTCCTTTTCAAAAGTGCCTTGACTAGCAGCAGGAGTTGTCACCTCTTCAGTTACTATTTGTTTACCCTTAGCCTTCACAGCAGCTTCAGCTTCAGGATCACCTCTAAGAGCTTGAGGAGCAAAGAGACGCCCACTCCGTGTAAACCCACCAACTCCTCCGACATTCACAACAGTCGGGTCAATTGTCACTGCTTTACTATCCACTTTCTGACCTTCTACGTACACGTCTGAGCCATAGTTCCAAGGAATGGCCTTGTCATCAACATAAGGAACTGGTCCCGAAACAATTATAGTTACTGGACTCACCTCTGGAACATAGATAGTCACCGGCTCTCTCCGGGCAGGAACTTCAGCAGGATCAAAATAAATTGTTACTGTAGACACACAATCACTTCTATTGTCAACCCTGTCAAACTGTAGGGACCCCTCGTCAATCAAACACTGCAACCCAGCTTTCAGATCTTCGCAACCATTAACTGAATTCATACAACCCTCGCAGTCAAAATCACAACTTAGGAATACCTTCCCTTTCAGCAATCTGTCATTTACCACTAACATCGAAGTCTTTACTTCTTCCACACTCAAAATCAAGTTCAATCTCTCGCCACCATCAACAACGTTTATCTGGGCCCCTCCATGGTTTGGAATGGGGTTTGATGTAACATTTGGAGGCGGTGCGAAGTTAATTGCTTTCGAGTCAATCAAGTCTTGGACCTTATGCTGTAATGCCCTGCACTTCTCTGTTGAGTGCCCGGGAGCTCCTGAATGAAAAGCGCATCTTGCATTAGCATCATACCTTACTGGAAGTTCTCCAGGTGGTGGTGGTGCTAATGTCATAGGGATTGCCTCAAGCACTCTGTTAGCTGGACGAGCTTGTCTCTGTTGATAGGGTCTTTGCTGATAGTTATTGCGCTGCGGCTGTTGTTGTTGCTGCTATTGTTGTGGTTATTGAACATGACTTGTTGGAATGGTGACAGCTGCCACCTGCTCGTAAGATCCCCTGTATCCACGCCCCCGGCCTCGACCGTACACAACATTAGTTTCTCCCTCCCTTCTTCTTGGAGGTCCATTAAAAGCTTTTCGAACACCACTTGAGATACCTGCAACACTATCTTGGATCTTCCCTATTTTCAGTAGAGTTTCAACCCTTTCTCTAGCTATCACGATGTCGTTAAACTTTGTTCCTGAACAAGACGCCAGTCTCTCAATAAACACACCCTGCAGTGTTCCCATAAACATATATGCAATTTCATTCTCTAACAAAGGAGGTTGCACTCGAGCAGCAAGCTGACGCCACCTCTGGGCGTACTCTTTGAACCCTTCTTTAGCACTCTGAGACATTGTCTGCAACTGGGTACGATTTGGGGCCATATCCAAATTATACTGATACTGTTTCACAAACGCCTCAGCTAAATCCTTCCAGCTTCGAATATTGACCATACTTAGCTTCATGTACCATTCCAATCAAGCTCCTACAAGACTATCCTGGAAGTAATACATCCACAACTTCTCATCATCTGTATGCGCAGCGATCCTTCCCACGAAAGACTGAAGGTGAGTTTTCGGGAAAGCCGTTCCATTGTACTTATCAAAAGTAGGGACCTTGAACTTGTAGGGAATTCTCACCCCTGGCAATAATCCCAAATCAGTGATGTCAAACCCTAGATAACTCTGAGATTGAATGGCGCAAATTTGCTCGGCCATTTCTTCAAATCTCCTATTCATGTTAATTCCCTGGCCTTCTGCCTCATCCATCAAAGTTAATTGTTCATCCTGCCCATCCATCTGAATGTTATGCACTCCATCATTGATAATAGTGACCCCCCGGTTGCACCACAAGGATTTCAACGTGACAGACACCAACCCCATTGCGATTACCTCCATCTGCTGTCCCATTGTTCCTGGCCTGATTGTTCTCTACCAGTTCGCGCAAGCACTCCTGCATTTGACCCATCCCAGTCATGAGGGTCATGAAGTTGTCCATTCTCGTCCTTAAGTCAGCCATATCTGCTTGCATCTGATCCATTGCTCTCTCTCTATTCACTTTTCTAGGGCATCTGTGTACAATTGACTGTCTCTGAACCTTCTTGGGAGCTATAGTGCCTGAAAGTGACATAAACATTAGAAAACTGATGAATCACCTGCAAAACAAACAAACACGTTACATGCAATGCAATCTTCGTGCTTTCATTATCAAGGTTTCATTACCCCCCAGTTCTGGTATCTCACAAGGAATCCATATGGCCTTTGGGAATGACCTTTTGTGAACATTTTTTTCACTATTTGCACACCATTTCCACAACCAAACTAGGAAAAGAAACATACAAATCAAAGAGTCTGAAAAAATAAATATGCAATAAGACAAAGGCCCTAAGGCACAAATAACATCCCCATAGGGTTTCAAGTCTTAAAAAGCACAAAATACAGTAATCAAAATAGATCCCTACAAAAATTCTGTAGGTGATCAGAAATACAAATGAAATAAACTAGAACTCCAAGCTATAAGAAGACTCTAGCTCCTCCTCTATAAGTCCCATCTCTACTCGAGTTCTCTTCACATATGCTCTTCTTCTGAGATCTGCTATCTCTTCCAGAGCCTCATGCAGCTTCTGAGACACCTCCTGTTGCCTCCTATAAGCCTGCTCTAACTCTTCTCCTTGAGCAGCAATCTGCAGCTTGAACATCTCTTCCTTCTTCTGATATTCTTCTTGATCTTGCTCTCTTTGCCCATACACCCAGGTGAGATATTTCCTAGCATCCCTGAGGGCTTTCTTGTTTTTCTTAAACATTTCTTCTCTCATGATGTCCATTAACCCTCTTCTCTGGAAGTAAGCCTCCCTTTCTGCCAGCTCTTTGTTCTTAGCCTCTTGTTCTACCTGTACTTTATGCAGCTTCTCTTCTATAGTCAACTTGGAGAGAGCTAACTGATGATGCAAGCTAACCATTTCTGTATGTTCCAACTTCAATTCTTTCAGTTGGGCCTCAAGTCTTTGATAATCTTCTAAAGGAACAGTGCTTGGTGCTACAGGGATCTGTGAAATTATTTCCTTTGGGTAAAGAGGGAGCTCCAAAGAAAAAGGCAATAAAGTAATCTTAACACACTTCTTCAACCATGCTGCAAAGGGTTCATACAGGTTGGGATCTACTCTCCCAAACTCCGTCTTTCCCTTTTGAGTCCTGATATCCCAAGCTTGGAATACCTGGATGGCCATGTCAATGTTCCCCCTCAATAGGAAGATACAAAGACTCTCTCACATCCTCATCAGAAGGGGGTTCTCTCAAAGGATATCCAAATTGCCTTTTAGCCAGCACTGGATTGTAATTGATCATTCCTTTCCTACCAATCAAAGGAACATTGGGAAACCAATTACACTTTACAATCATCTCCTTTCCCAACACATTCCTATCATACCCCCAGCTTATATCACCTGCAGTCAACCCCATCAATCTACGAGACCACTTCCATTCTCCCCTCAAATCCTTGAAGGGCCCCACCTTAGGCAATTGTCTTGCAAACCAGTCAGCAAATAGAGGCACACAACAACTCACATGACCTCCCTTCTTCTCATTCCTATAGTGAACCCCATAATAAAAGTCACCTAACAAGGTAGGTGTGGGATTCCTTCTGAAGAAAATGGCAATAGCCTCCAGGCTTACCATCCCTTGATCACTTGAGAAAAGACTAATTCCATAGACCATCAAAGCTAAGAGTACACTGAACTGTGCCCATTGATCATCTTGAGCATATACAAGGGCTTCCTGAATCAGCATATTGCAAGACAACCCCTTCCTTTTGCTACTTCTCAAGCCCTGCTCTACCCTGCTTAGAGGCAAATGACACCTTTGAGAAATCTCCTCTGTCTGAAGTACTCTCCCTGAGTTATAATAAGGTTGTCTTCCACTAATTGGGATATGCAACAAGCTAGCAATTTCTTCCAATGTAGGTGCTAAGACATAATCTTGGAATATAAAACAACGCAATGGAGTATCATAGAACTAAAGTAGAGTATGAATTATATCTATTTGGTCTTCTGTTGGCTTGTTGATGTACCTAAGAATCTGCCCAAATTTGGCCCTGAAATCTCCTAAAATCTTGTCATTCATCAAACCCTTCAGTTGGTGTAGTTTCTTCACTTCTGGTTGTGGAAATGCGTAATGTGCATTATTCTTTTTGAGAGCTGTGATGCTTGCCATCTGGATGTGAGAAGTTAATAGATACCAGAACAAGGTGTGTAAATATAACCTGAAAAATGAAAACACTAAGATGTTAAGGATTCTATGATATGATGCAGATGCAAATGCAAGGCAAGTATGATCAATCTGGAACTGTCTGGGTGCTGTTTGCAAGAGTCAAGTGATCACAAACTATAAGTCCTCAGAATAACAACCCATATACACTTGGATGACTCACAGATATCCTCAGATCAAACTACCAAACCATCTAGATCAAGAACTCCAAAGGTCAAAATATCAGATCAACACATAAGACTGTACTGGCAGTGGGTATGATGAGGTTAAAGGGTTCCTGCAAACCTGTAAACCCCTCCCAATCTGACTGGTATGCTCTGGGTCAAACATCACGAACTCTCAAAGCTGAATAGCAATAATAATTTCACCATTTCTGAGAAATGGCTCATGACCAAATCAGGGAATCGGTTTGGCATTATGTACTACTCAGGGAGGTCTCAACGTGAGTTCGGGAAAAACAAGCATCCCTGATAAATCCCCATCTTCAAGCGCTAGAATCGAGAAACAATAGTACATTCATCCCGAAGGGTACAATACTACCGTCATACGACCAGATTCTTTTAACTGAGTTCCTATAAGAGAACCATACCATCCTATGCGAGTTCCCAGTGGACCCTCGGGTGCGAATGGGTTTGCCACATAATGTGGTATGCCACTGTCACCACTGGAGAGGGTTGTTACCTCAAAGGTTCTCAATGATCGGTCCCCAGCTGCACATAACTATCAAGGTTATGCAATGAAGTAGGGAATATCCCTATATCAAGACATTTCCAAGACGGTCGCGAATCTAGGTGTGAACGCACTAATACCCCCATGACAAGATGACATAGGGCCAAAGTGATTGTCCATGCTAAATCCTATGGTGCACTCAAGTCGGGTATTTGGCTAGTCTCATCTCACCACACACAGGTAACACCCAAATCCCGCCAAACAGAAAAACCAGTCCAGACAGTCCAGTATAATATATGATGCATGAAAATAAATACTAAAACTATAAATAAAGCAGTAAATAAACTGTAAATAAACAACAACAATATATACACATAGCAACAAATAATCAACACCCAATAAAACAGAAACAAACAAGCGCTAGGAGAGACTCTCAAGGGGAACCAGAGATTCTGGGTTCATTTCCCCAGCAGAATCGCCAGCTGTCGCTCCCTGGATTTCCATCCTGGTACAAATGCGAAAGTGGCGCAGAAAAGGTTAGAGTCGCCAGCCAGACATTTTTATCCCGAAGGAACGGGAATGGTAATGTTGCACAAACCAGAAGAAAAGAAAAGGAAGGACACGGGTCCTGTGAACCAAAGAGACTGGATTCGGGAGTCGGTTACGACTTGGAAAGGTATTAGCACCCCAGATCGTCCGCCGTACCCGAAGGGATCCACGCTTGCAAAGAAACTGTTTCAAAGGGTGAAGAAATGAAAGATGCTGCAAAACTGAAACTGAACTAGATAAAAAGAAAAGAAAAAGGGGGAAAATGTAGGGAAAATAAAGATTGTGCTCGAACGGGCCCTACCCCACTGCCTATGTACCTCATCTGGACAATGAGGATCAGAGTCGCCGTAGTTCCTCTAACTAGGGGTGGAAAAGATTGCTTGTGTCTTAAGGCTTTGACTACCTATGCCAATGCTCAGGTGTTGCAGGCTCGGACGACAAGCGTGTTACCGTCTTGCAAAATGACAAGTAGGAGCAAGTTCGTACGATGAAAGTGAGTGAGATGAGAAGAGAAGTCCCGAAGGAGAGACGTTTATTGTTTGTCCAGTGGTTTTTAGAAGTCTTTTAAAAAGTTTGGCACAAGGAAGTGAAGGTAAATCCTTTTCTAAGGACATGTCCTTATTACCACATCCCAAAATAGAATGAGTAACAAGTCCATCAAGAATGAGGAAGATCCTCAAACTTGTTTCCTAAGATTGGGATTTAAATTCACTAACTTGTTTGTATTATTAAATAATTTTGGTGGATTAAAGTGAAGAAGTGTTTTTTATGATTTTCTTTGAGAGAGTGACCAAAGGGAGAAGTCATCTCAACTATTATTAATGTTTTAGATGATTTTGTATGAAGATGAGAGAGAGAGAGAGAGAGAGAGAGCACCGAAAGGATCTCAAAAGGTAAAAACTAAAGGGGGAGTCTAATCCTAAAGTTATTATGCAAAGGTGGTCCTAGGGTTTCTGTGGTTCAAACTATCCTAAGAAGGAGAAGAAGAAAACAAGAGGAAGAGAAGAAGGAAGAGGAAAGAAAGTTAGAGAACAACTTACTCCTCTAAAGGAGACAAGTTGCTTCTAAAGGGGGAAGATGAAGAATTGAAGCACAATATGGCATAAGGCACATCAACAATTGCAAAATAGAAAGCAAAAGCAAAAGAGAAGATAAAGAATTGAAATGTGGATAACATCCACACTTCACTTACCATAAGCCCCTGAAATGGTTAGTACACACTTAGATGATCAAACTTGAACCAAATGAAATGATAAGCAAACCACAACATCAATCCTACTCATAAAACCATAAGCAAAAACACCCATATATTGCACTAAGACACACCAATCAAAGAAAAACAAACAAGAGTTAAAGCCCACAAACTATTACCAAGCTTCACAAGCTCTTATGAAGAAACAAGTCACAAATGGTGCACAAAGGATCCAAAAAGCTAGACAAACACTAAGCAACTCAAGACCAGAACCTTATCATCATAAGAATGGGCACCAACAACACAAAAGCTCAAGGAAAAGATCATACAAGTTCAATCATAAACATCACAAGAAGGAGAAGTGAAGTGGACATGTGCATAAATGTAAGGACAAACAAATGATCATCAAATCAAAGCATAAACATCACTTGAAATCCATGAGCCTAATCATATCAGAATGTGCCTAGGAAGTATGATCAAGCATCGGGAAGAAGCATACAAACTCAAGCATAAGCATCATGAAGAGTAAATGAACAAAGAAGGTGAAGTGGACATGCATACACTTGTGAGAAGATTCAAAGACAAGTAACACCAAACTTTTCAAAGTAAAAACACTAATCAAGAACCAAGGACCTATCCTCATACAAAAAGAACTCTAAAAAACCTATAGGAGTTGGCACAAGTGCCCTCCTATCCTAAGAACTAAGCATGTTAACAAGAAGAAGCAAAACTAAGGCAATCACATATGAAAATTCAAATCAAATAAAAAACCCAATAAAAAACTATGCAAATAAGCACAAGGGCTCCTTAATCAAGTGATAATATCATGCCAAGAGAGCAAAGTTAGAATCAAAAGAAAACTAGGTCAAAGGACCTCATGAACACAAATTAGGGTTTTGAAACTTCAAGCTCAAGTAAAAGGCCAAAAATAATCATTCAAGCTTCTAAAAATCAGAAGAAAAATCATCAACAAACTACATCCTAATATGAATCAAATGCAGAAAGAACTAACTCAAAACTCAAATCAATGATCAAGATAGAAAATCCACAAGTCCGCATTTATTTAAAGTGAATTAAAAACAAATAATAAAATTGAAAATTAATTCTTACGTGGAAAATAAAAATAAATGAAAAATAAAAATGTCCAAAATTAAAGAAAATTAAAAGAATCAGTCATGAATATTTTTGGAATATTTATGAACTTCTAACTATTTTTTATGAATTAAGTAAAACAAAACAATTAAAAGAAAATAATAAAATAAAAGAAAATGAAAAGTAATCAGAATGAAAGGATGAGATTGAAGGAGGAACAGATCAAAGGCCCAACGCGCCAGTCAACAAGACTAATAGTAATCAGATCCTAAGGCCCTAATTTAAACTTACTAATTAAATGAGATCTGATGGACACGTTTTAAAGTAACAATAATCCTAATTAATTAAATTAATAAAACATAATTAAATTAATTAAGCAAGATCCAATGGCCAGGATCAAATCTAGGGACTACTAAACCCTAATTAGCCCTAATCTAAACCCTACCGGCCGGAGAAGCGCCGATCGTCTTCTCCGGCGAGTCACAACCTGTAAAACCTTAATAACTCACCAAAACTCACGATCCAGCTACCAAAATGACCATCAAGCCTCATAGAATTCAAATCAAACATCAAAACAACATAACCAAACACAAACATATCAAATCGAAGAAAACAAACTTGGATCTAAAAAGTTCAGAACCACTATACTTGCTTATTTCGCATCCATTTTCAAAAGCAAACATATATCCATGATCAGGACAACCAGCAAAACACAATGTACACCTAATAAGGAAATTCTAAGATGATAAAAATCTGAAGATACCTGAGATTTGCAGAACTCAAATTTATCCAAGAATACCAAATACTAGCTCTAGATCAACCTCTTGCCACTTCTAATCACAAAATAAATGTGAAATAAGTTCCCAAACAGCCTGGATCTTGCCACACGAGTGTATCTTCTCTGAACTTGCACTGATGTAAAATTGTGTTTATAGCTCACAATAATGATGGATTCATGACCTCTAGAGCTCAAGGATGAAGACTGTGTAGTTATTTTTGGCAATGAGTGAGGGAGATGAGAGATTCGAAGCAAATTGCAGAAATGCAAGAAAGTTGAATTTGAGAAAATGAGAGAAGCCTTTGGCGCATTCAATGCATGCTTAACTTATATATGATGTGTTTACCATGCTGATTAGGGTTTGCAAGCAATGGCACGTGAGAAGAGAGTGTGTGGGATGAATTTGCATTATGGCAAGAAGAGTGTGATATTTTCTTTCACTCGTGCATTCCTCCCCTCCTTGGCACATGCTGACTTCATTTGATTTATTCATTCACCACTGAATAAATCCTGGCCCTTAGATGTTTGTATCATGCTTTTAGAATGATTTTGCATTTCTTACATTTCATGAAACAACATGCACTCATGCACGAATTTGGTGAGCTCTCTTGGGAAAAATGTCTTCTTGGCAATGCATTGTAGTATTGTGACTTCTTTTTGTCTCTAAGTCATCTTGGAAATGAGTTATAACACATTTTGCAACTTGGTAGAAAGTGATATTTCATGTGAAATCCTAAAAACAAACCAAACTCAAATGATCATAACTTCTTAACCAAAAATGTTATGGTGATGTTCTTGTACTTTTTGAAAATGGGAGAACATGCCCTATAACTTTCATGTTTGAAGAAAATTCATTTGGAACCATATTGATCATGAAAGAGGTCTTTGAAGATTAGGGCAACACTTGCCAAAAATGAAACTTCCATTACAAGTCACATGCCAAAAATGGAAACTCCTTCAAAACCTCTTGATTCTTGACTGTTAGGTTTTCCAAACCTCTTATATGACCTTAAGAACATCCCTTGGGTTGAAAAATAGGATTGGAACCCTTGAATTACCACAGTTGACTTTTCAAATAATCCGTTTGACCAATTTCTTCTCATGCAAGCAACTGATGAAATAACTGCCTTCCTCAATAAATTTTCTCACCAAAGTTCATCCATAGCATTCACATATCATATGAAGGACTTTGCCCACATGAAATGGCCAAAGTCATAAAGAATCCCTGCTTGAAAATGGAACCCTAATTTGGAGACCATTTGTGTAGGAGCTTGCCTTTTCTTGGGTCATCTGATAATCTCCCAACCTCCTGGGCTCTTGTAAAGGATCTTGAGCTTGTATAGGGCCTAGAGACACTTCATGGAACTTGGACAAGGTCACTTGAACTCTTGCTTTGACTTGTAAGGCTTCAAATGCACCAATGATTGATTATATGCCCAATGCTAGAACATGAGAATGTTATGCTTCATTTTTCTTTGCAAAAATGCTAGGGATATGCCATGCTTATGATGCTTATGACATGATGATGCTAGAAAGAAGAGGGAAAATTTGGGGTGTTACTGTTTATTTATTTTATTTTCGCATTTTATACAATATTAAGTTCTAACGGTTTCAAATAATTCATACACTGCACACACGCTTCCTCTTGGGCAAATTACAACGATACCCTTTATTTCTTCGCAATCCCGTGTAATTTCTTTTGTACCCCTCTTCCGATTATTTTGTAAGCAATTTACCTTTCCGCCTTTATGTTGCAGTTTCGTTTTGCTAGGATTATCCATAGGGACTAAAAATTGTTTTTCATTCACATAATCATTCATGCGCCTATATTTGCACACACGTAAGTCGGTCACTTATGTGGTCGCCATCCGCACTTTTTACGCGTCTTAATTAATTTAACGAGGAACCGAACTTCGGAATCTAGCATTCTGCGGGTTCTTTAATGAACCCCTCTTGAGGCTAGCCTTCGAGTTGTGTCTCATTTACTCCTTCGTTTCTAAAATATTATAACCTTAATCCGTCCAAAACAATCACAAAACATTTAATTCCCACATTAAAATCGTGAAAGAACTAAACTCAGGAATCTAGCATTCCTCGGGTTTTTGAATTGAATTACTCTTGAGGCTAGCCCTCGAGTTGTACTTCGTTCGCCCTTTCACACTAAAAGAATACAACTTAAAACTTACCAACAAACGCAAATCATTTCATAATTAATCAACGAATAACTGAACTCTGGAGTCAAGAACTCCATGGGTTCTTGAATGAAATCACTCTTGAGGCTAGCCCTCGAGTTGTACTTCATTCGCTTTTTTGTTTAAAACACTTTAACAAAGGTCAAACACCTTTTCTTTAAACGAACATTGTTTAAATCTTTCTATCTCGCAAACAAGCTAGCGCTTCAGCTTCCACTGCAAGTATAAGCCAACGCTTAGCACTAGAATGCATTTTAAACCATCTTTCAATAAAAACCACAAACCGTAGTTGCACGAACTACGAATCTCTGACTTTCCCATTGCACAAAGGAATACGTAGGCACGGGGATTTTAATCCTTCGCGAGCACAATAATAAAAAACTTTAATCTTTCCCCCGTAATATTAATAATAATTTAAAACTTTCTTTTCCTTTTAAAAACAAACATGTTAAAAAACATTTAGAAGACAAAGACTTATATCAACCTTTAATCGCATAGTTAGCTAAGAGGTTCCCGTTGAGTACAACGGATGTGAGGGGTGCTAATACCTTCCCCTTGCATAACCGACTCCCGAACTTATTATTTGGTTTCGTAAAACATTTCTTATCCTTTATTAGGTTGTATCTAAATCTCCCTTTTCTCTCGTAGAATAAATAGAATTAGGTGGAGACTCTGTTGTTTTCTTTTCGCGTCCCATCACGAGGATTGTATTTTTCGAGGTACGACAGCTTGGCGACTCTGCTAGGGATAGCTCCATGCTAGAGAGAGTCGAGCCTAACTTAGCTTTGTGTGTTTATTTGTTTGATCTTATCTTTTGGTCTTCTCTATGTTTATTATTTATGTTTGTTTATTTGTTCTTTTACCGCTTTCTCTTATTTGCTCAGTATATTACTTGTCTGTGGGATCTTGAGGTTACATCACAAGTAAAATCTGAATTGTGGAAAAAGAAGAGGGAACACCTAGGTTAGAATTGGTAGTCATTAGTGTTAGTCTCCAAGAACTCGCTTCTTGAGGGCCTAGCATGAAAGCTACCCCAAATAGTTAGACTTTTCGTAAATCTTGTCGCAACACAGCTAGCCTGTCGCGTGACCTGATTCATGAAAGGGCTGTGATTCTGGGACCTATTGTTAAGAACCAGTTTCTATATTGGTAGTTGTGTAGTGTTAGTCTCCAAGAGCTTGCCTCTTGAGGGCCTAGCACGAGAACTCCACTCAAGGTAGACCTTATCGTTAAAATGCAGCTAGCCCGCGGCGGGGCGTTAATACGATAAACGTGTGTGACCTTGAGTTTCCTTAAACTATCACCATAGAAACCATCCCGTGAGTGGGATTTATGGGTAGAAAAATGTAGAACCAATCTCTTACAGCCTACCATTTAGGAAGTTTTAAGCTTTTCCAACTTCCGTGTCTGTTTGTGCTCGTGACCTTAAGCTTCCTTGCATTGCATCCATTTGCATACCATTTCATTTGCATTTCATATCTTTCCTTAGAGTAAGCTCATCCCCATCCTGTGTCCATAAACCGCAGTTGATTTCTCGACACCTACATTGGACTTGAAGTAGTTCTTGATTGATCATGGACCCTGAAGGACAAAAGCAGACTGCGTCAAGGGGAGACTTTGATTTGAGAAAGGACCAGTTGAACCTACTCATGGATGCTCTGACAACTTTTACGAGGAGAGGGGATAATGTTCAACAAGCTTCCGTAACTGAAGATGTCTTTCCACCTCAAAGGAACAGTTTTGTTCAACCTCAGCCTGCAAGGACCCCAGTTGGTGCACCCGTTATTCAAGAGCATACCATTGTTCGAAATGGAAACTCCTTACCTCATGATGATGTTGAGTACCAAGGCTTTGGGTTCTCGGAGCCAAATTCTCAAAGGGAAATCCCAGTAAGGAAGACCAAGGGACCGGAGGTTGCTGAGATGGCTGAGAAATGTCGAGCGCTGAATGAAAGACTCAAGGCTGTAGAAGGGTAGAATGCTTTTGACTTGGATGCTTTAAACATGTGTTTAGTACCTGGTTTGGTTATACCTCAAAAATTTGAAGCACCTAACTTTCAGAAGTACAAAGGGGATATCTGTCCAAAGCACCATTTGGTGATGTTCTGTCGAAAAATGACTGCATATGCTTTTGACAATAAGTTGATGATTCACTTCTTCCAAGACAGTTTGAGCGGGGCACCGTTGAATTGGTACATGGATTTGGAAAGAAGTCATATTCAGTCATGGTTGGACCTAGCCAATGCTTTTGTGAAGTAATACCAATATAATTTGGAAGAAGCTCCCAGCCGCTTTCACTTGAAGGACATATCTCAAGAAAGTAATGATCCGTTCAAAAGGTACGTCCAAAGATGGAGAGAGTTTGCTGACTGTGTACAACTGCCGCTCTCAGAAAAGGAGTTAGTTGACCTGTTTATGGATACTCTACAAAGTCCATACTTTGAGAAGATGGTAGGCACCGCATTAACAAGTTTCTCCGACTTGGTGAAAATGGGAGAACGCATTGAGAGTTGTCTCAAGAGTGGAAGAATCCAAGATACCTCTAGTCTCCAGAGCATTGAGAGTGAATCCCTTAGTGATTCCCAGGAAGAAGATGATGAATATGATTCAATCGAGGAAGCTCCACAAGCTCCACCTCCAGTGCCATATTATCAGCATCCATATGTGTCAGCTGTTCAAAGTCAACAACCTTTTGGGTCTCCATATTCAATGTCATTTCCTCTACATGGTCGGTATCCTCCTGTTTATCAATAACAACAGCCATACCATCGACAACATGCTCCTCAGCAGCGACTCCAATATACTAAGAAGCCGAATAGGCAGTTTGATCCTTTTCCAATGCCATATAGTCACATACTGCCACGTTTGATCGATGGTGGATTGGTAGAGCCGAAGGAACTGAATCCAGTTATTCGTCCATACCCACCAAGCTTCGATCCTCATGCCCGATGTGGTTTCCATGCTAATGCACCTGGGAACTCAACTGAAGACTGCAAGCAACTCCAAAACAAGGTTTAGGATCTGATTGAATCCAAGTTCATCACATTTACGCCTCAAGGTCTTCACATCAACATCAATTCTTTGTCTGGTCAGGCAAGTTCATCACTTTATGCTATGGAAGAAATTGTCAAGAATGGGTGTGAAGAGGATTGGTGCATCGACATCAAGGAGCATGAAGACCTCTAACTTTGAAGAAGGAAGTTCAATTCCCTAAAGCTAGCATTCCCCTGTTTGTTTCATCATTGTTGTATTTTCGTTGCATGTTGATTTTGTATTTGCTTATAAGCATTGTTGTTTTTGAATTGACAAGATTAATGAAATGTTTATGCATCTTTTGAATTAATCCATTCGTATTCACTCGTTTTCTTTCATTGTTATAAAAAAAACAAATTTCTCTCATTTTATTTATCAAACTTTTGTTTTAGTAAAGATTGGAGGGAGGATGATGAAAACCAGATGCCTCAATTCTCCATTTGTATGCTCTCAATTAAAACCTTGCCAATGATGTACATGCATTGTTTCAAATTCCCAAACACCGGTGAAAAAAGGAAGATAATCCCTCGCAAACCCCTTCGAGCCTAGAAGTAGGAGTTTTCTTTTTCAAAAAGTGCAAAACCCTTAATTTCAAACCTGGGGTAGGGTAGTCGGTTTAGTTAATCTGTTTGCATTCAATCTTCAAGAGATTCAGTCCATCATTCAAGAAGGATCAGCTACATATTTTCCTCCGCGCGCCAAAGAAGTCGTGAAAGGGTCAAAAGTTTGTAGTATCCGTTCTATATTCTCCAACAAAATGGCATTTACAACCGTTCAACAAAAGAATGAAGAAGAAAAAGGAAATACAAAGAAAAAGTCCGCTAAGTAAAAAAAAGGACGACTTAGGCGAAAATTAATGAAGTCATCAAATCCTCAACAAGCAAGGATAAAGCAAGGTGGTTGCCATCCCTTTTAAATCCTGATCCTTACACCATCAAAGACTTTCAAGATCTAAGTGTGTATGTCAAATTAACTAAACGTAGGATTGGAGTTCATCCCGAGGATTGGGTAGGTTACAAATAAATTTTGAGCCTTTTATCCTTTATTTCATACACTGTGAACCATGCCACGTTACAACCCTTAAAAGACCTAATTGAGGCAGGGTTATTTTGAGAGCATACTACAACAAGGTTGTGTTAACATGACTCCTAACGATCTTTTCTAATCATTTGTATTGATCACTTCATTTGTCTTTCCATAAATGTTTAGATCCACTTAGTTGTTTTAATCAACTCCACTGTATCACTATCATAAAATAAATTGTAATTTCAAAAACTTGCATAAATGTTGCATTAAAATTTCCAATTTTAAAGGAATAATGTTTATTTGCAAGTCAATTCAGCATCAAGGGAATCCCAATGAATGCATCCAGTTAGGAAATTCGACTTGGTAAGAGAAGCCCAGTCAGGGGCAACCACTTTAAGAATCAGTCAATCTAAATCAATCTCTTCAAGAGTCAGCTACCCAGTGGTTGAACCTTTTCTCAAGACTCATACTAGAGTGAGCTATCACAAAGGGTTCAAGAGTTCAATTTCCAGTCAAATCAAAAATTTCCCATCCCAGGAATTGGGTAACCAGGGGAAAATCTCAAACATTCAAGCACTGGGGCAACCATTTCAAAGCCATGTCATGGCAGGTTGGTCCAAACCTTCGCAAAGGGAAAATTTCAAAAAAAACCATTGATTCAGGGGCAAGATGAATCACATGGGGCAAATCCTCTCCATGCCTTCAAGCTGATTAAGCAGGCCTTATGCGACAACAAACTTCGAGTTCAAGACGGGTGTCAGGAATCATATTTTGTCTCCTTTAAAAGAGTCGTCTTCCAAGAACATTTTCATCCAATACCCATCCAAGGGCATATTCGGGAACCTTTGAGTCAGTGTATAAGTCATTCTCAGGTGTTAGTCACGTTGCTTCGCTCTTAGTGGTAAGCCTTGTTGTTGTCTTGTTCATTGAGCATCTACTCACAATAGAAAAGAGTCATATCTTGCAAAACAAGTCTCCTATGACACGCAACCTTTTAAGTCCAATTGTCATTGGCACGAGTCCGTTAAGCTGGTTGTGAAACCCTTCTGATTGCAGTTTAATTCCATTTGATTTGGCACATACCTGTGTTTTCCTGATGGTTCCTGAAGTTTTTCTTTTGACTTTTCGTTTAAGGAATCTCCAGAGGTTGGTCGTTTATTCTTATCTGCCAGCCGATCGCTTAGAGCCGTTGATTTATATATGAGTACGTTGCTTTCTACTCCCAATATCAGTTGGTCGCTTGGAGCCGCTACCTAATCAATGTGTTCGTCTTTTTTATCCTCAGTATCAACAGTTACACTTGAACCTGCTGATTTATCACTTTGGTTTATTTGAATTTTATTTCCCGACTGCCGTGTCGATGTCTGTTATTTTGTTTTCCCGACCGTTGTGTCGATGTCTATTATTTATCTCCTCAATCGCCGTGTTGAGTTTGTTTTCCCAACCGCCGTGTCGATGTTTATTTTATTTCCCGACCTTCGTGTCGATGTCTGTTATTTTGTTTTCCCGACCGCTGTGTCGATGTCTGTTATTTATTTCCCCATCCGCCGTGTTGAGTTGTTTTCCTGACCGCCGTGTCGATGTCTGTTATTTTATTTCCCGACCTCCGTGTCAATGTCTGTTATTTTATTTCCTGACCGCCGTGTCGATATCTGTTATTTATTTCCTCAGTCAACGTGTTGAGTTTGCTTTCCTGACCGCCGTGTCGATGTCTGTTATTTTATTCCCCGACTGCCGTGTCGATGTCTTTTAGTTATTTCCTCAACCCCCGAGTTGATATCTGTTTACGCTTGACCCCTAAGTCAATGTTTTTGCTCGACCCCCGAGTTGATGTCTGTTTTTGTTCAGCCCCCGAGTTGATATTTGTTTTTCTTGACCCCCGAGTTGATTTCTGTTTCAGTTCAACCCCCGAGTTGATATCTGTTTTTGTGTGATCCCCGAGTCATTGTTGTCTTTATGTTTTTGATCCCTGATTCGATTTTGTCTTTATTTTTGACCCCCGAGTCAATGCTATTTGTTTTCTAACCCCCGAGTTGATATTTGTCTCTGTTTGACCCCCGAGTCAGTGATATTTTTTTCCTCAACCCCTGAGTTAATTTCTATTTCGGTTTGACCCCCGGGTCATTATTCCTGTCTTTATGTTTTCGATCCCTGAATCGATTATCCTTTCAACCCAAAGTTGATATATCATCCTCAGCATATTGTTATCCCCAGTGAGTCTTTCCCCTCAGTTTTATGGATCATAGTTAGCCTATATCTTCATCATTTCCCGCATACCATATGCGGCATATTCATCATTAAAAATCACATGCTAAGGTTCATTGCATCTCGCACGTCACATCCCCAGCAAAACAAAAAGAGTCTCTCCCGATTTCATAACTTTGCATATCATTACATTTCATCTGTATTTGGTCAAAATGTTAGGTATTTTAATATTTAATCCTCTTCTACCTCGAATGTCAAGAAAAACTTTGTTATTCATACATTCAGGTTCAAGATGATTAAATAGGGGCAACTGTCATACCCTAAATTTTGATCGGACTCTTTTATTTTTTTCTTCATCTGACGCATTTCACCGTGATGTCGATGGTCGCTCATTTTCGCACTTTAGTCCAGTAATCATCATTTATGCATTCTAGTAGATATTATTTTATTTATTTTTTAATTTTAATTTTAGGATGTTTGGCTTTTTAAATCGTATCATTTTTAATTTAGGACGTTTTATATTAGTTTATTTTAGATTTGTTTAAAGTTTAATTAAGAGCTTAACTTAATTAATTAATTAATTAACTAATTAATTAATTAATTAATTTAATTTATTTAAGTAGATTCTATTTTTTATTTTGTATTTTAATACGTTTAGCTTCCTTGATTGATTTAATTTTTATTTGGTTTATACAAACTTTTTTAGTTCTTAAGTTTTAATTTATAATTAGAATTAATTTATATTTTTTAAGTTAGTTTTAGTTTAATCTTTTAGTTTAATTTTATCTAATTTAGTTTTATTTTATTTTAATTTGATTTAGAAATAATATATTATTTATCTTATTTGTATTAGTCTAATTTTTATTGATGTACTTATTTATATAGTTTATCCAACTGGTATCAATTTTCTTGCAATAGCCATAATGTCCAAACCAGCCTGCTACAAACTCTACATCCTAATTAACCTGCTACAAAAGCCTTTTCAAAACAATTGACCAACACAACTCTTTGCCACTTACTTGCAACATCACAAACCTACAAAACTCTGCATCATTTCTTTATACACCAAAATAACCAACTCACAACATTCCAAAAAAAAACCTGCAAAATTGCAACATAAGTATGGACAAATCATCTGCCAATTCTACATTGAAAGGGAGTTCACACAACAAGAAGAAATTTTCATTTGTACTCCAAAACATAGTTTCCAAGCCAACATCAATTTGAAAACGAGACTAAAAAACAAAAGGGGGCCCTGTTTAAAAAGGGGATCAACCAACATTGTTGAAAAGAAAGGAAAAAAGAATGAGATGAAAGAGAGTGATAACACAAAAAAAAAAAACACTGTCAACACCAATCCGTCTCAACAATAACTCCACCACTATCTTCATCAACCAAACGAAAAGCTTTCAAAACCCTCTACCACCATCGCACAACAGCCGGCAACCCCCACCGACCGCGAAAACTACACGCCTAACCACCTTCAACACTTCCACCTCCAAAACCATTGCAGTTGCGTCAATCAATGTTTCCACTGTGTTTCCGTTAAAACACTTTCCCCTTATTTCTCATTTCCGCCAACCACCATGTGAATAACAACACAACCATTTGTTTTTCTCCTGCAATTTTTTTTATCACTTTCAACACCTTCAAACACCACCATAAACTCCACCGCAAAAACCGAACCACAACCGTCACCACTGCGTATCACCGAAATCCACCTTCGACCCTTCCGAACCACCACAAAACCACCGTTTCACCACTCACTATAAACCATCGCCGCTTAACCCTCTTTCATACATCACAAATCAAAACCCTCATTCCTTAAACCTAAACCGCACAAATCCCACAAAAACACTCTGAAAATCGCGAATCCAAAACCTGAACCAAAAAGAACCGAAACAAATCCACCTCAAAAGCCAACAGAACTCACCTACCTCGCAAACACTTCGCCATCGAACCGGCCGTGAACCACCGCGCGAGCGTGAAGAGAGACGAGTAGAGAGAGAAAATAGAACGTAGTGAGAGAGGCAGAGCAGGATAGAGAGAGAGAGAGACCAATGATTTTAAGCGAGAGGGGATGTCTAGAGTTTAAATCCCTGTTTCTTTTACCATTTCTATTTTTTTTGCATTGTGAGAGGAAGGTGGTGTCTTTTTGTTCCTCTTATTCTATTGTTTTTGTTTTTTCTATTTATTTATTTTATTATTTTAATTCCAATTATGTTAACCTAATTTTGAGACCGGTAGTTTTAAGGAAATGCATCCTATTCGCTGGTTCCATAAATGGGCTTAGCCCATGTTTGTTTTCCTTGTTACTAACTCACCCATACAACAAGCTTATACCCCCTCTGTTTTATGATTTTATTTTTTAGTTTAATTTTTTTGTTTAGGTCATAATTTAATTTATGTGTATTGTTAACCTTTGATTAAATTGTTATACTTTAGTATTTTAAACTTTATTTACGAGCCGATGATATAACAAAAAGTCTGATTAAGTCGATTCTGGTTAAATCGACAAATTGTGACTAATAAGAGGCCATTTAATTTAATTTTATTTATTTCATAGTTTATTTTAGTTTATTTAGTCTATTTGGTTTATTTATTTTATTTTAGTTTATTTAGTCTATTTGGTTTAGTTTATTTTAGTTTAATTCATACACTGCACACACGCTTCCTCTTGGGCAAATTACAATAATACTCTTTATTTCTTCGCAATCCCGTGTAATTTATTTTGTACCCCTCTCCCGATTATTTTGTACGCAATTTACCTTTCCGCCTTTATGTTGCAGGATTATCCATAGGGAGTAGAAATCGTTTTTCATTCACATAATCATTCATGCGCCTACATTTGGACACACGTAAGTCGATCACTTATGTGGTCGCTGATCACACTAAATTTCACCGTATTTCCGACTCCGATTTCGCATGCATTCTTAGCTTTTATTGTTATTTTGTTATGTTATTACTTTGTTTTCTTTTGTTTTCAGGTTTTTTATGTAATCGGGGCTTGAATCGAGAAAAGGAGCGAAAAAGGAGTGGAAACGAACGAAAACCTAGAAATTCAGCGTTTTGCACTTACGGCATCCACTGTGGCGGGCGCCATGGGGTTAGCCATGACGTGGCCACGTCTCAAGACCACTCCACAACTGCCAAGACCCACGATCCCCACTCTTTCATTCTCCATTGGCCTCATGGCGGGCGCCATGACCTTGTGGCGGGCGCCACAAGGCAAAAACAGTTCCCTCCACTTTTTAGTGGAGGGGGCATCCTGGTCTTTCCGCATTTAGTTTTCCTATAAATAGGACTTTAGTTTTTCGTTTTTCTTCATCCAAACTTAGATTTCTCTAGGCATATATCAGTTTTAAAGCAGTTACCATTCCACATCGGGGTGTTTCTGCAATCGAGTGATCGAGTCTGTAATCTGTCTGTGTGATCGAGTTTTGGAGCACTCTGGGAGGAAGTTAATCCTGCCGCCATTTTAATTCCAGTTTGTATTTTACTTTTCCGCATTGCTTTACTTTTATTTATTTCTCGCACTACTTTACTTTCTTTATTATCCGCACTCGCACTTTATTTTATTTATTTCCTGCACTCGCTTTACTTTCGTTTATTTTCCGCACTCGTACTAAATTCATTTACTTTCCACACTCGCACTAAATTCCTTTATTTTCCGCACTCGCACTAAATTACTTTTATGAAAAATTATAAAAAGAACCTTTACTTTATCATGTCTAACTAATTCCATAAAGGTTAGGATGTAAGGATCGTAATTAAACCAGTAATCCGTATAATTGTTTGTGGAAACACTTAAGGGCTATTTTATCTTACAATTTAAGCAATTGTTTTTAACTATTTCAAAAACAGCCAAAAGCACTTTGTCTAGTTCATTAGGAGTTTTTAGATTAAAAAGAAAAGAGATTTTAAAACGATCTTCGGACGCGTTATGAAGTTTAGAGTCTGGTTCGTAAGAACCTCTTTTTGCTAAGAAGTCCAGGTTAAAGTACTTTTCAACTTGGTTAAGTTACTATATTTCTTAAAAATAGGTTTACTACTCTAACGCAGTACGCACCTTTTTATCCGTGACAATAGGAGGGGTTGATTAGAGAGTACAACTCGGTTCTGAATACGCGAAAGCGACAGTTCCTGTTAAATTAGTTCTTTTCAAAGGAGAAAACATTGCCCATAAGTAGTTCCATTAACAAGTACCGAATTATCTATTGATTACGTGAATTACATTCGAGCCTGTATTTGTTTATTGTTTAAAATTATTATTTTATTTACCAATGCACCCTTCTTAAAACCCCTATATTTAGTTGCCTTAGATACACACCATAACAACAGGTACGATAGATTGACACTTGGTCTTTGTGGATTCGACAATCTTTTATATTACTCTGACGTGTTCGTACACTTGCGAAAAACACGCATCAAGTTTTTGGCGCCGTTGCCGGGGACCAATTTCGTCAAATTTCATACCCTGTAGTTATACCGTTTAGACTAAGGTTGTTACCCACCGGTCAATGCGAAAGACTCGCAGTGCCGGAAGTTTAGTAGACCCTCTAGCTGAACCTGAACGTTACGCTCGCGCACGTTTATTTTTCCATAGGAATAGGAAAGCTATGGCCGAAGATCAAAACCGAAGACCTCTTAAGGACTTCGCCCAACCATCAAACGAGGAACCTAGTTCCAGTATAGTAAACCCCGCTATCCCAGCCAATAATTTTGAACTTAAACCATCCCTGCTGCAATTAGTGCAACAGAGACAATTCGCAGGTCTCGCTACTGATAACCCGAACCAACATTTAAAAAACTTTCTTCAGTTAGCAGACACCTTTAAAACCAATGGAGCTTCTCCTGAGGCGATACGCTTAAGATTATTTCCCTTTTCGCTCAGAGATAAAGCTCTATCATGGTTAGATTCCCTTCCACCCAATTCAATAACAACTTGGGATGACCTTAGGAAAGTTTTCCTGGCTAGATATTTTCCCCCAAGTAAGACCGCTCTTCTTCGAAACCTAATAACTAGATTTACCCAACACCTAAGAGAGTCGTTGTTCGAAGCCTGGGAGAGATATAAAGAACTATTAAGAGCATGCCCACATCATGGCTTAGAGAACTGGCTAATCATCCAAACCTTCTATAATGGACTTCATTATAACACTAAGATGACCATCGACGCTGCCGCTGGTGGCGCACTGATGAACAAACCTTACCCTGAAGCTAGTGCCCTTATCGAGGATATGGCCCAAAATCATCAATCATGGGGAGTAGAACGAGCGACAGTGGAAAAAAAGGAAGCCCAAGGAGGAATACATGAGCTAAGCTCTATAGACATGATGCAGGCTAAAATGGACGCGTTGGCCCTTAGAGTCGAACATATGTGTACAACTCCGAGTACTGTAGCCGCAGTTTCGCCGAATTGTGAGATATGTGGAACGCAAGGACACCAATCCGCCGAATGCAATCTGTTAAATAAGACCAACACTGAGGAAGTAAACTACACCCAAGGGAACCCATTTTCAAACACATATAACCCTGGATGGAGGAATCACCCAAACTTCTCCTACAAAAATAATAACCCTATTCAAAATACCGCACCTCCGAGACAACAAGGTTACCAAGCCCCAAGAACAAATCAACCTATGCAACCTGTACCACCAAGTCCGAGCCTTGAGGAAATTGTAAAGAATTTTATCACCGCTCAAACACAACAAAACAAAGAGTTCATGAACCAAAACGTCCATGTTAACGAACTAATTACCCAGTTAGGAACCAAGGTTGATCAAATCATTACTCATAATAAGATGCTTGAAACCCAGATCTCTCAGGTAGCTTTAAACCAAGCCCCACAGACTACACCTGGAGGACAGTTCCCTGGACAACCTCAACAAAACCCGAAAGGGCAAGCTAATGCCATTACTCTACAAAGTGGAACCGCTTATAAGGAACCTTTAAACCCTAGATTAAGTGAGCCTGAACCTTCTGAGAGGAATGAAGAGAAGGAATCAGAGGAGTCTGAAACCCCGGAAAGTCAAGAAAAAGGAGAAGAACCTAAAAATAAAACCTATGTACCACCACCGCCATACAAACCCCCTATACCTTACCCTAAAAGATTAAAGAAAACCCAAATCGATAATCAATATCGAAAATTCGTTAAGGTTATAGAAAAACTTCACATAGAAATCCCCTTTACAGAAGCCATCACCCAAATACCTTCTTACACTAAGTTTCTCAAAGACATACTTACAAATAAACGTAGACTTGAAGATCCGAAACCCGTGGAATGTAATTCTATTTCCGAAAATAGGTTAGCAAAGAAAGATAAAGATCCCGGAAATTTTTCCATTCCTTGTGTTTTGGGGAATCAGGTCATCGAAAAAGCTTTTCTAGACTTAGGAGCTAGTGTGAGCTTAATGCCTTTAGCAGTTTGTGAGAGATTAAACTTAGGAGAATTACAACCTACTAAGATGTCACTTCAATTAGCCGATAGATCCGTTAAATACCCTATAGGCATACTTGAAGATGTCCCTGTTAGGATAGGTCAGCTGTTTATACCTACTGATTTTGTTGTCATGGACATTAAAGAAGATGACGACATACCAATCCTCCTAGGTAGACCGTTCTTATCGACTGCTGGAGCCGTAATAGATGTTAAAAAAGGGAAACTAACTTTTGAGGTAGGTGACGAGAAGATAGAATTTATACTTTCAAAATTTCTTATGGCACCTGTGATAGGAGATGCTTGTTATGCCTTAGATATCATCGAAGAATGCATTAGGGAATTAGAACAAGAAGAAGAAACTGAATCTATAAAATTGCCATCAACCCTAATTTTGGAAGATGACAATTATAAAAAACCCTACACTGATGATAGCCTTCACGAATGTTTATCTCTTACCCCAGATCCCATGCCTTGCCCTATGAAACCAACTGTAAAACTTAAGGAACTGCCTAAAAACCTGAGATATGAATTTCTCGATGAAGAAATGAACTGTCCAGTTATAGTCAGTGCTACCTTAAACCAAGAAGAAACCAACCAATTGTTAGATGTTTTACGTAGGTACCCCTCAGCCTTAGGATATAAGATCTCAGATCTAAAAGGAATAAGCCCATCTGTATGCATGCATCGGATTTTGCTTGAAGAAGATTCAAAACCTTCCAGAGAACACCAACGAAGAATAAATCCTATAATGAGTACTGTAGTTAAGACTGAAGTTCTTAAGTTACTAGAGGCAGGTATAATATATCAGATCTCGGACAGTAAATGGGTGAGTCCTGTGCATGTAGTACCTAAAAAGGGAGGCATCACAGTCGTGCAAAACGAGAAGGGCGAACTTGTAGCAAAAAGAACCGATGGAGGTTGGCGTATGTGCATAGATTATAGAAAATTAAATAAAGCAACTAGGAAGGACCATTTCCCATTACCATTCATAGACCAAATGTTGGAGCGCCTAGCCAGACACTCTTACTTTTGTTACCTAGATGGATATTCAGGATTCTTCCAAATACCTATTCACCCCGAAGATCAAGAAAAAACTACCTTTACATGCCCAGTTGGAACTTTTGCCTATAGAAGAATGCCTTTTGGACTCTGTAATGCTCCTGCCACTTTCCAACGCTGCATGATGTCTATCTTTGCAGACTATTTAGATGGAATCATGGAAGTATTAATGGACGATTTCTCAGTTTGTGGATCTGATTTCAAAAATTGTCTTATCAACCTTGAGAAAATCCTGGAAAGATGTGTGGAGGTAAACCTTGTGCTAAATTGGGAGAAATGTCATTTCATGGTCACCGAAGGGATTGTTTTAGGACATATAGTTTCCGAAAAAGGTATAGAGATAGATAAAGCAAAAATAGATGTCATAGAGAATCTAAAACCGCCAAAGACTATCAGGGAGATAAGAAGTTTTCTTGGACATGCCGGATTTTACCGACGTTTTATCAAGGATTTCTCCAAAATAACAAAGCCCTTAACTGGTATTTTAATGAAAGATGCTGAATTCATCTTCGATGAAAAATGTACTAAAGCATTTAATCTTCTGAAGCAAGCTCTGATTTCAGCACCTATAATGAAACCCCCTGATTGGTCAGAACCGTTTGAGATAATGTGTGACGCCAGTGATTATGCTGTTGGAGCCGTTCTAGGTCAGAGAAAAGACAAAAAGTTACACGTAATTTATTATGCCAGTAGAACCCTAGACGCTGCACAGCTCAACTACGCAACAACCGAAAAAGAGCTCCTAGATGTAGTTTTTGCCATAGACAAATTTAGATCTTATCTAGTAGGAGCCAAAATTATAGTTTACACCGACCATGCTGCCATTCGTTACTTACTAAGTAAAAAGGATGCCAAACCTAGGTTACTTCGATGGATTCTATTATTGCAAGAGTTTGATTTGGATATCCGTGACAAGAAAGGCACTGATAATGTGGTAGCTGATCACCTATCTAGGCTAGAATACCTGAAACCTGACTCAGTACCCATAAATGACGATTTTGCCTATGATAGACTGATAGCCCAACTAGAAACTATTGAAGATGGTAACCCAGACCTACATGAGCATTCTCATAAATCCTTAGCTATAAGTAATGTACCTTGGTATGCATACTTTGTTAATTATCTAGCCGCTGACATCATACCCCCTGATCTAAACTACCACCGGAAGAAGAAGTTCTACAGTGATGTGAGAAACTTCTATTGGGACGAACCATTTCTTTTCAAGAGAGGTAAAGATGGCATTTTCTGCCGTTGTGTTCCAGAAGAAGAGGTAAATAATATAATTGAGCATTGTCACTCTGCACCCTATGGTGGACATGCGAGCACATCTAAGACCTACGCCAAGATTCTTCAAGCTGGCCTATTCTGGCCTACTATGTGGCGTGATGTCCATGCTTTCATTGTCAAGTGTGACAGATGCCAACGCACAGGAAATATTTCAAGACGTAATGAAATGCCGTTAAGAAATATCCAAGAAGTAGAACTCTTCGACGTATGGGGTATAGACTTTATGGGACCGTTCCCACCATCTTTTGGGAATCAGTACATCTTAGTAGCAGTTGACTACGTGTCTAAATGGATTGAAGCTATCGCCGCACCCACGAACGACACCAGAGTAGTCATCAAATTATTCAAAAATTATATATTTCCCAGGTTTGGAACACCCCGTTTAGTCATAAGTGATGGAGGATCACACTTCATATCGAGAATATTTGATAAACTTTTAAGTAAGTATGGAGTTAAGCATAGAGTAGCAACACCATACCACCCACAGACCAATGGACAAGTGGAAGTATCTAATAGGGAGATCAAACAAATCCTTGAGAAGACTGTCTCTATATCTAGAAAGGATTGGTCACAGAAACTTCAAGAAGCATTATGGGCCTATAGAACCGCTTTCAAAACCCCTATAGGAACAACCCCTTATCAACTGGTCTATGGAAAATCATGTCACTTACCTTTTGAATTGGAGCATAAGGCCTATTGGGCCATCAAAACTTTGAATTTGGATTACTTGACTGCTGGTGAGAAACGTATCCTTGATATCCACAAATTAGAAGAGCTCAGACAATCCGCCTACGAAAATGCCATCATATACAAAGAAAGAACAAAATCTTGGCATGACAAAATAATCATAAGAAAAGACTTCAAAATAGGCGATCCTGTTCTCTTGTTCGATTCTATGTTACGACTTTTTCTAGGAAAACTCCGTTCGAGATGGACTGGCCCTTTCGAAGTATCTAAGATCCTAAGATCCGGTGCTATTGAAATCAAGAACCAAACATGTAAACCGTTCATCGTCAATGGACAGAGGTTGAAGCCCTACGAAGGAGGTGACATCCCAACAACAGACACCTGCCATACTCTGAGTGATCCACCATATCCTTCCAATGATGTTTAAAAATCGGTCGTCGAGCTAATGACGTTAAACAAGCGTTGCATGAGAGGCAACCCATGGTTTTCTTATTTATATAATTTTTATTTATTTTTACTTTATTTTAATTTGTTTATTTTATTATTATGTCAGGACTAACGATTGAATGTTTTATGTGCTTTCAGGACTTGTTTGCTAACCTTGTGCAGAATGAAGAACCCTGATGACATGCACGTGGCCTTTAGAGACGACGCACAGAGAGAGCGTTACTATGTCCACATGAGACGCCCTATGGCTCCTACCAGGTACCCTGACCATGACTGCACGGATGCCTTGGGGATAGAGCCAAGCGTCAGATTCTTATGCCATCAACTCCAGTGGGACCAGTTTGACGACAGGAACAACATTTATAGGAACTTGACTCTTGAGTTCCTCAGCTCGTTTCATCATGACCCTTGGGCTGGACCCGATGGACTCGCTGTTTTCAGGTTGTTCGGGATTGACTACTCCTTCTCTCACAAAGAGTTTGGTGATTTACTAGGTTTCCAGACTACTCCTGATGCTATTCTTGAGACACCAATGGGGTATTTTATGAGCAGAGAAGTGGAAAAGTTTTGGACTAAAATATCAGGTGGAGGAAGCCAAGATCCTTCCACTCAGTTTTCTCAGGTAATCCACAACCCTGCGTTAAGGTACTTCCAGATGATTCTAGCGCATTCTTTCCTAGGTTTGCCAGATACAGAGACTCTGCTAAGTGAAAAGGAGATTTTCCTACTGTTTTGTGCGACTCAGTCTCGCCCTGTTGCTTGTGGCAACTTTCTGTTGAAGGGCCTTGCTAGTGTTGCCAGATCATCCGTAGGCATCATACATGTCGGTGGGATTGTTACACAGATAGCTACCGCATTGGGTCTGTCTCGCAAATTATTGCACCTCAGGACCTTCTGCTGCTACACCACCCTGGATGTTGACTTTTGTCTTGACAGAGGACTGATGAGGAGGGCTTCTTTTGAGCCCAACATGTTTATATTACTGATCGACGACAAAGCGATACATTACTTTACATTACCAGATCCGCTGATGACCAGTGTCCATGACCCTGCAAATTGGAGTTATGGTCTAGAGGGTTATGGAGAGACTGTCGAAGAGCCGAAATAACCTCCCGCCGCTGAGTACACTCCTACACCTCTTACTCCCCGAATCACTGTTATGTCTAACAATATGTCTCTGCAGCCGCCTGATCTACAAACTTAGATTTATGAGCTCCGTAAGGAGACTGCCCTGCTCAAGCAGGAAGTAGCGGACATGGAATTACAGATTTAGGTTTCTGATCTCACTCATGCCTCAGAGGCCGATGCTCTATATCAGGAGATTGAAGAGCTTCAGAGGGAGATAGCTGAGATTCGTGGATCAAACCAGGAGAAGAAGCCTACCACATGATTCGTTCTACACTGATGACATTACCCTAGTATTTAATTTCTTTTTCATGCTTTATTTTATTTCTCGCATCTCCAGACATATCTTACATTATTGCATCTATTATATTTTCCTTTTTTCATGTACTTTGAATTCATCTTATATATATACATACTATGCACTAATTCGATTTTTCTCTTTTCTTTTTTGTTAATTATTTTATTTTTGTCAAGCAAGAAAAAAAATATAAGACAAAAATATTTTCATTTTTGTCTTCATAAAAAAAAATGCAAGCCTCATGCCTTGGAAAAGAGAAGAAAACGCTATCCAGACCCCCCAAAGACCGAAGGTGCAAAGAAGGCCCAAAGGAGGATTTTAAAAAATCCAAGGCCCAGGAAATAGCCTTGTGGCGGGCACCACAAGCCCATGGCAGGTGCCATGGCGTTCTCCCCTATTTCGGGGCTGAACTCCCATTTTCACCATTTTCATACCCTCCTTCTCCAAAAACCCATTTTTGCAACTTTCAAAAACCTCCTTGAACCCCATTAAAGCTCCCCCATTTCCAAAATACCCACCATCCATAAAACCTATCCAAAATCCATTTTCATTTTCATCCACCACAAACCATAAAAATCAAAACTTTATCATTTCTCTCATAAACCATTTTTCTACCATTTTCACTTCCTAAGGAGCAATCAACAATGGAGTTCAATGGATTTCTTCTTCGTGATGGAAGACCGGGCGATAGGCAAAGGAAAATTATTCAGAGGCTTCAAAGTCGAGAAATTCTCTCGACTAGGTACGTCGATGATAACTGTCTGTATGCTTTGGGTATTTATCATAGTGTTTTTAATTTATTAGATTTTTTAGGCTTGCATAATATTTTCGTTAATCAGGAACCTACCTATGAGAGGCTGACAGTTGAGTTTTTAAGTTCATTGATATACACTGTCAGTCCTAACACTGCTAGCACGGTCGGTACTGTTAAATTTAGACTGTTTGGAATTGAATATGAATTCAGTACCAACGAGTTAGCAGGCTTGTTAGGAATCCCTCATAGGGAAGGTGCGATTTGTGAGGCACCTTTGGATGCGGAATGGTCGGCCGAGGTATTTTCCTTCTGGCAAAGGCTTTCAAGTACTTCAATTAATTCTTTTGAAGGGATACTTGCGTCGACCATTCACAACCCGACCATAAGAGTTTTCAGACATCTTTTGGCATGTACTATTTTTGGCCGGGAGAGTCCAAACAAGGTAAATGCTAGAGAACTCCTATTTTTGCAAGGATGCCTCACTAGTACCCATATCAATCCGGTCCCGTTTATGCTTGCACACATGGCTTTACTTAACAATAAAACAGGACCGATTGTTTTTGGAGGGCTTGTTACGTCTATTGCTCGGGCTCTTGGCCTGAACAATGAGATAGCTACACTTGAACCACTACCTCCTCGCACAATTAATTTAAAATTTCTGAAAGACATGAAATTGTGCTGAACGAGGAGAGAAGGTGGTTATGAGTTGATGGTTCATGGGGTAGCTATCCCATCTGTTGCTTTACCATGCAGTAGACGTACTGATGTACGTGATGAAAGGAACTGGACCTATGATCTGAATGCTCCACCTGTTTTGGGTCCACTTCCTCCTAATATTCCCGATGGGGAGGCACATGACACTGATGAAGAGTATGATCGGAGAGAGCAGTCTCCCATACCTCACATGTCCCCCTATCGTCCTTCACAGTCACACACCGCACCATCTTCCTCTAACCCTGTTGCAGGTACTACTCATGGATTCTATGTCACCGAGGAGATGTGGCGTGATATGACAGCTAGAGAGGAAAGGCGAGACGGCCTTCTCTCTACTATTTCACAACAACTAACGGACAACATGAGCTTCATGCAACAATCGCGATTGGTTTCGGATCGTGCTTATAGCAACGTTTGTCGTACCTTGAACGATATCTCATTAGAGCAGAACCGTCAGAGAGAGTTCAATAGCCGGCACTACCAGCTTGTAGAGGCTACTCAGGGTTCCATCTTAGGTAACCTTCGAGAGGTCCGGGGTGCTCAGGATGCCTTATCAGCACGACTCGACCGGAGGGACCAGCATCGTAGTAGATCCCGTCGTTCCAGACCATCACAGCAGGACGGCGAGGGCACCAGTGCTCCTCCTCAGTAGTCTTTTTCAGGTTACCCTCCTTATCTTATTTCGAAACATTGGGGACAATGTTCGATTTAAGTGTGGGAGGGGATTTTATTGCTTTCTGTCATTTCCCTTTTTAGTTAATTATTTCCTTTCAGTTATTTCCCTTTTCAGTAATTTATTTAGTGTATTTTTAGTACATCTTCATTTTTTCCCATTTCCTTAGCCTTACCAGAAAATTTTTAAAAAGAAAACAATGTTGTTTCACATGTTTTTTTTGGGCTTTGAGACAGGTTTAGATTAGGATGTGGTGACTTAGGTCAATTTTTTGAAACATCAGCACCATTTTAGCACCATAGACCTCTTGAATATAGGAATCACTCCTAAACCCCACCACCATGGCCTTTATTATCATCCAAAAAAATTGTCCTAAGTAGTTTATTCTAGCGGTCAGCTCCGGCCTAAGCATGCTCTACGTAGGGGGTCGATGAACATAAGTGAATGATCCGGTGCTAATAAAAAAGAAGAAAAGAAAAAGGCAAACTCTGGGATAGGTGACCCTCACAAAGTCATTTAAACCGAAAAAAAGAGAAGAAAAAAATTTTGCCACAAAAAGAAAAAATTGCAAGTCACCTATTGTTAGTTGGTTTAGAGGTATCTAGCACTGAACTTGGTAGGGCGGATTACGATCCGATCCCCCGCAACTACAATTAGGTCGAATAAATCAGGTTTACACATGCTTATGTGCCAGAAACCTTATGTTATGGATCAGAATCACTAACCGGTCACTCTACTATGAAGCATGTACGGATAACGGGCTTAATGTGATTGCGCCTGAATGAAAAGGACCCAAAAAGATGAGAAGATAGGCCTAGGTATTGTGGGATGATATGGAGTGGTTAATATCGGATTGAAGTTTGTGTTTGTGTTACTATGGTACCCTTGGTTCACTTAGTTAGTACCTGTCACTGCATCCTGACTTGAACTTAGAAGCCCTTTAGCCCAAAGACACATGTTGACACCATATTTTCTTGAGCTTTAATGTTTGCTTGAGGACAAGCAAAGGTTTAAGTGTGGGAGAATTTGATCACACTAAATTTCAACGTATTTCCGACTCCGATTTCACATGCATTCTTAGGTTTTATTGTTATTTTGTTATGTTATTACTTTGTTTTCTTTTGTTTTCAGGTTTTTTATGTAATCGGGGCTTGAATCGAGAAAAGGAGCGAAAAAGGAGTGGAAACGGACGAAAACCTAGAAATTCAGCGTTTTGCACTTACGACACCCACCGTGGCGGGCGCCATGGGGTTAGCCATGACGTGGCCACGTCTCAAGACCACTCCACAACTGCCAAGACCCACGATCCCCACTCTTTCATTCTCCATTGGCCTCATGGCGGGCGCCATGACCTTGTGGCGAGCGCCATGACCTTGTGGCGGGCGCCACAAGGCAAAAACAGTTCCCTCCACTTTTTAGTGGAGGGGGCATCCTGGTCTTTTCCCGCATTTAGTTTTCCTATAAATAGGACTTTAGTTTTTTTCGTTTTTCGTCATCCAAACTTAGATTTCTCTAGGCATATATCAGTTTTAAAGCAGTTACCATTCCACATCGGGGTGTTTCTGCAATCGAGTGATCGAGTCTGTAATCTGTCTGTGTGATCGAGTTTTGGAGCACTCTGGGAGGAAGTTAATCCTGCCGCCATTTTAATTCCAGTTCGTATTTTACTTTTCCGCATTGCTTTACTATTATTTATTTCTCGCACTGCTTTAATTTCTTTATTATTCGCACTCACACTTTATTTTATTTATTTCCTGCACTCGCTTTACTTTCGTTTATTTTCCGCACTCGCACTAAATTCATTTACTTTCCGCACTCGCACTAAATTCCTTTATTTTCCGCACTCGCACTAAATTACTTTTATGAAAAATTATAAAAAGAACCTTTACTTTATCATGTCTAACTAATTCCATAAAGGTTAGGATGTAAGGATCGTAATTAAACCAGTAATCCGTATAATTGTTCGTGGAAACACTTAAGGGCTATTTTATCTTTCAATTTAAGTAATTGTTTTTAACTATTTCAAAAACATCCAAAAGCACTTTGTCTAGTTCATTAGGAGTTTTTAGATTAAAAAGAAAAGAGATTTTAAAATGATCTTTGGACGCGTTATGAAGTTTAGAGTCTGGTTCGTAAGAACCTCTTTTTGCTAAGAAGTCCAGGTTAAAGTACTTTTCAACTTGGTTAAGTTACTATATTTCTTAAAAATAGGTTTACTACTCTAACGCAGTACGCACCTTTTTATCCGTGACAATAGGAGGGGTTGATTAGAGAGTACAACTCGGTTCTGAATACGCGAAAGCGACAGTTCCTGTTAAATTAGTTCTTTTCAAAGGAGAAAACATTGCCCATAAGTAGTTCCATTAACAAGTACCGAATTATCTATTGATTACGTGAATTACATTCGAGCCTGTCTTTGTTTATTGTTTAAAATTATTATTTTATTTACCATTGCACCCTTCTTAAAACCCCTATATTTAGTTGCCTTAGATACACACCATAACAACAGGTACGATAGATTGACACCTGGTCTCTATGGATTCAACAATCTTTTATATTACTCTGACGTGTTCGTACGCTTGCGAAAAACACGCATCAGTCGCCATCCACACTTTTTACGCGTCTTAATTAATTTAACGAGGAACCGAACTTCGGAATCTAGCATTCCGCGGGTTCTTTAATGAACCACTTTGAGGCTAGCCTTCGAGTTGTGTCTCATTTACTCCTTCATTTCTAAAATATTATAACCTTAATCCGTCCAAAACAATCGCAAAACATTTAATTCCCACATTAAAATCGTGAAAGAACAAAACTCAGTAATCTAGCATTCCTCGGGATTTTTAATTGAATTACTCTTGAGGCTAGCCCTCGAGTTGTACTTCGTTCGCCCTTTCACACTAAAAGAATACAACTTAAAACTTACCAACAAACGCAAATCATTTCATAATTAATCAATGAATAATTGAACTCTGGAGTCAAGCACTCCACGAGTTCTTGAATGAAATCACTCTTGAGGCTAGCCCTCGAGTTGTACTTCATTCACCTTTTCGTTTAAAACACTTTAACAAAGGTCAAACACCTTTTCTTTAAACGAACATTGTTTAAATCTTTCTATCTCGCAAAAAAGCTAGCGCTTCAGCCTCCACCGCGAGTATAAGCCAATGCTTAGCAGTAGAATGAGTTTTAAACCATCGTTCAATAAAAACCATAAACCATAGTTGCACGAACTACGAAGCTTTGACTTTCCCATTGCACAAGAGAATACATAGGCACATGGATTTTAATCATTCGCGAGCACAATAATAAAAAACTTTAATCTTTCCCCCGTAATATTAATAATAATTTAAAACTTTCTTTTCCTTTTAAAAACAAACATGTTAACACACATTTAGAAGACAAAGACTTAAATCAACCTTTAATCGCATAGTTAGCTAAGAGGTTCCCGTTGAGTACAACTGACATGAGGGGTGCTAATACCTTCCCCTTGCGTAATCGACTCCTGAACTTAGAATTTGGTTTCGTAAACCATTTCTTATCCTTTATTAGGTTGTATCTATATCTCCTTTTTCTCTCATAGAATAAATAGAATTAGGTGGTGACTCTGTTGTTTTATTTCCATGTCCCATCGCGAGGATCGTATTTTTCGAGGCACGACACTATTTAATTCTATCTTCTTGAAACCTCAATAGAGAATTTCAAGGGATTGAAGATGGTTTGTGGTAGGTTGATCCTAAAAGTGATGCAACAGGAGAAAGATGAAATTTATGTCATCATGAGACAAAGTGCTTTTGGCAGTTGTTCGAAGACGAAGGTTGGTTAAAGAGAATTGAAACCACACTCTGGCAAAAGGAATGAGTGTGTTTGGATTTCTTGGTTCATATAAGGGAGATGAGCCATCATGAAGAAACCTAAACCTCTCCACAAAATCCAGTTCTAGCTGATAGTCTTCAATAGTGACTCCTGACGAGACACAGTTTATGATTTCAACTATTGAGGAGGTAATGATCATAATGGGAAGTCTATAGATCTCATACCAGATGATGCTGCCATCATATCCAATTCTGGCATACTTCTAGAATTCTTTCACCAGGTTGGGAAAGACATGACCATTTAACATGGAGTAATTCCATGACCAAGATAGGAGTTGCATACTGTAACACCCAAATTACCCCACAAAATTATTTGTAAAATCAAAGTAAAATTTTTACCAAAATATTTGAGTGTCACAATTCAAATGAAAATACCACACTTGACTCGATGATACGTATTCAAAATAAATTGTATAACATGCAACGAAAAATGTTTTTAAAACAACATCATTCATAATTCGGTTACAAAAAAAGTATTTCTGAAAGAAATAAACAAAAGTAACTCCGACCCGACACTTAGAGCGACATATCAGAGCCAACATTCTAACGACGTGAAGTACACCTACTTCACGACCACCATTCGACTTATCCTGCTCAACTGCACGTTACCAACATAAGGGTAACATTCAAACAGAAGAGGTGAGATGCTTACATTAAAAAAGAATAATATAATAAGAACTAGCAAGTATCATAATTAAACACCACTTTTCATCGTCTACCATACAATCACAACATATACACAACAATATCATATACACCTGTAATACCCCAAAATTTGCCCTCTCGTTTTCATGGAATTTAGTTCGTCGCATTGCATATCCGCCCATACATTGCATAAATAAAATAATAAAATAAAATAATTCATGCAACATTGGTCAGCGTGCAAGGCATGTGATCAGGGTTTACTCAGTGGCAAGATCAAATATCAGAACTAAAGGTTGAATCTGGTTCAGAACGGACGGTTGAGATGCATCCTAAGGATTTCACACCAATAAGAGGGAAATTTGAAATTTTCATCCGTTAACCAGTTAACGCCAGGGGTTAACCGGTTAACGCTGGGGAAATTTGGGCAAAATTTTTAAAAGTTAGTTGGTGCTTCCCTCTTTCTTTCACTTTCCACTTGTTTTGTGCTTCTACAAAGTTCTCAAGCTTTCCACCCCTTTCTAGATCCTTCTACCACATTCCTATGGAATATTCCAAGGAATATTCTAGAAACCCTAACTAACTCCTAAGCTAGCTCCTAACCTCATTTTCCTAACCTAATGCCTAAGCTAAATCCTAGACCAAAGCTTGCTCCAAACCTAGCACCTATATAAGTCATTTTCACTCAAAACCTCAAAACTCCAACTTCAATTTCACAATTTCACTTCATAATCTCAATTCTTTCTCTCACTTTTTCTCTTCATTTTCCCAAAACTCACCAAAGCTTCATCACCAAGATCTTCCAAGTTTCACATTGAAACTCGAAAGATCGGAAGCTTAGCCTTCATCTTCTTCACCGTTTCAGTGGATAATCGAAGATTCGGCACGGTTACGGTGTTTATTTCACTGTTCGGAAGCGTTTCAGATCAATTGCATTTATTTTGCATTTTCGCGGATCGAAGCTTGGAATCTCCAGTATTCTCTTCATTTGTGCATCGATCAACTCGCAACAATCACCAAAGCAAGCCTCCGCTTTGTAGGTTGGTGGATTCGAAACCGTTTCTTGCTTTAATTTATTTCACTTCATATCGCCGCACGACATTCCTCGATTTGTTTTACGTTTGTGATGCGTTTGTTCGTTTTGAGCTTTCGTAGCTAGAATTGTAGCTTGTTCATAGTTCTAATAGGTGTTAGAAGACTGTATGTAGATATCAATTTTGTGCTAATATGTTCATGGATGTATTAGGAGCTTTAGGAAATAAGTTAATAGCTAGAAGTGCTTGTTTCCTCACTGTTTTTGCATTCTGGTTCAGTGTTAACCGGTTAACACCCCGGGTTAACCGGTTAACACGTTGTTCTTACCCTATGAAATTGATTTTTTAGAGCTGTTAACCGGTTAACCTAGGGAGTTAACCGGTTAACGCTGTGCATATTTGGCTTTTTGAGTTGTTTGCATAATTGTGCATCACTCTTCCTTTTATTACCATAGATTGTTATATTATGATTTTAGGGAATTTTTAGGAGCTGGTTTAGCACAAGTACGCGTAGTTTTGATGACTTTCAACGCATGTGTCGTTAGTTTCTGATTTTTTGCATAAATGTTACATTCATGTTGTCGTACCCCGAAAAATACGACCTTACGCGATCCGAAATGGACGGAGCCGCGCGCCGGACGGACTGAAGAGTCGCCACCTAATTCTATTTATTCCCGAAGAGGGAAAGGGGAGATATAGATACAACCCGGGAGGAAAACGATAGGACAAAGGTCAGCGGAACCATTGCCTGGGTTCGGGAGTCGGTTATGCAGGGGGAAGGTATTAGCACCCCCTACATCCATCGTACTCGATGGGAACCATCTAAGTTAACGCGCGAGAAAGGATGTCTATGCTTAAACGAATTGCTTGCTAGAGGGAAATGAGTTGAATTATAAGTTAGATTGAACCTAGGTGCTCGGCAAGGATGGAGATCCTCGTGCCTACGTACTCCCGTGTGCAATGGGAAAGTCAGAGCCTCGTAGTTCGGCCTACTAAGGGTAATGGTTGTTGATTTTATTACCTTTCGTCGATGAAAGGGTTTAGGAGTTGAAATGCACTAAAGACTATGGATAGTTTATCTCGCCCAACAAGACGAGTGTCCTGCGTCGAAATAATTGGAGCGAGTAACGAAAGCTCGTTATCCCCCTTTCTACCGCTTAAGGCTCGTGGCGTACAAATCTTCTCGTATTATTAGAATGTGTTTTATTTCCTAAGACCGCTTGACGTTGGATCAAGGGTTTGGATCTAAAAGAAACGTTTTGGTTTTTTGAGGTTAAAGGGTAAATGCAATTGGAGGTTATTTTTGTGGTTTTGTTAGCGAGGCACGAAGCGTTCGGCTCGCAAAGATAGGTGGATCCTAATAAACGAAAAGAATAATAAAGTGCGAGTGTGCAAGTGCAATCGCTTGGCGTTGGACCAAGGATTCAGAATTAAATAAGATGCGGAAAATAAAATGCGTACAAAGTAAGGGGAGAGGGATACAAAGTAAATACAGGGGATTGCGAGAAATAAAGGGTATCATTGTATTTTGCCCAAGAGGAAGCGTGTGTGCAGTGTGTTTGAACTATTCGAAGGCGTTCGGCCTGTTTAATCGGGACGCAACTATTCGGAGGCGTTGGACCTTTTAATCGAGCGCAACTATTCGGAGGCGTTGGACCTTTTCGGGACGCGACAAAATTTGGTTCGTGAACTGCCTTAGAATCGGTTCAAAATGGGAACCATTCTATAAGGAGTCGAATCGTAATTTTTTTTCTAATGCGAAAATAAATGAATAAATAAATGAATTTGCTAGAATTTAAAAAATAAAATAATGAATAATGAATTAAATAATTAAATGAAATAAATTACATTGATGTTTATTTATCGAAATAATGAAATAATGAAAAATTAATTACAAGGAGGGCCTCATATTGACCGCTCATCACCGATTAAATGTAATCGGGCGAAAACGGCCTTTTATAATATCATCGGCCCTAATAAATATTTTACTTCAAGAAAAAAAAACTATTTAAAATCATAAAAACAAGGGTTTCATAAGACAATTGTTTTATAAAGAAAATCATAAGTTCAAATTAAAAACGATGGTAATAAAAAAAATTTACATGCGTTTTATTAAAAAAAAACTCTACAAGAGAGACATTAATAACATTGGAAAAGATATGGGACATAAGCCCAAAATATATATCAGCTTTGGGATGATTGGGTTTTAGCCACGGGACCTGGTCCGTTTACACCACTCAATAAGGGAAGTGATAAACCCTAGCCATTCACTATCAGCTTAATCAACCAAACACATTAATAAACCCTTTAATGCGCTGACAGATCATCTATGACTATCAAGATTTATTGACACATGTTCCTCGAGCCATGAGTTATTCAGAAACAAATCAATAAAATCTCTTTAAAGCACATTAAAACATTGAGAAGGAAAACGTGACTAAATAACACAAATCTATCTCTTCCTATTTATCTATTCCGTTCTTTCTCACTTTCAAAGAACACAATCCCTAAAAGATCACTGCCCTTCTAAAAGAGAACTACCTATTTCAATGCATATTAACCACAATTTATCATCTCACCAGAATGAAACCACAAAGATTGCATAGAATTCAAAAATCAAACACAAAGAAAACATCAACCCTAAATTACAAATCCCTAATCCAACCGTTCATCAATAAAGAAGATCGAAACCACTAACGCAGAATCAAGGATCGCGCACACATGGTATCAGTAGAAACAAACAAACAATGTACGAATCAAGCCAGTTGCAGTGGAGAATACAAAGAGATGAAGAGTATACCGAAAATGGAAGTCAAAGATGCCGAAGAACTGGTAACTGTTGATGCTTTGTTTTTAATCTTCTTCTTTGTTGTTTATGTTTGTTGTTGCTGGTTTGTTCTTCTACTCCCTTTTCTTCTTGTGAGTGTTGTCATATTTTGCTGTTGTTTGCGTTAGGAATTGCTTAACTCAAAATTTTGAGTTTTAACAATATTTGGAAGGAATTAGAGCCTTAGGTGATTGGATTTTCGGGATTGACCTTGAGAAAGAGTCACGTTAGGTTTCTTTCTGCCATTTCGTTTTGTTTTGTGTGTAGCTAGGGTTTTCAGTGTCTCTCTTTTTGCGGCTAGCCTCTCCTTTACCAAGTGAGATCATGAATCCTTTTATAGGAGAGATGAGGGTGATTCTTGTAGGTGTGAGAATTGTGAAATTTGTGCGTGTAAACCATGTGAGGGTGAGCTGGAATTATTCTATTTCGTTAGAGAGGATCTCCCGTGAGATTTTGTGGGATTGTGTGGTCCTTGCACCATTTTGCAATTTGTTTTGTCTGTAGTGAATGAGAGTTATTCTAGAATGTTTGTGGTCCCGGATGAAATTTCACCTTCAAATTTTATTTCACTGAGCCTTTTTTTACCACACTGAGCTTGCTGACTTACTGCTTTTACTGCATAACTCTTGTTGAATAAGTTTGGACAACTTGAACACTGAACTTGTTTTTCATGTTGCAGGTATTGAAATGGCTTGTATAACGGATGGCTCGCTTGGCTCGAGGATGAGAAGATCAAAGCTTGTCGATTGATACCTTGCAGGTTTGGTACGGAGCTTGAAGCCATGAAGGATGATGGGAGCTCAGAGTGATAATCTAAAGTGCTGTCATGGTTTATATTTAAGAAACATTTTGATGCTCATGATTCTCATTAATGGCTGACTTTTTTCTTTATGATGCTCAATCAAGCAGTGATGAAACTTTGGGGATTAGTAAAGACTCGGATGACAACATGCGGGACCGCCGCGACATAAACGAGTCTGGCCCTGGCGCAAAGAGTCATGATCAAGGTTGGCCTTCAAATGAAGAAAAGTTGAAGGTTTAATAAAGATCTTGAATATTACTTCAATAGTAAGACTCCTACATCCTGAATTCTATCGAAAATATCCCTGTTGGATGCCAACTGAAACTTTGTTGATGTCTTGCAGGTCTAGCTTAAAACAGGATACTCAGTTTAACAATCTGCATTGCTTCAGTGAGGAGCAGCATTTAGATGACTTTGGAAGCTCGAGTGAGACATGAGGAACTTGTGATGACTTGAGGCGTGTCCGCAACATGGAAACTGGTTTTTGGATCCTCTAAGCTATGACCACTTATCCTTATTTCTTGTTGTTATGAATTGATTTCCACTTTGCGTATCAACTGTCTTTATTGGCTTCCACAAGTATGTATTCCTGCGGCCTTCGGCTTATATGACCCTTTCTCTTTATGCAGGCCATACGACTCTAACTTGAAGCCTTGTATTGATTAAGAATGTGGAGAATACGGAAGCATTAGATCCATTTGTAACTAGCATGAATATTCGGGGAAGGCCAGGGCATATGGCTTAGCGGTGAATCATCGTCTCTCCTTTACATGAAAACCGTAACTTTGAACATTGGAAACGTGAAATGTCTTAAACGTGAAGCACCTCTTTTGCAGGTTTGAAATGAAGTCTCAGGTGAAGCTTTAACATTCGTGAAGCCTGCTAGAAATCTCAAGCTGGAAATTCGACATTTCGTGCATGAATTGCTTGTAAGATCTCTGAACATTTATGAACCTTGTTTGACTATGATTCACACTCCTTGTTTTACTCATGGCCATCTTTTAATATTGCAGTAAGATAAATCTATAGCTGCGTAAGCTACCTCTCAGTATTGCGGATGAGCTTGAACAAGATTTGGAGCAGGTGACTCTCTGACGCTCTTTCTTGACAGTTGCCATGCTCGTATCAAATGCCTCTACATTTTGTCTTACGGACCCGACTCTCTGTGCACCAAACACACAGTTTCCGGTTGTGGCTCTAACAAGACCAGAATCAAGGAGGGCATGGAATGACCTCCTGGAATCAGCTGGCTCCACGGAACAACCCTCTCCAGAAGCCTCTACATCGGAGATCAGTGCAATAGGCTGCAGCATAATTGGTAAGACCTTCTCTTCTTTGAATTTTGACTTGGAATCTCTTGATGCAACTCTTTGATTTCTGAGACTTGACAAGAGAAACATTCTGGATGAGTGACTAGCCATACCTCAAACGATGGCTGGATATGTTGTTAAATCAATTAAACCATCATCCATCCAAACAAACTTTTTCTAACTTATGACTTAGATGAGAATGCTATTGTTGGATTAAGCTTTTAGATGTATTATGCTGAGTTTATATTTCTATTTATCAAATTGCTGCAAACTCAAACTTCAGGCTTCTTGTTTTGGTGTATGATCCACATTGTCTCCTTTGCTTTTAATCACTCATGTCTTGTTTTTTTCATGTGCAGTCTTTTGGAGCACTTGATATCACATTGGAAACTGGCTCACGAAGGCTCAGCGCGAGGGATTTCGTAAGGAGGACTTGGTTTCTGCTTGTTATGCTGGTTGCATCTGATCTCATTTAAACTTTGTTGAAGTTGGATGCCCTGTTGTTGTTGTTCTGGTAGAAAGGAATTCAATTGCTCTGGTGTTAGATTCAATACTTGTTGCAGTAAAACAGACTCCGTATCAGGCGGAAGTTATGTCAATTGTTGGTCAGAATTCCACACTTCGTCCTTAAGAACTGCAGGTGCAGGTAGAGAATTACTTCCAATAACATGGGGATGATCCGTTGGGGAGAGGCACGTCTGAAGTCCCAGATAACATGGAGGGGTTATCCTGAAAGCTTGCACCTGGACGGACTATTTGACAGTTATGCGGGACAGCTGAACTTCACACACGTACCGGATGCTGAAGGAATGAGGCATGTATCGGTGATCTAACCGGCAAACTTCCAAAAGTTGGGGGAAATATTAAATTAATCTGCCTTGGAATTAGGCTGTACAAAATGGTTGTTTAGCTGTTGTAATGAACCCAAAAGAAAATTTATGTAATCCATATTTGTAGAACTTGTGAAATTTAATTAAATGGATGTAACATTTAACTTTGGACATGAATTATGCTTAATCCTCATCCTGTTTCCTTCGAATTTCACAACACAGGGCACAAAACTTTGAGAAAAAAACATGGCACAAATGCATCCAAAAATCATAGTAACTTAATGTCCACCATTCATCACCTTCAGATTTTGAAATTTTTAACAACACCCTCACCTTAAGCGATCCTCTTAAAACAAATCGAGACAAAACTCTTAACCATGGTATAGCAAACGAACTTGATTTGAAGGGTGATACGAATTCACATTACAAACAAATCCTTTGATTACAAACTAATTATATCATAGGTCTTAATTCAAAAGCATCCCTTAGTTGTGTAACCAATTCAAATTTGGATCCCATATTTGATATGAGAACAAACATTCAAATCGTGGCCTTAAGAATGACAAATATATCTTTCTTTACCCTCCACCTACTTTTTATATATTTGCGAGAATCCACAATCATAAACAAAAACATGTCCAACCTTTCCATGGTTTGCAAGCTAGAATATCATGGCTAGAGGCCGGACGATCACTTAGAGCATAACCACCAAATAACTAACCAAATATTGTGAGAAATGAACTTGGTGGGACAAATTTGGGGTATGACAGATGCCCCTATCGAATTGGCTTAGACCAAGTAAGATGAACTGGCTCGCGTTCAATCTTTCAAGGTATAAGATAATTAGATATTAACAGACTCCAAATTTGTCTAACAAAGAAAGCAGAGGATTGAAATTAGAAATGATGGGTGACACAGCAAGAAATAAATTGACAAAATAAATCAACTTATCATCAACGGATGATAAAGCGAGTAACTGAAAATAAAATCGTTATCACCAAAAGGATGATAAAGCGACCCCGACACCAAAAGAATATTGAGTAACAGAAAATTAAACAAAACGCTATCACCAAAAGGATGATAAGGCGACCCCGACATCAAAAGGATGACAAGTAACAGAAAATTAAATAATCGCTCACCAAAAGGATGACAAGGCGACCCCGACACCAAAAGGATGACGAATAACAGAAAAATTAATAATCGCTATCACCAAAAGGATGATAAGGCGACCCCGACACCAAAAGGATGACGAATAACAGAAAAATAAATAATCGCTATCACCAAAAGGATGACAAGGCGACCCCGACACCAAAAGGATGACGAATAACAGAAAAATTAATAATCGCTATCACCAAAAGGATGATAAGGCGACCCCGACACCAAAAGGATGACGAATAACAGGAATTAAATAATCGCTATCACCAAAAGGATGATAAGGCGACCCCGACACCAAAAGGATGACGAGAAACAGAAAATTAAACAATCGCTATCACCAAAAGGATGATAAGGCGACCCCGACACCAAAAGGATGACGAGTAACAGAAAATTAAATAATCTGGAAGAGAAATGTCCACCGGGGACACCCACTGAATAACACGTAGGCGAATCTTTGGAATCTTCGGCCGACCCTGGATTCTAACTTCTGCTGGGAAAAGGCCTGGAATCTTGGATTGATCCTGGATCCTGAGTTATGCAACTATGCTTGATTATTTTGAAATGGTATTCCATAATGATGGAGATACGATGCAAATGCTTATGCACTGAGATGTAAGCTCGATAATGTTGGGAAAAATAAAAAGTCTGACTTATTGAGATATGCAAATGATGCACATGTTGCAAATGATTGATGAAAATGATGCGTATGATATTGATGATGCATAATGATGCATATGAGCGATTGGAATGAAAGGTGCCAGCTTGGTGGACTTTTGGTTTGGTAGTTGCCAATAATGATTGGACTTTGGGGTGGGTGGAGGGCTTGATTCCCCGACACTCGATCTTTGACGATGTATGATTAGAAGATGAATCTGAGAGCTCCAAGTTTGATTATCTGCTGATGAGCGAAGCGACTTAATTGACACATGAAGACTGATTTACTTTGAATGATTGCCAACATCTAGCAAGGACTGCTTGTTCAGCTGGGGAGAAGAGAGAGAAAGACTCGCTCCTTGTTTGCTTGCCCCTGCCTGTAGGGTATTTAAATAAATCTGATGGGGAAGCTTCGACAGTGGCCATGACATGACCTACCCCTGATTGAGCCTTTGAAGATAATTTGCCCCTGATTGGACTAATTTTGAAGAAGTATTGAATCAAATTCCTCTTTTGATTGCCCCTTGTTGGGATTGCACTGATGTCAAGCAATGATTTGCAATTAAATTGTTCATACACAAATGGTAGCGTTAATGTAAAGTTCATGTAAGTTTTGAAAAAGTCAATTTATTTGAATGATTGTGATAGTGTGACGAATGGACCGTTAGCCCAAACGAGGTGCTGATTTAGAAAATGCGTGAAAGATATAGCAAGAATAATGTGCAAACAAGATTGAATATTAGCAAATATATGGGAGTCAATTTACGCAACCTTGTTGGTAGCATACTTTCAGAATAAACCGCGCCTCAATTAGGTCTTTTGAGGGTTGTAATATGGTCTGGTTAATGGTTCAAGAAACAAAGGATATTAGGCTCAAAGTTTGATTTGTACCCACCCTCTTCGTAATGTTCTCCAGTCCTACGTTCAGTTAACTTTGCACATGCAATTGTTTTGACTTTGCAAGAGTGAAGATTAAGCTTTAAGGTTCGCTTGGGAATGGCAGTCATCTAATTTTGCTGGTGACACTTCGATTCTTGATTTGTTGGTCACAGATATTTGTTTGCTTTTGCTGAGGATTTGGGTTCTTCTTTTGATTTTTTTTTCCGACTAAGTCTCCCTTTGGGTGCTCAACTTAGTGTTTTTTTTCTTTTCTTTTTCTTTTTTGTTGGATGTTGTGACTGCCAAGTCATTTGTTGATGGTCCTCCGACTGGATGTCTCATCTTGCGATTTGAAGGTGTAGTCATGTTAACTGAACAACTACCCTGCCCCGGGTTAAATGTAAGGGTTGTATCCGAAAGAAACTCCTACTTCTAGGCTCTAAGTGGTTGACTAGGGATTAACTCCTTATATCTCCAGTGTTTGGGGATTTGAAAGAATGCCTGTACATCATTGACGAGGTTTTATCTGAAATCATACCGCAACAGTTATGGGTATTTCGTTTTCATCATCCTCCCTCAAATATTTGCTAAAATGAAGTGAGGGAATATTTTTGTGATTTTTGTGATAAATGATAAATATGAGCGAATGCGAATAGATTAATTCGAAACATGCATAAACATAACATTAACATAACCAAGTACAAATGATAACAATGTTCAGAGCAAATAGTACTTAAACAAACAATACAAAACAACAGGAATGCAGAAACAAGTAAATGGCGATGGCTGCCTTGATTTGAGGAATTGAACTTCTCTTGATTGAATGCTTCAAAGTGGGAGACTACTCAGCTTTGGTCTTCTTCAAAGGCATTCGTTGAGGGGCCACTGGCGGCGACATTGGATTGCTCTGGACATTCGGACCCTTCTGAGTAAAGGTGAGGTCCTTAGAGTTGATCATATCTTGAACCACATGCTTGAAGACGTGGCAATTCTCAATTGTGTGACCTGGAGCGCCTTTGTGATACTCACAACGGGCATTGGCATCATAATTTCGGGCATTGCTAACCTGAGGAGGCATATCTCTCAACGTAAGAGATCCTTTTGCCATTAACTGATTAAAGATTTCGGCGTACGGCATAGGCAATGGATCAATGTGCCTATCATATTCTCTTCGTTGATATGGTGGACGCTGTTGAGGAGCGCGTTGTTGTTGTTGACCGGGCTGTTGTTGATAAGCCGGTTGCTGGTATGGATAAGCCGGTTGCTGATATGGATATGCCGGTTGTTGGCATGGTCTAGGTCCATATTGCGCAGCTGCACCCGGAGGATAAGGACATGGTTGATAAGCCATCGGTGGCGGAAGTAGAGCTTGAATAGCTGGATGAACAGGCATTGAAGGAACAGGCTGATGAGACACAACCATCCTGGCCAAGGCTTGCATGGCCTCATGAATACGATCAATCTTGCTCTTGATTGAGTCAATTTTTCCCCTCATAGCAGCTTGTTCTTGTTGAATTTGATCCATCAGTCTTCTAGTGTTGGCTCAAGTTGAATACGGTCGTCTAACTCGATACGGGCGTCGGGAAACCAGCTTGATTTACTGAAGATGGAGGAGCATGAAAATAAGTTTTATGGCTTTGGAATGAAATGCAAGATGAATAAATGATGCAAATGAAATGATATGCAATGTCAGAATCCAGGATCACAAGATCAAAGTCTCATGAGTCCAAGGTACAGCCGGAAGATACTCTGATCAGGAACTCAATGGGTAGACTCTAGGGTTTTAGGGATCCCAAAGTTATCAATTCATATGATTGTTCATCACACGCGCCATAAGCATGACGGTTGATTGACTCCGCCACATGAATCTATTTTGGGTGAGATCTTCGTATCGACAACCCACGAGAGCAATTTTTTTCTCGGGAGTCCATACTACGTGATCATCGACACAAGGTTTAAAACAAAGTCTTGGAGTTATGGAACTTTTCAACTGTTTGATGCACGTGTCAATTTCATACATTCTTGACAGTCAATCAACTCCATTGAGTAAGTCTATTCCAAGTGAGGTTTTCGTATCGAGCCACGCGAGGGCGAACCCTGGTGCCCAATACTACGCAACCATCAACCGATGTTTTAACCAAAAGGTTCTAAAGGCTCTCAGAGTTGTTGACCTTAATGAAAACAACTGAGCACACACGCCGAAAGCTCGACGGTTGTCAGTATTCTCATTAAAATCTACTCCAAGTGAGGTTTTCGTATCGACAACCCATGAGAGAGGTTCTCTCGGGAGCCCATACTACACAACCTCGCTAACTTATATTTGTACTCGAAAGCCCGGACATAGAGCTTTTCCCTCAAGTTTCTTTTGCAAAGTATCGATCCAAATTATAGTACCAAGGAGCCACAAGATATATAAGATGGAATGCGATAAAGAAAGCGATAAAAATAAACAAGCAAGGCATAGAAGCAAACATCCAAACAAACGCGGGAACCTAGACTAGGCTTGACTCGCATAGGGGTGAACCAGTCCCCAGCAGAGTCGCCAGCTGTCGTACCCCGAAAAATACGACCTTACGCGATCCGAAATGGACGGAGCCGCGCGCCGGACGGACTGAAGAGTCGCCACCTAATTCTATTTATTCCCGAAGAGGGAAAGGGGAGATATAGATACAACCCGGGAGGAAAACGATAGGACAAAGGTCAGCGGAACCATTGCCTGGGTTCGGGAGTCGGTTATGCAGGGGGAAGGTATTAGCACCCCCTACATCCATCGTACTCGATGGGAACCATCTAAGTTAACGCGCGAGAAAGGATGTCTATGCTTAAACGAATTGCTTGCTAGAGGGAAATGAGTTGAATTATAAGTTAGATTGAACCTAGGTGCTCGGCAAGGATGGAGATCCTCGTGCCTACGTACTCCCGTGTGCAATGGGAAAGTCAGAGCCTCGTAGTTCGGCCTACTAAGGGTAATGGTTGTTGATTTTATTACCTTTCGTCGATGAAAGGGTTTAGGAGTTGAAATGCACTAAAGACTATGGATAGTTTATCTCGCCCAACAAGACGAGTGTCCTGCGTCGAAATAATTGGAGCGAGTAACGAAAGCTCGTTATCCCCCTTTCTACCGCTTAAGGCTCGTGGCGTACAAATCTTCTCGTATTATTAGAATGTGTTTTATTTCCTAAGACCGCTTGACGTTGGATCAAGGGTTTGGATCTAAAAGAAACGTTTTGGTTTTTTGAGGTTAAAGGGTAAATGCAATTGGAGGTTATTTTTGTGGTTTTGTTAGCGAGGCACGAAGCGTTCGGCTCGCAAAGATAGGTGGATCCTAATAAACGAAAAGAATAATAAAGTGCGAGTGTGCAAGTGCAATCGCTTGGCGTTGGACCAAGGATTCAGAATTAAATAAGATGCGGAAAATAAAATGCGTACAAAGTAAGGGGAGAGGGATACAAAGTAAATACAGGGGATTGCGAGAAATAAAGGGTATCATTGTATTTTGCCCAAGAGGAAGCGTGTGTGCAGTGTGTTTGAACTATTCGAAGGCGTTCGGCCTGTTTAATCGGGACGCAACTATTCGGAGGCGTTGGACCTTTTAATCGAGCGCAACTATTCGGAGGCGTTGGACCTTTTCGGGACGCGACAAAATTTGGTTCGTGAACTGCCTTAGAATCGGTTCAAAATGGGAACCATTCTATAAGGAGTCGAATCGTAATTTTTTTTCTAATGCGAAAATAAATGAATAAATAAATGAATTTGCTAGAATTTAAAAAATAAAATAATGAATAATGAATTAAATAATTAAATGAAATAAATTACATTGATGTTTATTTATCGAAATAATGAAATAATGAAAAATTAATTACAAGGAGGGCCTCATATTGACCGCTCATCACCGATTAAATGTAATCGGGCGAAAACGGCCTTTTATAATATCATCGGCCCTAATAAATATTTTACTTCAAGAAAAAAAAAACTATTTAAAATCATAAAAACAAGGGTTTCATAAGACAATTGTTTTATAAAGAAAATCATAAGTTCAAATTAAAAACGATGGTAATAAAAAAAATTTACATGCGTTTTATTAAAAAAAAACTCTACAAGAGAGACATTAATAACATTGGAAAAGATATGGGACATAAGCCCAAAATATATATCAGCTTTGGGATGATTGGGTTTTAGCCACGGGACCTGGTCCGTTTACACCACTCAATAAGGGAAGTGATAAACCCTAGCCATTCACTATCAGCTTAATCAACCAAACACATTAATAAACCCTTTAATGCGCTGACAGATCATCTATGACTATCAAGATTTATTGACACATGTTCCTCGAGCCATGAGTTATTCAGAAACAAATCAATAAAATCTCTTTAAAGCACATTAAAACATTGAGAAGGAAAACGTGACTAAATAACACAAATCTATCTCTTCCTATTTATCTATTCCGTTCTTTCTCACTTTCAAAGAACACAATCCCTAAAAGATCACTGCCCTTCTAAAAGAGAACTACCTATTTCAATGCATATTAACCACAATTTATCATCTCACCAGAATGAAACCACAAAGATTGCATAGAATTCAAAAATCAAACACAAAGAAAACATCAACCCTAAATTACAAATCCCTAATCCAACCGTTCATCAATAAAGAAGATCGAAACCACTAACGCAGAATCAAGGATCGCGCACACATGGTATCAGTAGAAACAAACAAACAATGTACGAATCAAGCCAATTGCAGTGGAGAATACAAAGAGATGAAGAGTATACCGAAAATGGAAGTCAAAGATGCCGAAGAACTGGTAACTGTTGATGCTTTGTTTTTAATCTTCTTCTTTGTTGTTTATGTTTGTTGTTGCTGGTTTGTTCTTCTACTCCCTTTTCTTCTTGTGAGTGTTGTCATATTTTGCTGTTGTTTGCGTTAGGAATTGCTTAACTCAAAATTTTGAGTTTTAACAATATTTGGAAGGAATTAGAGCCTTAGGTGATTGGATTTTCGGGATTGACCTTGAGAAAGAGTCACGTTAGGTTTCTTTCTGCCATTTCGTTTTGTTTTGTGTGTAGCTAGGGTTTTCAGTGTCTCTCTTTTTGCGGCTAGCCTCTCCTTTACCAAGTGAGATCATGAATCCTTTTATAGGAGAGATGAGGGTGATTCTTGTAGGTGTGAGAATTGTGAAATTTGTGCGTGTAAACCATGTGAGGGTGAGCTGGAATTATTCTATTTCGTTAGAGAGGATCTCCCGTGAGATTTTGTGGGATTGTGTGGTCCTTGCACCATTTTGCAATTTGTTTTGTCTGTAGTGAATGAGAGTTATTCTAGAATGTTTGTGGTCCCGGATGAAATTTCACCTTCAAATTTTATTTCACTGAGCCTTTTTTTACCACACTGAGCTTGCTGACTTACTGCTTTTACTGCATAACTCTTGTTGAATAAGTTTGGACAACTTGAACACTGAACTTGTTTTTCATGTTGCAGGTATTGAAATGGCTTGTATAACGGATGGCTCGCTTGGCTCGAGGATGAGAAGATCAAAGCTTGTCGATTGATACCTTGCAGGTTTGGTACGGAGCTTGAAGCCATGAAGGATGATGGGAGCTCAGAGTGATAATCTAAAGTGCTGTCATGGTTTGTATTTAAGAAACATTTTGATGCTCATGATTCTCATTAATGGCTGACTTTTTTCTTTATGATGCTCAATCAAGCAGTGATGAAACTTTGGGGATTAGTAAAGACTCGGATGACAACATGCGGGACCGCCGCGACATAAACGAGTCTGGCCCTGGCGCAAAGAGTCATGATCAAGGTTGGCCTTCAAATGAAGAAAAGTTGAAGGTTTAATAAAGATCTTGAATATTACTTCAATAGTAAGACTCCTACATCCTGAATTCTATCGAAAATATCCCTGTTGGATGCCAACTGAAACTTTGTTGATGTCTTGCAGGTCTAGCTTAAAACAGGATACTCAGTTTAACAATCTGCATTGCTTCAGTGAGGAGCAGCATTTAGATGACTTTGGAAGCTCGAGTGAGACATGAGGAACTTGTGATGACTTGAGGCGTGTCCGCAACATGGAAACTGGTTTTTGGATCCTCTAAGCTATGACCACTTATCCTTATTTCTTGTTGTTATGAATTGATTTCCACTTTGCGTATCAACTGTCTTTATTGGCTTCCACAAGTATGTATTCCTGCGGCCTTCGGCTTATATGACCCTTTCTCTTTATGCAGGCCATACGACTCTAACTTGAAGCCTTGTATTGATTAAGAATGTGGAGAATACGGAAGCATTAGATCCATTTGTAACTAGCATGAATATTCGGGGAAGGCCAGGGCATATGGCTTAGCGGTGAATCATCGTCTCTCCTTTACATGAAAACCGTAACTTTGAACATTGGAAACGTGAAATGTCTTAAACGTGAAGCACCTCTTTTGCAGGTTTGAAATGAAGTCTCAGGTGAAGCTTTAACATTCGTGAAGCCTGCTAGAAATCTCAAGCTGGAAATTCGACATTTCGTGCATGAATTGCTTGTAAGATCTCTGAACATTTATGAACCTTGTTTGACTATGATTCACACTCCTTGTTTTACTCATGGCCATCTTTTAATATTGCAGTAAGATAAATCTATAGCTGCGTAAGCTACCTCTCAGTATTGCGGATGAGCTTGAACAAGATTTGGAGCAGGTGACTCTCTGACGCTCTTTCTTGACAGTTGCCATGCTCGTATCAAATGCCTCTACATTTTGTCTTACGGACCCGACTCTCTGTGCACCAAACACACAGTTTCCGGTTGTGGCTCTAACAAGACCAGAATCAAGGAGGGCATGGAATGACCTCCTGGAATCAGCTGGCTCCACGGAACAACCCTCTCCAGAAGCCTCTACATCGGAGATCAGTGCAATAGGCTGCAGCATAATTGGTAAGACCTTCTCTTCTTTGAATTTTGACTTGGAATCTCTTGATGCAACTCTTTGATTTCTGAGACTTGACAAGAGAAACATTCTGGATGAGTGACTGGCCATACCTCAAACGATGGCTGGATATGTTGTTAAATCAATTAAACCATCATCCATCCAAACAAACTTTTTCTAACTTATGACTTAGATGAGAATGCTATTGTTGGATTAAGCTTTTAGATGTATTATGCTGAGTTTATATTTCTATTTATCAAATTGCTGCAAACTCAAACTTCAGGCTTCTTGTTTTGGTGTATGATCCACATTGTCTCCTTTGCTTTTAATCACTCATGTCTTGTTTTTTTCATGTGCAGTCTTTTGGAGCACTTGATATCACATTGGAAACTGGCTCACGAAGGCTCAGCGCGAGGGATTTCGTAAGGAGGACTTGGTTTCTGCTTGTTATGCTGGTTGCATCTGATCTCATTTAAACTTTGTTGAAGTTGGATGCCCTGTTGTTGTTGTTCTGGTAGAAAGGAATTCAATTGCTCTGGCGTTAGATTCAATACTTGTTGCAGTAAAACAGACTCCGTATCAGGCGGAAGTTATGTCAATTGTTGGTCAGAATTCCACACTTCGTCCTTAAGAACTGCAGGTGCAGGTAGAGAATTACTTCCAATAACATGGGGATGATCCGTTGGGGAGAGGCACGTCTGAAGTCCCAGATAACATGGAGGGGTTATCCTGAAAGCTTGCACCTGGACGGACTATTTGACAGTTATGCGGGACAGCTGAACTTCACACACGTACCGGATGCTGAAGGAATGAGGCATGTATCGGTGATCTAACCGGCAAACTTCCAAAAGTTGGGGGAAATATTAAATTAATCTGCCTTGGAATTAGGCTGTACAAAATGGTTGTTTAGCTGTTGTAATGAACCCAAAAGAAAATTTATGTAATCCATATTTGTAGAACTTGTGAAATTTAATTAAATGGATGTAACATTTAACTTTGGACATGAATTATGCTTAATCCTCATCCTGTTTCCTTCGAATTTCACAACACAGGGCACAAAACTTTGAGAAAAAAACATGGCACAAATGCATCCAAAAATCATAGTAACTTAATGTCCACCATTCATCACCTTCAGATTTTGAAATTTTTAACAACACCCTCACCTTAAGCGATCCTCTTAAAACAAATCGAGACAAAACTCTTAACCATGGTATAGCAAACGAACTTGATTTGAAGGGTGATACGAATTCACATTACAAACAAATCCTTTGATTACAAACTAATTATATCATAGGTCTTAATTCAAAAGCATCCCTTAGTTGTGTAACCAATTCAAATTTGGATCCCATATTTGATATGAGAACAAACATTCAAATCGTGGCCTTAAGAATGACAAATATATCTTTCTTTACCCTCCACCTACTTTTTATATATTTGCGAGAATCCACAATCATAAACAAAAACATGTCCAACCTTTCCATGGTTTGCAAGCTAGAATATCATGGCTAGAGGCCGGACGATCACTTAGAGCATAACCACCAAATAACTAACCAAATATTGTGAGAAATGAACTTGGTGGGACAAATTTGGGGTATGACACATGTACATAGCTTGATAGGATCATTATTTGCATGACTTAACATCCTCCAAAGCATGATACTAAATGTCTACACTTCTGTTTTTGCATCGCATTTGAAGTCCATTCATGTTTTGGTTCAAATCATGCGCGTATCGAAAATTGTATAATGTAAAAAACTACAAAATCATCTAATTTACATCCATTGATCGCATGATGATGTTGCATTCCATCGTTAATAACTCTTTCCACGTTATTGCATTAATTTGGCATACTCATTGCATTCCATTATTTACATTAAAATTCATGTTTTGTGCATTTTAAAATAATGAAATCTGCCTTGTTTTCGTAGCTGCATTTTGAAATAGGAGCTGTAAAAACATGTTGTATTCATTCTGTTTTTGATCTTTCACACCTATTTGCATGTTGTTTGGTACCTGTAATTGGATGTTTCTGTTATGCATTACATTTAGTAGCTGATTGTGCTATAGGAGTTGTAGTAGCTGCTGGATTTTGGCTTTGCCTAATTTTTAGGGTCCTTAGACTTAGGATTGAGTCTAGTTAGGTTTAGAGGAATTAGGATATGTTTGGTACTTGTTTACTTTCATTCCTTTTATCGCATTGCTTTATCCTACTAACCTTTGTTTTGTAGAGAGGTGGAGGTAAGTTCATTCACAACTTCTTCCTTTTAATTTCTTTACACTTTCTAAGTGTGTTTGCTTTAGCATTTTGTGCTTAGTTGGTACAACTTCATACAAAATCTCCTTTAGAAACAACTTAGCTTCCTTAGGAAGTAAGTTGCTTTCTAAGTCCATTTTCTTCTTTTCCCTTTCTCATTAGGATTAGAAAGCCGCACTAACCTAGGTTCATCCATGCATGACAACACTTAGGATTACTAGTCTCCCCTTAGACTTTTACCTTTGGTCCGCTTTGATTTCTTTCTCGTCTCAAAGAAAAGTAAAAAACACCTAATAAAGGTTGATATTCTCGTACGCCATGGGACTTTGCTGTGGGTTACTTATGCGCGTCCCGTGTCGGGGCGAGGTGTAAGGCATCTACCACGATGAACAGGTCTTAGTACGAGAATGTTTCACAAACAACAAACTCAGAAAACACTTCTTTCAAAGACAATTAACAAACAATACTCGTCTTTTCCTTCGGGAATTCTTCTGTCACCTCATTCACTTTTAACGCGAACTTGCTTCAACTTGCCTCATTTGCAAAACGGTTACACACTCGTACCAGACGAGCCTGCAACACCTGAGCATAGGCATAAATAGTACTAGCCATAAAAAACACGCTTAGAGTTTCTGCCTTATTTAGGCGAACTACGTCGACTCTGATCCTCTTTTTCCCGATGAGGTACATAGGCAGTGGGGTATGGCCCGTTCGAGCACATTCTTTATTTTCCCTACCTTTTCCCCCTTTTTTGATATCTTTTTCAACTCCCTTTCTCATTTCCATTCTAGTTTCCAGTTCTTTAGTTCAACAGCATCTCATTTCTCACCCTTTGAAATAGACTCACAAACGTGGATCCCGTAGGGTACGGCGGACGGTCTGGGGTGCTAATACCTTCCCAGGTCGTAACCGACTCCCGAACCTAAATCTTTGGTTCGCAGGACGTTGTCCTATCATTTTCTCTTAGGTTTGTGCAACATTACCCTTCCCATTCATTTGGGATAAAAATGCCTGGATGGCGACCCTACCTTTTCCGCGCCACTTTCGCGTTTGTACTAGGATGAAAATCATGGGAGCGACAGCTGGCGACTCAGCAGGGGATCGAACCCAAAATCTCTAGTTTCCCCTTTGAGAGTCAATCCTAGCCTGTTTGTTTCTGTTTCGTTGGGTGTTTATCTATGTGCTACTGTGTGCTTTAGTTTAGCTTAACTGTTTCCATTTACAGCTTTACTTTACAACATTTTATTTACCACTTTCAGTATTTATTTTCCATGCATCATATATACTGGACTGTGCTGGTTTGCCTTTTTTCTATTGGTGGGAGTTACTATGAGATAAGCCAACTACCCGGCTTGAGTGCACCATAGGATTAACATGGACAAACATTGTACTTGCATGGTATCATGATAAGTGGTGGTGTATTCCATACCCAGACTGCGACCGTCTTGGAACTATTCTGTGTGGGGATCTCCTCCACTTCAGGGTACGACCTCGATAGTTATGTGCATCTGGTGACCGATCATTGAGGACCTTAGTGGAAACAACCCTTTCCAGTGATGACAGTGGCAGACCACATTTGTTGGAAAACCCACTCGCATCTGAGGGCCCATTGGGAACTCGCATAGGATGGCCTGGTTCTCTCATAGGAACCCAGTCAAGGAAAACTGTTTGTATGACGATAGTACTGTATCCCAAGGGTTGAATGTAATATTGTTTCTCGATTCAGTGCTTGAAGCTGGGAACTTATGAGGGATGCTTGTTTCTTCGGACTCAGCTGAGACCTCCCTGAGTAGTACATAATGCCAAACTGATTCTCTAATTTGGTCATGAGCCATTTCTCGGAAATGGTGAACATATTATTTGTATTCGGCTTTGAGAGTCAGTGATGTTGACCTGAGTAGCACACCTGTGAGATGGGAGGGGTTTACAGGTTTGCAGGAACCCTAAAACTTCCAACATACCCGCTTTACCAGTATTGTTCAGTATTATGATCTGGTTCTATGGTTCTTGGTTCTGAGTTCCGGGATTTCTGTTCAGAGAAACTGTTACCGTGATTTCTATTGTGACCTGGCACAGACACTTGGTTATCTGATCGGCACAACACAAACACTTCACTGATCACATGCCTTACCTTGCATAAACATCATCACATCATTAATCATATGTGTTTTTTTCATTTCTCAGGGTTGATATTATTCTCAGTTCCCGGTCGGACTTCTGCTTCAGAAATGGAAGACGTCAGAAAGAAGAATGTGCACTACAAGTTCTTTGATACCAAAGTGGATCTTTTTAACCGGATGGTCTCTCTTATTACCCTGGTTCATGTGGGATACTTCAAAGAGAGTTATAATGATATTCTGGATCTGGTAGTTAACCTGGATAGTTCTCAAAGGAGTGCGATTCATACCTTGTTACAGTATTACGATCCTCGACTCAGATGCTTCAATTTTCATGACTTCCAGTTAAGTCCTCTGCTTGAAGAGTATGCTGTGATGTTGGGTGTCCCGCTCAAATACCATATCTCCTTCAACTTAGAGAAGACCAGACCGACTTATCCTGCCATTGCCAAAGCTCTTTATTTGAGATCATCTGAAGTGGAGGCTAACTTGACTACTACCAAGGATGGGGTACTCGGATTTTCTCTTAACTTTCTGGCTAGAAGAGCTGGAGAACTTGTTGTGGCTGCTCGGTGGGATTCAGTTTGTGCTATCTTAGCCTTGTCCATCTATGGGATTATCATGTTTGCTGACATGGGTAAATTTGTGGATATGAATGCCATCCATTTGTTTGTGCTGAAGAATCCTGTGCCCACTCTCTTAGGTGACTTGTACTATTTAGTTCATTACAAAAATGAGAAGAAACGGGGTGGTCTAGTCCGGTGTTGTGCTCCTTTATTCCACAATTGGTTCATGAGACACCTACCCACTACCGAACTGTTTACCGATCCCAATATAATCTGGGCCCAGAAACCGAGCATGTTGTCTGCTAAGGACATCATATGGTTTACCCTGAGGCTGAAGGGGAAGAACTTTATCACCAGTTGTGGAAGCTATCTCAACGTGCCATTATAGGAGTAGCTGGAGGCATCAGTTACAACCCTATCCTCTTGAGAAGACGGTATGGATATGCACTCAAAGATGTTCCCTAAGAATCAAAGTTATTCCAAACCTTCTACTTCCTAGTGAAAGATAACCTTCCTTTGGTCAGGAAAGCTGTAGGTTCCTGGAAGCTTATTAGAAGAAAAGGAGTAGCATGTCTAGGCAGAAGCAACAATCATATGTTCCCCGAGTATGAAGCTTGGATCAAGGAGAAAGCCCAAGTGGCCTTAATCCCCTTTTCTGCACCAGCTCCGTCTCCTGCTACTGTGCAATTGGAAGATTATAAGAAGTTGGAAGCCTTGGCCCAACAATGCTTGTTCGAAGCTGATGATCCACAACATGAAGCTAGAAGGAAGAGCTCATGAAGTTGAAAAGATAGTCCGACTCAAGCAAAATGACTTCGAAGAAAGGGAGCTCTACTTCAGGAAGAAGATGTTGGATGAAACCCATAAGGCGAATCAACGCCGGAAGGACAAGAAGTCTTTAGACAAAGCCAACGAATCTGTGACCCTATGGCAAGAAAGATGGGATGTCAATCTGAAAAAGCAAAAGGAGGTAGAGGTTGAGTACCAACTGAAGATCAAAAGCCTTCAAGAGCTCCTGGTTGAACAAGAAGAGCTAATCCTGAAAGCCCACAAGCAGCGTAAAGATTACCTTCAGGAGATAGCCCAAGGTCAACAAGCAGTTGAAGATATCCAGAAAGAGGTAGAAGAGCTGAAACTCCGTGCTTAAGTCAAGAAAGCTAAGCCTGAATCAAGTCTTAACAAAGAGGACGAAGAGGTGTTCCTGCAAAAGATCAATGAATTGCATGCTTCCTTTGATCATAGGGATCTCCTTATTCAAAAGCTCATCTAGGAGCCAGGTCATCCAGACATAGCTCAGTTATTCCATGTGGTAAAGCGTCTTAGCTATAGGCTGAAGGACATGGAGTTTCCTAGGGCTTAGTTTCATATTCTTGCACCTGGATTACCCACTTGCATGTTATGGGATTCCTCTTTACTTTATGCTTTGCTATTGATGTATGAATTGGAACCCTTCGGGGAATTTTGTTATCTTCAAATTTCAGTTTATGATATTTGACATGGTTTGAATCTCTAGTTGTTATCCTTGCACTGACAAGGGGTTCTAAGCACCAGTTCTCCACTAATTATATGATCTGAGCTTCATGAGGGGTCTTATTCCTCGAAGTCTGAATTTTCAAAGGCTATCTGAATTCTCTAAATACCGGAACGGGAAATGTAAAAACCTTGAGAATGAAAATAACACAACATAGCATGCATTCATATCATTTGCATTTTTTCTTGCAGGTTATCTGGATTTCTTAACTTATCTGTTTATTCAGGAAAGATTGCGAGAGCTGCAAAGAGACGTCTTCTCCGACACGACACTCCTCTACACCAGTACGCTACTCGCCACAACCAGAGAAACATCATGGACACAATACAGACCGAGCTGAATGAACTTCTCACTAGGACGGCTGAGTTCATGAGTATGATGTAGGGCATGGCCCTGGGGAAGCAGGAGCTAAGAGCTGCTGTTCTCAGACTTGATCCACCACAGACGAACCCTCCCGTTGTCACTTTGGAAGCCCAGGGAAACCCTATTCGGCCAGGGGTAACAGACCTCCCACTCTAGAGGGTGGCGGCCCTATTCTTGTTCATGTGGAAGATCGTCAAGAAGATCAATTCACCTTGGTCAATGAAGACATGGGCTTTGGCATAGGTGGTTATTCCCAAGACTTTCAAATGCTGGCTGAGAAAGTTAGGATTTTGGAATGCAGGGATACTCTAAGCATTGATGTTTCTGACATAGGCCTGGTTCAAAGGGTGTTCATTCCTCCAAAATTCAAGCCTCCAGGCTTCGACAAATACAACGACAATTCTTGCCCAAAAACTCATCTGCAAGCTTTTTACTGCAAGATTGTTGCGCATACCAAAGATGAGAAGCTTTAGATGTACTATTTCCAAGATAGTCTGTCTGGGGGCTCGCTAGAATGGTAGATGAAATTGGAGAGGACCACTATTCGCAATTGGAAAGAGCTCGGAGAAGCTTTCCTCAAGCAATACCAATATAACATTGACATGGCTCCAAGTCGGACCCAACTACAAAGTTTGTCTCAAAAGATCTCCGAAAGCTTCAAGGAATATGTGCATAGGTGGCACGAAGTCGTAGCTAGAGTTCAACCCCCACTACTGGAGAGAGAAATGGTTGACCTTTTCATGGATACCCTCTCTGGGCACTTCATGGAACAGTTAGCGGGCTATTCATCCAGCGGTTTTTCCAATATCATTATGATTGGCGAGAAAATTGAAAGTTGGATGAAACAAGGTAAGATTTAGAATAGCGGAGCATCGACCTCTGGAGTCAAGAAACCTTTTGTGAAGAGAAGAGAAGGTGAAGCCGGGGCTATATACACCCAAAGGAAGAGGGGAAATCAGAGCTCCTATCATCATGCAGCTCCTATTACCATTTCTGCTCCCACAAATCAACATCAGGTTCAACAACCGCAGCTACAACGTCAGCAAAACTACCAATAGTAGAGAGCTCCTCGTCAATACTATCCTCCCAGACCAAATGATAGGCATCTTAAGACTCCGCCGATGTCTTATTCTCGGCTCTTGCAAAATCTTCTTCAACTTCAAATGGTTTAGTTAAGAACTTTGCATCCTCTGAGGTCGGGGCAAATTCCTGAGGGCTATGACGCTAACGCATGTTGCGAGTTCCATTCCGGAGCTCCGGGAAATAATACTGAAAACTGTAAGGCTTTGAAACATGTTGTTCAGGACCTGATAGATTCCAAGGAAATCAATTTTGCTCCAACCCCAAATGTGTTGCAAAACCCCATCCCTATGCATGGAAGGACCGTAGGAGCTATTGATAGTGGTGAAGGCTTGAATTTGGTATACAACGTCAATGCCTTGAAGACTTCGTTGTTGGCCGTGAAGAGTTGCCTAACAAAGAAGAATGTATTTCCAGGATGCGAAGAGGGTTGTTCAGATTGCAAGAATTCCGTCTATGGTTGTGACCGATTGAGATCAGGGATACAAAGATTGATTGATGAGGGCATTATCCAGTTTGAAAGGATCGTAAAGGAAGATGGAGTCTCGACAGTGACTATCTACTATAATCCAGTACAGGTTCCAACACCAGCTAAAAAGGCACCCATGACGTTTACCACTCCTGGGCCAATTCCATACCAAAGCGAAAGAGTCGTCCCATGGTCCTATGGGGTAGAGGTTTACTGTAACAGTCAGAAGCAAGATTTGACCTCTTCTAGCCCAGCTCAACACCAAGTTGAAAATGTTGGAGTTGGAGGGTTCACAAGGAACGGGAGACTATTTGCGCCCGAGACATTAGGAAACAATGTGGTACCACCAAGTGACAATGCAGAGGCCCAAGCCAAAGCCAGGGGCAAGCAGCCTGTGACAAACGATGCTCCTGCGCCAACGCCGGATCCTGATATCACCTTTGAGAAGGAGGCGGTAGAATTTCTGAGGATCATCAAAAAGAGCGATGACAAAATAGTTGATCACCTGCAGCAAACTCCATCTAAGATTTCAATCTTGTCCTTGTTTATGTGTTCAGACTCACACAGGAAAGCTCAACTGAAGCTTTTGAACAATACCTACATGCCGCAAGATATATCAATAAACCAGCTTGAAACGGTGGTGTCAAGTGTGAACTCCAATCATGGTTTGGGGTTTACGGATATGGACCTGACTACTGAGGGACGTAGCAATAATCGAGCTCTACACATCTCTATGGAATGTAAAGGAGCTATGCTCTCTCACGTACTTGTGGACACAGGATCGTCTCTGAACGTACTTCTGAAGAAAGCACTGATCAAGTTGGACTATGACAGGGTTGTGCTTTGGCCGAGTGACTTGGTGGTTCGTGCGTTTGATGGTTCAAAAAGGTCTGTCTTTGGGGAAGTGGAACTACCTATTAAGGTAGGACCACAAGTTTTCAATACTACCTTTTATGTTATGGATATCCAACCAGCTTACAGTTGTCTGCTGGAACGACCCTGAATACATGCAACAGGGGTCGTGTCTTCAACCCTCCACCAAAAGCTCAAATTTGTCTGGGAAGGACATATCGTTACAGTGTGCGGAGAAGAAGATATCTTCATCAGTCACATGGCTTCGTTCAAATACATAGAGATGGACGGAGAAATTGTTGAGACTCCCTGTCAAGCCTTCGAGCCCGTCAGAACTGAGGGTACATCTTCATCAGCTTCCTTGTCAGAGGATAGGAAGAAAGGAGTGTCCATAGCATCCTACAAGCAGGTCTTGGAAGTCGTGGAATCAGGTACGAATGAGGGCTGAGGAAAAATGATCAAAGTCCCAGAGAAGAAGGATACGTTCGGGATTGGCTACAATCCTGGCCAATTGATGCCATATCAGAGCTCTAGAGGTTGGAAAGGCCCGATTACCTTCACCAGTGCAGGGTGGATTGATCATGGTAGCATCTGTGTAGTGCAGGATGAAATAGTTGATAATGATTGCGAACTAGACGAGTGGATAAAGCCTTGTGTCCCGGGTGTGCAACTCAGCAATTGGTCAGCCGAAGCAATCATCTCTGTCACTCAACCATAAGAGTAATAGTTATGTGTTTCTATTCTCTTGTATGAAAGCTCTATGCCTTGCCCGTGGCATAGTAGCTCATTGTAAGGGTTCATCATTTCATAAAGCAATAACAATCATTAATAAAATGGACGTTTTGGCATTCATTCATGGTTTTCCTTGTTTTTCATTTTTATTTTTGTTTTAAAAATAAACGGAAATGTTTTTCATGCCTCCCACTTTTTCTAAAATTAGCATGAATCATCATTCATGCAGATGTACCTCATCGGGTCTCATCAGCCACGACCTTGCTATGGATAAATATGACTTCGACAATCCAATTTACCTAGCCGACGAGGAAGGTGAAGAAGATTGTGAATTACCCGAAGAATTAGCCACAATGCTCAAGAAAGAGGAGAGGGTGATTCAGCCGCACGAAGAGGCCATTGAAGTGGTGAACCTGGGTACTAAAGAGGACAAAAAAGAAGTCAGGATCAGGGCTGCACTGGAAGAATCTGTAAAGATTCGTTTGATTTCCATGCTCCGAGAATATGTTGACATCTTTTCCTGGTCTTACTAGGATATGCCAGGGTTGGACACCGATATCATAGTGCACAAGCTGCCGCTCAGAGAAGACTGCCCACTGGTGAAGTAGAAGTTGGGAAGAACTCGACCCGACATGGCTATAAAAATCAAGGAAGAGGTTCAAAAGCAGTTTGATGCCGGATTCTTGGCCGTGACGAGTTATCCTCCATGGGTTGCAAATATTGTCCCAGTTCCTAAAAAGGATGGAAAGGTCAGAATGTGTGTGGATTATCGAGACTTGAATCGGGCGAGCCACAAAGATGATTTCCCGCTGCCACATATTGACGTGCTAGTTGACAATACTGCCCAATTTTCCGTGATTTCATTCATGGATGGGTTTTTAGGCTACAATCAAGATGTCACCAGATGACATGGAGAAGACAACTTTCATCACCCCATGGGGCCTCTTCTGTTACAAAGTAATGCTGTTTGGTTTGAAAAATGCTGGGGCAACATACCAACGTGCAATTGTGACTCTATTCCATGACATGATTCATCATGAGATCGAGGTCTACGTCGATGACATGATCACGAAGTCACAAACAGAAGAAGAACATTTAGTCAACCTAGCCAAGCTATTTGACAGGTTTAAGAAGTTTAGATTGAGATTGAACCCGAACAAGTGCACATTCGGGGTACGTTCCAGAAAGCTGTTGGGCTTTATTGTCAATGAAAGGGGGATTGAGGTCGACCCTGCGCAAGTGAAAGCAATTCAGGAGATTCCTGAGCCGAGAACCGAGAAGGAAGTACGTGGATTTTTAGGGAGGTTGAACTATATTGCACGATTCATATCTCACTTAACAGCTACATGTGAACCTATTTTCAAACTTCTGAGGAAGAATCAGACCATCACTTGGAATAATGATTTCCAATTAGCTTTCGACCGAATCAAGGAGTATCTGCAAGAACCTCTGATTCTCATACCTCCAGTGCCAGAGAGACCTTTGATGATGTACCTCAAAGTGCTCGAGGGATCAATGGGCTGTGTGCTAGGTCAGCAGGACGAGTCTGGTCGAAAAGAGCACACAATCTATTACCTTAGAAAAACGTTTACCGACTGTGAGACACGATACTCACTGCTCGAGAAAACTTGTTGCACTTTGGCATGGGCTGCTCTCCGACTAAGACAGTACATGCTGACTCATACCACTCTATTGATTTCCAAGATGGACCTTGTTAAATACATCTTTGAAAAGCCATCTCTGACCGGAAGAGTAGCCCGATGGTAGATGATTTTGACAGAATATGATATCCAGTATACTTCACAAAACGCTATCAAGGGAAGTGTATTGTCAGATTATTTGGCCCAACAACTGATTGAGGATTACCAATCAATGAGGTTCGAGTTCCCGGATGAGGATGTCATGTTCTTCAAGTCGAAAGACTGTGGTGAGGAACCACTCCTAGAGGAGGGGCCAGGCCCCGAATCCAAATGGAGTCTGATGTTTGACAGAGCCGTTAACATGAACGGTAACGGAGTGGGTGCTATTATTATCTCACTGGAAGGGGTCCATATGCCCTTCACTGTCCGACTGACATTCGAGTGCACCAACAACGAAGCAGAGTATGAAGCCTGTATAATGGGGATCGAGGAAGAAATTGGTTTGAGAATCAAGAACCTCGAGATATTCAATGATTCGGCTTTAGTTATCAATCAGGTTAACGGGAAATGGTTGGTTCATCAACCTCATCTGATTCCTTACAGGGACTATACCAGAAGCTGCACTACATACCTTAGGACGAGAACCAATTTGTGGATGCTTTGGCAACCTTATCCTCCATGATCAAGGTTCACCAAGAGAACTATGTGCCTAAATTCGATGTATCTTGTCTTGATAGACCATCATATGTGTTTGCAGTTGACGGTGTTAATGATGACAAACCTTGGTACTACGATATCAAGTGCTTTTTGAAATCTTAGGAGTACCCAGCAGGGGCATCCAATAAAGACAAGAAGACCCTTAGGAAGTTGGCACGCGGGTTCTTCTTAAACCAGGATGATGTGCTCTATAAACGGAACTTCGACATGGTCTTGCTTAGATACGTGGATAGACACGAAGCATACATGCTGATGCAAGAAGTTCACGAAGGTTCCTTCGGTACCCATGCTGGAGGGCATGCCATGGCAAAGAAACTGCTAAGGTCGGGGTATTATTGGATCACCAAGGAATCTGATTGCTGTAAATACTCCCGCAAGTGCCACAAGTTCCAAATTTATGTTGATAAGGTGCATGTGCCTCCAAATACATTGAGTGTCATGTCGTCACCTTGGCCCTTCGCCATGTGGGGCATTGATATGATTGGCAAGATCGAGCCAACTGCTTCCAACGGTCATCGCTTCATCTTGGTTGCCATAGACTATTTAACGAAGTGGGTTGAAGCGGCGTCCTATGTCAATGTCACCAAACAAGTGGTAGCCCGATTCATCAAGAGGGATATCATCTTCCGATATGGAATTCCCAAAAGAATCATTACTGACAATGTTTCTAATCTCAACAATAAGATGATGGCAGATTTGTGCCCGGATTTCAAGACCGGGCATCACAACTCTTCGTCGTATCACCCGAAGATGAATGGCGCTGTCGAGGAGGCCAACAAAAAAATTAAAAAATTGTGCAGAAGATGGTTGTGGCGTACAAAGATTGGCATGAGATGTTTTCGTTTTCATTGCTTGGGTACCAAACATCTGTTCGCACCTCAACCGGGGCAACCTCGTTCTCGCTCGTGTATAATATGGAGGCAGTCCTGCCCGTGGAAATTGAGATCCCCTCGCTGAGATTAATGATGGATGTCAAGCTTGACGAAGCTGAGTGGCTCCGATCCAGGTACAATCAACGTAGACGCAATTAGAAAATACTTCGTATAAAGATACCTGCTAGACAAAAAACAGAATAAAAGTCCAGGCAAAAAAGGGCATCCTGGCGGGCCAAAAAAACAGAATAAACTCTCGGGCAAAAATTAGGGAAATAAACGAAAAATGTACACCCACTGAGCTGAAAAGCCACATCGGACGACTCAGGCAAAAAAAGGGTATCCCGGTGGATTGAAAACCTGAAAGGGCGATCCACACAAAAGAGGGACTAGAACGAATAACAATGATCTGCGAGATCTGTGATGCATCATCAACAATCAAGGATAATCTGAGGGTTAAGGATCAATTCAATCGTCTTCTTCAAAAGCGAAGCATACGGAGAGTCTTGAGGACATATAAGTCATAGCCGGATCGGAGCTCGATGAGATCTGATTTCCACATTGCCATTCGGATAGTTTATTTTCCTTTTGTGCAATTTCCTCTTTCCAGGGGTTGCTTCCTGTAACGCCTTAATCTTATATTTATTTTTATGAAATAAATATTAATATTTGATGGTATATTTGGATAAATTGGAGAGAAATTTTTTAAGAGAATAATAATATAATAATTTATACTATTATAATATTGTTATTATTTAAATAAAATAAAATAAAAAGGGTTAGTTAGAGGTTTAAGGGGCAAAGGTGGAATTATTGTTTTATGTAAGTGGAATAAGGAATTCAGTTGTCATTATCATCGTGTTTTGACGAAGAACAGTGAGGTCTGGAGAAAGAGGCGAAGAAGGGAAAGGTCAAGGATCGTAGATCATCAAGATCAAGATTTCGAGGAAGTCATCTCTATTTCGAGGTAAGGGGGAGAATGAGTTTTATAATTGGTGAATTAACATAATAAGGGTAATTGGGAGATCCTTCCTCCCTTAGGGTTCATATATGTGAGGATTGGGAATTGATGAAATTGTGATATGTATATGATGGATTATGAGTCCTTGAACTGTGTTTATGATTTGATGATGATTATTATGAGAATAATTTGTTTATGAGGTAATCTTGTATGAACTGTTCTTGAATGTGAGCTATGTGAATTGAGGGATAGTTGTTATGGAGAAGAGGAAATTGGGAGAGATAAGGAACAATGATAGGTTATCCAATTTAATTTTATCGATATTAGATTAGGTGAATAATTGATGTTATGAGTGTGTTGTGGTATAAAGTATTGAAATTGGACTGTTATGGATGCTAATATCAAGTTAAAATGAACTGGATTTGGTTTGGAGTGAGAGGGGAAAGAAAAGGAAGATTTTTGGAAAAAGTTGGAAAATTCACGTAGCCACCTGACACGGGCCGTGTCACAGGACACGGGTGGCCGTTTCAGGCCACTGGAAGAGGATGAGATGGATTTTTGAGGAAAATGGGCATCAGTGAGCGTGACACGGGCTGTTTCACACGACACGGGCACCCGTGTCAGCCCCCTGGTCTTGGTTGATTTTGTTGTTTTGAGAGGTGCGTGTTCAGAGCACTTGACACGGGCCGTGTCAGGGGACACGGGAGGCCGTGTCAGGCCTCTGTATCTTGGAATTTTGTGAAATTTTGATATGTTTTGTTTATCCATTCTTGTAGTATAAGTTCCTATGAGCATTCTAATGCAATAACTTGAGGTTTAGTGCTAATTATAAGACTTGATAACCAAACTTTAATGAATGTGATAGTGAGGGTTATATAAGTAGCATAAGTTTGTTAGTAATATAATGAATTGTTGAATTATGAGATTATTTTATATGCTTAACATGAATGATATAATGATGTGATTGATAGCTGGTGGGATCATGTGGATCTTGAAGGCATGAATGTTTTCATGCGTATTTGTATTATGGTGTATGTGTTTGAGTTTGCATATGCATACACATTTGGTGGAATGATCATGTCTCGGTGGAGCGTAAGTGATCATTCGGATTCATTGTGAATCGTTGGTGCAGGGATGATCGTGTCTCGGTGGAGCGTAAGCGATACATCCGGGTTTAAATTAATGAACCGTTGTTGAAAGTTGGTGCCGCATTGTTGCATTGTGTCAATGAGTCACATTGCATCAGTTTGTTGGATTATTTGTGTTAAATGATGCGTGTGGATTTATGATTATCCTTTGAGGTGTTATTTGCACCGTTATGTTATGAAACTATTTCTCACCCATTTTGTTTGTTTTGTTGCGTCTGTGCTTCTTCGGAAGTACAAATAATTCAGGTACTTGAGGAGTGCTTGATGTTGATGTCAGTGTCCTAGGAGCTCTGATATGTAACGGGAACGGGGATTTTTATTAACATTTCTTTTGATTTTTAGCAAACTTACTTATGATTAAGTATTGAGTTAATAAACAATATTTTAATTGAACTGTAAGGCCTTTGGGAATTTTGATGTTGAAAGACTTATTTCCGCTACTTGTTTTAGAATAAATGAAATGATGTTTGATTGTTGATGTAGCAGCTCACTTTAGTTGATTAAACTCTGATTTTATGAAAAGTCTATATAATTTTGAAAATGGGAAAAAGTGGGTGTTATAATTGGTATCAGAGCAGGTCGATCCAACCGGCCAGATTGAGTCAGTCCTTAGGATATGAGTCGTTGAGAGTCCTAACCTGTATTTGTTGTTGTATCAGAATGGCTGGAGGAATGATGCTGCTCTTGCTGCGGCGTTGCAAGCCATGGCGCAGACGGTTGAGAACGTCGTTCAGGGAGGAGGTAATGCTCAGTCTCGTGCATTGGACCAGTTCAGGAGTAACAGGCCGCTTAAGTATGAAGGTGGAATTCTAGATCCAGAGGCTGCGCAGAAATAGTTGAAGGCCGTGGAGAAGATCTTCAGAACAATGGGATACTCTGATGATAAAAAGGTGAGGTTTGGTACTCACATGCTGGAGGGCGAAGCTGATGTATGGTGGGACAACAGTCGCCAACGGTTAGAAGATGGGAATATTGCAATCACCTGGGCGGTATTTCGCAGAGAAGTTTTGGAGAAGTACTTCCCTGAAGACGTCCGTAGTGCTAAGGAGGTGGAGTTCTTGGAACTCAAGCAAGGTAATATGACGGTGGCGGAGTATGCTGCCAAGTTTGAGGAATTGGTGTAATATTGTGCACACTATAATACTGAAGAGGCTATGACTTCCAAATGCCTGAAGTATGAGAAGGGACTGCATCCTGAAATTAAGTTGGGTATTGCTTGCCAGAAGATCAGGAACTATCCATAATTGGTAAGCAGAAGCCGAATTTATGATAATGACAACAGGGCTCGAATTGCACACTATAAGGTTGTGAATGAAAAGAAAGGAAAGCAGAGATTTGGTGGTATTCCTTATAGTTCTCCAGCTGACAAAGGAAAGCAAAAGGCTAATGCTGAGAAGAAGCCAAGTGGGGGAGGAGGTACTCCCGGCGTGCTCAAATGCTACAGATGCCACGGTGCGGGTCATTGTGCCAATGATTATCCTAATGAAGAGAAGAAGTGCTTCAAGTGTGGGAAGCCGGGTCACATGGCGGCTAATTGTAAGGTGAATGTTCCTACTTTCTATAATTGTGGAGAGCGGGGCCACATCAGTACCAATTGCCAGAAACCTAAGAAGCAGCAATCTGGTGGAAAAGTGTTTGCATTAGTGGGAGCTCAACCTACTGGTGAAAACCGATTGGTCAAAGGTATTTGCTATATCTATCATACTACTTTATTTGTGATTATTGATACGGGTGAAACACACTCGTTTATTTCTTTGGACTGTGTGAAAAGGATAGGATTGAAGCCTTCTCAATTGAGTCGAGGGATGGTAATTGATACTCCATCTATAGGTTCAGTGACTACTACCTTACTATGTAGTGATTGTGTTTTGACAATATCTAATAAAAATTTTAGAGTGGATCTTATATGCCTGCCACTCAGTAATCTTGATGTAATTTTGGGTATGAACTGGTTGGAGTCCAACCGAGTTTATATCAATTGTTTTAGGAAAAGATTGTTGTTCCTAACTCCTGAGGAGGAAAGTTTGGCCAGTTCAGTTTCGGCTAAGGAACTGAGAACCTGGTTGGAAGACGAAGCGAAAATGTTTGTTGTGTTTGCTTCATTAACGGTTGAAGAGAAGGTTGTTGTTGAAGAGCTGCCAGTGGTGAATGAATTTCTTGAACTATTTCCAAGTGATATTTCAGAGCTGCCTCCGACGCGTGAGGTGGAGTTTACTATTGATTTGATTCTTTGTACTAGGCCTATTTTTATGGCACCGTACAGGATGTCTGCTGCTGAGTTAGCTGAGTTGAAATCTCAGATTGGTGATTTGCTTGACAAGAAGTTCATTCGACCCAGTGTATCACCGTGGGGTGCACCAGTGCTTTTGGTAAAAAAGAAAGATGGTAGTATGCGTCTGTGTATTGACTACCGGCAACTGAATAAGGTTACTATTAAAAACAAGTATCCACTCCCAAGGATTGATGACTTGATGGATCAACTTGTGGGAGCTTGTGTTTTTAGTAAAATTGACTTGAGGTCGGGATATCATCAAATAAGAGTGAAAGAGGAAGATATCCAGAAGACGGCATTTAGAACTCGATATGGCCATTATGAATATGCAGTGATGCCTTTTGGAGTGTCTAACGCGCCAGGAGTGTTCATGGTGTATATGAACCAAATATTTCATTCTTATTTGGATCGGTTTATCGTAGTATTTATTGATGATATACTGATATATTTGAAGTCTGAAAAAGATCATGCGAAATATTTGAGAATTACATTGCAGGTACTGAAGGATAACAAATTATTTGCCAAGTTCTCCAAATGTGAATTTTGGTTGAAGACGGTAAGCTTTTTGGGACATGTGATATCGGGTGATGGTATAGCAGTGGACCATTCTAAGGTCAGTGTTGTGCTTGAGTGGGAGCCTCCGAAGACGGTAACATAAATTAGAAGTTTTCTTGGCCTAGCTGGTTATTACCGAAGGTTCATTGAAGGATTTTCTAGTTTGGCGTTACCATTGACTCAATTGACTCGGAAGAGTCAAGCTTTTATTTGGGATGCAGCTTGTGAGAGAAGTTTTGAGGAATTGAAGAAGAAGCTAACTTCGGCACCAATACTAGTTTTTCCAGACCCGAGTGAAGCTTTTGTTGTTTATTGCGACACGTCTAAAATGGGTTTGGGCGGTGTGCTAATGCAGGTGGGTAAAGTTGTAGCTTATGCTTTGAGGAAGTTGAGGGTACATGAAAGGAATTATCCTACTCATGATTTGGAATTGGCCGCAGTGGTATTCGTGTTGAAAATTTGGAGGCATTATTTGTATGGTTCGAGGTTTGAAGTTTTTAGTGATCATAAGAGTTTAAAGTACCTGTTTGATCAAAAAGAGCCTAATATGAGACAAAGGAGATGGTTATATTTTTTGAAGGATTATGTTTTTAATCTGATTTACCACCCGGGAAAAGCAAATGTGGTAGTAGATGCGTTGAGCCGGAAGTCAATTCATATGTCGGCTATGATGGTGAAGGAAATGGATTTAATTGAGAAATTTAGAGACTTGAGTATGGTATGTGAAATAACGTCGGAAAGTGTTAAGCTGGGTATGTTGCGAATTAATAATAAATTTATTGATGTGATAAGAGAAAATCAAAGGCAAGATGTAAAATTGGTAGATTTGATGCCTACTGAAGGAAATGACCAAGGAGGCGATTTTGTTTTGAATAATGATGGTGTTTTGAGATTCCGAGGTAGAATTTACGTACCTGACAACGCCGAATTAAAGAAAGCAATTTTGGAAGAAAGTCATAGAAGTAGCTTGAGTATCCATCCAGGAGCTACCAAGATGTACCATGATTTGAAGAAATTGTTCCGGTGGCACGATATGAAGAGGGATATCACGCAATTTGTTTATGCTTGCTTGGTGTGTCATAAATCTAAGGTGGAACATCAGAAGCCTTCGGGGCTGATGCAACCGTTAGAGATTCCAGAATGGAAATGGGGCAACATTGTTATGGATTTTGTGACAGGTTTACCGAATACGGTGAGAGGCTTTGATGCTATTTGGGTAATTGTAGACCGGTTAACTAAGTCGGCACATTTTATTCTAATCAACATTAGTTTTCCGTTAACTAAATTGGCAGAGATTTATATACAGATTGTGGTGAAATTGCATGGTGTACCGTCGATTATAGTATCGGATAGAGACCCGCGGTTTACTTCAGAATTTTGGAAGAGTTTGCATGAGGCTTTGGGTTCTATGTTGAAATTGAGTTCAGCTTACCACCCACAGACGGATGGGCAATCGGAGAGGAGTATTCAGTCACTCGAAGATTTATTGAGAACTTGTGTGTTAGAAAAAGGAGGTGCGTGGGATACTCATTTGCCGCTAATTGAATTCACTTATAATAACAATTACCATTCAAGTATTGGAATGGCACCGTTTGAAGCTCTTTATGGTAGGAGATGTAGAACACCTCTATGTTGGTATGAGACGGGTGAAAATGTTATGCTTGGACCTGATATTATCCAGCAGACTACTGAGACTATCCAAATGATTAAAGAGAAAATGAAAGCATCTCAGAGTCGACATAAAAGCTACCATGATAACAGGAGAAAAGACTTAGAGTTCAGTGAGGGTGACCATGTGTTTTTGAGAGTCAACCCGATGAACGGTGTTGGTCGTGCTTTGAAATCCAAGAAGTTGGATCCTAAGTTTATCGGACCTTATCAGATTATGCAGAGAGTAGGCAAAGTTGCTTATAGAGTGGCATTACCGCCAGAACTTTCGAATTTGCACGATGTGTTTCATGTGTCGCAACTCAGGAAGTATGCATCTGATCCGTCACATGTCATCCAGAGGGATGAAGTGCAAGTTCGTTATAACCTCACAGTGGAGGCCTTACCTTTGAGAATTGAGGATCGTAAGATGAAGCAGCTAAGAGGCTAAGAAATACCTCTTGTGAGAGTAGCTTGGGGAGGAGATGCTGATGGAAGTGTTACCTGGGAACTAGAGAGCAAGATGAGGGAATCATACCCAGAGTTATTCCATTCAGGTACATTTTCGAGGACGAAAATAATTAAGTGGGGGAGAGTTGTAACGCCTTAATTTTATATTTATTTTTATGAAATAAATATTAATATTTTGATGGTATATTTGGATAAATTGGAGAGAAATGTTTTAAGAGAATAATAATATAATAATGTATACTATTATAATATTGTTATTATTTAAATAAAATAAAATAAAAAGGGTTAGTTAGAGGTTTAAGGGGCAAATGTGGAATTATTGTTTTATTTAAGTGGAATAAGGAATTCAGTTTTCATTATCATCGTGTTTTGATGAAGAATAGTGAGGTCTGGAGAAAGAGGAGAAGAAGGGCAAGGTCAAGGATCGTAGATCATCAAGATCAAGATTTCGAGGAACTCATCTCTATTTCGAGGTAAGGGGGGATAATGGGTTTTATAATTGGTGAATTAACACAATAAGGGTAATTGGGAGATCCTTCCACCCTTAGGGTTCATATATGTGAGGATTGGGAATTGATGAAATTGTGATATGTATATGATGGATTATGAATCCTTGAATTGTGTTTATGATTTGATGATGATTATTATGAGAATAATTTGTTTATGTGAATTAAGGGATAATTGTTATGGAGAAGAGGAAATTGGGAGAGATAAGGAACAATTATAGGTTATCCAATTTAATTTTATCGATGTTAGATTAGGTGAATAATTGATGTTATGAGTGTGTTGTGGTATAAAGTATTGAAATTGGATTGTCATGGATGCTAATATCAAGTTAAAATGAACAGACTTTGGTTTGGAGTGAGAGGGGAAAGAAAAGGAAGATATTTGGAAAAAGTTGGAAAATTCACGTAGCCACCTGACACGGGCCGTGTCACAGGACATGGGTCGTGTCACAGGACACGGGTGGCCGTGTCAGGCCACTGAAAGAGGATGAGATGGATTTTTGAGGAAAATGGGCATCAGTGAGTGTAACACGGGTCATGTCACACGACACGGGAACCCGTGTCAGGCCCCTGGTCTTGGTTGATTTTGTTGTTTCGAGAGGTGCGTGTTCAAAGCACCTGACACTAGCCGTGTTAGGGGACACGGGAGGCCGTGTCAGGCCTCTGTATCTTGGAATTTTGTGAAATTTTGATATGTTTTGTTTATCCATTCTTTTAGTATAAGTTCCTATGAGCATTCTAAGGAAATAACTTGAGGTTTAGTGCTAATTATAAGACTTGATAACCAAACTTTAATGAATGTAATAGTGAGGGTTATATAAGTAGCATAAGTTTGTTAGTAATATAATGAATTGTTGAATTATGAGATTATTTTATATGATTAACATGAATGATATAATGATGTGATTGATAGCTGGTGGGATCATGTGGATCTTGAAGGCATGAATGTTTTCATGCGTATTTGTATTATGGTGTATGTGTTCAAGTCTGCATATGCATACACATTTTGTGGAATGATCATGTCTCGGTGGAGCGTAAGTGATCATTCGGATTCATTGTGAATCGTTGGTGCAGGGATGATCGTTTCTCGGTGGAGCGTAAGTGATACATCCGGGTTTGAATTAATGAACCGTTGTTGAAAGTCGGTGCCACATTGTTGCATTGTGTTAGTGAGTCACATTGCATCTGTTTGTTGGATTATTTGTGTTAATTGATGTGTGTGGATTTATGATTATCCTTTGAGGTGTTATTTACACCGTTATGTTATGAAACTATTTCTCACCCCTTTTGTTTGTTTTGTTGCGTCTGTGCTTCTTCGGAAGTACATATAATTCAGGTACTTGAGGAGTGCTTGATGTTGATGTTAGTGTCCTAGGAGCTCTGATATGTAATGGGAACGGGGATTTTTATCAACATTACTTTTGATTTTTAGAAAACTTCCTTATGATTAAGTATTGAGTTAATAAACAATATTTTAATTGAACTGTAAGTCCTTTGGGCATTTTTGATGTTGAAAGACTTATTTCCGCTGCTTGTTTTAAAATAAATGAAATGAGGTTTAGTTGTTGATGTAGCAGCTCACTTTAGTTGATTAAACTCTGATTTTATGAAAAGTCCATATAATTTTGAAAATGGGAAAAAGTGGGTGTTACACTTCCCTATGTAATGCCTATTCGTGGCCAATTTCCAATCAATAAAAGTGAAATTTCATTCAAATTTGCTCTCACTTGTTTTTGTTTTTCATCTACCGTTGATTGATTGCAAAAACATCCAACAAACTGTGATAAATATTGCATTGCGGATACATGAATGCTTTATAATATGTGTATGAGAGTAAAAACATTTGACATATATCTGATGTGTTGAGTAACAATAATGGTGATTCAAACCATGAACCTAGGACACGCAGGCCAAAACTAACTCTTATTTCGCAGGTACTATCAGTTGTGTTCATGCAGGTACAGGTGTTGCAGGCAAATCCATTGCCAACACAGAACTTCAGGAAACCTTTCCTCAACAGATCATTGAGCGAGATTCCTCAGCAATTCTCGTTAGAATACCTCTTCTCCAGCAGAGCAACAACAAAGAGAACGATATTTCCCGAGCAGAAGGGTATCATTATCTATTATCCCCAGCATGGGACACTCTATATCTCTTTCCCTCAGCAAGAGGCGATCTAAAACTCTTATCGTCAGCAGGAAGCATCCTCTCTGATGTGTTCCATCATCCCCAATAGATGTGGAAATTGAAATCCTCCCCAGCTTGATAGCAGAAGGTTGTAGGTGTTCTTCCCAAGCAGAGAGCCCTCCTTCAACAGAGGAGTATCCCCAACCAGTGTCTTCACTATCTCCAGCAGTACGGGAGAATCCATCATTCCCCAGCAGAGATGAATAATAATGTGTATATGAGAGGATCCCCAGCAGGTTCCTTCCTCAACTGAGTATCAACACATCTTCTTCCCTAAAGAAGTAACAAAAGGAAGCTCTTCTCCCCAGGAAGAGAGTCTTCCTTCAACGGAGAAGAATTCCCACATCAGAGTTTTCATATCTCCAGTAGTACGGCAGAATTCATTATTCCCTAGTAGTGGTGAAAATAGTGAGAAGCCTGAGGGTTTTCTTTCTTACACAGCGGTTGTTCACAGTTTTCCCTAGTGAAGTCGCCAATCGAAGTCCAATCCTCATTGGCATCTCTTCCATAAGCAGAAAATTGTGTATCTGAGAGATTCCCTAGCAGGTTGCTTCCTCAGCAGAGCACTCACACATTTGATTCCCCCAGCCGAGTCAGAAAGATATCACTTCCCAAACGAAGTTCAACGGGTAGCGTACCTCTCAAGTCCAGTTCATCCCCAACAGGGTCTTGGTTCTCCAATCATATAGTCCAAATTATTTTTGGTAATGGCAGATGTTCAGAGCCGGTGTATCATTAGCATTCTCCCCCCACAAAGTTGCTTTTCCTCACAGGGGTTCATCAAATCAATTCAGTGATTATTTTCTCCCCAGTAAAGCTACTTAGGATGCCTGTTATCTCCTCATCAGGACATCCCCTTGCATTTTCATCTAGTAATCATCATTACATTTGCATCCTCTAAAGCGTACCATTTCCATCAATATGGAGCATTACGCCATGAAAATTCAAACATGCATAGAAAACATAGGCTAGTTTTGGGGTACATTGCACAAAAGCCTAAAACAACATTTCTTCAATCAGACCTAAGCATCCCCACAGAGAGTGCCAAGTTCATTCCTCAGCATTATTACTCTTTCCATTCAATACTTGTTATCCCCAATTGAATTTCCATTTTAGTACAATGGTCTCACCTCTCCGAGTCGCATCTAAGTACGATGATCTCGTTTGCTCATTTCCGTTTAAGTACAACGGTCTCGTGTTTGTTGATTTCATCTAAGTATGATGATTTCATATTTTTTGATTCCATTTAAGTACAATGGTTTCGTATTTGTTGAGTCTCTGTTTAAGTACAACAGTCTCTCATTTTTGTGTGTCTCGGTTTCAGTACAACGGTCTCGTGTCGGGTTTTCATTTAAGTACAATGATCCTGTCTCTTTGATTTCATCTAAGTATGATGATTTCATCTTTATCGATTCCATTTAAGTACAATGGTTTCGTATTTGTCGAGACTCATCTAAGTATGATGGTCTCGTTTCCGTTTAAGTACAACGGTCTCGTATCAGGTTATCATTTAAGTACAATGATCCCATTCCGTTTGATTCCATTTCAGTACAATGGTCTCACATCTCCGAGTCTCATCTAAGTACGATGGTATTGTTTGCTCGTTTCCGTTTAAGTACAACGGTCTCGTGTTTGTTGATTTCATCTAAGTACGATGATTTCATCTTTGTCGATTCCATTTAAGTACAATGGTTTCGTATTTGTTGAGTCTCCGTTTAAGTACAACAGTGTGTCATTTTTTCGCGTCTCTGTTTCAATACAACGGTCTTGTGTCGGGTTTTCATTTAAGTACAATGACCCTGTCTCTTTGATTTCATTTAAGTACGATGATTTCATCTCTTCGATTCCATTTAAGTACAATGGTTTCGTATTTGCTGAGTCTCATCTAAGTACAACGGTCTCATTTTTCGCGTCTCCATTTCAGTGCAACAGTCTCGTGTTGGGTTATCATTTAAGTACAATGATCTTGTTCCTTTGTTGATTCCATTTCAGTACAATGGTCTCATCTTCCCAAGTTCTCATTTAAGTGCAATGAGTTCGTCTCTTTTGATTCTGTCCAATGTCAGTTTCATGTTTTGAATAGTCATCCGAGAATGACAATTTTCCCAACTTATCTCATTTCCCACAGAGTGTAAATTTTCCAGTCTATTCGGGTATTCAATCCCTCCATACCTTGAACGTCTGAAAGCCATTTCTATCATCCCTTAAGGTCTGCAATTGATTGAATAGGGGCAGTTGTAATACCCCAAAATTTACCCTCTCATTTTCATGGCATTTAGTTCGTCGCATTGCATATCCGGCCATACATTGCATAAATAAAATAATAAAATAATAAAATAAAATAATGCATGCAACATTGGTCAGCGTGCAAGGCATGTGATTAGGGTTTACTCAGTGGTAAGATCAAATATCATAACCCAAGGTTGAATCTGGTTCAGAACGGACGGTGGAGATGCATCCTAAGGATTTCCGACCAAGAGAAGGGAAATTTGAATTTTTCATTCGTTAACCGGTTAACGCCAGGGGTTAACCGGTTAACACTAGAGTAATTTGGGAAAAAAATTTAAAAGTTAGTTGGTACTTCCCTCTTTCTTCCACTTTCCACTTGTTTTGTGCTTCTACCAAGTTCTAGAGCTTTCCACCACTTTTTAGATCCTTCTACCACTTTCCTATGGAATATTCTAGAAACCCTAACTAACTCCTAACCTCATTTTCTTAACCTAATGCCTAAGCTAACTCCTAGCCCAAAGCTTGCTCCAAATCTAGCTCCAATATAAGTCATTTTCACTCCAAACCTCGAAACTCCAACTTCATTTTCACAATATCACTTCATAATCTCAATTCTTTCTCTCACTTTTTCTCTCCATTTTCCCAAAACTCACCAAAGCTTCATCATTAAGATCTTCCTAGTTTCACATCGAAACTCGAAAGATCGGAAGCTTAGCCTTCATCTTCTTTGCCATTTTAGAGGATAATCGAAGATTCGACATGGTTACTGTGTTTATTTCACAGTTCAGAAGAGTTTCGGATCAATTGCATTTATTTTTCATTTTCGCGGATCGAAGCTTGGAATCTCCAGTATTCTCTTCATTTGTGCATCAATCAACTCACAACAATCACCAAAGCAAGCCTCCGCTTTGTAGGTTGGTGGATTCGAAACCGTTTCTTGCTTTAATTTATTTCACTTCATCTCGCCGCACGATATTCCGTGATTGTTTTGCGTTTGTGATGCGTTTGTTCGTTTTAAGCTTTCGTATCTAGAATCGTAGCTTGTTCATAGTGCTAATAGGTGTTAGAAGACTGTATGTAGGTAGCAATTTCGTGCTAATATGTTCATGGATGTATTAGGAGCTTTAGGAAATAAGTCAATAGCTAGAAGTGCTTGTTTCCTCACTATTTTTGCATTCTGATTCAGTGTTAACCGGTTAACACCCAGGGTTAACCGGTTAGCACGTTGTTCTTACCTTCTGAAATTGATTTTTTAAAACCGTTAAACGGTTAACCCAGGGCATTAACCGGTTAACGCTGTGCATATTTGACTTTTTGAGTTGTTTCATTGCATAATTGTGCATCACTCTTCCTTTTATTACCATAGCTTGTTAGATTATTATTTTAGGGAATTTTTAGGAGCTGGTTTAGCACAAGTACACGTAGTTTTGATGACTTTCGACGCATGTTTCGTTAGTTTCCAATTTTTTGCATAAACGTTGCATTCATGTACATTGCTTGATAGGCTTATTGTTTTCATGACTTAGCATCCTCCATAGCATGATACTAAATGTTTACACTTCTGTTTTTGCATCACATTTGAAGTCCATTCATGTTTTGGTTCAAATCATGCGCATATTGAAAATTGCATAATGTAAGAAACCACAAAATCATCTAATTTACATCCATTGATCGCATGATGATGTTGCATTCCATTGTTAATAAATTTTTTCCATGTTATTGAATTAATTTGTCATAATCATTGCATTCCATTATGTGCATTAAAATTCATGTTTTGTGCATTAAAAATAATGAAATCTGCCTATTTTTCATAGTTGCATTTTGAAACAGGAGCTGTAAAAACATGTTGTATTCATTCTGTTTTTGATCTTTCACACCTATTTACATGTTGTTTGGTAGCTATAATAGGATGTTTGTGTTATACATTGCATTTAGTAGCTGTTTATGCTATAGGAGTTGTAGTAGCTGTTGGATTTTGGCTTTGCCTAGTTTTTAGGGTCCTTAGACTTAAGATTGAGTCTAGTTAGGTCTAGAGGAATTAGGATATGTTTGGTACTTGTTTACTTTCATTCCTTGTATTGCATTGCTTTATCCTACTAACCTTTGTTTTGTGGGGAGGTGGAGGTAAGTTCATTCACAACTTCTTCCTTTTAATTTCTTTACACTTTCTAAGTGTGTTTGCTTTAGCATTTTATGCTTAGTTGGTACAACTTCATGCTAAATCTCCTTTAGAAACGACTTAGCTTCCTTAGGAAGTAAGTTTCTTTCTAAGTCCCTTTTCTTCTTTTCCTTTTCTTATTAGGATTAGAAAGCCGCACTAACCTAGGTTCATTCATGCATGACAACACTTAGGATTACTGATGCGTGTTTTTCGCAAGTGTACGAATCACGTCAAAGTAATATAAAAGATTATCGAATCCACAGAGACCAAGTGTCAATCTATCGTACCTGTTGTTATGGTGCTTATCTAAGGCAACTATTTTTAAGGGTTTTAATAAGGGTGCAATGGTAAATAAAATTATAATTTTAAATAATAGATAAAGGACAGGCTCGAATGTAATTCACGTAATCAATGTTAATCCAGTACTTGTTAGTGGAACTACTTATGGGCAATGTTTTCTTCTTTGAAAAGAACTAATTTAACAGGAACTGTCGCTTTCGCGTATTCAGAACCGAGTTGTACTCTCTAATCAACCCCTCCTATTGTCACGGATAAAAAGGTGCATACTGCGTTAGAGTAGTAAACCTATTTTTAAGAAATGTAGTATCTTAACTAAGTTGAAAAGTATTTTAACCTGGACTTCTTAGCAAAAAGAGGTTCTTATGAACCAGACTCTAAATCTCATAACGCGTCCGAAAATCGTTTTAAAATCTCTTTTCTTTTTAATCTAAAAACTCCTAATGAACTATACAAAGCGCTTTTGGCTGTTTTTGAAATAGTTAAAAACAATTACTTGAATTGAAAGATAAAATAGCCCTTAGGTGTTTCCACGAACAATTATACTGATTACTGATTTAATTACGATCCTTACATTCTAACCCTTATGGAATTAGTTAGACATGATAAAGTAAAGATTCTTTTTATAGTTTTTCATATAAGTAATTTAAAGCGAGTGCGGAAAGTAAATAAAGTAAATGTGCGAGTGCGGGAAATAAACAAAGTAAATGTGCGAGTGCGGGAAATAAACAAAGTAAATGTGCGAGTGCGGGAAATAAACAAAGTAAATGTGCGAGTGCGGGAAATAAACAAAGTAAATGTGCGAGTGCGGGAAATAAACAAAGTAAATGTGCGAGAAATAAATAAAAGTAAAGTACGAACTTGAATTAAAATGGCGGCAGGATTAACTTCCTCCAGAGTGCTCCAAAACTCGAACCACAGACAGATTACAGACTCGATCACTCGATTGCAGAGGCACCCCGATGTGGAATGGCAACTGCTTTATAACTGATATATGCCTAGAGAATTCTAATTCTGGATGAAGAAAAACTAAAATCTAAGGTCCTATTTATAGGAGAAACTGAAAGCATGAAATGACCGGGACGCCCCTCCACTAAAAAGTGGAGGTTATGAAATTTTGCCTTGTGGCGCCCGCCACAAGGTCATGGCGCCCGCCATGGTCCCTACAGGGGATGATGGAGTGGGGAACGTGGGTCTTGGAGGTTGAGGAGTGGTCTTGAGACGTGGCCACGTCATGGCTAACCCCATGGCGCCCGCCACGGTGGGTGCCGCAAGTGCAAAACGCTGAATTTCTAGGTTTTCGTCCGTTTTCACTCCTTTTTCGCTCCTTTTCCTGATTCAAGCTCCGATTATTATAAAAACCTGAAAACATAAGAAAACAAAGCAATAACAAAGCAAAACAACAATAAAAGCTAAGAATGCATGCGAAATCGGAGTCAGAAATACGGTGAATTTTAGTGTGATCAAATTCTCCCACACTTAAACCTTTGCTTGTCCTCAAGCAATCATTAAAGCTTAAGAAAATATGGTGTCAACACGTGTCTTTTGGGCTAAAGGGATTCTAAGTTCAAGTCAGGATGCAGTGACAGATACTAACTAAGTGAACCAAGGGTACCATAGTAACACAAACACAAACTTCAATCCTATATTAACCACTCCATATCATCCCACGATACCTAGGCCTATCTTCTCATCTTTTTGTGTCCTTTTCATTCAGGCGCAATCACATTAAGCCCGTTATCCGTACATGCTTCATAGTAGAGTGACCGGTTAGTGATTCTGATCCATAACATAAGGTTTCTGGCACATAAGCATGTGTAAACCTGTTTTATTTGACCTAATTGTAGCTGCGGGGGATCGGATCGTAATCCGCCCTACCAAGTCCAGTGCCAGATACCTCTGAACCAACTAACAATAGGTGACTTTGCAATTTTTTTTTCTTTTTGTGGCAAAATTTTTTTTCTTCTCTTTTTTCGGTTTAAATGACTTTGTGAGGGTCACCTATACCAGAGTTTGCCTTTTTTTCTTTTTTTTTTTTTTTTTTTTTTTTTATTAGCACTGGATCATTCACTTATGTTCATCGACCCCCTACGTAGAGCATGCTTAGGCCGGAGCTGACCGCTAAGATAAACTACTTAGGACAATTTTTTAAATGATAATAAAGGCCATGGTGGTGGGGTTTAGGAGTGATTCCTATATTCAAGAGGTCTATGGTGCTAAAATGGTTCTGATGTTTCAAAAAGTTGACCTAAGTCACCACATCCTAATCTAAACCTGTCTCAAAGCCCAAAAAACATGTGAAACAACATTATTTTCTTTTTAAAATTTTTCTGGTAAGGCTAAGGAAATGGGAAAAAATGAAGATGAACTAAAAATACACTATACTGGTGACTTGTCAGAATCATGCATTATCTAAGAAAAAATAAATTACTGAAAAGGGAAATAACTGAAAGGAAATTAACTAAAAAGGGAAATAACAGAAAGCAATAAAATCCCCTCCCACACTTAAATCGAACATTGTCCCCAATGTTTCGAAATAAGATAAGGGGGTAACCTGGAAAAAGACTACTGAGGAGGGGCACTGGTGCCTTCGCCGTCCTGATGTGATGGTCTGGAACGACGGGATCTACTACGATGCTGGTCCCTCCGGTCGAGTCGTGCTGATAAAGCAGCCTGAGCACTCCGGACCTCTCGAAGGTTACCCAAGATGGAACCCTGAGTGGCCTCTACAAGCTGGTAGTGTCGGCTGTTGAACTCTCTCTGACGGTTCTGCTCTAATGAAATACCGTTCAAGGTACGGCAAACGTTGCTATAAGCACGATCCGAAACCAATCGCGATTGTTGCATGAAGCTCATGTTGTCCGTCAGCTGCTGTGAAATAGTAGAGAGAAGGCCATCACGCCTTTCTTCTCTAGCTGTCATATCACGCCACATCTCCTCGGTGACAAAGAATCCAGGAGCAGTACCTGCAACAGGGTTAGAGGAAGATGGTGCAGTGTGTGACTGTCAAGGACGATGGGGGGACATGTGAGGGATGGGAGACTGCTCTCTCCGATCATACTCTTCATCAGTGTCATGTGCCTCCCCATCGGGAATATTAGGAGGAAGTGGACCCAAAACACGTGGAGCATTAAGATCATAGGTCCAGTTCCTTTCATCACGTACATCAGTACGTCTACTGCATGGTAAAGCAACAGATGGGATAGCTACCCCATGAACCATCAACTCATAACCACCTTCTCTCCTCGTTCGGCACAATTTCATGTCTTTCAGAAACTTTAAATTAATTGTGCGAGGAGGTAGTGGTTCAAGTGTAGCTATCTCATCGTTCAGGCCAAGAGCCCGAGCAATAGACGTAACAAGCCCTCCAAATACAATCGGTCCTGTTTTATTAGTAAATAAAGTCATATGGGCAAGCATAAACGGGACCGGATTGATGTGGGTTCTAGTGAGGCATCCTTGCAAAAATAGGAGTTCACGAGCATTTACCTTGTTTGGACTTTCCCGGCCAAAAATAGTACATGCCAAAAGAAGTCTAAAAACTCTTATGGCCGGGTTGTGAATGGTCGACGCAAGTATCCCTTCAAAAGAATTAATTGAAGTACTTGAAAGCCTTAGCCAGAAGGTAAATACCTCGGCCGACCATTCAGCATCCAAAGGTGCCTCACAGATCGAACCTTCCCTATGAGGGATTCCTAACAAACCTGCTAGCTCACTGGTACTGAATTCATATTCAATTCCAAACAGTCTAAAAATAACAGTACCGACAGTGCTAGCAGTGTTAGGACTGACAGTGTATATCAAAGAACTCAAAAACTCAATTGTCAGTTTCTCATAGGTAGGTTCCTGATTAATGAAAATATTATGCAAGCCTAGAAATTCTAATAAATTAAAAACATTATGATAAATACCCAAAGCATACAGACAGTTATCGTCGACGTACCTAGTCGAGAGAATTTCTCGACTTTGAAGCCTCTGAATAATTTTTCGTTGCCTTTCGCCCGGTCTTCCATCACGAAGAATAAATCCGTTGAACTCCATTGTTGAAAAGCTCCTTAGGTAGTGAAAATGGTAGAAAAGTGGTTTATGAGGGGAATGGTAAAGTTTTGATTTTTTTGGTTTTTGATGGATGAAAATGGAAATGGATGTTGGATATGTGTTATGGATGGAGGGTATTTTGGAAATGGGTGAGCTTTAATGGGGTTCAAGGAGGATTTGGAAGGTTGTAAAAATGGGTTTTTGGTGAAGAAAGGGATGAAAATGGTGGAAATGGGGATTGAATCCCGTATATGTTGATGGTACGGTGTGGCGCCCGCCACAGGCCTATGGCGCCCGCCACAAGGCCAATTCCTGGGCCTTGTGGTTTTGGATCCTCCTTTTGGGCCTTCCTTGCACCTTTGGTCTTCAGGGGGTCTGGATAGCGTTTTCTTCTTCTTTTCAAGGCATTGGCTTGCATATTTTTTTTTTGTGAAGACAAAAAATGAAAATATTTTTGTCTTATATTTTTTTTTCTTTGCACGACAAAAATAAAATAATTAAAAAAACAAAAAAGAAAAAGAAAAAGTTAACATTAGTGCATAATATGTATATATATATAAGAAATTCAAAGTGCATGAAAATATAAAAGCTGCAATAAAGTAAAATATATGTCTGGAAATGCGATAAATAAAATACTAGGGTAGTGCTGTCAGTGTAGAATGAGTCATGTGGTAGGTTTCTTTTCCTGGCTTGATCCACGAATCTCAGCTATCTCCCTCCGAAGCTCTTCAATCGCCTGATATAGAGCATCGGCCTCTGAGGCATGAGTGAGATCAGAAACCTGCATCTGTAACTCCAAGTCTGCCACTTCCTGCTTGAGCAGGGCAGTCTCCTTACGGAGCTCATAAATCTGTGTTTGTAGGTCAGGTGGCTGCAGAGACATATTGTTAGACATAACAGTGATTTGGGGAGTAAGAGGTGTAGGAGTGTACTCAGCGGCGGGAGGCGATTTCGGCTCTTCGACAGTCTCTCCATAACCCTCTAGAGCATAACTCCAATTTGCAGGATCATGGACACTGGTCATCAGCGGATCTGGTAATGTAAAGTAGTGTATCGCTTCACCGTCGATCAGCAATCTAAACATGTTGGGCTCAAAAGAAGCCCTCCTCATCAGTCCTCTATCAAGACAAAAATCAATATCCAGGGTGGTGTAGCAGCAGAAGGTCCTGAGGTGCAATAACTTGCGAGACAAACCCAATGCAGTAGCTATCTGTGTAACAATCCCACCGACATGGATGATGCCTACTGATGATCTGGCAACACTAGCAAGGCCCTTCAGTAGAAAGTTGCCACAAGCAACAGGGCGAGACTGAGTCGCACAAAACAGTAGGAAAATCTCCTCTTCACTTAGCAGTGTCTCTGTATCTGGAAAACCTAGGAAAGAATGTGCTAGAATCATCTGGAAGTATCTCAATGCAGGGTTGTGGATTACCTGAGAAAACTGGGTAGAAGGATCTTGGCTCCCTCTGCCCGATATTTTAGTCCAAAACTTTTCCACTTCTCTGCTCATAAAATACCCCATCGGAGTCTCTGGAATAGCATCAGGAGTAGTCTGGAAACCTAGTAAGTCACCAAACTCTTTGTGAGAGAATGAGTAGTCAATCCCGAACAACCTGAAAACAGCGAGTCCATCGGGTCCAGCCCAGGGGTCATGATGAAATGAGCTGAGGAACTCAAGAGTCAAGTTCCTATAAGTGTTGTTCCTGTCATCAAACTGGTCCCACTGGAGTTGATGGCATAAAAATCTGACGCTTGGCTCTATCCCCAAGGCATCCATGCAGTCATGGTCAGGGTACCTGGTAGGAGCCATAGGGCGTCTCATGTGAACATAGTAACGCTCTCTCTGTGCATCATCTCTAAAGGCCACGTGCATGTCATCAGGGTTCTGCATTCTGTACAAGGTTAGCAAACAAGTCCTGAAAGCACATAAAACATTCAATCGTTAGTCCTGACATAATAATAATAAACAAATTAAAATAAAGTAAAAATAAATAAAAAGTACAAAAATAAGAAAACCATGCGTTGCCTCCCATGCAGCGCTTGTTTAACGTCATTAGCTCGACGACCGATATTTAAACATCATTGGAAGGATACGGTGGATCACTCAGAGTATGGCAGGTGTATGTTGTTGGGATGTCACCTCCTTCGTAGGGCTTCAACCTCTGTCCATTAACGATGAATGGTTTACATGTCTGGTTTTTGATTTCAATAGCACCGGATCTTAGGATCTTAGATACTTCGAAGGGGCCAGTCCATCTCGAACGGAGTTTACCTGGGAATAGTCGTAACCTAAAATCGAACAGGAGAACAGGATCGCCTATTTTGAAGTCTCTTCTTATGATTCTTTTGTCATGCCAAGCTTTTGTTCTTTCTTTGTATATGATGGCATTTTCGTAGGCAGATTGTCTGAGCTCTTCTAATTTGTGGATGTCAAGGATACGTTTCTCACCAGCTGTCAAGTAATCCAGATTCAAAGTTTTGATGGCCCAATAGGCCTTATGCTCCAACTCAAAAGGTAAGTGACATGATTTTCCATAGACCAGTTGATAAGGGGTTGTTCCTATAGGAGTTTTGAAAGCGGTTCTATAGGCCCATAATGCTTCTTGAAGTTTCTGTGACCAATCCTTTCTAGATATAGAGACAGTCTTCTCGAGGATTTGTTTTATCTCCCTATTAGATACTTCCACTTGTCCATTGGTCTGTGGGTGGTATGGTGTTGCTACTCTATTCTTAACTCCATACTTGCTTAAAAGTTTATCAAATATTCTCGATATGAAGTGTGATCCTCCATCACTTATGACTAAACGGGGGGTTCCAAACCTGGGAAATATATAATTCTTGAATAATTTGATGACTACTCTGGTGTCGTTTGTGGGTGCGGCGATAGCTTCAATCCATTTAGACACGTAGTCAACAGCTACTAATATGTACTGATTTCCAAAAGATGGTGGGAACGGTCCCATAAAGTCTATACCCCATACGTCGAAGAGTTCTACTTCTTGGATATTTCTTAACGGCATTTCATTACGTCTTGAAATATTTCCTGTGCGTTGGCATCTGTCACACTTGACAATGAAAGCATGGACATCACGCCACATAGTAGGCCAGAATAGGCCAGCTTGAAGAATCTTGGCGTAGGTCTTAGATGTGCTTGCATGTCCACCATAGGGTGCAGAATGACAATGCTCAATTATATTATTTACCTCTTCTTCTGGAACACAACGGCGAAAAATGCCATCTTTACCTCTCTTGAAAAGAAATGGATCGTCCCAATAGAAGTTTCTCACATCACTATAGAACTTCTTCTTCCGGTGGTAGTTTAGATCAGGGGGTATGATGTCAGCGGCTAGGTAATTAACAAAATCTGCATACCAAGGTGCATTACTTATAGCTAAGGATTTATGAAAATGCTCATGAGGGTCTGGGTTATCATCTTCAATGGTTTCTAGTTGGGCTATCAGTCTATCATAGGCAAAATCGTCATTTATGGGTACTGGATCAGGTTTCAGGTATTCTAGCCTAGATAGGTGATCAGCTACCACATTATCAGTGCCTTTCTTATCACGGATATCCAAATCAAACTCTTGCAGTAATAGAATCCATCGAAGTAACCTAGGCTTGGCATCCTTTTTTCTTAGTAAGTAACGAATGGCAGCATGGTCGGTATAAACTATAATCTTGGCTCCTACTAGATAAGATCTAAATTTGTCTATTGCAAAAACTACAGCTAGGAGCTCTTTTTCGGTTGTTGCGTAGTTGAGCTGTGCAGCGTCTAGGGTTCTACTGGCATAATAAATCACATGTAACTTTTTGTCTTTTCTCTGACCTAGAACAGCTCCAACAGCATAATCACTGGCGTCACACATTATCTCAAACGGTTCTGACCAATCAGGGGGTTTCATTATAGGTGCTGAAATCAGAGCTTGCTTCAGAAGATTAAATGCTTCAGTACATTTTTCATCGAAGATGAATTCAACATCTTTCATTAAAAGACCAGTTAAGGGCTTTGTTATTTTGGAGAAATCCTTGATGAAACGTCGGTAAAATCCGGCATGTCCAAGAAAACTTCTTATCTCCCTGATAGTCTTCGGCGGTTTTAGATTCTCTATGACTTCTATTTTTGCTTTATCTACCTCTATACCTTTTTCGGAAACTATATGTCCTAAAACAATCCCTTCGGTGACCATGAAATGACATTTTTCCCAATTTAGCACAAGGTTTACCTCCACACATCTCTCCAGGATTTTCTCAAGGTTGACAAGACAATTTTTGAAATCTGACCCACAAACTGAGAAATCGTCCATAAATACTTCCATAATTCCATCTAAATAATCAGCAAAGATAGACATCATGCAGCGTTGGAAAGTTGCAGGAGCATTACAAAGTCCAAAAGGTATTCTTCTATAGGCAAAAGTTCCAACTGGGCATGTAAAGGTAGTTTTTTCTTGATCTTCGGGATGAATAGGTATTTGGAAGAATCCAGAATATCCATCTAAATAACAAAAGTAAGAGTGTCTGGCTAGGCGCTCCAACATTTGGTCTATGAATGGTAATGGGAAATGGTCCTTCCTAGTTGCTTTATTTAATTTTCTATAATTTATGCACATACGCCAACCTCCATCGGTTCTTTTTGCTACAGGTTCGCCCTTCTCGTTTTGCACGACTGTGATGCCTCCCTTTTTAGGTACTACATGCACAGGACTCACCCATTTACTGTCCGAGATCTGATATATTATACCTGCCTCTAGTAACTTAAGAACTTCAGTCTTAACTACAGTACTCATTATAGGATTTATTCTACGTTGGTGTTCTCTGGAAGGTTTTGAATCTTCTTCAAGCAAAATCCGATGCATGCATACGGATGGGCTTATTCCTTTTAGATCAGAGATCTTATATCCTAAGGCTGAGGGGTACCTACGTAAAACTTCTAATAATTGATCGGTTTCTTCTTGGTTTAAGGTAGCACTGACTATAACTGGACGGTTCATATCTTCATCGAGAAATTCATATCTCAGGTTTTTAGGCAGTTCCTTAAGTTTTACGGTCGGTTTCATAGGGCAAGGCATAGGATCTGGGGTAAGAGATAAACATTCGTGAAGGTTATCATCAATGTAAGGAGTTTTATAATTGTCATCTTCCAAAATAAGGGTTGACGGCAATTTTATAGATTCAGTTTCTTCTTCTTGTTCTAATTCCCTAATGCATTCTTCGATGATATCTAAGGCATAACAAGCATCTCCTATCACAGGTGCCATAAGAAATTTTGACAATATAAATTCTATCTTCTGGCCACCTACCTCAAAAGTTAGTTTTCCCTTTTTAACATCTATTACGGCTCCAGCAGTCGATAAGAACGGTCTACCTAGGAGGATTGGTATGTCGTCATCTTCTTTAATGTCCATGACAACAAAATCAGTAGGTATAAACAGCTGACCTATCCTAACAGGGACGTCTTCAAGTATGCCTATAGGGTATTTAACGGATCTATCGGCTAATTGAAGTGACATCTTAGTAGGTTGTAATTCTCCTAAGTTTAATCTCTCACAAACTGCTAAAGGCATTAAGCTCACACTAGCTCCTAAGTCTAGAAAAGCTTTTTCGATGACATGATTCCCCAAAATACAAGGAATGGAAAAATTTCCGGGATCTTTATCTTTCTTTGCTAACCTATTTTCGGAAATAGAATTACATTCCACGGGTTTCGGATCTTCAAGTCTACGTTTATTCGTAAGTATGTCTTTGAGAAACTTAGCGTAAGAAGGTATTTGGGTGATGGCTTCTGTAAAGGGGATTTCTACGTGAAGTTTTTCTATAACCTTAACGAATTTTTGATATTGATTATCGATTTGGGTTTTCTTTAATCTTTGAGGGTAAGGTATTGGTGGTTTATATGGCGGTGGTGGTACATAGGTTTTATTTTTAGGTTCTTCTCCTTTTTCTTGACTTTCCGGGGTTTCAGGCTTCTCTGGTTCCTTCTCCTCATTCCTCTCAGAAGTTTCGGGCTCACTCAATCTAGGGTTTAAAGGTTCCTTATAAGCGGTTCCACTTCGTAGAGTAATGGCATTTGCTTGCCCTTTCGGGTTTTGTTGAGGTTGTCCAGGGAACTGTCCTCCAGGTGTAGTCTGTGGGGCTTGGTTTAACGCTACCTGAGAGATCTGGGTTTCAAGCATCTTATTATGAGTAATAATTTGATCAACCTTGGTTCATAACTTGGTAATCAGTTCGTTAACATGGACGTTATGGTTCATGAACTCTTTGTTTTGTTGTTTTTGAGCAACGATAAAATCTTTTACAACTTCCTCAAAGCTCGGACTAGGTGGTATAGGTTGCATAGGTTGATTTGTTCTAGGGGCTTGGTAACCTTGTTGTCTCGGAGGTGCGGTATTTTGGATAGGGTTATTATTTTTGTAGGAGAAGTTTGGGTGATTCCTCCATCCAGGGTTATATGTGTTTGAAAATGGGTTCCCTTGGGTATAGTTCACTTGCTCAGTGTTGGTTTCGCTCAACAGATTGCACTCGGCAGATTGGTGTCCTTGCGTTCCACATATCTCACAATTCGGCGAAACTGCGGCTACAGTATTCGGAGTTGTACACATATGTTCGACTCTAAGGGCCAACGCGTCCATTTTAGCCTGCATCATGTCTATAGAGCTTAGCTCATGTATTCCTCCTTGGGCTTCCTTCTTTTCCACTGTCGCTCGTTCTACTCCCCATGATTGATGGTTTTGGGCCATATCCTCGATAAGGGCACTAGCTTCAGGGTAAGGTTTGTTCATCAGTGCGCCACCAGCGGCAGCGTCGATGGTCATTTTAGTGTTATAAAGAAGTCCATTATAGAAGGTTTGAATGATTAGCCAATTCTCTAAGCCATGATGTGGGCATGCTCTTAATAGTTCTTTATATCTCTCCCAGGCTTCGAACAACGACTCTCCTTGGTGTTGGGTAAATCTAGTTATAAGGTTTCTAAGAAGAGCGGTCTTACTCGGGGGAAAATATCTAGCAAGGAAAACTTTCCTAAGGTCATCCCAGGTTGTTATTGAATTGGGTGGAAGGGAATCTAACCATGATAGAGCTTTATCTCTGAGGGAAAAGGGAAATAATCTTAAGCGTATTGCCTCAGGAGAAGCTCCATTGGTTTTAAAGGTGTCTGCTAACTGAAGAAAGTTTTTTAAATGTTGGTTTGGGTTATCAGTAGCGAGACCTGCGAATTGTCTCTGTTGCACTAATTGCAGCAGGGATGGTTTAAGTTCAAAATTATTGGCTGGGATAGCGGGGTTTACTATACTGGAACTAGGTTCCTCGTTTGATGGTTGGGCGAAGTCCTTAAGAGGTCTTCGGTTTTGATCTTCGGCCATAGCTATCCTATTCCTATGGAAAAACAAACGTGCGCGAGCGTAACGTTCAGGTTCAGCTAGAGGGTCTACTAAACTTCCGGCACTGCGAGTCTTTCGCATTGACCGGTGGGTAACAACCTTAGTCTAAACGGTATAACTACAAGGTAATGAAATTTGACGATATTGGTCCCCGGCAACGGCGCCAAAAACTTGATGCGTGTTTTTCGCAAGTGTACGAATCACGTCAAAGTAATATAAAAGATTATCGAATCCACAGAGACCAAGTGTCAATCTATCGTACCTGTTGTTATGGTGCTTATCTAAGGCAACTATTTTTAAGGGTTTTAATAAGGGTGCAATGGTAAATAAAATTATAATTTTAAATAATAGATAAAGGACAGGCTCGAATGTAATTCACGTAATCAATGTTAATCCAGTACTTGTTAGTGGAACTACTTATGGGCAATGTTTTCTTCTTTGAAAAGAACTAATTTAACAGGAACTGTCGCTTTCGCGTATTCAGAACCGAGTTGTACTCTCTAATCAACCCCTCCTATTGTCACGGATAAAAAGGTGCGTACTGCGTTAGAGTAGTAAACCTATTTTTAAGAAATGTAGTATCTTAACTAAGTTGAAAAGTATTTTAACCTGGACTTCTTAGCAAAAAGAGGTTCTTATGAACCAGACTCTAAATCTCATAACGCGTCCGAAAATCGTTTTAAAATCTCTTTTCTTTTTAATCTAAAAACTCCTAATGAACTATACAAAGCGCTTTTGGCTGTTTTTGAAATAGTTAAAAACAATTACTTGAATTGAAAGATAAAATAGCCCTTAGGTGTTTCCACGAACAATTATACTGATTACTGATTTAATTACGATCCTTACATTCTAACCCTTATGGAATTAGTTAGACATGATAAAGTAAAGATTCTTTTTATAGTTTTTCATATAAGTAATTTAAAGCGAGTGCGGAAAGTAAATAAAGTAAATGTGCGAGTGCGGGAAATAAACAAAGTAAATGTGCGAGTGCGGGAAATAAACAAAGTAAATGTGCGAGTGCGGGAAATAAACAAAGTAAATGTGCGAGTGCGGGAAATAAACAAAGTAAATGTGCGAGTGCGGGAAATAAACAAAGTAAATGTGCGAGAAATAAATAAAAGTAAAGTACGAACTTGAATTAAAATGGCGGCAGGATTAACTTCCTCCAGAGTGCTCCAAAACTCGAACCACAGACAGATTACAGACTCGATCACTCGATTGCAGAGGCACCCCGATGTGGAATGGCAACTGCTTTATAACTGATATATGCCTAGAGAATTCTAATTCTGGATGAAGAAAAACGAAAATCTAAGGTCCTATTTATAGGAGAAACTGAAAGCATGAAATGACCGGGACGCCCCTCCACTAAAAAGTGGAGGTTATGAAATTTTGCCTTGTGGCGCCCGCCACAAGGTCATGGCGCCCGCCATGGTCCCTACAGGGGATGATGGAGTGGGGAACGTGGGTCTTGGAGGTTGAGGAGTGGTCTTGAGACGTGGCCACGTCATGGCTAACCCCATGGCGCCCGCCACGGTGGGTGCCGCAAGTGCAAAACGCTGAATTTCTAGGTTTTCGTCCGTTTTCACTCCTTTTTCGCTCCTTTTCCTGATTCAAGCTCCGATTATTATAAAAACCTGAAAACATAAGAAAACAAAGCAATAACAAAGAAAAACAACAATAAAAGCTAAGAATGCATGCGAAATCGGAGTCAGAAATACGGTGAATTTTAGTGTGATCAATTACTAGTCTCCATTTAGACTTTTACCTTTGGTCTGCTTTGCTTTCTTTCTCATCTCAAAGAAAAGTAAGAAACACCTAATAAAGGTTGATCTTATCGAACGCCATGGGACTTTGCCGTGGGTTACTTATGCACGTCCCATTTCGGGGCGAGGTGTAAGGCATCTACCACGATGAACACGTATTAGTATAAGAATGTTTCACAAACAACAAACTAAGAAAACACTTCTTTAAAAGACATTTAACAAACAATACTCGTCTTTTCCTTCGGGAATTCTTCTCTCACCTCATTCGCTCTCAACACGAACTTTCTTCAACTTGTCTCATTTGCAAGACGGTTACACACTCGTACCAGACGAGCCTGCAACACCTGAGCATAGGCATAAGCAGTTCCAACCATAAAAAACACGAACAAACTTTCTGCCTTAGTTAGGAGAACTACGTCGACTCTGATCCTCATTTTCCCGATGAGGTACGTAGGTAGTGAGGTAGGGCCTGTTCGAGTACATTCTTTATTTTCCTTACCTTCCCCCCCTTTTATCTCTTTTCCAGTTCCATTTCTCATTTCCATTCTAGTTGGCAGTTCTTTTGTTCAACAATATCTCATTTCTCACCCTTTGAAATAGACTCACAAGCGTGGATCCCGTCGGGTACGACAGACGATCTAGGGGGCTAATACCTTCCCAGGTCGTAACCGACTCCTGAACCCAGATCTTGGTTCGCAGGACCTTGTCCTTTCCTTTTCTCTTAGGTTTGTGCAACCTTACCCTTCCCATTCATTCGGGATAAAAATGTCTGGCTGGCGACTCTACCTTTTCCGCGCCACTTTTGCGTTTGTACTAGGATGAAAATACCAGGAGCGACAACACCAACCTCATATATAACAACAATAACATCATACAAACCAACATAATATACAACAATGACAAATCATGCAATGAGACACTACTTGACTTTATGCATGTGTTACCATACTTTGATCTTTATTTCAAGATCCAGTTCCCACCGGAACTCTCGATCCCTCTTTCATGGTTCAATATGATCCTTATTTCATGATCACACCCTCGACCCCTACTTCATGGTCATGTATGATCCCTATTTCATGATCGCACCTCGACCCCTATTTTATGGTCACGTACGATCCTTATTTCATGATCGCACCAACATCACAACAGTGGAATACCCCACATTGGTATATTGTTCCAACTATGCATATATCATGCAATACCAATGACATACATGCATATATGCAACGATTACATTAAACAACTCCACATCAACAATCAACATACCACAACTCATTACGAAAACAACTATCATCAACATCATGCATATTTTAGCATCCAACATAAATCAACTTCAACCACTACAACGCAATAATAACATATTACATATACATGTATCAACAACAAGAATATGTAATTTATCACAACAACAACAACTCATAACAACAACAAAGTCAATAAACATACTAAGTTATGTTCATTTCCAACTTATACCAATTATCTCTCCAATTGCACATATAACTCTCTTCTCGCTGTCTTAATCCATACTACATCAATCCCTAAGCATTACTAAATTAATTAGATAATTTTAAGGAATTTTTCGGAATAAAAAATCAACATTTTTCGCTCCAGGTCTCGCTGAGCGAGGGGGATTGCTCGCTAAGCGAGCAACTCTCTAACTTCCGACTTTCCAAGGGTTCACCTTGCTCGCTAAGCGAGCTCTGTGATTCTCGTAGTTCTCCTTTCTATGTTTTGTACTCAAATCACTACGATTTCCTGCATCAAAATTCACTGTTCCATCCATACAATTACATAATTCCTCTTACCATCATCTATTTCATACAATTAGTACACAACAACAACAAATTATCATCGAATCAACATGATTCCTATTCAATCACCAAAATCCTTAAATCCTAATCATCAATCTACCAATCCCCATTATAAAACCCTTAATAGACGGAAGAATCCCACCCTTGCCTTGATTTTGACGAGAAATTCCTCTTCCTCGTGGATTCTCCTTCACGTTCTAGCCCCTTCTCTTCTTCTCTTCTCAACTTTCACGATCATTCTCTTTTCACCCAAAAAATAACACAATTCATTTTCCTTCCTATCACATAACCCCTTAGACCAACTTAGGGACTTCCACAATTACCCTCACTAATTCCACCAAAGGACCACCTTACCATTCACCTCATATTTCCTAATTATTTATTTTATCACTTAATAATATAATTATCCATTATAATATAATTCTTAAATTAATATTATATTTCAATAATATATTATTCTTCCACACACCAAAACAGAACATTCCAAGTAAAATAATTAAATAAAATTTGGGGCGTTACACATACTCCTAACTATGTGCAGTCCATTATTTTTAGGACGAGCAAGGTTCCGTTGTTTTTCGGATATGACTTCTAGAGTGTCTTCATTTCCGAGAAAAGTTTTGACACACATTGTTATAAGACAAATACTTGCTAAGAGATTAACTGGTTAGACTAAGGATGAGAATATGTGGAGGAAAGGTTATGACTATTTATAGAGGAGTGGAAGTGGAGGGAAATAAATGAGTATAAAGACTCGATAAGTTTGAAACGGCAAAAATTATGATTTCGACAAGCCAAGGCCTCCACATGTCATCAAGAAATGTTGATATGACATCGACAAGCCATCTACAAGTACAAGAGGTGCAGAGATCAAGGACTTCAAGATTAGGGTTTCATAGTACCCAACTAGGGTTTCTGACTGATCGGGGAACCTAAAGTCAACTTTTTCATATGTACAAGAGCCAATACCACATGGAATGGTTTAAATAGCTCATATACATCATGGAATTCCATTCATAAGGTCAAAATACCTTAGAGGATGTCCGGTCAAAATATCAGAAACCAGGGGTATCCAGTGTAATTTCCATATGGACCAAAAAGTCAAAGTTTGACTTTTTAACCCAAAATGATCCTCGTGACCTAGATTACAAGAATATATGGTCCATGAATGCATTTGATCACAAAAAATCAGAAATTTGAAGATAACTTGTAAAAGGGGTAATCTTTGAAACTTAGAAATTTTTCTAAGTTATGGAAAAAAGTGGTTAAGTACCCAACTTCCAAGCATCCGATTTTTGTGAACCAAAGCTCAAATGAAATATCTTATCAAAAAATACAAATAATTCAACTACACAAAACTCCAATTCATTATGGATTTTAAGTTGAAGATTGATCAAAATCAAGAAAAAAATTGAATTTTCAACACTTAGACAAAATCAGCCTAAGTACAAAATAAGCAAAACATCAAAACTTGGAGGCCTTCTTCACCTAGTTCCAAGTTGATTCAGGTCCTTGTGAAAAAATAAATGTTGTTGCAAATGTTGCCAACAATTAAAAGAACCAATTGGCATGAAAAGATCTTGCTTGTACATGAAGAAATCATGGATCAAAGTGACCATACAAAACTGTATTTCAAAAACAGATTTTTCCAAAACTTGGAATTCTGATTTTGTGAGTCAAAGAATAAGATAAAGTGGTCTTAAGCATCTTAACAATCATTACAAACCTGATCAAACCTGAAAATTCATGATTGCTCCAAGGAATTCCCAAAAATGGTATTTATGAATTTCAACACATATACATTTTGATCTAAGGGCCACCAAATTTTTGTGAACCAAAGCTCAAATGAAAGATCTTATCAAAAACTACAAATAATTCAACTTTACAAAACTCCAATTCATTATGGATTTTAAGTTGAAGATTTATCAAAATCAAGAAAAAAACTGAATTTTCAACACTTAGACAAAATCAGCCTAAGTACAAAATCAGCAAAACATCAAAACTTGGAGGCCTTCTTCACCTAGTTCCAAGTTGATGCATGTCCTTGTGAAAAAATAAATGTTTTTGCAAATGTTGCCAACAATTCAAAGAACCAATTGGCATGAAAAGATCTTTCTTGTACATGAAGAAATCATGGATCAAAGTGACCATACAAAACTGTTTTTCAAAAACAGATTTTCCCAAAACTTGGAATTCTGATTTTGTGAGTCAAAGAATAAGATAAAATGGTCTTAAGCATCTTAACAATCATTACAAACCTGATCAAACTTGCAAATTCATGATTTCTCCAAGGAATTCCCAAAAATGACATTTATGAATTTCAAAACATATACATTTTGATCCAAGGGCAACCATGCTCCAAAATGGCATATTCTTGGATATCTTGATCAACAAGCAATAGGTCTACACAATCCAAACATAAACCTTCTAAGGAATGTGATTTATCCTGGTGCATAGCTGAGCCAATTGGTAATCTCATCATTTCACCATTTAAGGGATTTTATGGCAAGCAATGATCACCAATGTTGATCTTATCCCTTCAAGACTTAAGGGCTAAGTAATCTCAACATGTTTGCCTATAAATAGAGACCTCATTTGATCATAAAACTTACACCAAAGCCTATAATCTCTAAGCTTTCTCTCCTTCACTCCAAAAGACTCAAAACTGGATATTTTGAGCAATCACCATCGATTTTTGAGTTTGAGCCACAACAAGCTCAAACCAATTGCTCAAACACATCATATATGATGTATCTGAGATGTTCAAACACTTGAACCAACCCAGAAACACCTCCAACCCAAAATCACCCTTCAAAACCTAAAAACACCTTGTTTCTGCAACTTGAAGACTAGAACTTGATCTAGCCACTTGCAATTAAGTCTAAGGGTTCAAACACACTCCATACCATCCAAGGAAGTTGTCCAGATCACCACTAGTCATCTATAATGTAACACGCCATTTCTACCCGACAATAATAACAAAATCAGAGTTACAAAATTTCCAACAAACAAATGGAATGCTACACTTTCGACTTAAACATCAACATTCAATCACCTATAGTTCAGATACATAACACATAATTTCGGATGAATCGATAATAACCTGATTAGTCTTCAAACAGAATGGGTGAAATATCAAACTATATAATTGAATATATGATAATAATATATTAGAATAAATTATATAAAAATCACCACTTCACAACTTAAAACCAACATCAATCAACACATATCACAACACAACAACGTTATTATGCAACTTGGAATGCGACTTATAGTATGCACATGCATGTGGTACCATTGGAGCAAAACTCCAACTTAAAAATCTGCCAATTAATAGGGGCGTCAACAAGGCATAAGCCTTCAACTTAATTTTTTCCAATCCAGACCAACTTACCGCGCAACAGCTCCAACTTGATATGATATGTAGCAACAAAGCGCTGCCCCCGTCAAGTTATCCTGAAAGTAGTGAATCGGTAGATTTGGATTGTCCGTTTGAGTGGACATTTTTCGGGCATACATTGTTAAATGATTTTGAGGGCAAGAACCACCCTTTTACTTCTCAAAATCTGGCACTTTGAACTTGTGCGGTATTTGAACATTTGGGACCAAACAGAGATCTGCAGCGTTGCTTCCAAATAATTCTTGTCCTCTGAGAGACTGCAATTCCTGTTGCATGGCTGCAAACTGTTTCCGGAATTCGTCCATCCTTTCGTTGATTCCCCCTTTCACTTGGAGTAGGAGAGTACCTTCGGTTTTCCAAGGTAATGTGAACCAATGGAGATGTTACAGCTTGTACTGCAGTTGGAACTTCAGATATCGGGAGTTTGTAACCTCCTGGTATGGAATTCTTTGCTAGTTCATCTTCAAGAGTTCGAAGTTTGTAACCTTCAAACTGAGACTGACCTATGGCATTCCTCAATTCTTCAATCAGTCGGGGATCATATCCTTCTAGGATAAAACTAGGTGGCATGCCCCATGGATGATCCTTTGGCATCTCATACCATGGATCCTTATACAATATCTCTTCAATCGGTGCAGACACGACTTCGAAGATCATTATTCTTTGGTGAAAATTCTGAGCTACAGTCAGAGCCTCGACCATTTCTTTAAGCCTTTCCATAGTTGAATTCACATTAGAGAGCTCCTCTTCAAGCTCTCTGTTCTCTTCCTCGAGGTCTTCCATTCTTTTCTGGTGACCGACTAGAGTATTGTATGAATGAGACAGTTTGAATTCTAAAAGAAGTACAAAATAAGACTTGATAAAAGAAAAATGTAAATGATGCAAATGATGAACGATAATGCAATGATTAATAATATTTGTTAATTTTCTACGTTATAAAATTAAGAACTGATTCAACAAACTGTCCAAAGTATCATACATAAATTTTTATTGAACTGAAACAAGTTACATCTACGGTACATTATGCAAATGCTGGAAAGAAAGTTTAAAACTCTAAAGCTCTCTTTGTTGGGACTTCAGTTTATTGGCCATCTGTTTTCTGTCTCTTGAGCGAGACTTCTTCCAGATCTTCAATTCTTTTCCAGGTGTAGAAGGTTCTAGCGTTGCCTTGAACAGGTAGTTGTTCCTCCTTCTCCGTGATGTGGTACTCAAGTACCTCAACGAGATCATCCTTTTCCTTCAGAGACTTTGAATTTTGACATTCTCTAGGCTGAGAATCTAGTATTTGTTTTTCCAAGAGTCTCTATCCCTATACATTTTTTTGAAATTTATCTGAAGCTTCTCTGTATCATTCATGAAGTAAAGAACAGTTTCCTTCAGTGGAAGTACCCCTTGTCGAGGGTAAGGCATCCTCAATTTCAATGCTCTGGCTTGTACCCATTGGAGCTAAGAATCCAAAGAGATACAATTTGGTTTTTCTAGAGATTCTATTCCTTTCTTGTGTACATGTTTCCAAGCATGCACAATCTCTCCTCTGATAGTCTTGTGCTCTTCTCCTTTGAAGAAAAGTCCTTCATTCTAAGCGTTGACGGGTATATCTCTCATCGGGTATCCCATATGACGTCGAGCTAACTTTGGGTGATAATTACTCATTCCCTTGGTGACAATGAGTGGTACATTGGGGAAATTACCACAACTGGTGATGATCATGATTCCGTCGTAGACTGGATTGGACCAACTGATGTCTGAATTGGTCAAAGACATAATCTTCTGAGACCAGTGCATTCCACTTTTAGTTTACCAAAATGCTGATGACTTGGGTAAGTGGGAAGTGAACCATTTGTAAGAAAGTGGTACACAACAAGCAATCATTCCTCCACCGTGTAAATTCCTCAGGTGAACTGAGTGGATAACATCTACAAGCAGTGTAGGAACTGAATTTCTGATGAGAAAGATCTTTATCGTATTGATATTGACAAAGTTTTCTACATTGGGAAATAAGAAAATCCCATAGACGAGAGTTGCGAAGATGACTTTGAATGCAACAATATTTTCAATACTGGCAGAGTATAATGCTCTCTCAGTCAGAAATTTGGAGGGTAGACCATCAATTCCTCCTTTGGTAGTCCAATGAACTTTTACTTCTTCTCTCTTCCAAAGTAAGGTTCCTAGCAATTGTTGATTCTCTCGGTATTCCTTCCAATCTGGAGAATGGTATTTCCTCATTAATAGGGATTCCTATCAATTGAGAGTACTCTTCCAATGTTAGGCAGAGCTGGTAATCTGGAAATGTGAAGCAGTGGTACACCGAGTCATAGAACTGGACCAGTGTAGGAAGAATACCTTCTACCAGGCTAACTTTTAGTAGGGACAAAAGTTATCCAAACTTTACACTAAATGATTCCTTATCTGTGACAAGCTTTCCTAACTTTCTCAGATCATCCAATCTCGAACTCTTGAATGTAAACTTGTGGGTTTTCCGTCGCCCAAAGTCCATTTTTTGAAAAATTGATAATATGAAACAGACGCTCATTCAGTTCTTTTAAAGGAGAAAATAAATGATGTTTTTTATTAAAAATGTTTTCTTTTGATGAATACATGAATGCAACACACAAAAACACAGTAAAAACATGGGTTCAAGGGTTTAGTGTCATGAGGCTAGAGCTATACCCGTTCCCAAAGGTTTATATTACAGTAAAGATTTTTGTACCTATAGATCATGTAAGTCAAGGTCAAGGGGTAAATGTTTACTAAATCCTCAGCATTATAAGTATCCAATTGGAAATCGCCGAGTTTTCTCGGAGTACACTATAAACATCGATTTTACACTAGATACCTAGACTGATTCAAGGACTTTTGAGGTTTCACTTAATCAGGATTGGACTCCCAACAAGCTATCTCAATTATGACTTAGTTATATTAAAGTGCACTCAAGCTCACCCCGATGCAGATTAATCGCATTCCCATTTTTAGAGACCACCCCAAAGGATATCATTTGAACATATATTTTGCAGAAACATAAACATAAAGCAGTATAAAAGCAATATAAAAGTTGTATATATACATGTTTCTAAAGCTAGGGTTTTTTTCTAACTAAAAAAGGGTTTAAAAAAATTCTATCTTAATAGTAAAATAAAAGTTTCCCACAGACAACGTCATTTTCCTATAGCTTGATTTTTGTGGTCTTTAATCACTATCGCATTTTTGTTACTTTCTGATTTCTTATTTTTTCCTGGTGAAGTTGGTTATGGAAGGGAAAAGATATCTTAAACTCACCCCGCTTTGCTTAACATATGCCCACATGGTTTTGGGTTCTTCATTAACTTATTTCAACATTAGGATTAGTGCAAAATTTGTTCTTTTTGATATTGATTGGGTTTCTTTGATATGGGTCTGGGTATGAGATGAGTGTTGATTGATATGTGATGTTGATGTTTTTGTGTTTTTTGTATCATAATATTTTCTAATGTTTTTCTTAGGTTTAGAAACCTAATTGTTATTTTTTATTTGGTGTGCTCGCAAAGATCTTTCGACCTTTTGCCTACGTACCCCTAAAAAGAGAACTGAGGGATCAGAGCATCGTAGTTCCTCCTAAAAGGCTAGAGATAGAAGTAAAGGGGTTGATTTATATCCTGGTTAAAGCACAAGATGTTTATGCTCAAAACTTTGATTTGTGTCTTTATTAAAGCCCAAAATTGAAGCAGAAAAGTCTGTTTGTTTCCTGATCAAACCCCAATATTAAAGTTGAAAAACAATTGTGATTGCTTGAATTGCATAGCTCAAGGCATAAGCTGAATGGTATCTCTATTTGCATAGCTCAAGAAAGGCTGAATGGGTACCATGAATTGCATAGCTCAAGGAGGACTGAATGATTGACTTGAATTGCATAACTCAAGACAATTGAATGGGTTATCTTGATTTTCATAGCTCAAGAAAGGCTGAATGTTTTGCTTAGTTAGAGTCCAAGACTATGATTGTATTGTGGGAAATTAGCTTAGTTAAAGTCCAAGGCTATGATTGTTGGGAATGAGTTAGCTTAGTAAAGTCCAAGACTATGACTGTTGTTAGCTTAGTTAAAGTCCAAGGCTATGATTGCAATGAAAGAATTAGCTTAGTTAAAGTCCATGACTATGACTGTTGTAAGCTTAGTTAAAGCCCAAGGCTATGACTGTAATGAAAGAATTAACTTAGTTAAATCAAATACTATGACTATTGTTGAGTGATTGTATAGTGTTTGACTATATGTGCCTTGATTGAAGACCAAGGTTGAAGCTAAAAGGTGCTCAGTAGAGAGAATTTGTCATCTCTAAAGAGGGAAGATTTGTTTTATATGTGCCTTGATTGAAGCCCAAGGTTGAAGCTAAAAGGATGAAAACCGACTCTTGTTGGGAAAGTTTTATCGGTATCCTAATTTGGAAGCCCAGGTGTGAAGCTTATTTGTGAGAGACTGACTCTTGATAATTTGTATCTTGTATGAAGCCTAAGATGGGAGGCTGGAAATTTGGTAGATAAACTATGTATGAAGAGTGTTTGACCTGTTGGAAGTTTGTAAGATGTGGTCATCAGACATTCCTTTGTCTGGGGGAATTCAATTGTACAAAGCTCAAGAGGAGGCTAGCTTGGTCATCCATCGGGGAGAGGGAGACTACTGTATTTTCTTTGATTCTAAGGTTTGTTCCTATGCTTTTAGGAAGCCTGAGAGGGTCCTTGTATTTAAGCCCAAAAGGAGGCTAGGTTACCTGTATGAGGTCCATGGATCCATGGATGAAGCCCAAGAGGAGGTTGGGGAAGGCTGAGTAACATCTGAGCCTGAGAAAAGGCACCTTTAAGAGGTCTGAGGGTCCTTGAATAAAGCCCAAGAGGAGACTATGTTTTTCCCTAGTTTTTGTTCTAGTTATTCAGAGGTTAGGACTGGTGACAGTAACCCGATTACTTAAATTCTAGCAGAGATGCATATATAAACAATAAATATGCATGCAAACAAATAAAAGTGTCAGTGAAGGTGTTGAACAACTTATAATATGTCTTTGTTATGGTTTGAGTATTCTTAAGTTGTTTTATTAAGAATGAAGTTGGGGGTTACACTGGGAAACAGAGGCCCAAAATCCCGAGGGAGAAAGATTACAGATGTTTTTTATACATTGTATTCTCTTTGTCATTAAGAAGTATTTTACTATCTTTGCTTTAATATGAGGTAAAGAAATATAATTTCGGCCAACAGTTCTATTCTAAGCAAGTACATCAGTTTAAGAAAATAACGAGAAGTTGGAAAGAGAAACAAATGGCTCAGAAGCCAATAATATGGCTTAAACATAAGGATGCCTATGGAATTTGTTTTATTGATTAGTTATTTGATGATTTCATACACATAGTAGGACTTTAGTGCTAAAAAGATGCCTACATCCTAGAAAGCAGTTCACTGGAGTGAAGCTCAGTCTAGTTGTTTGTGTATTAGATCTTAAGTCATAAAGATGAAAAAAGAAAAGAAGATGGGACTTGTAAACAAGTGGGACCATAATCTCTATTTAGGAGATTGAAAACTATTTAAGAAAAAAGTTGGTGGGTTCAGGACTTGTACGGAAGCTTGACGGAGTTTTAAAACAAACCGGAGAAAGTTTAAAACAAAAAGAATGAGTCCTAAACACAAAGGATTCCTCATGACACATTTTGACAATTCATTTTAGAAAATAAAGAGTTATGTTTAAAGATATTCACAGAGAAAGGTTCACAAATGAAAACTTAATACGGTGAAAAAGGCGATCGCGTCGAGTTTTTAAAAACAGATCAGATGAACCCTAATGGTTCATTTTTCAAAAAGAACGTGTCTTACACTCTAATAGAGGCCTAAAAGTGTGACAAAAGTCAAATTGAGGGTGTGAAAGTCAAAACCCTAATTTTGGAATATTTTGAATAGTTATTTAAATTAAAATATTAAAATATTTAATAAATTTCAAACACAAATGAAAAACAAGTTGAAACCTTGGATCAATGTTTGAAAAATTATGTTTAATCCATGAGACAACTTGAATATCATTTATGTTTGAAAAATCAAGTGAAATAATTGAATTTAAAAAATGTTTAGAAACAAATAAAATTAATTCTTTAAGAAAATAATAAATATATTAAAAAACATATATTTTTTGAGATTTTTTCATGGAATAAAATATTTAAACATTTTTGAGAATTGATGAAAAAGAATCATTTGAAAACTCAAAATAATCAGAGAAAAATTAATGTTTGAATCAATTAACAAAAACACAAAATTCAAATATTTGAATATTTGTAAAGGGGCGCCAAGAACACACAAGGTGTTCTTCATCTTGCCCAGAAATGGAGATTTTGCAAAACCCCTCGTATCTCACGGAATAGACATCCATCTGAGATAATTTGAACATTAAAATCACTCGTTTTGATCCCATGAACCCAATGGTACCAATTAATTTCATATATTTGTGTGTGGAGTAAGAAATTAATGATGAACACTGAGGAACCCTAATTTGGTCTGAGCCTCATGAAATTCTACATGATGATGATTTTATGAAATTGATTGAGGGGAATTACTTAGAATATGATTACGCACATATGAAGAAAAGATAGTGCAAGGAAATATGCATGGATCGTGAATTGGCTAACTTTGAGGCTTACCTGAACTTGAGCTTGCTACTGGACTTGTGATTTCAAGATGGAGGTGTTATGGAGATGTTGTGATGATCTGGACAGCTTCCATACACCATATAGAGTGTGTTTGAACACTTGGAGTTGATTGTAAATGGATGAATCAAGTTACGGCCTTCAGGTTGCAGAAATAAGGCTTTTTTGTGGTTTTGAAGTGTGATTCTGGGTTGGAGGTGTTTCAGAGGTGATCTAAGTGTTTGAACACCTCATATACATCATATGTGATGTGTTGAAATAATTAGTTTAAGCTTGTGCTAGCTCAAACTCAAAAACCAGAAGTGATTGCTCAAAATATTATGTTTTGAGTCTTAGAAAAGAAAGCTTGGAGATCAGAGGTTTTAGTGTAATTTTTATGATGGAATGGAGTCTCAATTTATAGGCAAACATGTTGAGCAAACTTGCCCTCCAAGATTTTAAGTGAAAATATCACAATGGTGAGTCATGGTTTATGAAAAATATATCTTACATGTGAAATGATGAAATTGTGAAATAGCTCAGCTATGCAACAAAATTCACATTCCTCAGAAGTTTGATGCTTGGATTGTGTCCACATATTGCTTGTTAAACAAGCGATCCAAGAATATGCCTTTTGGAAGCTTTGTGGCCCTTGGATAAAAAATGCATAATGTTGAAATTCAAGAATGTCATTTTGGTGAATTCCATGGTGCAATCATCAGTTTGTAGGTTTGATCTGGTTTGTAATCATTGTTTAGATGTTTAAATCCACTTGACAATGTACTTTGACTCAAAAAACCAGATTTCACAAAGTTGTGAAAAATCTGTCTTTGCAAAACGTTTTGGATGGTCACTTTGATCCATGATTTCTTCATATACAAGCAAGATCTTTTCATGCCAATTGGTTCTTTGAATTATTGGCAACTTTTGCAACATTGGTGTTTAGAAATGGATCTGAATCAACTTGGAACCTGGTGTAAAATCCCTCCAAGTTTTGATGTTTAGCTGATTCTACATTTAGACATATTTTTTTCTAATTGTTGAAAAATCAGAATTATTCTTGATTTTGATCCATCTTCAACTTGAAATTCATAAGGAATTGGAGTTTCTCCTAGTTGAATCATTTGTAAATTGTTGCAAGATCTTTCATATGAGCTTTGGTTCACCAAAATCTGATGCTTGGATCACAAGTTAAGATGCTTAGAAGTAGGTCACTTGAACATTTTTTTCCATAACTTAGAAAACGTTTTATGTTTAAAAGATTGCCCCTTTTACAAGTTATCTTCAAATTCTGATTTTTTGTGATCAAATGTATTCATAGACCATATTTTCTTGAAATATAGGTCATGAGGATCATTTTGGAAGAAAAGGTCAAACTTTGACTTTTGGTCCAGATGGAAATTACACTAGATACCCCTGGATTTTTGATTTTTTAACTGGACATCCTCTGAGGTATTTTGACCTTATGAATGGACTTTCATGATGTATATGAGCTATTTAAACCATTCCCCATGGTATAGACTCTTGCCTAGATGAAAATCTTGACTTTTGGTCCCCCGATTAGTCAGAAACCCTAATCTGGGCATTGTGAAACCCTAATCTTGCAGTCTTTTATCTCTGTACCTTTTGTACTTATAAATGGCTTGTCATGGTCATGTCAACATTCTTTATGATATGTGGAGGCCTTGACTCCTTTTCCCATGAAAAATGTCATCTGGAGGGCTCAGATGACTGAAACCCTAATTGATGATTGTGATGGCTTGGGCCAAAATCACTAAAACGTTTGTACAAGTTTTGAAAGATTTTCTATCATTTGAGATTCCTTAATCCTTTTATTGATGATTGAAAGGTTGAAAATATTATGTATTGATGACTGGTCTTTTACTTGAATCCTCTGAGGAGCTCAGGAATCTTGATTCATTGTGGAGATACTGTTCAAACCAATCTGGCACATCTTCTCTCGAATGTGTCAATGTCAGTCCTTAGTGTTCTAGTTTTCCTGAATCTGCTCCAGCGTCATCTTGTAATTACTATGTGTCTCGTACCGTCGTTGGAAAGTCAGCTTTTCTGTGGAAGGTAAATTATATGAGCTTTTGGTCTTTTTGTTGTGAAAATGAGTGCGTGAAATGCATGTGTTTGTTTTCAAAGCTCTCATTCATGTTATCATTCATTGTTAAAGACATTAAAAGCATTTAGCGTTGCAATCAATACAAGACTCATAATCATACTTCAAACACAAATTTCATTCATTTGATTTAAATTCAAGCACGTACAAAAGATTGCATCAAGTCTTCATATTACAAAGCAAAGAAATAACAACAATTTTTTATTTCAAACTACTGAGCAACCCTGAAGATTACTCATTGAGCCTTACGGACGGCTATCAAATCAGTGGTAAGTTCTTTGATGGTTCTCTTGCAGACTTTCACACACTTGTAAACCTCTTCTGGCGTGTTTTCTGGACACATGACTCGATCAACATCTTCCAGCTTCTTAGGGAGACTTAACTTGCAAGGTTCAACATGCTAGCCAAATTCACAAGGGTGTTACTTCCGGTTGAGAAAAAATACACTCTAGAAGTAACAAGGGTGTTACTTCCGGTTTTAAATATTTTGTATCCAAATTTTTTTATAAAATAAAATAAATAAAATAAAAATAATAAAAAATAGTAAAATTGATAAAATTGAAATTTTAAAAAAAATGTAAGGGTATGGAGTTAAATGTAGGGGTAAAGGAAAAAATTTCTCAAAATTTTCATAGTTTTTATTAAAATAGAATTTGAAAAATTACAAACCAAATTATATTCATATTATATAAGTTTATATATTTTTAATTTTTACAAAGAGAGAAAAAAATATATTAAGTAAAACTAATATCTTTTAAAAAAAATTAATATTGGAATTAAAAAATAACACAATTCACCTTAAAATAATTAGTAAAATAAAATAAATAAAATAAATAAAAATTTAAAATAGTAAAAAGTTAGTTTAATAAAATTTAAGTTACGAAAAACTTATTTATAAATATTACTAATGATTATGTATAAATTATTTTTAAAAATTATTTTTTATATTTATACCTTTTGTGTTTGAAAAATAAATATATTATTTTTAACAAATGAATTTTCATGCAACTCTAATAAATATAGTAAAAAAAAATTTTAAAAAAAATTAATATAAAATTAAAATATCTCAAAAATATATCATTGGAATCAATATGTCAATTATATTTTATAATTATATTTATTAATATTAAAAATACTATTAAATTTTTTTAAAAAATTAATATTAATAATTCACAGCAAAATTCGAAGTAAAAACGCAGCAAACATCATCACAAAAGTCACAGCAATTCCTGTGACTTTTCCAAAGGACTTTGTGTTTTCAAAGGATAGTTGATTCCTGTGAACCAAATCGCATGAAAATAAAAATATTATTTTAAAATCCAAAATCGCAGGTAAAGTCTCCGGAATTCCTACGAAATTTGCTGCAACTTTATTTTTTTTGCAGGAAACAAGTTTTTGCAATAAGAAACCGCAGCTAAATTTGCAGGTATACCTGCAGATATTTTTCCACGGGAATTCCACAGGTAATTCATGTATTTCTAGTAGTGTGTTAAATACAGTAAATAGGGGCAGAGACAAAGGGGACATGGTATTCCTTGGAATACTCTTAGAGTGTGTTTGGATTGGGTAATTGAGAATTTTTAAGGAATTCAAGGGTCTGTTTGAAATGCTCCTTAAAATTTGTTTTTTAGTTTTTGAAAATTTATATATTCTCAATTACCCCATCCAAACACACTCTTAATTTTTTTTTCATTTTTACTAATATATCATTTAACTATTTTTTTTACTACTATTATCATTTTTAGGCTAAAAAAATTACAACACTCCAAATTCCATCCAAAAGCAGAAGCAGAAGACGCACGACACACCACTCGCCAACAACATTTCAAAATCAAATTCCATTTTTTTTTGTAAGTTGTTCTAATGATAAAAGCTTTTCATGGTCATAAAATTGAAGTTACTGCAACATTGAACTTAGAGGTGTTGGAATTTCAATGTTGCTTCTCATGTTTATTATTATTTTAATTTTCAATTGGATTTTGAATTCAACTTAATTTTGAATCCAACTTACATCTCAATATCTCATTCCAATTTCTTTTTGTTACTTACAAGTTACTACCATTAATTGGATTTGTGATTATAATTGTTAATTTGTGATTTGAAATTTTGAATTGTAAAATTAATTGGATTTGGTTTGTTATTGCAGAATGTTGCTCAAATACTTTACACACGGACCGAGATTTCCTGAGCCAAAGAAGCTTGCTCCTTCAAATGGGCAGCCCGAAGAACCTTCTTCGGACCACTCTTCAAATGACGTACAACCAAAACCTCTTCCTTCATATAAGGTGTTTAAAAAGGGGCTTATTTGGAGACAGATCCTGGAAAAAGAAGTCAAATTTTTTAGTATCATCCAAATGATCAAGACGAGGTAAGAAGAGCTTATCTTATGAATGGGCCATGTAAAACTAAATTAACTGAATATGAATCCATAAATATTGGGGGAAGAGAGCGTTCTTTTCAATATAGTTGGCTTGATGAGTATGATTGGTTGAAATATAGCGTATAAAAAGATGTTTTTTGTTTACCTTATTAAGTGTACTACAAAGGTACTAGTAATTCTGTATTTGTGGTGACTGGTTTTAAAGGTTGTAATCTAAAGCATAATTTGAATAAGCATGTTGATGAGAAATCGAATAGTCATCATAAAAAGTGTGTGAACGCATGTGAGGATTTTATGAAGAAAAAGCAGAGTATTGAGTTTTCGTATGCAAAATATAGTTCAAAAGAAGAAGTAAATTATCTTGTTCATTTAAAAGCATCACTTGAGGCTGTCAAATATCTTGTTAGAGGCAGATTGGCATTTAGGGCACATAATGAGGGTGAAAATTTTGTTTATAAGGGTCATTTTCTAGAATTTGCTGAAGCCTTGGGGAGAAATATTCAGAAAATTGTTGCAGCAATAACAAGTGGTGGGGAAATTGAAAGATGACTTCTCCTGTTATTCAAAACGAACTTGTAAATGCATGTGCAGTTGAAATTATTAAGAAGATAATTGGAGAAATTAGAGATGGTTTCTTTTGTGTTCTCATTGATAAATCTGATAATTGCTCTGGTAAAGAACAAATGGTTGTTGTAGTGCGGTTGGTTGATGTTAGAGGTTTTGTTGTAGAAAGATTTATTGGCATTGTTCATGTTTTGGATACAAGTGCAATAACGCTTAAAGGGGCTCTTGAATGTTTGTTTTCGGGGTTTAGGTTATGTATATCTAAAATTTGAGGTCAAAGGTATGATGGAGCAAGTAATATACATGGTCAATTTGGAGGTTTGAAGACTTTGATTCAAAAGCAAAATCCGCAAGCCTATTATGTCCATTGTTTTGCCCATCAACTTCAATTGGCTCTTGTTTCAATGGCGAGAAAGCATGAGGATGTTGATTAGTTTGTTTGTGAAGCAATTTGAAATTTCTACTCGGACAAAAGACAAGCTCTTGAGGATGTTGATTAGTTTTCAATTGGCTCATCTAACAAAAGACAAGTTCTACTTCGGAATAAACAAGTTGCTCATTTTGCAAATCTAATTGTAAAAGAATTGGTGGAAACTGGTATTGGTTTAAATCAAGAGTTGTCAAATGCAATAGCGGGTGATACACGTTGGGGATCTCACTTTCGAACTCTTAATATGTTGGTTGATTTGCTTACTCCAATTATTGAAGTGTTTGAAGATTTGAAAAGTGATAGTCATTCTAAGGGTGAACCAAAAAGTTTATTACTTGTTATGCAAACTTTTAGTTTTGTGTTTATGTTGCACTTAATGGTTGAGATTTTATCTTTGACAAATAATTTGTCACAATAGTTGCAAAAGGGGGATCAAGATATTATGCATGCCATGGAAATTGTCCAAATATGCATGAAAAAGTTGCAAGAATTTAGAGATGGTGGGTGGGAAACACTTTATGAGCAAGTTGTGTCTTCTTGTGGTAATGTTGAAATTGATGTTCATGATATGGAGTCTCAGTATGTGAAAGATAATAAATCCAAACGACTTGCTCCTTTTGTTACAAATTTTCATTATTTCAAGAGTGATTGCTTCTTACATGTCATAGATGTGGTATTGAAAGAGTTGAATGATCGATTTACAGCTAAAAATACTGAGTTGATCAATTATGTTGCTTGCTTGAGTCCTTGTTATTCATTTGAAGCATTTGACATTAAATCACTTGTGGGATTGACAAGATTGTACCCAAATGACTTTGAGGATCTTACTGATAAGGAATTGTCTAGTGAGTTAGAGACTTATATTGAGAGTGTCAAGATGGACGATCACTTTCCCAATTGTCTGGCATCTCGGAACTTTGTAGGACTCTAGTTTGAACAAAGAAGCATAAGAAATTTAGGTTTGTGTATAGACTTGCCAAACTAGCTTTGTCCTTACCGGTGGCCACTGCAAGTGTTGAGCGAGCATTCTCGGGGATGAAATATGTTAAGAATGAGTTGAGAAGTAGAATGGTTAATCCATGGCTAATTGATTTCTTAGTGATATTTATGGAGAAAGAGGTGTTTAATACAATCGATGATATGGATATCATCAAGCGTTTTCAAGAAATGAACAAGAGAAGAATGCATATACGATTAGACTAGAATAATTTCTATTTTTGAGTTGTATTAAAATACTAATACATTTTTATGAAGTAATATTATCATAGTTTTTGTCATTAATTTTTTCTTACATTTTTTAGTATATTTTACTCATTATGGGAATCCCCTGAATTTTAATCTTGGCTCCACCCCTCCTGATAGTAAATATAGATTATTATAGTATTATAATAATATTGATTGGTTGTGCAATTTAAACCTACTCTATTTTTTTCGTATATTATTGATATTATTGGTTTTTTTCTCGTATATTAATGATATCATTGGTTTTATAAAATCAATATAAATTATATTTCTTAATTCAACTCTCAACATCTTAAAAGATATACTAGGATAAGGATATATGATATAAGAAACTATTCTGAAAACATTACAAATCAATAATCCTATTTTATGAAGCCATATGTACAAGTCTTCTTGGCTACAAAATATATAACATTAAATTTATCATGTTGGCCCAATTAAACAGATAAATTCATATCAAAACAAAAACTAAACAGAAACATCACCACTAAATTTCAATGAAAGGTCCTAATACCAATAGAAACATAACAACAAGGACAATTTGTTTAACCAGATCCACATAAAAGTGAAAATTTCCACCCTAAATCAAATCCAAAAAGTTATTTAATAAACCACATTTGACTAAGGATTTATCTTTGAAAATGACCACTATATAGTAATAGTCTAACATTATCACATGGTGGCTTTTAAAATAAAGACATGACATGAGATAGGTTAATCCAACAAACAAAGATATCAATTTCAGGAACCAATTAACCTCAAAAACCAGACAAGTTACTCTTGTGAATTGTTGCAATGTTTCTTCCATATTTTTAGTATATTAGGAAAATAGAACTATTAGTAGAGATGAACCTTAGGTGTAGATTATTGGGAAAATTAAAGTCAAATATAGCTAAAAAGAAGGTATTATATATATATATATATATATATATATATATATATATATATATATATATATATATATATATATATATATATATATATATATATATATATATATATATATATATATATATAAAAGTGTTGTGTTAATTGGATTTTCTTTATATGTTAAAGTAAATGATATTTAAAATTAAAGATAATTGTATTTAGTAGATTAAATGATAGGCAACATTTTTTTTATATTTATTGAACATCAACTTAATTGTGTGAATTTTTTTTTAGAATAACATACTTTAATAAAAAAAACTAAAATAACATGGATTTGGAAAAAATTACCAAAGTGACGTACTTTTGATGTATGTTCGCCAATTGAATGGACGATTGGTAACAAATTGTTAACGAATTCGCCAATTCAATTGGCTAAGGCATGCATATTAGCCACATCAATTGGCGAACATGTGGTTGTTTTAAAGCAATTCGTCTTATGGATTGACGAACATGTGATTTTTTTTAAAGCAATTCGCCATATGGATTGACGAACATGTTCTGTGTTTTTTCTTAACTTTCTTAAAGACCAATGTGCAAATTTAAAACCATACAAGTTGAAAAAGAAAAATACAATCTAAATTAATGGTTATTATACAAGAATTAATACAATAAAATATATATTTTTCCAATTAATTATTACCTTAACCATTTAAGAAATAATACAATATTACCTTAACAATTACATAATATTATATTCGATAAAGTATTACCTTAACGGTTACATAATATAGTATTCAATAAAAATATTACATTAAATTACAAGAATTATATTAAACCTATAAAAACTTTGATTTTTAGCATTTATATTTTCTTGTGAACGTGAGAAATGGTCTTCCAATATTATTTCAAACACATATTAATGGTTATTATACAATAATTAATACAATAATTTTTTTTTTCAATTGATTATTACCTTAACCATTTAAGAAATAATACAATATTACCTTAACAATTACATAATATTATATTCGATAAAATATTACCTTAACAATTACATAATATAGTATTCAATAAAATATTACATTTAAGATAACAATAAAATATTAGATTAAATTACAAGAATTATATTAAACATATAAAAACTTTGATTTTTAGCATTTACATTTTCACGTCAAAATTGTGAACGTGAGAAATGGTCTTCCAATATTGTTCTAAACACATATTAATGGTTATTATATAAGAATTAATACAATAAAATATTTTTTTTTCAATTGATTATTACCTTAACCATTTAAGAAATAATACAATATTACCTTAACAATTACATAATATTATATTCGATAAAGTATTACCTTAACAAGTTACATAATATAGTATTCAATAAAATATTATATTTAAGATAACAATAAAATATTATATTAAATTACAAGAATTATATTAATTCTTTTTCTAAAATACAATATTTTGTTGCAATTTAACAATAATTTAAAATATAAATCTTTTTATTAGAAGAAATTAGGTAAAAGCTGTTGTATTTTTATTCCTCAGCCTTAGGCTGGTTTATATAGAAGAGTTATAATGATTACAATAATATTCTCCTTAATGGAGAATAAAGAGAAATAATGACAAATAAAGGCAATATTAAAAACAATAATAAAACCGGTAAATAATATATTTTCCAACACCCCCCTCAAGTTGGTGCATAGATATCTATCATGCCCAACTTGTCTATCAAATGCTCAAAAGTAGGCCTTGCCAAACTTTTGGTTAGGATATCTGCAGTTTGCTGACTTGAAGTCACAAAGGGTAGACATATGATTCCAGCATCTAACTTCTCCTTTATGAAGTGTCGATCAATCTCGATATGTTTGGTTCTGTCATGTTGAACTGGATTATGAGCTATGCTAATAGCAGCTTTACTGTCGGAGTACAATTTCAATGGAAGCTCAATTTTCATCTTAAGTTCTTCAAGGACTCTAAGGATCCATAATCCTTCACAAATACCTTGAGACATAGCTCTAAACTCGGCTTCTGCACTGCTCCTTGCTACAACTCCTTGTTTCTTACTCCTCCATGTCACAAGATTACCCCAAACATAAGTACAATATCCAGAGGTTGATCTTCTATCTGTAACAGAACCTGCCCAATCAGCATCGGTGAAGATAGACACATTTCTTTCCGCAGTCTTCTTAAAAAATAATCCTTTTCCAGGATTTCCCTTCAAATATCTTAGTATCCTATAAACTGCCTCAAGATGTTCCTCAAAAGGAGAATGCATAAACTGACTTACTACACTAACAGAGAAAGCAATATCAGGTCGGGTGTGTGACAAATAAATTAGTTTCCCAACCAATCTCTGATATCTTCCAGTATCAACAGGAACATTACCTTCTCCCCAAAGTTTAGCATTAGGATCCATAGGGGTATCTGCAGGACGGCATCCACTCATTCCTGTTTCTTTCAACAAGTCTAGAATGTATTTCTGCTGTGAAACCACAATACCATTCTTTGACCGAGCGACCTCCATGCCTAGAAAATATCTCATGAATCCCAGATCCTTGATTTCAAAGTCTACAGCCAATTTTTCTTTTACTCTTACCATTTCCACTGTATCGTCTCCAGTAAGGACAATATCATCAACATAAACAATCAGGACAGCAACTTTTCCATCATGGGAGAACTTTGTGAATAAGGTGTGGTCAGCCTGTCCTTGGATGTACCCTTGTTTCTTCATGGACTGAGTGAATTTTTCAAACCAAGCTCTAGGAGACTGCTTTAATCCATACAAAGACTTATTCAGTTTGCACACATTTGCTCCAAAAAAATTTTCAAAACCAGGAGGAATGTCCATATATACTTCTTCTTCTAGATCGCCATTAAGAAAGGCATTCTTAACATCTAACTGATGTAGGGGCCAATCCAGGTTAGCAGCAAGGGACAAAAGAATTCTAACAGTATTCAATTTTGCAACAGGAGCAAATGTTTCTGAATAATCTATACCATAGGTCTGAGTAAAGCCTTTAGCCACCAAACGAGCCTTGTACCTTTCAATTGTTCCATCTGAATTGTACTTCACAGTAAAGACCCATTTGCACCCAACTGTCTTTTTTCCATCTGGTAGTGACATAACACTCCAAGTTTTGTTCTTTTCAAGGGCTTTCATCTCCTCAAGCACAGCTTCCCTCCACTTTGGAATTTCTAGAGCAACCTGTACACTTTTTGGAATTTCTACACTAGACAATTTTGATGTGAAAGCAGACATAGATGAAGACAAATTTGAATATGATATAAAATTGGACATGGGATGTTTAGTGCAAGATCTGACAGGTTTTCTAATGGCAACAGGATCATCTATATCAGGATACACAATACGACTCTCAGAAATAGAGATAGACTTACCTTTCCGTTTGTTAGGAGGTTGATCATCCCCGGGTTCAGATTCCTGGCAGTGTTGAGATGTGGACTCATCCCTTCCTTTATGGTGCTTTTTCACAAAAACCTTTCCTTTCCAAGTCCTGTTTCCTAATTCAAATCTATTTTCTTGAAGAGATTCATTATATTGTGGCATTTCAATTAGATCATCATTATTATTATTTTTAGGATTCTCATTGTCTTCTACACGAGAAAATGTAGGCTCAGATTCACAAGATTCCTTACTCATAACAGGAATAAGATCAGATAAATAATCATGGCCATTTTCTGTTGGTGCAAGTGTAAAAATCTCAGAAGTTTGTGATACTGGCAAAGATAAGTTATTTAAAAAACTCATGTCCTCAATTTGAAACGAATCTTCGTTTATCTCCCCCCCTGAAGATGAGTGTCATCAAAAAAAGGTTTATTTTCAAAGAATGTAACATCCATAGTGACAAACATTTTATTATTTTTTGGATCAAAACATTTATACCCTTTTTGGGTTGGGGAGTATCCAACAAAGACGCATTTTATAGCCCGTGGCTCAAGTTTTCCAACATTTTTATGCTCGTGAACAAAGGCCGTGCAACCAAAGATTTTTAAAGTCAAATCAGATAAAACACGAGTACTAGGAAAACAATCTTTGAAGACATTAATTGGAGTTTGAAAATTGAGAATTTTGGAGGGCATTTTATTAATTAAATATGCAGCTGTTAAAACAGCTTCTCCCCACAAATAATTTGGAACTTTATTTGAAAAAAGTAGAGCTCTAGCAACCTCTAGTAAATGTCTGTTTTTCCTTTCGGCCACTCCAATTTGTTGAGGAGTATTAGGACATGAACTTTGATGTACAATTCCATTTTTTAGAAAAAAGCCATCAAGAATAGTATTAAAATATTCTTTGCCATTATCACTTCTAAAGACTTGGATATTTGTTTGAAATTGGTTTTGCACCATTAAAACAAAATTCTTTACAACCTGACAAACATCTGATTTCCCCTTTAACAAGTACACCCAACATACTCTTGTGTGGTCATCTATAAACGTGATAAACCATTTTTTGAGAGAGAGAGTGTACTTGTTCGGTTAGGGCCCCAAACATCACTATGAATAATAGAAAACGGTTTTGATGGTTTATAAGGTTGCATTGAAAATTGGGAACGATGATGTTTTGCAAACTCACATGCTTCACATTTAAACGAAGAAAAATTCTTATTGTGAAATAACTTAGGAAACAAGTGTTTTAAGTAACGAAAACTAGGATGACCTAACCTTAAATGCCATAACATAATGTTGTCATCTTTATTATTCAAAATAGAAAAAGACTCAAAGCAGGAACTTATTGTTTTTGAAGGTTGTTGTGATGCAGATCCAATGTCAAGGTAATAGAGTCCTCCACTCTCCTTAGCACTGCCAATCATCTTCCCCGAGTTCAAATCCTGAAAGACACAGTGAGATCGGAAAAAATTAGTTTGACAATTTATATCTTGGGCTAATTTGCTTACGGAGATTAAATTACACGATAAGTTTGGAACATGAAGGACATTTTTAAGAGTTAACATTGGAGACAACACAACTGACCCTTTACCTGCAATGGCTGAAAAAGAGCCATCTGCAATTTTTATTTTTTGATTACCTGCACATGGACTATATGAAGAGAACAAAGTAGATTCACCTGTCATGTGATCTGAGGCACCAGAATCTACTATCCAAGTATGACTGGGACTGACACTAAGAAATGCAGAATTACCTTTTGTTGCTATAGAGCAAGAAGGGGTTGGAGACTCAAGAAGTTTGTACAGTCTGTCTAGTTGTTCCATAGTGAGTGGAAGTTGAGTTTGAGAGGATTGCTGCCCTTGATCAGAATTACTCGCCTGAAATGCACGACCACCTTTCTTCTTCCAGTTAGGAAGTTTCCCTTTGCTATCCACTACCAACCGAACGGTTTGAGCCCATTCATTATAGTTATTCCCATTCATTTTAGGGATATTGACCTTGAGGGAGTATGAAGAACCCTCTTGATCATTACCTCCTGTGTTGGAATAACTATCACCAAAAACAATGTTATTCCCGTTTTCATTGTTGTCGCCATTATTGCCAAAAACAATATTGTTATTGTTTTCATTGTTTGTGACCACCGATGAATCCTCTCGTACTCCATCTCCGCGGCCACCACCGTTTCCGCGGCCATCGCCGTTTCCGCGGCCACCACCGTTTCCGCGGCCATCGCCGTTTCTGCGGCCACCGCCGTTTCCGCGGCCTACACCGGACTCATGTTGTTCGCCTTGGTTGGATCCGGTGTAGGCTTGTGATGGGAAAGGCCACTGGTTGTTGTTATTCGCCATAGGAAGGAAAATGGGTATGTGGAATGGGTCGGGTAATAAAGCGGGTCGATACCACTAGTTGTAGAAAACTTTACAGGAAACCCTAACCCAGTGCTCTCGATACCATATTAAGAGAAATTAGGTAAAAGCTGTTGTGTTTTTATTCCTCAGCCTTAGGCTGGTTTATATAGAAGAGTTATAATGATTACAATAATATTCTCCTTAATGGAGAATAAAGAGAAATAATGACAAATAAAGGCAATATTAAAAACAATAATAAAACCGGTAAATAATATATTTTCCAACACTTTTTAATAATTTATTTTTTATTAAATCATATCAAATAATTTAGTTATGTAAATGTGTTATTTTATTTTTAGCTTAAATGTAATATTTTATTGAATACTATATTATGTAACTGTTAAGGTAATATATAATATTATGTAATTGTTAAGGTAATATTCTATTATTTCTTAAATGGTTAAGGTAATAATCAATTGAGAAAAAAAATATTTTATTGTATTAATTCTTGTATAATAACCATTAATAACCATTAATTTAGATTGTATTTTTCTTTTTCAACTTGTATGATTATAAATTTGCACATTGGTCTTTAAGAAAGTTAAGAAAAAACACACAAACATGTTCGCCAATTCATATACATGTTCGTCAATTCATATGGTGAATTGCTTTAAAACAACACATGTTCGCCAATTGGTGTGATGAATATGCATTCCTTAAGCCAATTGGATTGGCAAATTCTTTAACAATTTGTTATCAATCGCCCATTCAATTGGCGAACATACATTCAAAGTATGCTATTTTGGTAATTTTTTCCAAATCCATGTTATTTTGGTATTTTTTTTTATTAAAGTATGTTATTCTAAAAAAAATTCCTAATTGTGTTAGTCACATATTTCAATGTGTTACTCTTAATTTATAGTCGAATTTATTAAAGATATTGTCTAAATATATATATTTTTTAAAGTAGTTTAGTGGTTAAAATTTATTTTTAAAAAATAAATAAATAGAATGTCACGAATTCAAACACACATCTATATATATGTCGTCTCTACATAACTACTAATTGTGTTGTCTTAGCGAGACAAATTTTTTTTTTGTTCCATCATGAAAAATAATATTAATTTATGATTGTAACGATATATATATGAGTAAACAAATCTATATATATATATATATATATATATATATATATATATATATATATATATATATATATATATATATATATTGAAGTGGTCAAAAGTTTAATAAAATCAGTCAAATTATAGCTTTAATCCAGTCAAGGCATTTCATTGACTAATATTCAAGTGGATCCTTATGCTGAAGTATCACACAGATGCACATTCACACTTCTTATATCAATTGTTGATCTACATCCAAGAGTCCTCTTCACTCCACGATAGATCAATTGGGAAAGATTATAATAACAATCTCCTTTATATGAGTGTGACTCTAAGTCGCACCCATGTTTTCTTACATACATTCTTGCAACAATTCCACATCTCTTAGATATTGACTTGAGTGATGAACTACTAGCCTTGTAGGTAACCCTATATTTGATCAACAGAGCCCATAACCACCATATTGTAAGCATCTCCATAGTGGTCATCCTCGCCCTATCATGTACTTCTGTTCAAGTACAAAAGACATTACTACGGAAAACCGCTTTCACAATGGTTGAAAAAAGAGTATCATCACGCCAGTCATACCGTTGTTAAGTAGAGCGTCGTTGTAAGTTCGTTGTTTCTACAACGGTCTGAAAATCGTTATTGAAAGTCATGACATGCGTCACATATCACAATGGTTATATTTATTAACCATTGTGATATATACACTTATGTATTGGGTTCGAAACTCATCATTAACAAATTATGTAAAAATAAACTGCCTCTAATGTCAGTTACAATAGATAACAGTCGTTGAAAGTTTCCTAGGTTTATTATATTATATATAGATTTCTTGTTTTCCATACAGGGATTCAAATTGATAAAGAAGTCTATAATCTGAAAATTAAACTATTCTTGAAAACTAACTTAAACAAATCATTGTTGTTTTCTGATTGCATATGTCTCGTCATTTATCTCATGTTGTTTTATATATGTTATGGTATATTGACCTGATTACTTAGATGCATCGCTATCTCCAATTATAATTAAATTTCCATTAAAAAATTATTGGATAATCTACCTCATCATCAACACTTATAATCGTAATTTTTATAATCATAATTTTTACGATTATAAGTGTTGATGGAAAGGTCGATTATCCAATAAATTGTATTTAATGAAATTTAACTATAATTGAATACATCGATGCATCTAAGGAGCCAGATCATTATACCATAATATATTTAAAAGAACGTGAGATGGACGCCGGTATGGATACAATTTGAAAACAATATTGGTTTGTTTAAGTGAGTTTTCAAATACAACTTAATTTACAGATTATAAGTATCTATGTCAATTTAAATTAATGTATTTTAAGTGAGGATTAGTTAAACAAACAATCTACATATAATACAATAAACTCAAACAATATCATACACCAGAACCATATATTATAAATTATCAAACAACATCATACAATATCAAAAGAGAGAGCAGGAGAATATACCATATTCGCCGCCGTCGTAGTGTGGGTTGTACCATGAATTTCCAAACTATGAATTTCATCTAGTTTGTGAAGAAATGAAAAAGAAATACAAGGTGAAAGAAGCTTACACAAAAGCTTCATACTTCTTATATTTTTTTCATTGTTTCTAAAACTAGATAATGTTTGTTGTCACTGTTGTTTCTTCATTTACTAACATTTTGTTTATGAATCTATGAAGAAGAAGAAGTACAATGTGGATGAAGTTTCCATTAAAGTTTCATGCTTCTTGTACTTTATTTTCATAGCTACACAAACATTATGTGTGATAGCCAAAGTATGGTGTTTGTTAAGATAATGAAGACGAATCTGAGAAAATGAGAACAATCAACAAAAACAATATGCAACAAACGAGATAACGGGAAATATCTAACAATAGATGGAAGAAGAAAAATACCTTAATATATGAAGCACAAGATTCACAGATAATGGTGAAGAAGAAGAGAAAAAATGGGTTCTAGGGTTGCGCTATGAAGGAAACAGCGATACTATCAATATGTGAAAGTTAATTCACTTATATATGGGTAAACAATTTTACAACGGTTAAAAATAAGGACCGTAAATGATAAGTATTTATTTATAATAAATATATCACATTGGTTAATCAGAAAACAGTAGTGATAACCCTTTTAAAAAAATAAAAAAATAAAAGGTGCGCCTTAACGTTAAGGGAATACAATATTTTATGGCGCTGAGGTTCAAACCGATCACTAAAAGAAAATTGGCAGATTACGACGGTTCATTTTGGCAGATTACGACGGTTTGAACCGCCGCAATTTGCATGTTACGACAGTTGCATCTCCGTCATAGAACCGTGCGTTGTGGGGCTGTATTGCGACGGTTGTCGAAACCGCCACACCAGCCGTCATTCACTTTTACGATAGTTAAGGAAGAGACGTAAGTTGAACATTGCAACGATTACGAACCATTGTGAAATTTCGTTTTGATTTTTATTTGTAAATTGTGGCAGTTTGAACTGCTGTAAATTGAAAATTTTAAAATAAAAAATTTACCCTCATTGGCAGTTTGAACCGTCGCAAGTTCCAAATATTTTATAAAAATAAATTTGACCCTCAATTTTTTAGCATTATTATATAGTTAACAAATCTAATCTATTTCTAGCAAAACCAATTGAGTATACGCAATTATGAACAACTATACTTAGCAACCTTATTTATTTAATATGATTTTGGTTATATTGTCTTTTTGTATCTCTAAAGAAATCTATTTCCAAAAAAAATATACAATTTGTTGATTACTAAAGAAGATGAATTAAGAATAAAGAGACAACAATCGACTTTGCACTCAAAATATATATATAAAAAACTTATCATTAAATTCATCCCTCTTTAAGAAATTTAAGTGGACCAAATATGGTTACATCAGGTAGCAGAATAAAAACTTTCAAAACTAGGAACACTTTATACAATCTATGTTGTACTATACTATTGGAGGGCATTATCAAAGTGACCACTTCCTTATCCTTTTTTACAGTCTCAAAACCTTCCACTCTCAAATCTTTATTATCCTCTGCATCTTTCTCTTCCAACTCCTTGCTTCCAGGCTTTAATGTTATTAAAATGTATGCATCATAACCCTGCACTCACTCATTCATATCAGAAACCATGAAAACGGGTTAACGAAAATAAATAAACACTTGCATGCAAATATATACAAACCATTTGCATATGTTTGTTTGTAGAAAGAGCTAGCTTACTTCTACAAAGCAATCATGGAAGAGAAGACGAATAATGGCAGGTCCAGAAACATATGACTCTTTAAATTGTTGAGAAATGACTGAACCCAACAAGTTGTTCTCCATGTGGACATGATTTTGCATAGTAATCAACACGAAGCTGTCGAGGTACGCGTGTTGTGTTTTTACTAAGTATTTCTAAGCATGATGAATTTTAGGTCAAAATGAAGAAAATGAAAGAAAATGTGAATAGAAATAAACAAGTTACAAACATGAGTTTTGGAGAAAGAAAAGAAAGAGTGATAAATGTGAAAGTGAGGAATGAGGATAGCCAAAATCATATTCAATTATAGTGTCAGTTCTAGAATATATATATATATATATATATATATATATATATATATATATATATATATATATATATATATATATATATATATATATATATATATATATATATATATATATATATATATATATATATATATATATATTTATTTATTTATTTATTTATTTAACCACATAATAAAAATAATAGATATTACCTTAAAATGGGGTTTGCCTTTTTCTTTTCAGATCTGCTACTTTCACATACTTCAATGCTCTCCCATTTTCCATGACATTCATGTCCATCATCCTAAGCATGGTTTCATTAAGAATACTTCAATAAGAATTAAAAAATCCATAATTATTATTCACAATTAGTATATCAATAGAAATGCTAAACAAAAAGTATCTATAATATATAATATAGAAGGAAACTACTTTATAAGCAGAACACCAAAATTGAGCCTTCAGTTGATCTTGAACCGGAAATACTTCATAATCATCTATTATACATATAAAACTAGTAGTAGAGCTCTACCAAAATATAAGTTGAAATTATTACATCAATAGATGTGCTAAATAAAACCTATCTACAATATAATATAGAACCAACAACTAAGTTGAGCTCACTAATGCATTGAGGCACACTCTGAACTTCATTATAAAGTAATTTCCACATCATTTGTTGAGTTTCTTTATGTTCTTGACTATCCAAAACCAGATTATAAAAAACTTCATAATAGAGTTGCAATACAGAATTATGGAATCACCACCATCTATCATTGTATTTTTTTGAAGTAGATTCTTCTTTAGAGTTGTCATGCATGTGATCATAAATCATGGTCCTTGCCTATTTTGACCATCTCAAAAAGTATTGGTCAGTTAACAAGATTTTCTTGCAAAACAGGGTGCTCCACTTAAGGAAATTTTAGACATACTGCCCAACTAATAATGATTTTGAGGCTTGTTCTCATTAATCATATCATTCCAAGTGCTATCAAATTCTTATTTTGAATCACAGTCTGACATACACTTTCTAAACACACTTTGAAACTTATGATAAGAATTAATATCACCTAAATGAAAAAAGTTTTTGGTAAGTTGTTTTTATTCAAAACATAGTAACAATTAGCATTGTCATTCTTTTTCAGAGAACTCAAGTTTAATGATGCACGGTACTGGTTGACTCCCTGAAAAATCACATATTCCTCATCTGCAGTGAATGTTAAGGTAAGGTAAATACAGTTCCAAAGGGTCAACTCAATACATACATTTATTAGGGCTTGTTTGGATACCAATCCTGCATATTTGCTCACTACATTTATTAGGGCTTATTTTCTCACTACAACCTGAAAAACAATAATCACGATAGATTAAACTTAAGATAAGTGATGTCATTAACTAACATATTAGCAAAATCTACATATATGTTCCAAATTTCATTGTCACAAGGATTCTATTCCAAAGTGCATTAGGTTACAACACATAGCCTAACACTACCAATGGAAGAGAATTTGTTCCAAATTGAATTCTGCCATGTACAAAATGTATAGAAAATAACATCTATGGATGAGAATTAGGAAACAACATGAATTTCCATAGAGATACATTGCAGTGATATACAAATTCCTTGTGATAGAGATGTATTGCAGTGATTTACTAATGAACAAAATTATAGTGAAAACGGCGCTTAGCCAACAGAGATCTTGTAAAACTACAACATTTATTCCAAATGAACCATTGATAAAAATGAAAGTACTAGGTATAGTACTCAAAAAATAGAACAACAAACACTTACATACCAGGTTGTTTTATCACTACCCTTTCTACCATGATTTAAGCTTCAGCCAGCATACGCTTCAACCACTTCATCATAACCACAAAAACGTTTTAATTCGACCAATGACATCATTTATAGCATCATTGTCCAAAACAGAGGCCCCTTTTTCTTACACTCATGCATAAGGGATTCTAAGTATTCCCTTCAATCTTCAGCATTGCAATAAATATAGACAGAAAAATACAGAGCTAATTTTAAATCTTTGTAATAAATTAAAGGTGAAATACATCATAACATTACCAACCTTATATTATTGTCAAAAAAATCCAGTAGTAATGCTCCGATTGGCAATACCAAGTTTGTGCTCAACTGAAGCTCAAACTTTTTCTTCGACAATTTGTACCTTGTTAAATTATAAGCAGAATATACTTTAGCATGTGTGATAATATGACACCACATTTACAATATTGATCAAGATGACAGGATTGGGATGAATACAATTGTTCCTAGTGAAATTGAGAAGCACGAATATGTGACCTCTCTTCACCTCACCCCCCTTTTACAAAAAAACCACTCAACCAGCTACTCCTAATACAGTTACATGCCTAACATAAACAATAACAAAACAGAAAACTCACATAATCGATAATAGGAACTATTTTATATGGAGTTATTTTTTCAAAATACTGGAAATTGAGATGACCCAATCAGCCATCCAGATTCTAGAGACTCTTTTGCTCAAATGCTCCCTCTTCTAATGAAGTCCACAGCTTACTCTTTTGCTCAAATTCTCCCTCTTCTAATGATGTCCATAACTTATCAAACTCGATATCATCGATGTCAGAATTACTAAAAGAATAACTTGTCTCACCATCACTAAACTCAATTTCTTCCCTGTAACACATGATCAGGCCTACTTAAACATTAAGTAAAATTCTTGAGTTATGACTTATCACCAAGGTTTAAAAAAATATAAACCAATGTAATAATGAATACAACATTGTGGTTTTTGATGTCTCTTAAATCAAGGTTGCATCAATTGTGCAAATCTTTATAATTGAACTGCAATAAAAAACCATGCTAAATATTATTTACAAGATATAATTAAACAAACCTAACGAATTAAGTGGGAAGATGGTGAAACACTAAAACAACGGTCAAACGATTTCCATATATTACCACATATCAGTCAAAGTGAAATACTCAACTGGTTCTTTCTCACATGAATCGTATAACCAGTCAATTTTTCTAATCTTGGAGAGAACAGAGCATAATGGATATGACTCTCAGAGTTGTGTTAGGGTTTGCAATTTAGGGCTCATAAATTGAAGAATCAGATTCAAACAAAATAATAACGAGTTTCAATAATAGGAAAATCAAATTTGAGTCCTTACATTTGATTTCAAGTAGTGAAGAATCTTGAATCTATATGCGAGATGTGGGCGGTGGTCACGTGTTTGTTCATAGTGTTGCTCGCAGACGGTGACATGCAGAGGGTGGTTGGTGGTGCTCACGAGGTTGGGCTTAATCTCTTTGTCGATGCTCACATGAAGATTGTAGTAGTAGTGAGTTTGCGGTGGAAGAAAATAGTTTTTACTCTTGAGGGCTCCTTGTAGAGAAGAGAGATTCTAGAATGATTGAGATTTAAGTTTAGTTTTTTTTTTTAAGAAAAATATAGTTTTTGTTTAGGTGAAAAAGTTGATTTGTTTTTTTTGGTGTAATCTTAGGGAAAGTAAATTAAAAATTAGTGTTATGAAGAATTTTCATTTAGCACTCAATAAAAAATTATTTTATAAAATAAAAATCGATGTAAAAAATATAATAAGGACGGTTTTGTGGTAACTGTCGTGACAACTGTCGCAGTCCAATCTCTAACTATCGTGATAACCGACGCAGTTCGTGAATAAGGACGGTTTTACGAGAATTGTCGCAAAACATCTGCGACATTTGACCCTAACTGTCGTGACAACCGTCGCAATTAAGGAATAAGGACAGTTTTGTGATAACTGTCGCAACTCAAGTGTCGTAAATATCCTTTTTTCTTGCAGTGGATGAAAGTTTAATTATATCACAACGGTTGGTTCTGTAACCACTGTTATATACTAATAATTTTTAATCAAAAAACAAAATAAATATGGTAGCGTCTTAGTAAGGATATATCACAATAGTGTAGGGAAAAACCTTGGTGACCATGGCGTTGTTGAATGTGTGTTTCATAATAGTGACAATGACTCTGTCAGTGGGAATTATCTTTTGATTCTCATTATTTTTTAATCAAATTTCTCTAAATCTCCACCATTGTTTCATCGCCATTGTTTCTTGTTACTGTTCCAATCAATGTAGTTGTCTTATAAACAATATTCATGTTGTCTTTTCTGATGGCCAGTTTGAAAGGAACTCACCAGTGAAATTCCTCTTTTGATTTTTGATCAAAGATTCACCTTCTCCAAGACAACATATGAATAGTTCTCACTCTTGCAGTCGAAGAGTCTTCAAAGCATCAAGATCTAATTATAATACATCAATCAATTATTTAAGACACTCAACCGATCCCTGGATTCCAGGATAATCATCCTTCATTTCCTCTTCTTCCTCCGCCCTTCCAACGTTTAGGAGCAGAACTCTCTCATGATATTATATGCTTACAAGTTTCACTATGAATATCAGGGGTAAACAAACTCATATAGAACATCTTTAACTTGTTACACTAAAAAAACATAAAGCTCCTCTATGTCTAAGAAAACCAAAAAAATATTCTTAATAAGATAAAAGCTTATCTAGAGGTGTTACAACTCAACTACTCTAGAGTTGATTTGAGGGATGACGTCATTGATGTTAGATAACAATCATATCAAGAATGCATGATTTTTTTGAATAAGTATCACTGTCATTGTTGTAGTCATACTTTTCCTCCCCATGACTGCGGGGGTAGATACATCACCCACACATTGCTTGAAGATCACAATCCAAGGAAATCTTTCTCTTACCAATCTCAAAGAGGAAACAAGCATGGTTTCGTCTATCATTCCTCTATCCACCTTAGAAGTAATATGTTAACCAAATACATTTTAGATATCAAAATACCCAAGTCTTTGGCGTGGTTCTATGTTCTTCTAGGTATATTCAAGAAGTGATCCAAAATGGTAAATTTTATGGATATCAAAACTGCAAGTCAACTAGTAGCTGCTTAATTTTGATGATGATAACACTTACAATCAAGAAACTATTAAAGATAGATCAGGAACTCAAAGATGAACAAGATGGTTAATCAAAATATCCTCCTAAATCAAGTTATACATTTGTTTAAAGCTAGCACTGTAGTTCTATGACTTTCAATTGAAGACTTATGTTTTATGATCACTAGTGGTTTGACCTTTCATCTATCAGGTGATATTAATCAACATGGAAATATCTCAATCCTCATTAAGAAGACTCAAAGGCATTAGAATTTTCCCAAAGCACAACCAACTCATTCTTAACATTAGAATTTCTTCACTCAAAGTCCTCACTTCTCCTTCAGCTCATTCCATTCCTTCAAAAATTATTTGGAGCCTAAAACGTCATCCTGCTCAGCAACTATAATAGAAATAAGGGACCTAGCCTTGAATAAAATACAAAACGCATCTGAAAAAGGCCCCTCCTGTCAGTTGCAGTCAAACCTTGGACAAAAACCAGGTCCTTAGCCGCCATGATAGCAACAAACGCCTCTGGGGTGCTAGGTACTCGTGGAGGAAGAATAGCTAGAAGCTAAAAGAAAGGAGTCAGAGCATCCCATTCATTGTCCTCCACTAAACGAGCATGTTTAGGAAAACCTTCTCCAACAGGAGTGAACAGTCTGTCATTTCATACCCTCTTGGTGGGTGAAGGAGAAGTTAAAACCCATAGAGTAGATAAATCAACTATGTCAACATCCGATTAATTAAATTTAGGGTTTAGAACCAGGACCTTCTCCGAAGTAGTCACAACAATAGGAATTTGAACATTCAAGAGAGATATAAAAGCAACAACAAGTGCCACCAACGGCAGGGTAGACAACCCAACATTATGACCTAGGTCATTTGAAAGCTCCAAAGCTTTAGGCAATTGTTGCAAATGATTCATGTTATCTGCTAAAGCACAAATTTCTTGAGTAAAAATAGAGCTTAAATCCCCATCCTCACCGAAGATCTTTTGTCTCTTCGAATGTTTAGAAACGCTAATGAAAGCATGGGTATCTATATACCTCTTCTTCTGTTTAAAATTTCACCGAGACCAAACCCTTCTTCATATCCAACCCCTTGGTACCAACACTACTACAAAAACGTGCATTTAATGATGCCATGTTTACAACGGATTCGTATCCCACCGTTGTAATAGGTTAAATTTTTTGCATATGATTTATAACTCCATATTTAACGACGGTTAAATTTAAAATTGTTGTAATACATGTTGTGACAAGCATCGATTCCCAGCAAGTACATTTTTTCATTTGTTTAAATTTTAAATATATTTTATTTTATTTTATAGTACTGTTATAGTGACTTGAAACTCAACAGAACATTCATCTTTGTTTTTCTATTTTTAAGTGAAAGACAATATTTTGATCAAAACTTCTTTAAAATTCATCTTTGTTTTTCTATTTTCAATTAATTCATTTTTTTAGTGTTAACCTTCAAACTTCATTTTAAAAAAAGAGTGAAAGAGACATGTGTGTGTGTGTGTCTATATATATATATATATATATATATATATATATATATATATATATATATATATATATATATATATATATATATATATATATATATATATATATATATATATATATATATATATATATATATATATATATATATCAAATAAAACTTCATTATAATTCCATAAAAGAAGAGTACATATTGTCAATCGTCATATCCCGTAGGAACAAAAGAATCTTCTCAATCAGGGACTCTCTCCTCACTTCCCTCATCAGAATTATAAAAAAAAAGTTCTCCTCTGCTTCTTTGTCTTCTTCTTCTTTTTCTTAGCCTTCCTCACCCTTAACGTCGTATCCCTGACAACCAAGGATCCAGATGGTGGGCCTTTCTCATCTTGCCTAAGAATTTGTTCATTTGAGACCTCATTTGTGATGTTTGTGATAGCATTGTCATTTGTTGAACTCATTTTTATAAAGAATGTATTATTAAGAAATGTAAAACCATATATTTATAGATGAGGTTGAAAATGAAAAGTTTGATATTTAGGTGCTTACAATGATGATAAATTGTAATGGTTGATATTCCCGAACGATATTTTTTAAAAAACTGAGAAAATCATAAATCATTATTATATTTGGGATGAGCGTTTCTCTCTTCCGGAAAGAGCAAAGGTTGTGATATTAAAAGGGGCATCGCTACGATTCTTATATGTACCGTTGTGATATATTATATAAAATTGAAAAAAAATGTTGTCAGGAATCGAACCTTGTACCATATAAAAGGGGTAACGCTACGGTTCTTATATTTAACTGTTGTGATATATTTATAATAAAAATAATGTATCATTATTGTTGTTAGCGTTAACTGTTGTGAAATATTTACCCATATAAGCGATTTAAGTGACCCATATTGTCACCGTTTCATTCACAATGAAACCCTAGCACCCATTTTTCCTCTTGCACTTCATACATTAAGATTTTCTTCTTCCATTAATGTATTTACATATTTCCCATTAAGATATTCCTCATTATATGTTTTGTTGCGAGTTTTTTTATTATTCTTCTTCCATCTTAGGCAACAAACTTCGTCTAGTTTTAGAAACAATGAAAAGAAATATAAGAAGTATGAAGCTTTTGTGTAAGCTTTTTCCTCTTTGTATTTCTTTTTCTTTGTTTTAAAAACTATATGAACATGGCGATGATGTACATATTGTTTGTGTATCTATGGAAAATAAGGTATTCTTCTACTTAGGGTTGCAGTCCCACTTCTTAGGGTTTTGTTTCAACTTTTGCTGGTTTTGTTTTGAATAATAACTAATTTCCTTGTTTGTAGCTGAAGTTGTATAGTAAAGATGATACATGGTTATGATTATGGTGGTAGGATCAAGGAGGTTTGAAGGTCCAAGAACATTCCTTAGACTCTTCTGAAGGTGTACCAATCATCACATTGCTCCAAAGACTCTTACAATGCCATAATCGAATTTATTTTTTTAGTTTATTTTTTCAATTTTCCGATTTCATACTCTTACATATGATACATCTAATCTCTTTGCATATTTGTGTTTTGTATGATGTGAGCAAGCTATCTGGGCAATCAAATTGAAGTTTAGGGGCAAGAATCATGATCTGTCATTGTTAGGGTTGGAAGCTGTGAGTTTGGGGAACCCTAGCTAGAAGCAATTTCAGACCAAATTGAATGGACCAATGAACTCAAAGGACTATTCCCAACGTCCCTCCTTCTATTTTTGAACCTTTTCCTTTTTTTCTTTGTTTATATGCCTTATTTTCTTTTCTTTTTTATTTTTCAAATAATCACCTAATTTAAATTAATAGTTTTCTAACCAATAAAAAAATAACTTAATAATATCATTATTCTCATAAAAATCATAAAACATAAAAAAAAAATTTACTTTTACATAATTAATTCAAATTTAATTTATTTCATTAAACTAATTATTTTTTTTATCAAACATTTTTTAATAAAAATCATTTAATCAAAATCTTAATCAATATTTCCTTTATATTTTTCTTCTCAATTTTATTTTATTGTTTTAGAATAATTGTATTGGATGCGCAGAATTTGTGTAACACGGTGGGAGAACTGACTTTTTATTTATGTTGCGGATAGCAAGAGTTGCCACCGACTTTTATTTTATCCAATAGGAAAAGGTATAAAAGAACAGGAAAGACCTTTTTAAAAAGTTTGAGTTCGGGGGGTAGGTTATATAAAGGGAAGATGTTAGCATCCTTTATATCCATGGTTATCCATGGGCTCTTAGTTACTCAGCTCACTTATTTGTTTGAAAAATGTGTAGTGTGTGTTTAGAAAAAAATTTCAGAAGTTCTTTGTAATGCTCCTCGTATGGATGTATACAAAGTCTTAAGTTTGAAAATATTTTGAAAGTGGGGTGTGAATAAGAGTTTTTGAAAGAGTGAGCAAGTAATTAAGTGCTGCCTACCCTAAGTTGGTATTTCATGTTTCTTTATTTCCTTTCAAGGGTAAGATTGTCCCTACTATTAAGGAGTAGGTAGTCATTACCTTGCATGTGTTAAGGGACGAGCGTATGGTCATCGTATGGCCAATGAAGGCAACTTATAGAGGTGTCTTTAGCAATTCGTATGGACTATTATCATTTATTCGTAGGGACAAGATCATTATTCGTAGGGATAAGATCATTATTCCGTAGGCAACCTCGAAGAGACTTATGATATTTTGAATCTGTAGGGACTTGATGATTTATCTGTGAAGGAACTTTGCTTAAAGCACCCCCACATTCGAGGGACTTTGACCATTTACTAAGGCAACCTAGAGGGGTAACCCTAGAAAGTGAAGACGGTGATCGTAGAACGATCGACTTACGTGTGTGAGCGATTGTTTTCAGATATTTAGCTTGTATATTTAATTTCTAAGTCCAATTTAATTCAATTAGGGCTTGCCACTCCCTAAATTACTAACCACACAATTATCATAAAATAAATGGCAGAAATTTAAAAGGCAGAAGGTAAATGTCCTACACTATTACAAAGCTTTGGGGCAGTTACATAATAGTAATGGCAGAAAATAAAACTAAATTATTACAATTACGAAAAAAATTACATAATAATGAATAACATAAAAATAAGTGAAGGATTATAAAATAAAATGAAAATAGAAAATAAGTATGAAAAAAGTTTGAAAATTAGGTTAAAGAAAAATTAGGGTTTTGAGAAAAAGTTTTAGGGTTTAGGGTTTGAGAAAAAAAAATTTAGGGTTTAGGGAAAAATATGTTTAGGTTTAGGTTTTACGAAATTATTTTTAGGTTTAGTGAAAGAAAATAAGGTTAAAAAAAAGGGTTTAGATTTATAAAAGAAAAAGGTTTTACAAAAAATAGGTTTAAGGTTTGTAAAAAAAATTAGGTTTCAAATTAATTAAAAAAATATTAAGGTTTTAATTTAAAAGAAAATATATAATTTGATAATTAAAGAAAAGGGAGAGAAATAACCAATTTGACAAAAAAATGCCATAAGGGAGGATTGAACACTTGCCCTTTGCTTTGCCAATTCTCTGTCTTACCCCTAGGTTGCACGCTTGCATGTGAATAAGTATAACAAATACCAATTATATAATAAAAATGAGAAAAAAAACATGTTAGTAAAAAAAATGTCTCAAGGCTGGGTTTTACAAACGAAAATATATAATCAGTTTATATTAAAATAAACTAATACTTAAATAAATTTAAGAAAAATGAATTATGAGAATTAATTAAATTAAAAAAACATTTAAAGTTTGATTAAGGTTTTTTTTAAAAAGTTTGAGGTTTTAATTATTATAATAATTAGGGTTTAATTATAAACCTAAATATAAAAGTAATAATACTAATAAAAATGTTAACCTAAATTTAATAATAAAAAAAGATTTATTAAGAAAATAGTGAAAGGTTATTAAAAAAAATTAATTAAAAATTACTTACAAAAACAAAATAGGTTAACCATGTTTAAAAGAATAACTATTTAACTAATTAAAAATTAAAGAAATTAAAAAAATAAAATAAAACCAGTTTGTCAAAAAATGGGCAGTCATGGTTTGAACTCACACCCTTGCTTTCCCAGGTTGCATGCTCCCTCCACTAGGTTGCACCTGCAACAATATACCACCAAAAATTGTATATAATATAAATTCAAATTCAAATTTTGTCAAACTGCACGCACCACCTTCTTCTTCCTCCAGCCTGTTATTTTTGCTACGAAAATGCTTCAAATTAACTACGAATTTTTCGTAGCTAATTGACCTGCGTTTTTCAAACATCATGAATATGTACAATTAATCCATAATTTTTATATCAATCGAATGCCCATAACTAGCAAAATCCAAATATATCATTAAAAAGTATTTATATTGCCTAAATCAAGAAGCCCTAATTTTGGGCTTAGAACCCTAACAATGGTGAAATTCGTTTTTGCCCATGAAACTCCAAACCAATAACCCGGAAAGCATCCTTGTATCACAATAAACACAAATCAATGATTAAATTCAATTTATAACAAGTAAATGTATGAGAATCGAAAAATGTAAAAACAAGAACAAGTGGGATTCGGTTATGGCAATGGAGCATGAGTTTGATGGTTATAATGATTGGGATAGGTTGTGAGAACCTCCAACAACGATTTTCCACCTTCAAATTGTTTAGAAAGGGCTTAAATTCTTGATACCGAATTTCAAATTTCTTGGTTTTTTTTAAAACTTGAAAATGCTATCTTTGTCCAATTTTTTTCGTCCTCAATCCTTGTGGTTTTCTTATTGTTATATGGTGAAGCAATTTAGGTCAAAGAACAGGCCTTAGTGATGGATTTGTATTACTTGTGAGTGAAAAAACCAATCATCCAAAATTATCAAATAAATCAAATAAAATTATGTCATTCTGATTTTCCACGAATTTGGCAATGTTCAATCACATTAAATATCACATATTTGGTCTCAAAATAAATTTCAAACCAAATATTTGATTTTATATAATTTATTTTAATTAAAAATGATTTTAAATGATTAAAATAAAAAATAAAAAATAAAAAATCAGAAAAATCATAAAATATGTTCATTGGGTCGTGGATGGGCTTATCTTTGAGTTTGGATTGAAATATTATAGGCCCGTTTGGAAAGAATTAGAGTTATGGCCCTTTTTACTTCATACACCTCTTGAAAATTTCCCAACTTTGACAATGCATAACTTCCTCAATTTTGATCCCATGAAGGTGTTATAGAAATTTTTAGAAAGCTTAGAGTGTCCTCTACTCAACCCTTTTGGTCCCATGTCCATGTCATTCACCATTATTAAATTATGAGCTTTGGAAAAACTTTACATTTTGTTGACTTTCAAAATGACCTATAATGTCTTAGCTCATATCTTTCAAATGAAGCATTTTTAGGCTTGGCTTGTGAGACACAAAGTTGTAGAGAATTGAATTTCCTTAAAAATGAGCTTTGGATGGGAAATTCTTGATTAAGTATGTGAGAGTTATGGTTGGTCAAAGTTCAGTTGACTTTTCCTATGAAAACCCTAATTTAGAAACTCTTGATTCTTGATGATTCTGAGGTTTCCTTGATGAATCATGATCAACCCTTGATAAAATGATGACTTTCAACTCATAATATTGATGTTGACAAAAATCTTGAAGTTTTACTTTGAGTTGACCATAGTTGACCTCAGTTGACTTTTTGACCAAGTTAACTGATTTTTAGGTATCTGAGCATCTGACTGACCAAACTTGTTGGGAAAGCTTTGAAACTTGACATGAGGATTATTTAAGGTATATATGATATTATGAAGTCCACTTGAGGCTTGTAGAAGTCCAATTTTCTTTGTGAAACTCAAAACCCTAATTTAAGATCCATTGCTTAGGAGGAGGCTTTGTCTGGTGAAATCTTCAATCCTTTTGACCAAATGATGACTTTCACCTCATAAGAGACCTCTTGAGACACATGGTCTTAAATGTGGGAGGGAAAATTTCTGGGTACAACAGCTTCCCCTGTTCAATTTTCTGAAACCTGAGGAGTTAGATTGGCATGTACGCCATTCGTGACTTGAAGGTTGAAGGGGATTGAACACTAAAGCCCAAAAATTTGCACTCGTCGGTGTGCAAAATAATGTTGTTGGTTGGTTGTATTTCTTGAATGGGCTTAAAGATGCCATTCAGAATAAAAATGTTCTTCAGATATACCTCTTGGAGGATAAAGCAGTCTAAAACGTAGATTGATGTAATCTTGGGGGATGTAGCAGCCCAAGAGGTTGTTTGGTGTGGTCCTGGAGGATAGAGCAGCCCAAGATGTTATTATGTGTAATCATGGAGGATAGAGCAGTCCAAGATATCCCATGGGTTTATAGAAGCCCGAGATATTATTTGAGATAGCCCTTGGGGGGATATAACAGCCCAAGATGGATATAAATGTAATCTATGAAGATGTAGCAACCCAAGATATGGGTTTTCGTGGCCCTGGGGGGATATAGCAACCCAATACATTAATGGATGTAATCTTGAGGGATGTAGCAGCCCAAGATATTGGTAAATGTATTCCTAGAGGATAGAGCAATCCAAGATTTTGTTATATGTATTCCTGGAGGATAGAGCAGTCCAAGATTTTGTTATATGTATTCCTGGAGGATAGATCAATCCAATATATTGTTTGAAGTAACCCTTGGGGGATATAGCATCCCAAGAATAAGTTGTTGATGACGTTCGTTTGCTGGGGAATTAACCTGAAAAACAAGGTTAGTTCTATGCAATGTCATGATGTATATAACACTTTGCAAGATGATATTCTTATGAGAATGTTGTATGCATATGATATGATGTGATGTAAATGATGTATGTATGGATTATGTAGTTGAAGTGCATGAGTAGCTTCGTATAACAACTGCTGGTTGGGGAAAATAAATCCCGATTTGTTGCTAAGGAATATGAAGACTTTGTTCCCGTCTTGTTTTGGAATATTGTACTTAGAACCTTCCTTTTTTGTTTGTCGTACTTCTTATTGAAGGATTAAACTCCTGAATACCCTGACTGAGGATAAAAGAGATGAACATTCCCCTGGGAGACTTATCCAACCAAGTTTCCATTCTTCGGAAGATATATTAGATTTGAAAGGAATCTAGTTGAAGATTTCGTAGAGTTGGAAGTACAAGAGACTATTTGAAGTATTTCATTAGAATAACTGTAAAGATTACTCTGAGAGGATGATCCGGCGAAGATTCGCTGGATTCCTTCCTTCGATCATCATTAGTAAATACTATTATTGTATTTTATGCATTTCTGGTAAACATAAATCATATTCAAAAGCATATATACATTCATACATAATCAATGAACGTCTTCTCTTAAGTAAAAGGGAAAAGTAAACTTGAATTCGGAGATAAAATTGTATCAATTTTGAAAGTGTATACTCATTCAAAGTAATCAATGGATTTAGAACTTCTGATATTCTTGACTTCCTTGAGTAATTCTCTTAGGAATTCTCATGCATGAATCCGAAGACATGATACTGACACCATCTGATACTACTGGCACAGACAATTAATTTTTTTACAATGGCTTATGATGAAACCCATTATCAAGGAAATGTAACGAGAGGAATGTGTTTTCAGACTGCGGTGGACCGTGTACGTCTCGGTCAATGGTTAAGGAGCTTACAAATGGATTTGATCTAATTAGGTTTGAAAAGAGAGTGTTTCCCCTAGCAGAGGATGACTTGTCCCAAAATGGCAGTATTTGAAAAGCTACCTCAAGAGAAACAAGCAAAGTGCCCCACAATAATATGCCCCTGGCATCATGAACTCGGTAATGTTATCTTTGGTAATTCAGATAGATGAGGAGTTCTGCCCCTGGCTATTTAAGCATTTTTAAATCTTGGCCTGACTGCCCCAAATGAATTGGACAATAACATGGCATGCTCCCTTGATTGGGAGATAGTGACTATGCCCCTTGTATACATTGGCTTTGATCTAGGAAGTAACTTTGTCTGTCGGGAGGACTTTGGTTTATTGAATATTCATCATGTAAGCTTCTCTGCTATCAAACACTTAATTATATGCAAACAACGGTTTTCAAAATGCAATGCTTATATCTGTCTTGAAATTTTGAAAAAGAATTGTTTTAGCAAAACAATGTTTGTAAAAACTGTGATATTAACTCGAGATTTATAATAAGCCCTAAAGGAGTCAGGATACTTATTTATAGCAGTATGCTTTCGAACTAACCATGCTTCAGTTAGGACTTTTAAGGGTTGCAATGTGGCCTGGTTCACGGTTTAAGAAACAAAGGATAAAGGCTCAAATTTATTTGTACCCAACCCATTCTTCGTGAAGTTCTCCAGTCATATGTTCAGTTAACTTATGAATTGAGGTTCCAAAAGAGTTTGGAATTGTAACATTGATAGAAGTTTATTAGAAAAGCCAGTCATCTTTTTTTTGTTGAGGATTTGTAGTGACCACTTTTTTCTTTTGACTTTGTTATCCCTTACTTTTTCCTGAACTGTTTGTTTCAAGATTACAGTCAGCGGGATGTCTCAATTTTTACTAAGTATCCTTCATAGGTTTTGACTTAGTTAGCTTTTCTTTTGCTAGATATTGACTGCCAGACTTAATGATTACAGAGAACCTTCATTAGTCGTGTATAAATGGATAACTGGCATAATTGAGTTAACCAAAGAACTACCCTGCCCTAGATTATGATTAAGGGTTTTAATTTGAGTGAGAAGGAAAACTCCTACTTCATAGGCTCAAAAGGGTTTACCAGGGACTGACTTGCTTATATCTCCACTGTTTAGGAATTGAATCAATGCCTGCAGAGCGTCAGCATAGTCTTTTCAAAAGCATACTGTATGAAATTATGGTATTGTCTTTGTCATCCTCCCTCTAAAGTCTTACAACTTTAGCAAGAGTTAAGTATCACAAAAGAGAAGTAAGAAGCATATTTTAAATTTAGTGAAACGAATGGATTAATTCAAGACAAACATATGCAATGCATTAATGTGAAAACAAAGTTTAACATAATAGTAAATGCTTGGACAAATAAAAGAAATTACAACTGAATAAATCAAATGATGTCCCATCTAGTGGTTGAATGTCTTCGAGTGCATTCTGTGAACTTTCAGGAGCAGTATATTTTACCATAAAATCAAATATGCCACTTGGCTGTCCCAAGGTGTCCCAAATTTCAACAGGGATAGGTGGGCTTTCTTTCTTGCTACCTCGAGCGATTTTTCTGGCAGCTTCGATGTTTGATGGACGATAGGAGAATTCAATCTGATCTTCTGGCGTAACCTCGAGGATTCCTTCGTCAATCAGGTCTTGAATTTTATTCCTCAATGCCCAACAGTTATTAGTGTCATGTCCAGGATAGTTGGAGTGATACGCACACCTTGCATTGGGATTATAGAGAGGGGAGGAAGTATTGGGATTTTGAGGAGAATTTTTCTAGGAAATTAGCTTCATCTCCAACAAGCATTGCAAAGTTTGCGACATTGGCGTGTCAAATTTTATGAACTGCCTTCTACATCCTTGTGTTGAGATGGATTAACCTTACAAGATCTTCTTTCTTCAATTGAAGAACTATCAATAGTAGCTTGTCTCTTTCCTTCTCTTATCCTTATCTTCCTTTCAACCAAGTTAGCTTGTTTCAACGGAGGTTGATTGATGATTATATTCCCGACTCTGTTACCTTGAAGTTTATTGACAAAGATACTTAGCTCTTCTTGCCCCTGGGCTAAGCTCTGGATAAGAGCCACCAGTCCATTCATCTAGATTCTCATCTCTGCCATCTCAGCTTGCAGTTGTTCCAACTGATCATCCTCGTTGTCTTTGGGATCCTTCTTTTTCATGTCCTTAGAGATGAGTGCTTTCAACTCTTCTTGTCCCTTAGACATATTCAGGATCACTTCTTGAAACTGAGAATTATGAGCTTGGAGATCTTTGATAGATTGTTCGAGAGCCATTTCTGCTGAAATAAATAGCGAGGAAATAAGAAACCTGTTGTGGAAACCTGTTATGCAATGATATGGTATGTAGATGCATATGCAATGTTTTCAAGGACCGCAGGATTTAAATTTGTTAAAACAAACAAAAAAAAACTCTTATTAGTAGGCTTGAAATAATATTTCCCTTTGGGCTTACAAATTAAAACAAACAAAAATTATAAAGAAAATAAAACATCTAAGAACTAAGTTTCCCATGGACGCTTCCTCTTGGTGTTGAGATATATGTTGAGATTCCGCTCTTTGTGAAGTTGCTTTGTCAGCTCCAGCACTCTTTCTTTGCTAATCCTGAATTGAGCTTCAAAGGTATCTCTTTGCTCCTTTAGTTGGATCCAGGACTTATGTAGCTCTTCCAAATCAGTGGGCATAACTGGATGAAGGATGGTATAAGGAACATCTCCTTCAGCAATAGGCTCCATAGTAACCGGTAGAACAATAGGATATGGAATCATAAGAGTCTGAGCACGAGACCGCACCCATCTGAGGTAAGGTTCTATAGGAATGAAGTACTTTGGTTCCAGATTTTTACTACCAACCTTGTTCACTTTACTCAAAGCTCGTATAAACCTTTGACGATAACCTTGAAGATCGTTGTCGTAATCAAACATAATACCTTGAATAAGCATGTCATGAGGACCATTACTATGAGCATAACCAAACTGACGTAGAGCTAAAGAGGGGTTATAAGTAATGCCCCCTCTTATGACAAGGAGTGGCACATTAGGGAATTACCCACAACGGTCAATGATAGTGACATTTTCCATAGACCGGGAACACCAATGAATATATGAATGTGAGAGTGACATCATCCTTTTAGACCACCTCAACCCTTGTTCATTCTTCATCACAGATCGAGGAAGGTGAGAAATAAACCACCTAGATAGTAGAGGTATGCAACACATCAAATTTCCTCGCGCCTTCTTAGTACAAGTGTGAAGAGAGTGTAAGATATCTCCAAATAATGTATGCACTGGATTGTGGGTCAGAAATATGTTGATGGCGTACACATCTATGAATTGGTCCGAATTAGGGAACAAAACCAAACCATAAATCAATAAGTATAAGATCTCCTCAAAAGCATCGTAACTCATAGCATCCAAGAACACCTGAGCTTTCTCTATCAATACCTTGGCAAGAATACCCTTAACTCCACTTCTTGTTTCTAGGACAATGTCTGATTTTCAAATGTAGAGCTGCAACAATGACTTCAGGTTTAGGCTTTTTCTCCAAACCTGTGAAGGGTTTCTGATCAAGGATAGGCACACCCAAGTAACTTGGAGAATTCTTCCATTGTGGGCACCATCTGATAATCGAGAAATGTGAAACAATGATGTTTAGGATCAAAGAACTAGAATAGGACACTCATCATATCTTCATCAAACCCTGAGGTAACTGTAAACACCCCAAATTTGCCCTCTCTTTTTTCTCACACCTTGGCTTGTGATCCTTCATGTTGCATTGCATAAGCATACCATCTCACACTGCATAGTTATTTCACTACATAGCTGCATAATTAGGGTTTGTGATCAGGTGTATCTTAGGAGTGGTTTGAGCTATCTCAGAGGCCATGAAGCATGCCAAGAGGGTCCATAAGTGTTCTATGATCATATTATACCTCCAAGTTTTCTTTAAAGTCACAAAATCTCAGAGGATTGCACAGTTACCCAGGCAAGCTCAGGGCTCCTGCACAGATGACCAAAAATTAGGGTTTTGGGTTTGAGGCCCTTACACATAAAATTTTTGGCTATTCTTGATTCTATTGGTCTATATATGATATAAGGAGCATGTGTATCAAATTTGAAGCAAAAATTCCTTTTGGAAGTCATCTGATCAAGTGGTAACTTATTGTGCAAGGAAAGTCAGAATCAGGGAATCCGAGGCCACCAATAAGGGTTCCAAAGGGTCATCATCATCAATTTGAGGTCCTATGATCTTTATTTGATCTTAGGAATGTTTGGAAGTTCACAAAATTGAAGAATTTTGAGCCATTGCAAAAGTTGCCATTTTTGGACATGACTTGTAATGAAAACTTTCCATTTAGGGAAAGATTTGCAACCTCCTCTTTCTTGATCAAAAAGGTTTCAAATGAATTTTATTCAAACATGAAAGTTGTAGATTGGATCTTCCCATTTTCAAAAAGTACAAGAACTCCTCTTGATTCATCCTAGAACTCAAGTTATGATGGATCAAAGTTGGGAAAAATCACATAATTTTCAAGTTCATGTCAAAGAGGGAAATTTGCAAAATGGACTTCTAAGCACTTGTTTGGCCTCTAATTCATGTCTACACATCATAACATTGATAAGAAACATTTCAAGACAAGAATTCAGCCAAGAACCAAGGCATTTCATGGCCAATTGTCATAAACTTCACAAAATTGCCAAAATGCAAAACCACTTCAAACTTGTGATCCAAGCCATACAGCTCACCACAATTGATCCAAGAGTCATCCTTGAACTCAACTGATGCAATAAAATCCAGGAAACCATCTCTACACCTTGCCATACCTTAAGTACATCAAACCTTGACTTTTTGCAATTTCTCCCATGCTCTTGGAATAGTGATCAGCAGCCTCTACTAACCTGCTCCATGACCTACTCAAACATTATGGGAGTGATATAGTAACTCATTCAGCATTCAAACAAGACACACTTCAAATTGCACAAAAATTTCCTAAGACTTCATCTTTTCGATTCTCACTCCTCAGCCATCAAACTCCAAAAATTCTTTCACCATTCAATCACAAATCACCTAAGGAACAAATCCCACCCCTCACAATGGCCTGAAACACAACATATCAAAAACACGATTTCTGATACACCAGAACCAAACCTCTCAAAATATCCAATATAAACTCCATCCAAGATTGCCATTAGCACCAGGGGGATCAGTGGAGGTGGTTTGCACAAAGGGAAGGCTCAGAAAGCTCATCTTTGAATGTCTCCAGTTCAGGTATAGCTCAAGAACCTTTTTCTCAGAACCTTGATTTCTTGTTATAAAATGAATCTATGTGTTGCACTGATCATCCTGATGTGTTTAAAATTGAAAATGGTTGAGAAATAAGCATTTCATGATGTTCTGAAAGTTTAACCTAAAAAATGTTTTGATTCGATTCTTGCTGTTCATGTGTTATAAATGATTTTTGTTTGTGGATTCGTGTTCCATGATGTTTGGGGTTTGATTATGGGCGGGTTTGATGCATTTTAGTGGCTTGTAGGTGAAGTTGGGGTTTGGGGTTGGCCGGAGAAGACGACCGGAGCTTATCTCCGGTCACCTGAGATTAATTAGAGTTTTTGTTTCCAGTTTGAATCTGAGCCATATGATCCTGATTAGTTTAGCAAGCGAACGGTCCAGATTAGATCATTAACCCTAATTTCATTAAATTAAATTAAACATAATTAATTAAGTCAGAACAAACCACAGCCCTTGGATAGCGCGCGCTTTGTAACTTTAAACCTAGGCCCTTGATGGTGAATACCCTAGGTATTGTTGACTCTCATCCTGAACCCCTGATCATCTCAACTTTGCATTTGGACCCTCTGTTGCGCATACCTTCCATTTTCTTTTATTTATTTTCTTTTATTTTTATTTTCTTTTGTTTATTTTATTTAAAATAGCAAATAAATTTATAAAAATACAATCTTTTGCATTTTCACTTTAAATAATTTTCAGAAACCAAAAACATTTTTATTTTTAATTTTTGCCTTAAAAATCTATTTTTAAATCATTTAATTGTATTATTTAATTAATTAATTCATTTTAATTAATTAAAAATACTTTTAGGTATTTAAAAATCACCAAAAAAATCATGAAGCATTCTTACATATTTAGAACAATTTACAAACCCATTTTACAAATTTAATTTAGGGTTTTATCATGTTTTGACAATTAACCATGAATTAGGGTTTCCAAATTTCCTATTTTTCTAACCCTAACTTCAAAAATTCAATTCTGATCAACCAAGATGAGTTTGCATATGGTTCTTTTTGCATTCTTTCATGATTTGCATGTAGTATCTAGGGTATTTAATTCATATTTTTGCATTGCATTTTTCCATTTGTTTGGCATTTTTCATGAAGAAGTACCCAAAACCCTAGCCTATCTTAGAAAAACCATAACTTGACTTTGGTATAGCTTCTGACCTCCATCTTTGGGGAGTGATCTTATCTGTGTTTAAGGGTCATTTGGTTTCAATTTCAATTTTTTATCATGTGTTTTTCTTCTGTTTTGATCATATGCATCTCATACTTTCTTAAAACCCTAATCTGCCATGTTCATTTGCATTCATCTTTGCATACCTTCATCATAAAAACTTGTCATGACATCTCATGCATTTGTATGTCATCTTAGATACCTTAGGACATATGTGAGCATTGGTTTATCATTGTTGCATCCATTACTTCTTATGTGTATTCATGTGATTTCAAGCTCCTAACATGCTTTCCTTTGCATCTCATCTCTTGTATGATCATACATAAACATTGTACATGTCTTTGCATCATTTCATAACACACTTTCATTGTGTTTGCACTTATGGTATTGATCATTGCATCTTAATTTGCCTTATTTCCTTTTGTTTCATATCTTATGCATTCATACTAACTTTTCAGGAGCTTCAGGTAAGTTGTTTAGGATGTGGATTTGCCTCCACATCCAACTTCTTCTTATCTATTCATTTGCATTTTTATTTGTCTTTGAAGTGAGTTTGACTCACTTATTCTCTCTTTTTCTCCCTTTCTTTCTCTTAAGTTACTTAACTTCTTCAGGAAGTAAGTAACCTATACTCCTTTCTCTTCTCTTTTCATCTGCTTCTTCTTCCTTGATGGCCATCTGAAGATCTTTCTCTAAGCCTCACAAACCATAGGAATATTCAAGCATGATAACTTTAGGGTTGTACATAGTCTCCCCTAGTTTTTACCTTTGAGTCTCCTTGAGTCTCTGCTTCTTATCTCATAATCAAGGCTAAACAGTCAAAGTTTTATGACTCTGAATTAGGGTTATGCATGTATCCTTATCTTAGGATGGAGTGTATAACTTTATTACTTAGTGTTAAACCATTAAGTTGTTTACACCTCCTAATCAAAACACCTAATAATAATTAAGACTTAAGCTTGTAACTTGGGCCTTATATTAGGGTTACATCTCTGCCTGTTGGTTCAGAGGGACTAAAAGGCAGAGATGTAACATAAAATCCATTTCTTAATCCCACCTTTAATTAAAATCCACTTTAATAAAGGCTTGTTACATAATTATTTTAATCCCTAACCATGGATTAAGTTGAGGAGTCTTCCTCATCTTAAGTGTTCTCATCTATTATCCTTCTCTTAGGATGGTGTAATGAGTTCATTAATCCCTGATTAGAGATTAAACTCATTACTTAACACAAAACAAAAATCCAAAAAATACTTAATAATCACAAGTGGGTTAATGATCTTAATCCAGTATCATTAGGGTAATTAAGTTGAGGTTCCCATCTCATACTTAAGTAGACTCATTATCTCTAATCAGGGATGATATAATGAGTTTACAAATCCTTGATTAAGGCTTAAGCTCATTAACTTATGCAAAAAACCAAAAATAATAAAAAACTGAAAACACCCAAAAAAATAATAAACGTCTCCTCCGAGATTCTTTTCTCATCACACTCACTCTGAAAACGAGAACTCGCTTCTCCCGTCTAATTCAAGACAGTTAGCACTCGAACCAGACGAGTCATACACTTGAGCATAGACAAGCAAGCAGTTCACAACAAAATCATTTAGGTCTCTTTGAGTCGAACTACGGTGTTCTGACTTCCTCATTGCACGAGAGGATACGTAGGCATAGCTTAACAGTTATCGAACAAAAGTCTCTTTGTCTCCCCCCCTCTCTCCTCTTTCTAGCTTTATTTCCTCAACCTCAGTTTTAAGCACTCACTTTCTACTTGCACTGACACTCTATACATCCATTCCTCCCTAGCCTTTTATACACAGTTTAGCACATACACCATCCCCTTTAAACACAATCAAGTAAGCATTGATCCTGTCGAGTACTGTCGCTCCCACCAAATGAAACCTGGCCAAGAGGGGTACAGACGCGAACGGTCGGCGAATGAGAAGGAATGAAAAGAGTCTCCAGCTAGGCATTTTTATCCCGAAGGAAAGGTAATGCTGCATAAACCTAAGAAAAGATGGATAAGACGGTTGCAAACCAGAGAAACTGATAAAGGGGGTTGGTTACAACCTGGGAAGGTATTAGCACCCAGATTATCCGCCGTACTCGACAGAATCCATGCTTAAAAGATTTGTGTTTAAAGGGGTAGTGTCAGTGCTATCTGTGTATCAAAGCTGGAAAAGAATGCAAGTGTCAGTGCAAAAGATATGTGAAGTGAATAAAAGCAGTGTCAGTACAAGAAAAGAGTGTAAAGCTCAAGACTATGAGGCTTAAAGAGAATAAAGCTAGAAGAGGGGGGGGATGTACAGAGACTTTTGTTCGATAACAGTTAAGTTATGCCTACGTATCCTCTCGTGCAATGAGGAAGTCAGAACACCGTAGCTCGACTCAAAGAGACTGAAAGATAAATTGACTTGTGAACAACTTTCTTGTCTATGCTCAAGTGTATGACCTGTCTGGCTCAGGTGCTAACTGTCTTGCATTAGACGGAAGAAGCGAGTTCTCGTTTGTGAGTGAAGATGATGAGAAAAGAATCCCGGAGGAGACGATTATTGTTTGTTTTTGAGGTTTTCAGTCTTTTATTGCTTTTTGGAGTTTGTCATAGGAAAATGAACTTAAGCCTAAACCAAGGGTTAGTAAACTCATCACATCTTCCCTCTTATTAGGGGTAATGAGAATACCTTAAGTATGAAGTAATCACCTCACACCTAATCACCATGATGTAGGATTAAGATCATTAACCTACTTGCAATTACTTAGATGTTTTTGGAGTTTTTGTTTAGTGTTAAGTAATGAGTTTAAGCCATAATCAAGGATTTAATGGACCCATTACACCATCCTAATAGAAGGATAATAGATGAGAACATTCAAGCTGAGGAAGGCTCCTCAACTTAATCCATGATTAGGGATTAACCTCAGGACAAAACAAAGCCTTTATTAAATTGGATTTTAGTTAATTGTAAGATTAAGAAGTGAGTTTTATGGTTTGTAAGACAACTTGAGGGGGACTTGTCCATTAACACTAGGGTTAGTCCTTTTTAACCAATTAAGGAAGAATTAGAACCCTAATGCAAGGCCCAAGTTACAAGCTTGATGTCTTAGTAACTTATCAGATGAATTGAGTAAGGGATTTAAACACATCAAGGGTTTAACACTTAGGATTAAAGTTATACACTCCATCCTAATAGAAGGATGCAGGCATAACCTTAATCACAAAGCCTTAACACCTTTATGGTTTAGTCCCTGATTAAGAGGTGAGAAGAGAAGACACAAAAGGATGACACAAAGGTAAAACTAATGGGGGGACTAATCAAACCCTAATTGTTATCATGCTTGGGTATCCCTAGGGTTCATGAGGCTTGCAAGAAGATCTTCAGGAAGAGCCACCAAGGAAGAAGCAAAGATGGAAGGAGAAGAAGCAGAAAGAAGCAAGTCAACTTACTTCACTTAAGAAGATAAGTTGCTTGAAGAAAGAAGGTGAGGAGGGAACATGAATGAGCAAGCTCACTCTAATACACATACAAAATTCAGCAAGGATGCACAAAAGAGATGAGAAGAGATTATGAGAAGTGAAGGCAAATTCACTTCTCAAAGTAACTTACCACCTGAAAAGTTAGTAAAAGGAAATGAAAACGAAATGAAAATGAAAAGGATGCAATGATGCAAACCAAAACCAGAAGCAAGTTCAAGATGCAAATGATGCTAAGAGATGATGCAAATGTATGTCATGAGATGTGGATGATCATACAAGCAATGAAGAAGCAAATGAAGCATGAAAGGAAGCATGAAAGTTCATGAATGCATATGAAATGAAATGAAGGCATAACATGGAAAATGGATGATGCAATGATCAAACATGATTCTAATGTGTCCTAAGATGTCTTATGAGTCATGTGAATGCACAAAATGTCATGGCAAGTTCATGAATGCAAGCATATGCAAGTGAAGGTACAAAACTAGGGTTTATATGCAACATGAGATGCACAACTCAAAAACAGAAGCAAATGATAAGATAAAAAATTGAAAATGCACTCAAAGGAACCCTAAACCTATGCTAGGTTACCATCCAAAGAGGGAGGTCAGAAGCTTAACCTAGAAGGACTTATGATTTTTCTAAGTTTTTCTATGGTTTTAAGGGTGATCCTAAGTGTAAAATGCCAAAAAAATTTAAAATGAAAGATAAAAATGAAACAAAAATATATTTAGATGTTTGAAACCATGCATAGCACAATGCAAAAAGAATCATTCACAAACTCAACTTGGTTTAAAAGTTATGAATTTTTGAATTTAGGGTTAAAAATATGCAAGTTTAAGAACCCTAATTCAATTGAAAAATGTCAAAGTGTGATCAAAACCAAAAAGAAATTTGTGTGGTGAGTTTGTAAATGTTTATAAATGCCTAAGAATGTTCTCTGAATTTTTTTGTGATTTTTAAATACTTAAATGTATTTTTAATTAATTAATTTTCATTAACTAATTAAAAATAACATTTAAATGATTTAAAAATATTTTTTTAATGCAAAAAATAAAAATAAAAATATTTTTGAGTTTTGAAAATTAATAAAATGTTGGATCAAAAATTTCAGAATTTTTTTATGCTTTTTACTATTTTTAAAAATTCGTAGAAGATTAAATAAGAAAAATGAATTAAAAATTAATTAAATAAAAAGTATGTACAATGGATGGATCAGATTGAAACTGGGTTTTAAAAGGTTGACTGGGCGCGCATCTGAACGGCCCAAATTCAAACTGAACTAATCTTATTTAATTAATATTTATCCATAATTAAGAGTTAATGAAATGATCTGGGGCGTCCATCACACGCGGGAACTGAGAATCCAAGGGTCCACGTTTAAACCTAGCCCTAACCCTAATTATCCCATTAATTACTTTCAGGTGGCCGGAAATGACCTCCGGTCATCTTCTTCGGCCACACCTCCCATGAGAATCTCCCAAATCACTCCCTAGGCCATTTCTGGAGCTCTAAAGCTCCAGATTGATTCCCCTCACCCTCCTAAGATCAACCCCACCCTCAAAAACAATTTATCTTCACTCATTTTCAAGATTTGAAGCCAAGAAAAAAACATGTGAAACTTTCAGACAGACCATACATTCTCATTTCTTCATCATTTTCAAAAATTCAAAGTTCATTACACTCATGGGAACAAGCTTAACCATTTAATAACTTAAAATAAAGGTTCTGGAAAAAATGATTCACATGGCTACCTGAGATGAAGCTTTCAACCCTGGAGCTTTCAGACTGCTTTCTTGCTTCAAAATGCCTCCAATGACCTCCCTGAAGAAGCTTTGATACTTGGTTGGAGTTTTTTTATGGCTGGTTTGTGAGTTTGTGTTCAACTGGCCAGAAAATCGTGTTTTACTTGTGAGGTGTTCTTGGCTGTTTTGAGGGGTGGTTTATGATCAGTGATGGATTTGGAGATGAATGGTGGAAGAAGTTTTAAGTTTTGTTGAGTGTGCTAAGAGTTTCGAATGAAAATGCATAAGAGGGATTTTTTGTGAACTATGGTGATGCTGATGATTTTGGCCGTGTTCTTGTTATGTTTGGCTTGCTTTTTATTAGTATAAGGTATTGTGATTGGTCAGAAAGTTGGTAATGGCATAGTGTGATTGGCATGGTGCAAAATGCAAAAAGTCAACATTTGTTGTCCTTGAGGTATGGGCAAGTGGCAGGCTTAGTACAAGGGCATGTCTGGTTCAGCAAGGAATAAGGAGGTCCATGGAATTCACTTTGAGGCAAATCAGCAAGTTGTGACAAAGTTATGGGAGGTTTTGCAAATTTGTGAACTTTTGCCCCTTTTGAAATTTATTCATGTGCAAGTCATGAAATCTTGGGATTCTTGGGCCAATTATGAGTTTTAAGTCATGCACTATGATGTTATGATGTGTAGAAGTCAATTTGAAGTCACAAAGTAGCTTGGCATGAGGTTTTGCAAAAATCCCTCTTTGGCATGAAACATGAAATTATGTGATTTTTGCCAACTTTGGAAAGCCATAACTTGAGTTCAAAAATGAATTAGATCTTGTTCTTGTACTTTTTGAAAAGGGAATGATCCAATCTACAACTTTCATGACCAAGAATATTTCATTTGAAGCATTTTTGGTTGAGAAAGAGGAGGTTGAAAAACTTTCCCAAAATGGAAAGTTTACATTACAAGTCATTTCCATTTTTGGCAACTTTTGGTTTTACCCACTTTTCTTCAAATTTGTGGACTTCTAAGCACTTCAATGATCAAATAAAGACCATATAACTTCAATTTGATGAAAAATCCACTTTGGTTCCATTGATGGGGGCCTCAGATGCCCTGATTTTGCTCTGACTTGGTCAAGAAGTTACCCAGTGAACAGATGACTTCCACAATGAAGTTTCCCGTAAAACTTGGTATGTATGATACTTACAACATATTGAGACCAATAGAAACAAGAATGACCAAAAAAATTGGAGTTATGGCCTCTGAAACCAAAACCCTAATTTCAGGTCATCTACGCAGTTAAACCTTGGCTCTGCTTCCATGACTTGCCAGTTTTTGTGATTTTCTGACTTCCTTGATCTTTGGAGGATATAATATGATGATTGAAAATACATGGAACCTCTTGGAATGATTGAAGACCTTTGGAGTGGCTCATATGTATCCTGGATTGCTCTGATCACAAACCCTAAATGTAGATGAGAACCAATGCAGTGAAGCAAAAATGCAATATGATATGATATGATTGAACTAATGCAAATGAAAAAGATCAAAAGCCATGGTGTGAACCTAGTGAGGGAAAATTTGGGGTGTTTACAACTGCCCCTATTCAAGCATGAGTTAGCTGTGCAGGATGTAAGCATTGGGCTTAACAGACAAACAAGATAACTTGTGGTTGAATACCAAAGACAGTCGAAAATTTGCGCTCACTGGGTGAAGAAGAAAAGGGATATAGATTGTAAAAGATAGTAAAGTATGATTATAAAGTGCGGGCGATGGAGGACGACCATCGAGCAGAGGACGACTACTGGGGATAAAGCAATGGCGGGGACGGCCGACATGCTGGGGAAATAAAACGGTAAATGAAATTCTCTAGGGATTAAAGGTAAAGTCAATGATGGGGACGACCATCAAGTTTGCAAAGTAAAGTGTAAAAAACGATGGGGACGACCATCGGGTTAATGATGAGGGACGGTCATCAAAAGGTGAAGGACGATCACCTAGCAGGGGACGGCTGCTCTGTTGGGGAGAAAGATGAGGGACGATCATCTAAGATGAAGGACGATCACCTGGCAGGGTACGACTGCCGAAAATATCACGACATATGATGAACGTCAGATAGAAGACGTCGACGATGGGGACGGCCATCAGATAAGCATGATGAAGGACGATCATCAAGAGGTGAAGGACGATCACCTAGCAGGGTACGACTTCTCTCAGGGATTTATCATGACATAGAACGAATGTCAGATAACAAGATCAACGATGGGGACGACCATCGGATAAAATGATGAAGGAATATCATCAAAAAGGTGAAGGACGATCACCTAGCAGGGTACGGCTGCTAAAATATCACGACATATGACGAATGCCGGATTAAAGGGGTTCCAATAATGGAGACTCCGCTGGGGAAAGGGATGAGGGACGGTCACCCAAAGGTGAAGGACGATCACTTGGCAGGGTACGGCTGCCGAAAGTATCATGACATAGGACGAATGTCAGATAGAAAAGAAGTTTTTCTTTTTTACTGGGGGTTTGCTGGGGACTCTTTGGGGGAATTGTAGACACGGACGAGTGTCTACATTCAAGAAAGGAAAGGTATAAGTGTTTGACACTATGTATAGATTAAAGATGTGGACGAGCATCCTTAAGACTACGATATGGACGAGTATCGGTAGAAACAACTGTGACGCATGTTCAGAGATGATGGTACGGACGAGTATCAACTGGTTAACAAAGAACACGGACGAGTGTTGAATCTGAGGGGGAAAAAGTGGTGTATACAAGATACGGACGAGTATCTGTATGAGTAAAAATAAGTGAGACACAGACGAGTGTTCAACTTGCTGGGGAGAGTATGACACAGATGGGTGTCGGAAGAGAAAGTGTATAAGTTATGAACTTATAAGTGTAAAAGGTAATCTGGTGATTTGTGGGGATAGGATGACACGGACGGGTGTCAATGAGAGTATATTATAAAGAAGTGTTTGGGTTTACAATAAGTGTTTAGGCAACCATGCTGGGGATAGGTGACACAGACGGGTGTCAGGAGAGTGTGTAGATATATCTACAGAGGATGATATGAGATGACACGGACGAGTGTCGAGAAGAGTAAATATAAACATGTATTTGTGAGTGCAAAGGGGACTCTTTGGCTTTCTGTTGGGGAAATTGTAAGATGACACGGACGAGTGTCGAGAAGTATCTGTAATGTAAGTATCTGTTCGTAGAAAATGTCCTGGTGACTTTCTGGGGAAAGATGACACGGACGGGTGTCAAAAGGAGCATGTATATGTATTTTAGGAGTACAAAGGAGATGCTTCGGCGTTCTACTGGGGATATGACACAGACGAGCGTCAAGAAGTATCTGTAATTGAGAGTGCAAAGGGGACGCTTTGGCTTTTGGTTGGACCATGAGTCTTTATATACATTGCTGATGGAATGTTGATATTTACAGGTGACTGATTCAAAACATGGCTTGTGATTATGCAATATGTTTGATTTTTGCCGTAATGCTCCGTATTAGACGGAATGCTACGCTTTTGTGGTGATTTATGATGTGAATGCTATGATTATGCAAAAGATACCGATCCGGGATTCGGATCCTACTGAGTGGAGATCTCTGGCTGATCTTCCTGAAAAGAATATCATCCCAGTCAGGGATGAGATCATTGGTAGATCTCATATATATCTCTGCTTGGGGAAATAAGTCACTGATAGACCTATCTTTGTAACAAGGAGCCCACCTGGGGATATGGAAGCTTTCGTCACTTTGTTGTGCGGGAAATTCAAACATTTGCTCTTCTGGGAGAGGCTGGAGCTCTGTGGGGAGATGGTTCCCTGTCTAGCACTTGGTTGGGGCAGAAAAAAGATCACTGAACGATCTTTCCAGAGTTTTCTATGGGGACCCTGCTGAGGATGATACTTGACAACTCAACTGGGGATATGAGCACCTTCTGGTACTGCTCTGACAAATGTGATGGAGAAATGAGGCCTGGTAACTCTGATGGGGAGGAAACAAATCTGGTTTTGTTTGGAAGAGGTGCTGAGGAAATGATGATCTGGCAACATTGCTGAGGAAAACCTTTCATGCCCCATGTTGCGCTTTGAATACCTGCAATCCTGTCATGACAAAGAAGCACACAAGTACCCCGAGGTATCCCTTACTGGATTCCATCATAGGAGTTTTAGAGACTCCTGGGAGTAAGAAATACATTTCCTACAAGCATGTGATTAGAAAGGCACATCTGTTTTTATGCAAACATTATATCGGACATTTTTGCAAATGAGATAAAAATGTACAAGACGAAATGTGACTGAAAATCTGATTTTATTAATTTCTGTGCCCTGAATTTGGCAAGTACAGTCAAAGAAACAGATCCCCTGAAATGAGGAGATTGTTACAAACTTAAGAAACAAAAAGGTGCTGGCAATGTTGATGACGCTTTAATGCTTCCTTTTGCCATGACTCGTATGACATTGACGTTCTTCTCATCTTGCTTTCTGAAGAAGGTTGATTCTGACCGATGCTTTAATCCTTCGAAACTTTCCAAGTCGTAAGTGATACAGACGAATTCAGAATGCAGTTGTTCGCTTATTCCCTTATTTTTGCATGGATCGCCCTTTCGGGTTTTCAATCCACCGGGATACCCATTTTTGCCTGAGCTGTCCAATGTGGCTTTTCAGCTCAGCGGGTGTACATTTGTTTTCCTTTATTTTCCCTTATTTTTTCCTGAGTCTTTTATTCTGTTTTTGACTCGCCGGGATGCCCTATTTTTGCCTGGACTTACATTCTATTTTTATGTCCAGCGGGTCATTTTTTATGCGAAGTATTTTTTAACTGCATCTGAATTCACAGGGGACAGGAAATCTTCACCATCCATAGTGGTGAGCATCAGTGCTCCACCAGAGAAAACTTTCTTCACTATGAATGGACCATCGTAATTCGGAGTCCACTTGCCCCTGTGGTCTGTATGAGGAGGAAGGAGTCTTTTCAGCACAAATTCTCCTACTTGGTATTCTCGAAGCCTGACTTTCTGATCGAAGGCTTTCTTCATTCTCTTCTGATATAGTTGCCCATGACAGATTGCAGCTAACCTCTTTTCTTCGATCAGATTCAATTGTTCGTATCGGGATCGGACCCATTCTGCTTCTTTCAACTTGACATCCATAAGTACTTGCAAGGAGGGTAACTCAACTTCAATAGGTAGGACTGCCTCCATACCATACACAAGCTGATACGGTGTTGCTCCAGTGGATGTTCTGATCGATGTACGGTACCCATGCAAGGCAAATGGTAGCATTTCATGCCAGTATTTTTAGGTGACCACCATCTTCTACACAATCTTTTTGATATTCTTATTAGCCGCCTCTACAGCGCCATTCATCTTTGGCCTATAAGGAGAAGAGTTGTGATGTTGGATCTTGAAGTCCCGGCATAGTTCTGCCATCATCTTGTTGTTCAAATTGGAACCATTATAGTAATGATTCGCTCGGGCACTCCATACTGACAGATGATGTCTCTCTTCAGGAATCGGGCTACCACTTGCCTGGTGACATTTGCATACGAAGTTGCTTCAACCCATTTGGTAAAATAGTCAATGGCTACCAGGATGAATCTGTGGCCATTTGAAGCAGTCGGCTCAATCTTTCCAATCATATCAATGCCCCACATGGCAAAGGGTCAGGGTGAAGACATCACATTCAAAGGATTCGGAGGCAGATGCACCTTGTCCGCATAGATCTGGCATTTATGGCACTTTCTGGCATAGGCACAACATTATGCATCCATTATGATCCAGTAGTAACCTGATCTTAACAATTTCTTGGCCATTGCATGTCCTCCATCATGGGTACCGAAAGATCCTTCGTGCACCTCGTGCATCAGCAAGTCTGCTTCAGTCTTATCAACACATCTGAGAAGCACCATGTCAAAGTTTCTCTTGTACAATGAACCGTCAGCATTCAGGAAGAAACTACCAGCCAGCCTTCTTAATGTCTTCTTATCACTGGATGATGCCCCAGGTGGGTATGTTTGATCCTCTAAGAAGCATTTGATGTCGTAGAACCAAGGCTTATCATCTTTAGCAACGTCTAATGAGAATACGTATGCTGGCCTGTCAAGTCTGGATACCGAAATCCGAGGCACAAATTGGCAGCTTGAAATTTGATCATGGATGAAATGGTGGTCAAAGCATCTGCAAACTGATTTTCGTCTCGAGGGATATACTCAAGCTTGACTGTAGTGAAGAAAGTCAGTAATCTCCTCGTGTAATCCCGATATGGAATCAGATGCTCCTGGTGAGTGTACCATTTGTCATTGGTTTGATTGATTACCAGAGCTGAATCTCCGAATACAGCTAAAGTCTTGATCCTGAGGTCAATGGCTTCCTCAAGACCCATGATACAGGCTTCATATTCAGCCTCGTTGTTAGTACAGTTAAAGGTGAGTTTTGCCGAGAAAGGCATGTGAACTCCTTTAGGTGTAATAAGTACTGCACCAACACCACGACCATTCATATTAACAGCCCCATCAAACATCATTGTCCATTCTTCTTCTGGGTCAGGACCTTCAGTGTGAATAGGCTCTTCATGATCTTTTACTTTTATGAACATGATGTCTTCATCCGGGAAGTCAAATCTCATTGGCTGGTAATCATCAATGGGTTGCTCAGCAAGATAGTCAGACAATACACTGCCTTTGATGGCCTTTTGAGATGTGTACTGGATGTCATATTCAGTAAGAATCATTTGCCATCTTGCAACCCTTCCGGTAAGTGCTGGCTTCTCAAATATGTACATGATTGGGTCCATCTTTGAGATCAATAAGGTAGTGTGTGTCAACATATACTGCCTTAGTCGGTGAGCAGCCCACGCTAAAGTACAACAAGTTTTCTCGAGCAGTGAATAACGTTGTTCACAGTCGGTAAACTTTTTGCTTAGGTAATATATTGCATACTCTTTTCGACCAGACTCGTCATGCTGGCCCAACACACACCCCATTAACTCTTCTAATACTGTCAAGTACATTATTAGAGGTCTTCCCTCAACTGGAGGCATAAGGATCAGAGTTTCTTGTAAGTACTCCTTGATTTTGTCAAAAGCCTTCTGACAATCTTCATTCCATCGGACCGTTTGTTCTTTTCTTAACAACTTGAATAAGGGCTCACAGGTTGCTGTAAGGTGAGATATGAACCTTGAAATCTAGTTCAATCTACCTAGAAATCCCCGAACTTCTTTTTCAGTCTTTGGTGCAGGAATCTCTTGAATGGCTTTGACTTGTCAGGGTCGACTTCAATTCCTTTTTCACTCACAATGAAACCCAGCAGTTTACCGGAACGCACCCCGAATATGCATTTGTTGGGGTTTAACTTTAGTTGATACTTCCTCATACGTTTGAACAGCTTCAACGGATTTACCAGGTGGTCTTCTTCAGTGAGGGACTTGGCAATCATGTCATCTACATAACATTCTATTTCTTTGTGGATCTTGTCGTGGAATAATGTTACCATAGCCCGCTGATAAGTGGCACCAGCATTCTTCAGTCCGAATGGCATTACCTTATAACAAAATGTGCCCCAGGGTGTGATGAAAGTTGTCTTCTCCATGTCTTCAGGTGACATCTTGATCTGATTATATCCTGAAAATCCGTCCATGAAGGAGAACACCGAGAACTGAGCCGTATTGTCGACCAATACATCAATGTGAGGTAATGGGAAGTCATCTTTCGGGTTGGCTCTGTTCAGATCTCAATAATCCACACACATCCGCACATTGCCATCCTTCTTAGGCACATGTGCAATGTTAGCAACCCACGGCGGGTAACTAGTTACAGCAAGGAAACCATCGTCCCACTGTTTTTGTACCTCTTCTTTTATCTTCATGGCCATATCCGGACGAGTACGGTGCAGCTTCTATTTTATGGGAGGGCAGTCTTCTTTTAGAGGCAGCTTGTGCATGACAATGTTAGTATCCAGACCTGGCATGTCTTGATAAGACCAAGCAAAAACATCCACATACTCCCGAAGCATGTCAATAAGTTTCCCTTTTACTGAATCTTGCAGACGGGCCCCGATTTTCACTTCTTTCAAATCTTCTTCGGTACCAAGATTAACTGTCTCGACTTCCTCCTGATGAGGAGTGATAACCTTTTCCTCTTGCCTTAGCAGTCTGGCTAGTTCTTCAAGTAGCTCATAATCTTCTTCAACCCCTTCATCGGCTTGATTAATCGGATTGTCGAAGTCATACGAAGTCATATCAGTGTCGTTGTCGGTGCAGTCTGGAGGGCACTCTCTGCAAGGGTTTAGATTCGTTCATTTTAGTGATCAATTTTATCTTGCTTAGAAAAAGTGAAAATGAAGTTATTGTTTTGAAAACAATTGCCATTTTATTTTTGTACAAAAAATGAAAAATGAAAAACAGTGAGCGGGAAAAAAGAAGAGACTCATTTGCAAAAGATGTCCTGATATTCATTAATTGATCGTTTGCACAAAATACAAGATGGCCCGATTACAAAATGAGCCCTGACATCTTGGGCAAGATGCAGGACTTGATGCATGCTTAAAGACAGGAAATAATAATTACTCTGCAGGAGTAACTCTTATAATTTCCTGGGAAGACCAGTTTGAGACTTGGTTCCCCGGGATCCTTAGACGTATCCAGCTTTCCAGGTTGCGTTCGTCTTCTTCCTCGTCTTCCAAACTGTTCACCGCATCTGGGGTAAGCATTCCCCCGCTGACAAATTTGGGCTCCATTGCATCCTCTGGTTGATCTTGTCGAGTTGGTATGTAACCCAACCCAAATCTGTCTTCTTTCTTTTCAACTGGCAGCAGCTTGCCCCAGCCTTGAGCGGTACCCTCTTCAACAACCTTCCGGGCTTGTTGATATGAAGTGATGGAAGTCCCAAACATAACAGTTGCTTCATTGATGTTAAGGGCCTCAAACCCCTGACTCATAGTCTCATGGATCTCCCCATCCATTTCTATGTACTTGTAGGTAGCCAGCTGGCTAACAAAGATGTCTTCCTCTCTGCAGATTGTGATGATCTGGCCTTCCCACTCAAATTTTAACTTCTGGTGAAGGGTAGATGTAACAGCGCCAGCAGCGTGAATCCAGGGTCTACCCAACAGACAGCTGTAGGCCGGCTGTATGTCCATCACGAAGAAGGTAGTTTTAAAGGTATGTGGGCCAATCAAAACAGGCAAATCAATCTCTCTAAGCACTGATCTCTTAGATCCATCAAATGCTCTCACCACCAAGTTACTTGGACGCAGTGCCAAACCATCATACTCCAGCTTCACTAAGGCTTTCTTTGGGAGAACATTGAGCGAAGACCCAGTGTCCACCAGTACATGAGAACGAACAACACCTTTGCATTCTAAGGTGATGTGTAAAGCCTTGTTATGGTTGCATATTGAGACCAATAGAAACAAGAATGACCAAAAAAATTGGAGTTATGGCCTCTGAAACCAAAACCCTAATTTCAGGTCATCTGTGTAGTTAAACCTTGGCTCTGCTTCCATGACTTGCCAGTTTTTGTGATTTTCTGACTTCCTTAAACTTTGGAGGATATAATATGATGATTGAACATACATGGACCCTCTTGGAATGATTTAAGACCTTGGGAGTGGCTCAGATGAATCCTGGATTGCTCAGATCACAAACCCTAGATGCAGATGAACTTGAACCAATGCAGTGAAGCAAAAATGCAATATGATATGATATGATTGAACTAATGTAAATGAAAAAGATCACAAGCCATGGTGTGAACTTAGTGAGGGCAAATTTGGGGTGTTTACAAGTAAGAAGGATGGTCTGGGTGATAATACCTTCCCAGGTCGTAACCTACCCCCTTACTCAGTCTCTTTGGTTTGCAACCGTCTTATCCATATCTTTCTAGGTTTATGCAGCATTACCTTTCCTTTGGGATAAAAATTCCTATCTGGGGACTCTATTAAACCTCAACCTCCAACATCGCCGGTAGTTCACGTATGCACCCGGATGAAAATCCGGGGAGCAACAGCTTGGCGACTCTGCTAGGGATCATTGTAACCAGTGCTTCTCGTTCTCTTGTGGGTTTCTTCTAGCGCTTGTTTGTTTGTGTTTATTGGTGGTGTTATGTGTTATTTGTGTTTATGTTTTTGCTTTATTTATTTCTTCCTGTACAACTTTATTTATTGCATTTACTTTATCGCTTTCATTTACTACTTTCTGCATTTCATTTATTATTATCATATCATTATGCTGGATTTCTGGTTTGCTTTTGTGGGAGGGGTATTCCAGTGAGAAAGGTCCAACAGAAAGGCCTGAGTGACACATAGGATTAGAGTGGTTTTTTATTCTTTCCCATTCCATTTCGGTCTGGTGCGGGAATATGAAAACACGGTTCAGACATGGGTTTCCTTTTGAGAACTTTGTACTACGGATTTCCTGTAAAGCTAGAGCTATCTAGGAAGCCTACTAAGTCTGGATGACCTTTTTAGATGACCTTCAGCATCTGAGGTGAATTAGAGGAGGATCCTTTATGATTAGGGTAAACATTGTACCTCCGGGTTAGAAGTGTTTACACTTCTCATAATAGATCCGAATCTGAGGATCGTTGTTCTAGAACAATACCTATGAGTGGGTTGGGTTGTTTACAGGTTTGCAGGAACCCTTGACCTCAACATACCTTGCTACTGGAATTTGTTCTTAAGGTTTTACTATTTTGGACTAGTTCTTTGAAACCCTGGATTATTGACTCTTTATTTGAGTCCCCCACCCGGTTACTAGTTCTCAGACTTCCATCCAAAACTCTGAACACTCATGGATCCCACAAAAGGCAACTGATAATCCAGCACATGATCAGAAACTCTTGCATATCTTAAGCATACATCATATTGCATCATTTAACATTTTTCTATTTGTTTTACAGGGTATCCACTTTCACCTGGTTTAGTTTTGACTGTTCTTCTGCTCAACTTATCTGCTTCAACACTTCTTCAACTATCTTCTTCAGTCATCTTCTTTAGTTATCCTCTTTAGTTATCTCCTTCAGCACGCATCTTCAACATGGATTCAACCAAGAAAACCAACATCACCTACCACTTCTTTGAGTATCCTCTAGCAGGCATCAGACAGATACATGCCCTTATCACCCCTGATCATGTGCCCTTATTCAGAGAGCATTATGATGGAATTCTGGACATGATCATGGACCTGGATGCATCACAAAGGAGCATGATTCACACCTATCTTCAGTTTTATGACCCTCCTCTACGTTGCTTCACTTTCCAAGATTTTCAGATAGGTCCTTTGCTGGAAGAATACTCTAAGCTATTGGATGTCCCTATCAGAAGAGGAATCCCTTTCAATCCTTAAATGAATCCTCCAAAGAATGAAGACATAGCCAAAGCATTACATCTGGAGGCAACTATCATTGATGAGCACATGACTTCCAAGGCTGGAATCCCATGCCTTCATCTGGATTTCTTGATCACTCAGGCTACAAAGCATGTTGCAAAAGGGAATTGGGAAACTGTCTGTGCTCTCCTAGCTCTTAGCATTTATGGTATCATTTTTTTTTTGCAGACGAGCCTAAGTTTGTAAGCAAAAATGCCATTCACATCTTCATGCTAAAGAACCCGGTTCCTACCTTATTGGGAGACTTCTACTACTCAGTTCATCAGAGGAATGAAAAACAGAGAGGAAGACTGTTAAGATGTTGTGCACCTCTTTTCTACAGTTGGTTGATGAAGCATATGCCGAAGACGGAAGCTTTCCTAATCCCTCATCAGTCAAGGAATTGGGCTAAGAGGATGATTACCCTTACATCAGAAGATATCAGATGGTGTACTCAGAGCACCAAGGGCCGAGACATAATAACAATATGTGGGCAATACCCAAATGTGCCACTTATCGGAGTGAAGGGTTGCATCAATTACAATCCTTTACTTTTCAAAAGAAAGTTGGGGTATGCCTTGATACATCCACTTAGGGAGTAGAACTTAGAAGAGTCTCTTTATTGTGTTGTTCAGAACAACCATGCCACCGTCCGACAAGCAGCCTGGGCTTGTGACCACATACAAACTAAAGGGACTACTATTCTGGGGAAATGCAACAACATAGCCTCTGCTCACTACACTGAATGGTCACGCATCAGAGGACAGATTACTCGTATGCCATTCACCCTGGAAGATGTACCAGGGCCATCAGCAGTTGAGTCCACAGCTACAGTAAACCTGGAAGAGTTTGAAAAATTAAAGGAAAGAAACACCCAGCTGGCTGAATCTTTGAAGAAGACCCTTTGGGAAAAGAATGCTGGTCGTCTAGACATTGAGAGGTTAGAGAAGCTACGCATCGAGCATGTAACCAAAATTGAGAAGACTGAAGACTTCATCAGGAAAGCCCGAGCAGGGGAACTTGTGTTGAAGAATACATGTAAAGAAGAAAAGATTCAAAGGGCAAGAGTTGAGCATTATCTGGAGGAGAGTTAGGATAGATGGGTCAGGATAACTGAGGCTCGTCTGAAAAAAGACCAGAAGATGCAAGCCAAGATAGAGAAGTTAGAGTCTAATGAGAAAAGAAGCCAAGAAGCACTGCTAGCAGCTCAGAAGGAGATCTCAGAGTTGAAACTCAGGGCGGGGTTAAAGAGATCCAAAGAACAGGACAAGTATCAGAAAATGACAAATTCCATTACAACCAGAAACCTTCTCATCATAACCATTACAGAGCACCCAGTTGGACCCGTGACTGATGCTCTCCTGAAAGAAGTCAGGGAGGATGCTTTTGGACTGGATGTCTGATTTTCTTTACTTGTATCTATTTGATTGTACTTTAGCTCACCATGGTGGTTTTGTTTGTTGTATTCCTGAATTTGATTGTATTTTGATTCACCATGGGAGTTTGTTTGGTTGTAATTCATGAACTTTTTGTATTTTGGCATTACCACTTGTATTTTTATGGTTATGTATTGGATTTTCTTTTGGACTTCGTTTGCTTCAACATCTTCATCTCCCAGAGGTGTGGAAGGTCAAAACCAAGAACCAAACCAGATACCCTCTGAAGACAAATAAACATATTGCATTGCATGCTAACCTCATATCCTTTGTTTTGCAGGTGTTTTGTTATTGTTTTCTCACTCTACCGATTGTTTTAGGAAATATTGCTCGCGGGAGGGTCTTTCCCGTCAATTGCATCCACAGATATCCAACTCGACACAACCTTTCGAGTCTAGAAATGGATCAGCTACAGCAGGAACTGACAGATGTGAGGACTCAGATGACTGATGTGAGGACAAAAGTGAGGACTCAAATGAATCAATTCATGGTTGTGATGACTGGACTGGCATAGACCCATGAAAGATTGAGGGAGTTAGTCGAGCGAAAAACTCCAGAAGATAACCACGAAGGCACTGGAGGTACAAGTAACAATGCGCGCGAGCAGCCGCGAACGACTCCGGTAGTCTTTTTACCTGACAACAATCCTGAAGTTAATATCCTTGGAATGTCCAAAGGAACATTGGAGATTGTATTCTGCAGGAAGATCCTCAAGATGAGCAGGTTACAGTGCTAGGTGCTAGGGTGGATGAAGTTTATGATCGTCATTTGGACGAGATATCTGAGAAGCTGAGATCCCTGGAATCCCAGAACTCCTTGGGATTTGATGTGATGGATATGGGCCTAGTCGAGGGAGTAAGGATTCCCCACAAGTTCAAACCTCCATGCTTTGAAAAGTATAACGGTACCTCCTGTCCTCGTACCCATTTGCAATATTTTCGGTGAAGATTGAAAGCATATACCATGGAGGAGAAACTATGGATGTTTTACTTTGAAGACAATTTAACCGGGGCATCTAGAGAGTGGGATTCACACTTGTCAAGGGCTACTGTCAGGAACTGGAATGATTTAGTTGAGGCCTTCATACGCCAATATCAGTACAACCTAGATATGGCACCCAATAGGACCTTCTTGATGGGTATGTCTCAGTCCTCGAGAGAAAATTTCCGCGAATACGCTCAAAGGTGGAGACAACTCGCTGCCGTTCTCTAGCCACCTATGTTTGAAAGGGAAATGGTCGATATGTTTATGAATACCTTGCAAGGGGCCTACATTGATAGACTTACTGCTTTCTCTTCCACTAGCGTTTCTGACGTGGTCATAGCGGGAGAGAGAATTGAAAGTTTGCTGAAGATGGGCAAGATTTATGATAATGGTGCTAGCTCCAGCAATGCAAAGAAACCCTTCTCAGGACCTCGAAGGACAGGGGAGACCAATGCAGTACATGTTAATAGAGGTAGACCCCAGTACTTGAAAAGATCAGTGGCTGCAGTCACCATTCCTACTCCACCACCTCAACAACAACATTTCCCACAACAATAGCAAAGATCTTACAACAACAACAACCAACAACAACGTCCTTTCCAACAAAGTCCTTCTCAGATTAATAGGGTGATCAATCCCATCCCGATGCCCTATGCAGTCTTACTCCCGCAACTATTGAAGCTTAACCTGACTGAACTGAGGACTTTGGCTCCACCAGATCCTCTGAATCTTCCAAGGAATTATGATGTCAACGCCAAATGTGCTTTTCACTCCAATGCGCCTGGTCATTCGACAGAGAAGTGTAGGGCTCTGTACATGAAAGTCCAAGATCTGATTGACTCCAAAGCTTTGAATTTTTCACCTTCACCAAATGTCACAAGGAATCCAATACTGTTGCGGTGAGAATCGGATACCAAGCTATTAAGTGAGCTTGAATCGTAAAACTTTTATGTTCACCACCGACTTTAATTTAATCCAAAGGGAAAAGGGAAAAAGATCGTAAAAACCCTAAATGAGGAGAAACTAGGTTCGGGGGTTGATTATACTTAGGGAAGGTGTTAGCATCCTAAGCATCCGCAGTATCCTACGGGAACCTCTTGTTAGTATTTGTATTATTGTTGTTTATTGCTTGCTAAAACTAATGGGAACCTAAGGTTTATTTCTAATGGTGCTCGCACAACATCGCATCGATGCCTACGTATCGGGTATAGAATCAGAGCACTCGTAGTTCTCCTAAGGATTAACGAACACTTGGTTACGCTCAAGGTTCGCGGGGAAGGTAAGTGTTATGGCAAACACTCACGTGACTTTAAGAAAGTCACAAAAAAAGTTATAAAATGAAAAGCTAAGGACCTAATGGCTAAGGACCTAAGGATGAGGGACCTAATTGCTAAGGTCAAAATGGAACTAGGGATTGCTAAACTTCCTATGACATTGAGTCAACTGCAGGAGTCTTTCCCTTTTGGATTGAAAAGCATAAACAAAAATAAATGAGGGTGCAAGCTCCTAAGACTAGGCAAAGGTTGCTACTTGCAAAAAAAATAAATGACAGCAAAGTAAATGGAATGCAAGGATAAAAGGTTTGGTAACTGGCTATGGCTCGATATGTGGATCGAGGATGCGGGGGTGGAAAACAAGCGTAGTGCGACAATTTTGTTTAAGTTGAAAAGCTGTGAAGTGTAAGGAAATGTGCAGATGGCGATCGTAAAACGACCGACTTACGTGTGTGAGTGAAGTGTGTGAAGTTCACTTGGTGTTGGACCAAGGATTATTATCTTGAAAATTAATGTGCGCTTTCGATTTTATTTTAACAGGTATATGGTCATGATGCAAAATAAAATAAATATAAACATAGTGTACATACAACCGAAACATCGGACAATTAAATTTTAAAACTCATACTAAGAGATAGACCTAAATCTAAAACTCTCACACTAATAGGATCTAAAACTAAGATAAACAATCTCTATCGAAGAAGAACTAAACAAATCTTTTTGAATTTTATAAAGAAATAAATATGCTTAATTAAATATGTACTAAAACAAAATAGAAAAGAAGGAATTGAATTTTGAAATATTTTTTGTTGTATTTTTTTTTATGTATATATAAATATCTAACTATAAAAAATAAAATAGAAAAGAAAATTTAAAAAAAAAGTCTTTTATTTATTTATATATATATGGATTCTTAACTAGAAAAGAAAATTTTGAAATTAAAAGTTTTTATTATCTATATAGATATAAATTTCTAACTAAATGTAATAATAATAATAGAAAAAGAAAATTTTGAAATTAAAATCTTATTTATTTATTTTGTATATACATTTAACTAATTATAATAATAGAAGAGTGAATATTAAAATGCTATTTATTCAATTGATATATATATATAAATGAGAAAATAATAAGAGAAAATAAATTAACTAAAATATTTAACAAGAATTAATCTAATAAGCTAAAATTAATTAAAAAATTTAAAAAAAATTTAGATTTTTATATGACAAATAGAAAATGGGCTGAAGGTTAGTAACATAGGGGCAGGAAGCAGGCCCATGGGTGCTGGGGAGAGACGGGTCGGGTCCAACCCGTGACCCGCTCCAGGTTAATGCAAGAAGGGGTAAAGTTTGCCCTAGGTAAAAACGGCGCCGTTTCTGAAATGGGGGAAGAAACCCCTCTCGTCCGTCTCGCTCTCACGTCGCCTCTCTCACGAAGCTCTTTCTCTTTTATTTTCGTCTCTCTTTCGGCTTTGATTTCTCTCTCAAACTCTCTGTTTTTGGCTTAGGTTTGGTGTTCGAATGGAGGGTTTTGCTGCGGCTTTGGGTTTGTGAAGAGTTCGCAGGAGGATTGGGTTTGCAGGTCATTGGTTGTTGAAGATTCACGTGATTCGCAGGAGGAAGGGCGATGCGGTTAAGGTTTGTTTTGGAGTTGTTACAGATGAAGGTTGAGTGGTGTGTTTTAATAGTTGTCGAAGAAAATCGGCACTGCAATGTTTACTTTCCTCAGGGTTGTTGTCGTTGAGTCTGAGTTTGAAAGTGGTGAAGGATGAAAAAGTGAGTTTGTTGGTTGAAGAAAGTGGTGCCTTACATCCTGTTTTTTTTCTCTTGGTTTGCAACCTGGTTTTTTTGGATTTTTGAATGGTTCTGCTTGTTTGTAACATTGAATTCTGGCCTCCCATATTATTTGATGACAGTGGGGTATTCTTCATATATACATTATTGCTAGAGCCATCAGGAAAAGGTTGTGCAGCCTCGTTGACAGTGAATGCATCGGCCAAATGCATCGGAAGTGAAGAAGTTATATGCCTCTGGTCCCCAGGTAACCGTAATCCTTCACCGACATTGACGGCGGCTCGGAGTAGATTTTCCTGTTCTTGAATTTTGGCAGCCTGACCCTTGTCGAGAGTGGGGGCAATTTTCGGTTTTGTTGTTGTTTATGTTCGCAGGCGGAGCAATCAGGACCACCCTCCTTTGAGGGAACAGCCTTCTCCAAACCAAATACCGGAGCTGATTTGACTGTCTCCTTTGATGAAGCAACAAAAGTTGATATCTCTGCTGGCGAAATAATCTTATTTTCCAAATTAAACAAAGGATTAGAAATTGACCCATTCGGTAAAGCAGGCTTGTCAGAACCAAAGTCTGTTACTTGAACTGCTGTAGTTGCAAATGTAGCTGCATTGTTGTTTGGATCAGAGATAGGGGACACTTCAAACTTCTCATCAGCCTTAGGCCCTTCCCCAACTTTCGTAAAACTCATGGATGGCAGTACCATAGTTAATGCTGAGGGACTTTCATGTGCAATGACATCAGAACCAGGAGAAATTTTATCTATCATAGCAGTTGAGCTTCTTGTTTCTTTCTCCATGGGAGAAAAAGAGATGGCTCCATAAGCATTATCATCCAGGTCCAGAGAATTCTCATGTGCACTCATATGGAATGCCTTTTTCTTTTGAGCAGGGGACGAAATTGATTTCATCATACAAGAATTTTCACTAGACAAGACTTGATTCCTTGGCTTTGTGGTATCTGTAGCGGTTACAACATGAGCTACGTCATTGGAAGGAGCAACAAGCTTCAATGGACCATTTACACCCTTATCTCTAGGTGAAACTGACTTCTGATTCTGGGAACTGGGAGATGAATTTCCAAATGTGCCATCCAATTTATTACCTTGTACAACTAGTAGCCTTGATTCAAATGATTTTTCTTTGGGGGGAAACTAACTTATCAAGTGCTGCAATATTTTGTAGCCATCTCACTGGATTTTGAAGAAAAGGGGGGAAAGCTTGTACTGGGTTTAGTTCCGTTAACATTTTCTTCAGACTTGTGCTTAACTTCATCTAGCATAACAGGCTTACGCGAGGAAGATGGGGGTTGCGACAGTGAGGATGATGGTATTATTTTTGAAGAAGGTTTTATCCGGCTGGCTTTTTTTCGATTCAAGATGGAAGATGGTTTACAGTTATGAGTTTTGTTGAGGTTCGTTTTTTCTGGTTTTTGGCTTCATGAAGTGGTAAGTATGGTTGCGGGTTATTGGCTGGTTTTTGTGTTGAGAGGTTGATGAATAGGTTTGCTGGTGATAGTTTCGCGGACGGGATTTGTGGTTTTTGACTTTGAGGTTATGTTACAGGTTTCAGTTTGCTCTTTTGTTTTTTTTTGATGGTGTTTTCATTGTGAGTTGGTTTGTGTTTGTTTCTGTTGGTTTAAGTTTTTGAAAAGAAAGAAGGAAAGTGGTTTTCAGGAGGTTTGTGTCTAAAAAAAAAAGGTGTGTGCTGTGACTGATTTTAAGTTTTCTTTTTTTTGAAGTTTTTAATATGAAGTTATTTTGTATATGCAGATTTGAATGAAACTGAAAAGAAAACTAATCTATGAACAAATGCAGGAAAAAAAAAGTGAAGGAGAAAAAAGATATTACCGACCCGAACGTTATCGGGGTGAAGAATCCACCAGCGGTAAGCTTCTACTCCTTGCTGCTGCTTGTTGTTTTTTGCTGATTTTTTTGAAGTTGTTCTTGGCTTTTTTCTTGATGTTTTGAGGGTTGTTCGTTTTTGCAATGTGAAGGCTGTTTGTAGTGTATGGTGTTGTTCTGTGTGTGTTTTTGATGCTGTCTTTGGTTGGTTTTGAGGGTGATTTTATGGCTGTTTAGTGTTGTTTCTGGGCTGAACTGGTGTTGTTTCAGGGGCTGAACTTTGAGGTTTTTGGTGCTGTTTGTGAGTGTTTTTGTGCTGATCTCTTTGGTTGATTTTTCTAATATAACAGTGTGGTTTTGTAGCTGAATTTGTGTGTGTTTGTGGCTGATTTTGGTGGTGTTTGCAATGTGTTTTGAGGACTGATTTGTAGTGCTTTGGGACTGAATTTTTTTGCCTTGCTTGTAGGTGAAGGGTTGGAGGAAAGGGGACAGCAGTCTGAATTTTGCTGCTGTGAGTGGAGCAGAATTGTGTTGGTGGCTGCATGCTGATTTGGGGCAGATTGTGTTGTAGTATTTTTGGCTCTTGTGCAGAATTTTTTTTGTACAAATTTCTTCTTTTTCTCTTCTATGTAATTGTAACATAACAATATTATGGAACAAATTTGATTATTTACATTTGATTATAATTTGAAATTAACACTTAATATTGAAAATTGAAAATGAGAACTTTAGAATTAAAATCTAAACATAAACTTAAATTAGAAATGAATTAAAAAGAAATAAACTTAAAAATTAAAAATAACTTATAAACTTAAATAAATAAACTTGTAACTAAAAATAATAAAAAAGAAATTGGAATTTAGAAAATAAAAATGTGGATATGAATTAAAATGGAATAAATGGTTAAAAATTAAAATTTGAATTAGAAGTGAATAAAAAAGGAATTAAACTTGAAATTGAAATAACTTAGAAACTTAAATAATTGAAATTAAAAATTAACTTTAGAATTTGAGAAATAAGTTTGGAATTTAGAATATAAAAATGAATTGAAATTGACATTAGATTTAGAAATAACAAATTGAAAATGGAATAAAATTAAAAATTGAAGAATAGAGAATAAATTCAAAAATAAAACTTAAAAATGAAATAAAAATTAATTTAAAAAATGCGAACTAGAAAATGAAAAGAAATAACAAAATAAATTTAGAAAAATTGAAAATTGAGCTAAAGGTTAGAAATAGAAGTTAAAATAAAATCTTAACAAAAGAACTTACAAATAGAAACGAAAACGGAAATTAAAAATTAAAAAAAATACGAAAATGAATTAAAAAAAGTTATAAATGAGAAATAGAAATTAAATTAAAATGGAAGCTTATAAGTGAAAAGAAATTAAGAATTAACTTGATGAGTAACTAGAAAATGAGAAGAAAGCAACAGAAAATAAATCTGGAATTCTCTGCTAAATGCGATGAATGTATGATGCGAGCAGTTAGGGGTAAAATTTGGGGTGTGACAAATACCAAATCATGGTGAGCCAAAGATCAATGCCATTGAGGAGGACCAACCAGCAATTCTGATTAATGACATTGTAAGTAATCAAACACCTCTGGCCGAAGTAAAAGCTCAACTATTGAAGTGCCAAGTGTTTCCGGGTTGTGAGGTCTGTTGTGAAGCTTGCAAAGTTTCTATCAATGGTTGTGCAAAACTGAAGAATGATATCAGCAGTCTTATCAGAGAAGGCATCCTGCAAATCACATCAACAGTTCCATTTTCTACAACTGCAACAAAAATATCTTCTACAACACCAGCAAACATTATTCCAACAGAATCTTCTACAACGCCAGCAAAAGTCATTTCAACGGAATCGGATACAACAACAACAAACACCGGTGACGACATCTCAATGGTTACCATCTATTATGATCCAAAAACCGTCCATGTTCCAGATTCTATCAACAACAACTTTCAACAACACCATCCTCAACATTAACAACTTCCTGCACCTGCACTATCTTCAATTAGACCTCCTGTCACCATCTACTATGATCCACAGACTATCACAACTCCTTCTTCTGCTGCAATTAGTCCGGTGACCATCACATTGCCTGGACCAATTCCTTATGATAACAACAATGTCGTGCCTTGGCATTATGGTTCGGATCTTTACTGCCACGGAAGGAAGATCACTCTTGACTCTCAACATCTGCACCACAAATTGACAATGTCGGGGGAGGCGGAGGCTTCACCCAGAGCGGACGTCTCTTTGCTTCACAGTTTCCCAGGGTTAATGCTGAAGCAGACCAAAGAAAAAGGCAAAAGCATGGTGCCAGAAGAACCAGCTGCAAAAGAAACTCAGAAGACGTCCTTTGATCAGGATGTGGACGAGTTCATGAGGATTATCAAAAGAAGTGATTACAAAGTGGTGGATCAGCTCCATCAAACACCCTCCAAGATTTCCATACTACTCTGCTCATGTGTTCTGAGGCTCACCGGAATGCACTACTCAAGGTCTTGCACGCAACTTATGTGCCGGAAGAAATCACGGTCAATCAGTTAGAAACGGTGGTCGCAAATGTCAATACTAGTCATGGACTAGGTTTCACCAATGTTGACTTGACTACGGAGGGGTGTAATCACAACAAGACTTTGCATATCACTCTGGAATGTAAAGGTGTTGTACTTTCTCATGTCCTTGTTGATACCGGATCATCACTCAATGTGTTTCCAAAAAAAGCTTTAGTCAAGCTGGAGTATGATGGTCTTGCACTTCGTCCGAGTAACCTAGTTGTCAGTGCTTTTAATGGTTCTAAGAGATCGGTTCTCGGAGAGATTGAGCTGCATGTGGTAATTGGCCCACATGTTTTCAAAACTATCTTCTATGTGATGGACATACAGCCTGCCTACAGTTGTTTGTTGGGTCGACCCTAGATCCACGCCGCCGGTGAAGTAACGTCTACCCTTCACCAGAAGTTAAAATACGAGTGGGAGGGCCAAATTATCACCATCTGTTGAGAAGAAGACATCTTCGCCAGTCACCTGGCTACATACAAGTACATAGAAATGGATGGGGAGATCCATGAAACCATGAGTCAGGGTTTTGAAGCCTTGAATGTCAACGAAGCTACAACTGAGGTGTTTGCTGCATCCCAAGAGGAAAGGATGGGCACCTCAATTGCTTCCTACAAACAGGTTTGGAAGGTTGTGGAAGAAGGGAATGCCCAAGGTTGTGGCAAGCTGATGAAGGTTCAGATGAAAGAAGACAAATTCGGTTTGGCTTACAGACCATCCCGACAAGTTCCATAAGAGGCTGCTGAAGCTCCCAAGTTCATAACTGGGGGAATGCTGACCTCGGATGCTGTCAACACTTTGGAAGACGAGGCTGAGAGCGACTATAATCTGGAAAGTTGGATCCGTCCAAGAGTCCCGGGCCAACAAGTCCTCAACTGGTCTTCCCAGGAAATTATAAGGGTTACTACTGCAGAGTAATTATTATTTCCTATTTTAAGCATGCATCAAAGTCCTGCATCTTGCCCAAGATGCCGGGACTCATTTTGTAATAGGGCCATATGTATTTGTGCAAATTGAATAGTAATGAACAATGGACATCTTTTTGCAAACAATCTTTTTCTCTCACTGTCTTTTCATTTTTGTTATTTTCGCAAAAAACAATAAATGGAAATGTTTTTCTCAATAATAACTTCATTCACTTTTTCTAAATAAGATAAAATCAATCACTAAAATGAACCAAATCTCAACCCTTGCAGAGATAGCATATTGCACCGACAACGACACTGCTATGACCTCGTATGACTTCGACAATCCGATTAATCAAGCAGATGAAGGGGTTGAAGAAGACTACGATTTACCTGAAGCGTTAGCCAGGTTATTGAGACAAGAGGAAAAAGTGATTGCTCCTCATCAGGAGGAGGTTGAGACTATCAATCTTGGTACCAAGGAAGACGTGAAAGAAGTGAAGATTGGAGCCAGTCTGCAAGATCCAGAAATGGAACAACTTATCAGTATGCTGCGAGAATATGTCGATGTGTTCGCTTGGTCCTATCAAGATATGTCGGGTTTGGATACAGATATTGGCATGCACCAGCTTCCATTGAAGGAGGATTATCCACCAGTTAAACAAAAGTTGCGCCGTACTCGCCCAGACATGGCCATGAAAATCAAAGAGGAAGTACAAAAGTAGTGGGATCTCGGTTTTCTTGCTGTAACTAGTTACCCGTCGTGGGTTGCTAACATTGTACCCGTACCTAAGAAGGATGGCAAGGTGCATATGTGTGTCGATTACCGAGATCTGAACAGAGCAAGCCCGAAAGATGACTTCCCATTACCTCACATTGATGTATTGGTAGACAACATAGCTCAGTTCTCGGTATTTTCCTTCATTGACGGATTTTCTGGATACAATCAGATTAAGATGTCACCTGAAGACATAGAGAAGATAGACTTCATCACACCATGGGGCACGTTCTGCTACAAAGTAATGCCGTTTGGTTTGAAGAACGTCGGTGCGACATATCAACGGGCTATGGTAACATTATTCCACGACATGATCCATAAAGAAATTGAGTGTTACGTGGACGATATGATTGCCAAGTCCCAAACAGAGGAAGACCATTTGGTAAACCTGTTGAAATTGTTCAAGCGTCTAAGGAAGTATCAGTTAAGGTTGAACCCCGACAAATGCACATTCGGGGTACGTTCTGGTAAGCTGTTGGGTTTTATTGTAAGCGGAAAAGGAATTGAGGTTGATCCCGACAAAGTTAAAGCAATTCAGGAAATGCCTGCACCTAAGACTAAGAAAGAAGTTCCAGGGTTCTTAGGTAGATTGAATTATATTTCAAGGTTCATATCTCATCTCACTGCAACATGCGAGCCCTTGTTCAAACTACTAAGAAAGGAACAAACAGTCAGGTGGAACGATGATTGTCAAAGAGCTTTTGACAAGATCAAAGAGTATTTGCAAGAACCTCCAATTCTCATGCCTCCAGTTGAAGGAAGACCTCTAATAATGTACCTGACAGTATTAGATGAATCAATGGGGTGTGTGTAGGGCCAGCATGACGAGTTTGGTCAAAAAGAATATGCAATATGCTACCTAAGAAAAACGTTTACCGACTGTGAACAACGTTATTCACTGCTCAAGAAAACTTGTTGTGCTTTAGCGTGGGCTGATCGCCGACTAAGACAGTATATGTTGACTCATACTACCTTGTTGATCTCAAAGATAGACCCAGTCAAGTACATATTGGAGAAGCCAGCACTTACCGGAAGGGTTGCAAGGTGGCAAATGATTCTAACAGAATATGATATTCAGTACACCTCTCAGAAAGCCATCAAGGGCAGTGTATTGTCTGACTATCTGGCTGAGCAACCCATTGATGACTACCAGCCTATGAGATTTGATTTCCCTGATGAAGACATCATGTTCTTGAAATCAAAAGATTGTGAAGAGTATATTCACACAGAAGGGCCTGATCCAGAAGAAGTATGGATTATGATATTCGATGGGGCAGTTAATTGTAACGGTCGTGGGATTGGTGCAGTGCTTATTACACCCAAAGGAGTCCATATGGCTTTCTCATTAAGGCTCACCTTTGCTTGCACTAACAACGAAGCATAATATGAAGCTTGTATCATGGGTCTTGAGGAAGCCATTGACCTCAGGATCAAAACCTTGAATGTATTCGGAGATTTGACTTTGGTGATCAACCAAACTAATGGCAAGTGGTATACTCATCAAAAGCATCTGGTTCCCTACCGTGACTATACGAGGATATTTTTGACTTTCTTCACAACAGTCAAGCTTGAATACATCCCTCGAGATGAGGATCAATTTACAGACGCCTCGGCCGCCATTTCATCTATGATCAAAGTACAGACTGCCAACTATGTGCCTCGAATTTTAGTATCCAGACGGGACCGACCATCATATGTCTTCTCTGTGGACACTGTTACTGACAACAAACCTTGGTTACACGACATCAAATGCTTTTTGGAGACTCAGACGTACCCGCCTGGGGCATCGTCTAATGATAAAAAGACATTAAGAAGGATGGCCGCCAGTTTCTTCCTCAATACTGATGGCTCCTTGTACAAGCGAAACTTTGACATGGTTTTGCTCAGATGTGTTGACAAAAAGGAAGCAAACTTACTGATGCACGAAGTACACGAGGGTTCTTTCGGTACCCATGTTGGAGGACATGCAATGGAGAAGAAATTATTGAGATCAGGTTACTATTGGATCACAATGGATGCAGACTGTTGTTCCTATGCCAGAAAATGTCATAAATGCAAGATCTACGCAGACAAAGTGCATGTGCCTCACAATCCTTTGAATATATTATCTTCACCCTGGCCCTTCGCCATGTGGGACATTGATATGATTGGAAAGATCGAGCCAACTTCTTCAAATGGTCACAGATTCATCCTGGTAGCCATTGATTACTTCACCAAATGGGTCGAAGCAGCTTCGTATGCAAACGTCACCAAGCAAGTGGTAGCCCGATTTCTGAAAAGGGATATCATCTGTCGATATGGAGTTCCCGAACGAATCATTACTGATAATGGTTCAAACCTTAACAACAAGATGATGGCAGAACTGTGCCGAGACTTCAAAATTCAACATCACAACTCTTCTCCTTACAGGCCAAAGATGAATGACACTGTTGAGGCGGCTAACAAGAACATTAAGAAGATTATGCAAAAGATGGTAGTAACGTACAGAGACTGGCATGAAATGTTTCCATTCGCCTTACATGGGTACCTAACTTCCATCATAACATCTATCGGGGCAACACCTTATCAGCTTGTGTATGGTATGGAAGCAGTCCTAACTGTTGAAGTTGAATTACCCTCCTTGCGGGTAATAATGGATGTGAAACTGGATGAAGCAGAATGGGTCTGATCTCGTTATAATCAACTAAGTCTGATTGAAGAAAAGAGATTAGAAACTATTTGTCATAGTCAGTTATATCAGAAACAAATGAAGAAAGCCTTCGATTAAAAGGTCAGACCTTGGGAATATCAAGTGGGAGAGCTTGTACTGAAAAGAATCCTTCCTCCTCATACAAACCCCATGGGCAAGTGGACACCAAACTATGAAGGTCCCTATGTGATAACTAAAGTCTTCTCGGGCGGAGCGCTGATGCTCGCGACCATGGATGGTGAAGACTTCCCGTCTCCTGTGAATTCAGATGCAGTTAAAAAATACTTTGCATAATGACCCGCTGGACATAAAAACAGAATGTAAGTCCAGGCAAAAATAGGGCATCCCGGCGAGTCAAAAATAGAATAAAAGACTCGGACAAAAATAAGGGAAAATAAAATTAAAAAAATGTACACCCGCTGAGTTGAAAAGCCACATCAGACAGCTCAGGCAAAAAAGGGTATCCCGGTGGATTGAAAACCCGAAAGGGAGATCCATGCAAAATCAGGGAATAAGCGAACAACTACATTCTGAATTTGTCTGTATAACTCACATAACATGGCAAGATTCAAAAGGACAAAGCGTCGGTCAGAATCAACTTTCTTCAGAAAGCAAGATAAGAAGAGCATTCAGGTCATACAGGTCATTGCAAAGGAAGCTCATTGGAGCGTCAACTTCAACATTGCCAAAATGGACTTTTATTTTCTCAATTTTGTAGCAATCTCCTCATTTCAGGGATTAGCTTCCTCACTGTACTTGCCTATTCAGGGAACACAAATCAATAAAGTCAAATATTCATTTACACTTTGTTTTATACCTTTTTGTTTTGATTGCAAAATGTACAAAGTTCGTAATACAACATTTCATGAAAACATATAAGACATTTTCAATAAATGCTTGCAGGAAATATGTGCTCTTAAGCGAACCTAACTCCTATGACGGAATCCGGTTGAGGATACCTCAGGGCACTTGTGTGTTTCCTTTGTTTGACAGGTTGCAGGTACTCAAGGCGAACAATCTTTCACAGCATGGGGCATATCAGGCATTATATCCCTAGCCAAGCCGGCAGTCACATCATCAGAAGGACTACTTGACAAAAGTATTCCCCCACAGAGCTTTTTATCCCCTCAGAGTATCCCCATAAAGCTGATCCTCCAACAGATTACTTCCCAGAAGTTCTCTCCTCCCCAAGAAGGATCTCCAAAGCAATGCCTGAATCACTTTTCCCCAGCGAGTGGCCAGATCTTCTCATCCTCAGCACTGGCTCCCCACAGAGTTCTTCCCCCAGAATTCTTCAGAAAATATCGTGTCGCGATCCTTTCTCCTCACAGATCGCCTAGTGATCCGTTCTCCCAACAGATTTCAGATTTCAGATCTTGTTTCTCTCATTTGCATAATCATAGCATTTGCATCATTTCCCACCAAACAGAGCGTAGCATTTTGTCTAATACGGAGCATTACGAAAAAAAAAATCAAACATTTGCATGATCATAAGCCGGGTTCGAGCCAGTCACCTGCAAATACCAAAGTTACTCCTCCAGCAATACGCAAAAACTTATCCCCTGCAGATAAAAAGCCAAAATATCCTTTTGCACTCTCAATACAAATACTTGTACATACTTATACACGATCCTTCTGATACTTGTTTGTATCCTACTTATACATAATTCTTTGATACTCGTCTGTACCTTACGCATCTCCCCGGCAGGTCAACACTCTTCCGTGTTCCTTGTTCAAATAGTTGATACTCGTCCGTATCATCACTCCTTAAATGCGTGTCGTTGTTTGTTTCTATTGTGGTCCTAAGGATACTCGTTCGTATCTTTAATCTATACACACTTTCGAAACACTTATACCATTTTATTTTTAGGGCTTAAACACTCGTCCGTGTTTATCTATCCCCAGAAGTCGCCAACAAAACAACTTTCTATCCGACATTCGTCCTATGTCGCGATAATCCTCAGCAACCGTACCCTGCTAGGTGATCGTCCTTCACCTGTTGATGACTGTACCTCATCATTCATCCGATGGTCATCCCCATCGTCGATCTTTTTATCCGGTATTCGTCCTATGTCGAGATAATCCTCAGCAGTCGTACCCTACTAGGTGATCGTCCTTCACCTTTTGATGACTGTACCTCATCATTCATCCGATGGTCGTCCCCATCGTCAACTTTCTATTCGACATTATTCCTATGTCACGATAATCCTTAGTAGTCGTACCCTGCTGTAGCGGTAAAATCGTGAGTGTAAGCTATTGATTAACTTAACTCGATATACACAGAGTCGCCACCGCGCTTTTATTTATTTCCAAAAGGAAAAAGGCAAAAGAACGAACAAAACCTTAAAGAATCTTAAGAGCTAAAAAGCTAAAAGAATCAAACAGAGAACGGGTACGGGGATTGGTAACAAATCGGGAAGGTTTTACGCACCCGACTTGTCCGTGGTACTCCACGGGAACCCTTTGAAATGTTTACTGCATTTTTTGGTTTGAAATGGTTTGCTTGAAAAAAGATTGAAGAGATGAGAAGAAGAATGTTTTTTAAGATTTTGGTGTTTGAAGAGACGAACGCCTCATGCCTACGTACCCACAAAGTGCAATGCGAGATCAAAACCCCGTAGTTCGTGGTACAAATTGTGAAAAGGCAAATGAGTTGAATTGATTTTAAAATGTAAAGATAAGTCGTCATTCTTTAGCGAATAGTTTCGCTAGAAAGAATGAATCATATCTAAACATAAAAAAGGGTTAAAAGAAACGTGCACAAGGGCACAAAAACAATTGAATGAGTTTTGAAAGTTTTAAAGTTTTTTTGAGAAAGAAAGTTTCGATATGCTTATGTGGTTTAACATTTATTAAAGAAATGAAATGAAAAAGTAAAAGCACATGACCTAAGTCAAGGTTTGATTGAGAAAATGTTTGAAGTTAGAAAACAAAGAAAGTTTTGAAAATAGGAAGGAGATTTGAAAATTGAAGAATATGGGAAGAGATGAAGGGACTATCCTAAAACTTGAAAATAAAAGCTAAAGGAAGAACGATCAAACCATATGGCAAGCATTCTTGAAACAATTGGATTTCCATCTTCATGAACAAGTGAACTTAATCTGAGCCAAAGTCTTCAATCCATAACAATTCAAGCAAAGGAATGATCCTAGAATCTAAGTCCAACTCCAAGTCTCATGCTAAGGATAGTAACCATAGTCCGAAATTAAAGTCTCCAATTTTTTAGATGTTTAATCCTTTATTAATGTTTTTGTGTCCAAATGGACAAAGGAAAAATCACAAGCATAAAAATATAAACAACAAGCAATATGATGAATGATATAGTATAATAAGCATAATAAGAGAGATAAGGAACGAGAAATTAAAATAAAAGGATAAGGTGCGAGAGATTAAATTTAAATGGATTATTATATTCACATTATTATAATATTTACATACAAGTGCTATGATGAACTTAATCAAGCACAACCACGAAAAAATAACAAAAACCGAAGCAACCGGATCCAAGTGGATCGCATTCCGAATCGGGACAAGTTTAGGTCTATGTTAAGCAATTGCCGAGTAATTTACGGAGTAATTACCCTACAAATGAGGCCGGCCACCACTAATTAAAGTGGAAAATATCTGTGTTAATACATGTTAGAGAAACGATATTATGGACCGTTCTCCGAAAACATGCCACACTAAAAGAAAAAGAACGGTCTAATATCGAGATTTTTGTTGAATTTATCGAAGGCAACCTATCACGATCTCAAAGTATGGAGAATGATTCAAATGATCATTCATCCATAGATTTGAAATAATGAAGATTAAACATCTTCGAAAATTAACAATCACGAATCGGAGATTGTCATCGACCAAAAAGAAAAAGATGAAGAAAAATGGATCTAAAAATAAATCCACAAAAAAAACAACTAAAATAAATGAAATCCAAAAATTGAAGTAGTAACAAAATCTAAGCACTAACATTCCCCTTTTTCTTTTGATTTTCTTAAAAAAGAAATTCAAAATTGAGAATAAAAAAATATTAATGAAAATATTTCTTAGAATATATAACCAAAAACTAATAAGAAAAAGATTTTTAAAAAAAATGAAGAAAATGAAGAAAGCTTGGCGCTGACATATGGAATGGGGTGGTGGCAATAGAAGGTATGGTCCATGGCATTTAAATGGTCTAGGCCTCAATCAAATTTTCTCATTTTTATTAAACAAAAAAAACAAGAGGTAAGAAAATGCAGAAGCCGAAGAAGCTTCTCCTTCACCAAAACAACAGTCGGCCCTACCTTCTTCTCAACTCTTAAAAAAACGCAATAAATTCCTCTTCCTTCAAATCAATGAAACTGCGTTTCTCTCTCACTATCTCGAAATGGTTTGATTTCTTCTTCTCCTAAATTTCTCTCCAATTTGAATTTGTGGTTAACATTGATGTTGATTTGAAATTGGAAACCAAATTGTTGTGAGAGGTTGATGAACGTTATGAAGGTTGTTGCGAAGAAAGATTGAAGAAGAAGAAAATTGGTGGTGAGTTGAAGTTTCGATAACTGTTTGATTTTTGATTTTTTCAGAATGATGAGGGGCTCTCAAAGCTTGGCCCAATGAAGGAGGAGTGTTCTTAATTTATAGAATGAGAGGGTGAGATTTTAATGGAAAACGAAATGTCGTTTTATCCCTGATTCCAAGCGTTTTGCTCCTCACGGTTTTCATGTGTGATAACCGCTGCGTTTTCCCTCTTGTGCAGGTACATGCTTTGCGTTTTATTCAGCTTGAAATTGCGTTTTGGTTGTTGAGTTCCAACGCGTTTTGGGCCTGTGCAAATGCTGCGTTTTGCTTGCTGCTTTGGGCTAGTAAGTGAAACCATTGTTGGCTAGCAAATTTTCCGTATGGTTTTGTGGCTTGGCTTGTGCGAGTGAGTGTCGCTCCCGACAAATGAAAATGGATCATATGAAGGTACAGACGCGAACGGTCGGCGAGAGGGACAATGAGAACACACAGCCGTGAACTCACTGGAGATGAATAGAGTCGCCAGCTAGGCATTTTTATCCCGGAGGAAAGGTAATGCTGCATAAACCTAGAAAGATACGGATAAGACGGTTGCGAACCAGAGAGACTGAGAAAGGGGGTTGGTTACAACCTGGGAAGGTATTAGCACCCAGATTGTCCGCCGTACTCGACGGGATCCACGCTTAAAAAGATTTGTGTCTTAAAGGGGTAGTGTCAGTGCAATCTGTGTGTAAAAGAGCTGGAAAAGGATGTACAGGTGTCAGTGTAAGAGAAGTGAAGTGTGTAATATATACAGTGTCAGTGCAAGAACAGGAATAGGATGCTCAAGATCATGAGGCTTAAAGAATATAGCTGGAAGGAGGGGGAATATACAGAGACTTTTGTTCGATAACTGTTAAGTTATGCCTACGTATCCTCTCGTGCAATGAGGAAGTCAGAACACCGTAGTTCGACCCAAAGAGACTGAAAGATGATTTGACTTGTGAACTGCTTACTTGTCTATGCTCAAGTGTATGACCTGTCTGGCCCAGGTGCAAACTGTCTTGCATTAGACGGAAGAAGCAAGTTCTCGTTTGTGAGTGAATGAGATGAGAAAAGAATCCCGGAGGAGACGATTATTGTTTGTTTTTGAGTTTTCAGTCTTTTATTGCCTTTGAAAGTTTTCCATAGGTTAATGAGCTTAAGCCTAAACCAATGGATTTAGTGAACTCATCACATCTTCCCTCTGATTAGGGGTAATGAGAATACCTTAAGTGTGAAGTCAGATTCTCACACTTAATTACCTATGGTGTAGGATTAAAATCATTAACCTACTTGTGATTATTTAGATGTTTTTGGTGTTTTTGTTTAGTGTTGAGTAATGAGGTTAAGCCATAATCAGGGATTTAATAGACTCATTACACCATCCTAATAGAAGGATAATAGATGAGAATGTTTAAGCTGAGGAAAACTCCTCAACTTAATCCATGATTAGGGATTAAACTCATGACAAAACAAGCCTTTGATTAAGTGGATTTTAGTTGATGATATGATGATGAAGTGATTTTTAGGGTTTGTAAGACAACTTGAGGGGGACTTGTCCATTAACACTAGGGTTAGTCCTTCTTAACCAATTAAGGAAGAATTAGAACCCTAATGCAAGGCCCAAGTTACAAGTATGATGTCTTGATACTTATTAAATGAATTGATTAAGAGATTTAAACACATTAAGGGTTCAACACTTAGGATTAAAGTTATACACTCCATCCTAAGAGAAGGATGCAGGCATAAGCTTAATCACAAAGCCTTAAAGCCTTTAGGGTTTAGTCCCTGATTTATGAGATGAGAGGAGAAGACTCAAAAGAGACACAAAGGTAAAACTATGAGGGGAGACTAATCAAAACCCTAATTCATTGTCATGCTTGGTTGATCCTAAGGTTTTTGAGGTTTTCAAGAACAATCTTCAAAGGAGCCACCAGGAAGCAGATGAACAGGATCAAGAGAAGCAAAGTGACTTGCTTCATTCAAGAAGTCAAGTCACTTGAAGAAAGAAAGTGGGAGGAACAAGAATGAGCAAGTTCAATCTCAAACACAAGTAAAAATGCATCAATGGATGCAAGAGAGATGAAAAGAAAAGTTATGAGAAGTGAAGGCAAATTCACTTCTCAAGTTTACTTACCACCTGAAATGTTAGAAAGAAAAGCAATGCAATGCTAAATGAGTTGAAATGGTATGATGCTAAACAAAACCAGAAGCATGTTGATGATTAAAATGATGTTATGAGATGCTACAAGCAAGAGGAAGCACATGGAGATGTTCATACAAGATTATGGATGCAAGTGATGCATGTTAAGAACCAAGAACATACATGAAAAGTTATGAAACATACATGGCAAACAAAATGGCAAATATGGGATGCAATGATCAAACATGCTTTCTACATGTCTTATGATGTCAAATGAATCACATGGAAACATGGAATGGCATGGCAAGTCAAGTCATGCAAGAGAATGCAAGAAGGATGCACATGAAAGCCCAAATTAGGGTTTATGAAACAAACATCAAACAAAACTCAAAATCAGAAGCAAACCCTAAGATAAAAAAATGGAAAATGCCACCCAAAGAAACCTTAAACCTATACTAAACCAAATCCCAAAGGAGAGGTCTCAACTCTTAACCAATCTCAAGTTATGATTTTTCTAAGTTATTAGGGTTTTTAGAGCTCTTAAACCAAAGAAATGCCAAACAAATTGAAAATGCAAGATCAAACCATGGCCATTTAATCCTAGAAACTACATGCTAAACACAAAACAATGCAAAAAGAATCAATGTCCAACTCTTCTCAAATAAACAGAAATGATTTTTTGAACTTTGGATCAAATTAATGCACAAAAAATGATTTAATTCAATGGGAAATTCTCAAAATGCATCAAGATCAAAAAAAGAAATTTGGTTTGAAGGTTGGACAATGTTTCTAAATGTCTTAGAACATTTCATGAATTTTTTGGTGATTTTTAAATACCTAAAAGTATTTTTAATAAATTAATTTTCATTAATCAATTAAAAATAATCCTTTAAATATTTAAAAATACTTTTTTAATGATAAAAAATAAAATGAAAATATTTTTGTGTTTACAAAATTAATAAAACTCAGGAGAAAAAGTTTCATAATTTTTAAACCTTTTTTACTATTTTAAATTAAATGTGCAAATAAAATGAAAAGAAAAGAAATTAATATGAATTAAAAATGAAGTCAAACAAATGGAAGGCTGAGATGAGCCCTGGATTCAAAAGGGTTGACCACGCGCGCTAGTGGAGGGCCAGGATTGCTTCTGAGTTAATTAGTTTAATTATAATTAATTAAAACTAATGAAAAAGATTAGGGCATAATGACTAGATCCAGGCCATCCATTCGCGCGGCAAGTCAAACAAGTCAGGCCATCCAACGCTCAATATTCAAATGAACTTAATTACAGGGGTTATGCCCTAATTATTTTCAGGTGGCCGGAGAAGACCTCCGGTCGTCTTCTCCGGTGGGAAATCCACCTAAAAATCTCCAAACTCCCTCAAAACGTAACAAAAATGAAACCTAAGCATACAGAAATGATTCCCATGATCCCCTGAACTAAAACCCTAAGTCAAAACAAATTTATTCTTCCCCAGAAGCATGAATCGAAACAAACAAATTTTAGGGCACGCAAGTTTCAGAGATCAATTAAATGTTCATTTCATCACCATTTCAAAAACTAAAAGCATATTCATGATCAGGAAGACACAAAGAACAAGTTTAGAATAAAAGAAATGATTTCTGGAAAAATATTTTTCAAGCTACCTGAGATTCGAAGCTTTCACTCTGATGACTTTCTGGCCACTTCCTTCAGTGCAATCCACTCCACTTGATCCCCAGATGATGTTTGAATGCTCAAAAGGAATTTATGTTGGCTGGATGAGGAGTTTGACAAGCTTCTGCTCAAGCTCAGTCAGAAATGGCAGGGATGATTTAGGCAGTTTCAGGCCATTGTGAGTGGTTCTTTGTGATCCAGATGGTGAGTGGAGAAGCTTTGTAAAGTTTGTTTGGATGTTTGTAAGCTGTGGAAGAAGTTTTGAATGAAACTGCAAGTTGAGGTGAGAAATGGCAGTGGGGTGTTCTTGCTTGTTTCAGGCCTGGCTCTTGGTGGTTTGAGGTCTATGAAGTATGGTGAGTTGATCTATGGAAATGGTTTTTATGTTTGCAAGCTGAGAAAACAAATTCGAAGGGAGATGCAAAATGGAGTGATTTTGTGTATGTGTTGAATGAGAGAGTTTCAGCCTTCCCTCTTGATACCTTTTGCTTGCCAAATGATATTGTATTTTAATCCCATAGGTCAGCTGATGTGACCTGGCCTATAGTGATTGGTAAGTTTTCTTTTGCACAAAGTCCACCTTTTGTGTAAGAGAAGTATGGCTCATGATCTAGGCAAGTACAAGGCATGGGGCTGCGCAGCAAAATGAGGGGAAAGGCTAGCCAAAGTCAGCATCCAATGTCACAAGTTGTAGGAAGTGTGATGAGTGGTTTTGCAAGTTGTTGCAACTTTGGTTCACATGTGATTTCCTTGTCCAACAAACCATAAACCATGGGCATTCTTGGTTCAATTCTGATTTTTATGACTTATAGAATGTTTGCATACTGGTTTGAAATGAATTATAGGTTACAAAGGGCATTGGCTCATGTTTTTGCAAAATTCACATTTGAGGCATGCCTTGAAAATCAATGATTTTTGCCAACTTTGTCACACCATAACTTTTGATCCAAGAAGAATTTGATCATGTTCTTGTACTTTTTGAAAAGGGAAAGATGATATCTACAACTTTCATGACCAAAGTTTTTCCATTTGAAGCATTTTTGGATCAAGAATCAAGGTTTGAAAAATGACCTAAAATGAAGCATTCTTAAAAAGTCAACTATGCCCAAAAAGTCAACATTTGCAAAACTTCCAAATTCTTGATTTCTATGAACTTCAACCTTCTTCCATGATCAAATAAAGATCCTATACACTCAAAATGATGAAGATCACCCATTGGTTGGGTCATTGGGGGCCTCAGATGCCCTGATTTTGCACTGACTTGTCCAGAAAGTCAATTCTTGATCAGATGACTTCCCCATGGAATTTCTTCATGAAAATTGATATGCATACTCCCTATACCATATAGAGGCCAATGGAAACAAGAATGACCAAAAAATTTGGGGTTATGGCCTCTGAAACCAAAACCCTAATTTTAAGGTCAACTGTGCAGTCAAACTTGGCTCTGCATCCATTCAAACCCTAGTTCTTGTGATTCTTTGGAAATCTTGACCTTGAGAGGATGTAATATGATAGATGAACACACATGGATCCCTTTGAAGTGATTGGTGGCCTTTGGAGTGGCTCAAGAAGCTTTGGGATTGCTCAGATCACAAACCCTAGGTGCAGATGACTTAGAAACTATGCAGTGAATCAAAAATGAGATATGAGATGATATGATTGTGTTTATGCATATGAGATGATCACAAGCCATGGTGTGAATGAGTGAGGGCAAATTTGGGGTGTTTACAGCTGCCCCTATTCAAACATGAGTTAGCTGTGCAGGTTGTAAGCAACGGCTTAACAGGCAAACAAGATAACTTGTGGTTGAATACCAAAGACAGTCCAAAATTTGCACTCACAGAAATGAAGAAGAAAAGGGATATAGATTGTAAAGGAAAATAAAGTATATTGTAAGGTGTGGGCGACGGAGGACGACCGTCGAGCAGAGGACGACTGCTGGGTAAATAGCAATGACGGAGACGGCCGACATGCTGGGGATAAAAGGTAAAGCCAAGACGGGGACGGCCGACTAGCTGGGGGAATAAAATCATGATGGGGACGGCCATCAAGATAAAGCTGTAAAATTCTCTGAGGATTTAATGGAACATGACGGGGACGGCCATCAAGTTCATAAAGCAAAGTAACCATTGCTGGGGACGGCCATCGGGCTAAAAAGAAAAGGGACCACGACGGGGACGGCCATCGGGTTAAAGAATAAATGAAATAAACAGATGATGGGGTACGGCCATCAAAGGTGAAGGACGATCACCTAGCAGGGGACGGCTGCTCTGTTGGGGATAAAAGAAATATGATAGGGACGGCCATCAAAGGTGGAGGACGACCACCTGGCAGGGTACGGCTGCCGAAAATATCAACGATGGGGACGACCATCGGATAAAAAGGTCAACGATGGGGACAGCCATCGGACGAGCATGATGGTGGACGACCATCAAGAAGTGGAGGACGACCACTCAGCAGGGTACGGCTGCTCTCGAGGTTTCTCATGACATAGGACGAATGCCAGATAACCGAAATCAACAATGGGGACGGCCATTGGATAAAATGATGAAGGACGATCATCAGAAGGTGGAGGACGACCACCTAGCAGGGGACGGATGCTAAAATCAACGATGGGGACGGCCATCGGATGAGCATGATGGAGGACGACCATCAAGAAGTGGAGGACGACCACTCAGCAGGGTATGGCTGCTCTCAGGTTTATCATGACACAGGACGAGTGTCAGATAAAAAGGAAAATTTGTTTGCGATCTACTGGGGAATAGTAAACACGGACGAGTGTTTACAACCAAGAAAAGAAAGTATAAGTGTTTAGATGTTGTGTATAGATTAAAGACGCGGACGAGCATCCTGAAGACTACGATACGGACGAGTATCGGGTAGAAACAAACTGACACATGTTCAGAGATGATGATACGGACGAGTATCAACTGGTTAACAGAGAACACGTACGAGTGTTGAATCTGAAAGAACTCTTCTGGGGATAGCAGATACAGACGAGTATCTATATTCAAGAAGGCACAAGTGTTAGACACGGTGTATGGATTAAAGATGCGGACGAGCATCCTTAAGACTATGATACGGACGAGTATCATGTAGAAACAAACACTAGACGCGATGTTCTGAGATGATGGTACGGACGAGTACCAACTGGTTAACAAAGAACAAAGACTACTGTTGAATCTGTGGGTATATAACTGGTATGTACAAGATACGGACGAGTATCTGTATAAGAGTGAGTGGTGTATAGATGAGTGTTTATCTGCTGGGGAGGGAGACACGGACGAGTGTCAAAAGGAGAAGAGTGTAATATAAACAAGTATCTGATATACAAAGTCTAGGCGACTGCGCTGGGGATATGACACGGACGAGTGTCAGGAAAGTGTATATACAAGTATATGTGAGTGCAAAGGGGATGTCTTTGTCTTTCTGCTGGGAGTTATGACACGGACGGGTGCCAGAAAGTATCTGTAGTACGGGGGATCTTGTTTGTGAAGAGTGTTCAAGCGACTTTACCGGGGAATGATGACACGGACGGGTGTCAAAAGGAAATATATACTGGTGTTTGGGAGTTGCGAGGCAATTGCTTTTGCTGGGAACTCTGGTGGGGACTTTTTGTGTATTGTATTCTGTATACTGACAGATGGCTTATTATTCACAAGTGTTAATTCAGAACATGGCTTATGATTATGCTATGCGTTTGATTTTTGCCGTAATGCTCCGTATTAGACGGAATGCTACGCTCTGAGGGGATAATATGATGCTAATGCCATGATTATGCAAAGATATCAAACTAGGATTCGGATCCCGTTGCTGCGAAGATCTCTGGCTGATCTGTTTGAAATGGACATCCCAGCTGGGGATGAGATCATTGGTAGATCTAATAAGATGATATTTGCTTGGGGATACGGGTCACTGATAGACCTATCCTAGTAAATGAGGGACCCAGCTGGGGTTTGTAGAAGCTTTCTTCACTCTGTTGTGATTCCTTCGTGCGTTGCTCTTCTGAATAGAGGCTGAGGATTCTGTGGGGATATGATTCCCTGATTCTTGCATTCTGCTGAGGAGGAATGATTGGTACTACGGCTGGGAGAGTTGCTGGCCACTCAGCTGGGGAGAGTAATGAGAGGCAACTCAGCTGGGGATAGAGCATTTCAGATGCTGAGATTGAGTGTATGCTGATTTGGCAACTTTGCTGGGGAAATGGGCACCTTCCAGTGCCACATGGAAGGTATACCGAGTTGATAATGATCTGCCAGCTTGCTGAGGGTGAAGCTTTCATGCCCTAAGTTGCGTTCTGGATACCTGCAATCCTGAAAAAGATAGAACAACGCACAAGATAATCCTGAGGTATCCCTTACTGGATTCCGTCATAGGAGTTAGGATACTTCTGAGAGTAAGTATATTCCCTGCAAGCATGTTTCTTTATTTTCTTAGAGAAGAACATCTGTACCTATGCAATCAATTTTTCCTTTTAAGACATCAGACATTTTTTGCAAATAAAATGTATAAAACGAGACATGACTGAAAATCTGATTTTATTAATTCATATGCCCTGAATTGGCGAGATACAGTCAAAGAAACATATCTCCTGAAATGAGGAGATTGCTATAAATTGAGAAACAAAAATGTTGGCAGTGTTGATGACGCTTTCAAAGGAACTTCCTCTTCTGCTATGACTCGTATGACAATGACGTTCTTCTCGCCCTGCTTTCTGAAGAAAGTTGATTCTGATTGAAGCTTGATCCTTTTGAAGCTTTCCAAGTTGCAAGTGATACAGACAAATTCAGAATGCAGTTGTTCGCTTATTCCCTTATTTTGCATGGATCGCCCTTTCGGGTTTTCAATCCATCGGGATACCCATTTTTGCCTGAGTTGTCCAATTCGGCTTTTCAACTCAGCGGGTGTACAATTTTTTTATTTATTTTCCCTTATTTTTGCCCGAGTCTTTTATTCTGTTTTTGACTCGCCGGGATGCCCTGTTTTTGCCTGGACTTACATTCTGTTTTTATGTCCAGCGGGTCGTTTTTATGCGAAGTATTTTTTAACTGCATCCGAATTCACAGGGGACGGGAAATCTTCACCATCCATGGTGCTGAGCATCAGTGATCCACCAGAGAAAACTTTCTTTACCACGAATGGTCCTTCATAATTTGGAGTCCATTTGCCCCTGTGGTCTGTATGAGGAGGGAGGATTCTTTTCAACACAAGATCTCCCACTTGGTACTCTCGGTGCCTGACTTTCTGATCAAAGGCTTTCTTCATTCTCTTTTGATATAACTGCCCATGACAAATTGCAGCCAATCTCTTCTCTTCAATCAGACTCAGTTGTTCAAATCGGGTCCTAACCCATTCTGCTTCGTTCAGCTTAACATCCATCAATACTCGTAAAGAGGGTAGTTCAACTTCAACAGGTAGGACTGCCTCCATACCATACACAAGTTGATACGGTGTTGCCCCAGTGGATGTCCTGATTGATGTGCGATACCCATGCAGGGCAAATGGTAGCATTTCATGCCAATCTTTGTAGGTGACTACCATCTTTTGCACAATCTTCTTGATATTCTTATTTGCTGCCTCAACAGCGCCATTCATCTTTGGCCTGTAAGGAGAAGAATTGTGATGTTGGATCTTGAAGTCCCGGCACAGCTCTGCCATCATTTTGTTGTTTAAGTTGGAACCATTATCAGTAATGATTCGCTCGGGCACTCCATACCGACAGATGATATCTCTTTTCAGAAATCTGGCTACCACTTGTCTTGTGACGTTTGCATATGAGGCTGCTTCAACCCACTTGGTGAAATAGTCAATGGCGACCAGGATGAATCTGTGGCCATTTGAAGCAGTTGGCTCGATCTTGCCGATCATGTCAATGCCCCACATAGCAAAGGGCCAAGGTGAAGACATTATGTTCAAAGGATTTGGAGGTACATGCACTTTATCTGCGTAGATCTGGCATTTGTGGCACTTCCTGGCATAAGCACAACAGTCTGCATCCATTGTGATCCAATAATAACCTGATCTTAACAACTTCTTGGCCATTGCATGTCCTCCAGCATGGGTACCAAAGGAGCCTTCGTGCACTTCATGCATCAGTAAATCTGCTTCTGTTTTGTCAACACATCTGAGGAGTACCATATCAAAGTTCCTTTTGTATAAAGACCCATCAGTGTTCAGAAAGAAACTTCCAGCAAGCCTTCTCAAAGTCTTCTTATCATTGGAAGATGCCCCAGGTGGGTAGGTTTGATCCCCCAAGAAGCACTTAATGTCATGGAACCAAGGCTTATCGTCTTTGACAACTTCTGCTGCGAACACATATGCTGGTCTATCAAGTCTGGACACTGAAATCTGAGGTACAAAGTTAGCAACTTGAACTTTGATCATGGATGAAATGGTAGCAAGAGCATCTGCAAACTGATTCTCGTCCCGAGGGATATATTCAAGCTTGACTGTTGTGAAGAAAGTCAGTAACCTTCTTGTATAATCCCTGTAAGGTATCAGATGATCTTGGTGTGTGTACCATTTGCCGTTGGTCTGATTGATTACCAAAGCTGAATCTCCGAATACGGTCAATGTTTTGATCCTGAGGTCAATGGCTTCCTCAAGACCCATAATACAAGCTTCGTATTCAGCTTCGTTGTTAGTGCAGTTGAAAGTGAGTTTTGCCGAGAAAGGCATGTGAACTCCTTTAGGTGTAATGAGTACTGCACCAACACCACGACCATTCATGTTAACAGCCCCATCGAACATCATAATCCATTCTTCTTCCGGGTCAGGCCCTTTAGTGTGAACAGGTTCTTCATGGTCTTTTGATTTAATGAACATGATGTCTTCATCAGGGAAGTCAAACCTCATAGGCTGGTAGTCATCAATGGGTTGCTCAGCAAGATATTCAGATAGTACACTGCCCTTGATGGCTTTCTGAGAAGTGTACTGGATGTCGTATTCTGTAAGAATCATTTGCCATCTTGCAACCCGTCCGGTAAGAGCTGGCTTCTCAAATATGTACTTGACTGGATCCATTTTTGAGATTAACAAGGTAGTGTGGGTCAACATATACTGCCTTAGTCGGCGAGCAGCCCACGCTAAAGCACAGCAAGTTTTCTCGAGTAGTGAATAACGTTGTTCACAATCGGTAAACTTTTTGCTTAGGTAGTATATTGCATACTCTTTTCGACCAGACTCGTCATGCTGGCCCAGCACACACCCCATTGACTCTTCTAATACTGTCAAGTACATTATCAGAGGTCTTCCTTCAACTGGAGGCATAAGGATTGGAGGCTCTTGTAAGTATTCCTTGATCTTGTCAAAAGCCTTCTGGCAGTCTTCGTTCCACCTGACCGTCTGTTCTTTTCTCAACAGTTTGAACAAGGGCTCACAGGTTGCCGTAAGGTGAGATATGAACCTCGAGATGTAGTTCAATCGACCTAGAAACCCTCGAACTTCTTTTTCAGTTTTCGGTGCAGGCATCTCTTGGATGGCTTTGACTTTATCAGGGTCTACTTCAATCCCTTTCTCGCTTACAATAAAGCCCAGCAGCTTACCGGATCGCACCCCAAATGTGCATTTGTTGGGGTTCAACTTCAGTTGGTACTTCCTCAGACGCTTGAACAACTTCAGCAGATTCACCAGGTGATCTTCCTCTGTAAGGGACTTGGCAATCATATCATCCACATAACACTCGATTTCTTTGTGGATCATATCGTGGAATAATGTTACCATAGCCCGTTGATACGTCGCACCGGCATTTTTGAGCCCAAATGGCATTACCTTATAGCAGAACGTGCCCCAGGGTGTGATGAATGTTGTCTTCTCCATGTCTTCAGGTGACATTTTAATCTGGTTGTATCCTGAAAATCCATCCATGAAGGAGAATATCGAGAACTGAGCCGTATTATCAACCAATACGTCAATGTGAGGTAATGGGAAACCATCCTTCGGGCTGGCCCTGTTCAGATCCCGGTAATCAACACACATCCTTACCTTACCATCCTTCTTAGGCACAGGCACTATGTTAGCAACCCACAGTGGATAGCTAGTCACGGCAAGGAACCCGGCGTCCCATTGCTTTTGTACCTCCTCCTTGATTTTCATTGCCATGTCCGGGCGAGTACGGCGCAGCTTCTGCTTAACTGGCGGGCATTCTTCTCTCAAAGGCAGCTTGTGCATGACAATATCGGTATCCAACCCTGGCATGTCTTGGTACGACCAAGAAAACACATCTACATACTCTTGAAGCAGGCCTATCAGTTGTCTCTTCACTGAGTCTTGCAGGCAGGCCCCGATTCTAACTTCTTTCACGTCTTCATCTGTACCAAGATTGATCACTTCAACCTCCTCCTGGTGAGGAGTAATAACCTTTTCCTCTTTTCTTAACAACCTGGCTAGCTCTTCAGGAAGCTCATACTCTTCTTCAACCCCTTCATCAGCTTGATTGATTGGATTGTCAAAGTCATACGAAGTCATAGCCGTGCTGTTGTCGGTGCTGTCAGGAAGGCACTCTCTGCAAGGGTTCAAGTTTGTTCATTTTAGTGACTTGATTTTAATCTTTATTTAGAAAAGTGAAATGAAGTTGTCATTTTGAAAACACCGCCATTTATTTTTTGTACAAAAAGAAAAATGGAAAAAACAGTGAACGAAAAGAAAAAGACTCGTTTGCAAAAAGATGTCTGATATTTCATTAATTAATCTTGTTTGCACAAAAAGTACAGATGGCCCGATTACAAAATGAGTCTTGTCATCTTGGGCAAGATGCAAGACTTTGATGCATGCTTATAAAAATACAGGAAATAATAATTACTCTGCTCGAGTAACTCTTATAATTTCCTGGGAAGACCAGTTCGAGACACTGCTCCCCGGGATCTTCGGACGAATCCAATTCTCCAGATTGCGCTCCTCTTCCAGCTCGTCTTCCAGACAGTTGACAGCATCAGGGGTGAGCATCCCCCCACTCACAAAGTTGGGCTCTTTCGCAGCCTCTGCTTGATCTTGTTGAGTTGGTTTGTAACCCAACCCAAATCTGTCCTCTTTCTTCTCCACCGATAGCAGTTTGCCCCAGCCTTGGGCGTTTCCTCCCTCAACAACCTTCCGGGCTTGTTGGTATGACGATATTGAAGTACCAGGCACAGCAGATGTTTCATTGACATTCAAGGCTTCGAAACCTTGGCTCATCGTTTCATGGATCTCCCCGTCCATCTCAATATACTTATAGGTAGCCAGGTGGCTGACAAAAATATCCTCCTCTCCGCAGATTGTAACGATTTGACCCTCCCACTCATATTTTAACTTCTGGTGAAAGGTAGAGGTCACGGCGCCGGCGGCGTGAATCCATGGCCTACCCAATAAACAGCTGTAGGCAGGCTGTATATCCATCACGTAGAAGGTCGTTTTGAAGGTCTGCGGGCCAATCGTTATGGGCAATTCAATTTCTCCCAGAACCGATCTCTTTGAACCATCAAAGGCTCTCACCACCAGGTTGCTGGGTCTCAACGCCAATCCATCATATTCTAGCTTCACCAGGGCCTTCTTAGGTAAGACATTGAGGGATGACCCCGTGTCTACCAGCACATGGGAAAGGACAGCACCTTTACATTCCATGGTTATGTGCAAGGCTTTGTTATGGTCGCGGCCTTCCGTAGTCAAATCAGTATTGGTGAACCCTAGTCCGTGACTAGCATTAACATTTCCAACTACAGCTTCCAGCTGATTGACGGTGATCTCTTCAGGCACGTAAGCTGCGTGCAAGACTTTGAGTAGTGCATTCCGATGGGCTTCGGAGCACATAAGCAATGATAGGATTGAGATCTTGGAAGGCGTCTGATGAAGCTGATCCACTACTTTATAATCACTCTTCTTGATGATTCGCATGAACTCATCAACCTCTTGGTCAAAGGGTGTTTTCAAAGCTTCTTTAACAGTCTGCTCTTCCTGCACCAAGCTCTTTCCTTTTGCCTTAGCAGCAGCTTCTGCTTCGGCAGTGGGTCTCTGAATTTGTGGAGCGAAAAGACGTCCGCTTCGAGTGAAGCCTCCGCCTCCTCCCACATTGTCAATTTGTGGTGCAGGGGTTGATGATTCAAAAGTGATTCTTTGTCCTTCGCAGTACAGGTCAGAGCCGTAATGCCAGGGGATGGCATTGCTACTTTCATAAGGTACTGGTCCAGGCACCGTGATAGTGACTGGACTGGTTGCAGCTGCGGAAGGAATTGTGATAGTCTGTGGATCGTAATAAATTGTGAATGGTGCTCTGATGGGAGCAACACCTTCTGAGTTGTAGGCAGAGTTGTTCTCAGGATCATAAAATATTGTGACAGTTGAGACGTCTTCATGATTTGTTGCTGGTGTTGTAGGAGACATTGGTGGAAGGATGGATGTTGTTGTTGTAGGAGTTTCAAAATGGAGTGGTGCTGGAGTTGTAGAAGGAACATTTGTTGATTCCTGGTCAGTTGAAATGACAGATGAAGTACTTGTTGATGAAACCGAAGAATTGTCAAGAACAATGGTTGTTGCAGTTGTAGAAGGTTCTGGAGTTATTGCTGATGAGATTGTTGGATTTGTAGGAAATGATGTGGTGATCTGAAGCTGGCCACTCTGAATGAGACCGTCTATGCCATTCCTCAGGTTATCGCACCCATTTACTGAGATATTGCAGTAAGCACACCCCAACTCACACCCCGGGAACATTCGACATTCGAGGAGCTGAGCCTTAATTTCCACCAACGGTGTCCGGATCTGACCCACACTGGTTATTAAATAAGACGGCTTGTCTTCTTCAATAGCGTTAATCCTGGGACCACCGTGGTTTGGCATGGGGTTCTTATTGACATTAGGTGGTGGTGCGAAATTCAGAGCTTTTGAGTCTACCAGGTCTTGTACCTTCATGTGCAAGGCTCTGCACTTTTCTGTACTGTGGCCAGGTGCATTTGAATGAAAGGCACATCTGGCGTTGGAGTCATAATTCCTGGGTAGACTGTTGGGATCTGGAGGTGCCAACGTCCTTAGCTCAACTAGGTTGAGTTTCAGGAGTTGTGGCAGCAATGTAGCATATGGCATAGGGATCGGATCGATTACCCTGTTAGCTTGAGATGGCCTCTATTGGAATGGCCTTTGCTGGTTATTGTTGTTGGTGTTGCTGTTGTTGTAATTTCTCGGAGGATACTGATTCTGTTGATGGTACTGAGGTTGTTGTTGATAGTTTTGTTGCGGAGGTTGATAAACTGGTTGAGGATGAGCCGGAGTGGGAATGGTGACTGCTGCCACTGATCTGTGAACATACTGGGGTCTGCCCCTGTTGGTGTGGATGGCATTGGTCTCGCCAGTTCTTCTCGGGCCTGCAAAAGGCTTTCTTGTACTACTGGACGAGCTTGCACCGTTGTCTGAGATCTTACCCATTTTCAACAGGCTTTCAATTCTCTCCCCGGCTATGACAACATCTGCGAAGCTAGTGGAAGAGAAAGCAGCCAACCTGTCAATATACGTTCCCTGAAGGGTATTCATAAACATGTCTGCCATTTCCCTTTCAGACATAGGTGGTTGAACGGCAGCAGCCAATTGCCTCCATCTCTGGGCATATTCTCGGAAACTCTCCCTTGAAGACTGTGACATTCCCATTAGGAGGGTCCTGTTGGGTGCCATATCTAAGTTGTACTGATACTGTCTGATGAAGGCCTCTGCCAGGTCCTTCCAGCATCTAATAGTTGCCCTTGTCAGGTGAGAGTACCATTCTCTTGACGCTCCAGTCAGGCTATCTTCGAAATAGAACATCCAAAGCTTCTCATCCATAGTATAGGCCTTCAGCCTTCCCAGAAACGATTGCAAATGAGTCCGGGGGCATGAAGTCCCATTATACTTTTCGAAACAAGGAGGCTTGAACTTATGGGGGATCCTGACCCCGTCTACCAAGCCCATGTCCATGACGTCGAAGCCCAAAGAGTTTTGAGATTCCAAGGACCTCAACTTCTCAGCTATCTCATCCAATCTTCTATCATAAGCTTCTTCACCAGCGCCCATTACTGTGAATTGGTCCTCTTGAGGATCTTCTTGAAGTACTCGGGCTGCGGTGGCAGTCCCTTGAACATTTGCTGGAATATTGACCTCAGGATGGAGGTGTGGTCCAAATACCGGAGGGTTGACGTGAGGTTGGACTCTTTCATTGTTACTGGTACCGGCAGTCCCTATATGCGGATCTTCTTGATTCTGCCTTTCCACCATGGCTCTCAATCTTTCCTGGCTCTGAGCCATGTTGTTCATAACTTCCATAAACTGAGTCATTTGATTCCTCATCTCTAGCCTTTCATTTGCCATTTGATTTCTGACCTCAGTAAGGTCCTGCTGCATCTGATCCATCTGAATTCCCGGAAGGTTGTTTCGGGTTGGATAGCGGTGCGGACGGTTGAGGGGGAAAACTCGGCGCCTAGCAATAGTTCCTGAGGCACCACAACAGAGGTTAGCAACAATAAAACAAAACCTACAAAACAAACAAAGGGTTAGCATGCAATGCAGTTATGCTTATTTGCTCTCAAGGTATCCGGTTTGGCATTCAGTTTTGACCCTTCCAGACCCTTGAAGATATTGTTGTTGTTGCTTGAGGAAAACTCAGATGAAGCAAACTAACACAAATATATTACAGAAGGTGAAATAATACAACTTGTTCATTTTACAGCACAAGCCCTCTAAGGGGTCAAAATACATCAAAAAAGTAAAAGTACATAGAAAAGAAACAACAACAAGCAAATGGTCAAACACCAAGACCAAACTCATCCTCACGAACTTCCTTGAGAAGTGCTTCGGTCACAGGATCAGCCGGACGCTCCGTGAGATTCCGGATAAGGAGGTTCCGGGTTGCAATAGCTGCTGCTAGCTTCTTATGCTGAGTTTGGTCCTTGGACCTCTTCACCCCTGCTTTGATCTTTAGCTCTGATATTTCCCTCTGGGCTGCTGCCAGGGCTTCTTGCTGTCCTTTTGCACTAGCCTCCAGTTGCTCCATCTTGTCTTGAACTCTCTTGTCCTCCAGGGTACGAGCCTCGGTGATCCTGACCCACCGGGCTTGACTCTCCTTCAAATACAAGTCTGTTCTCGCTCTCTGGAACTGGGCTTCTTTGCAAGCATTCTTCAGAATTTGTTCACCAGCCTTGGACTTTTTGATATAATCCCCAGACTTCTCAATCTTAGTCAGATGCTCTACTCTCATCTTCTCCAACCTCTCAATCTCCCTCATACCTTCACTCCTCTCCCGGAGGGTCTTCTGCAAAGCCTGGGTTAACTTCTCATTCCTTTCCTTCAAGCTCTCAAACTCCTCCAAACTGATAGTGGCAGGGGGTGGTGCTGAAGATGACTCAGGCATGTCTTCTATGGTAAAGGGCATCCCAGAGAATTGGGCCCTGGCACGGGACCACTCATAATATTGTGCTGATGCCACATTATTGCACTTCCCCAGAATGGTTACTCCCTTGGTTTGAACATTGTCCCAGGTCCAGGAAGCCTGCCTAACAACAGTCAAATTAATCTTGTTCTCACAATAGAGAGTCTCAGCCAAGTCCTGTGCCCTAGGAGCATGGACCAGTGCATAGCCCAATTGCCTTCTGAACAGCAGAGGATTGTAATTAATACTGCCCTTAACTCCCATCAAAGGCACATTAGGAAAATGCCCACAGCTGGTGATGATATCCCTGCCCTTGGTGCTTTGGGTGCACCATCTGATGTCAGCTGAAGTTAGAACAGTGAGTCTCTTAGCCCAGTTGCTCTGCTGATGAGGATTCAAAAATGCATCTGTCCTGGGTAGATGCCTGAGAAGCCAAGTGTGGAACAATGGAGCACAACACCTCACTAATCTCCCCCTCTGCTTTTCATTCCTCTGATGCACTGAATAGTAAAGATCCCCCAATAAAGTAGGCACTGGGTTCTTCAAGATGAACAAGTGAATTGCATTCTTGCTAATGAATCGAGGCTCATCTGCAAACAACACAATTCCATATATACTCAAGGCCAATAAAGCACAGACAGCTTTCCACTCTCCTAAAGAAGCTTTCAGGGTAGCTTGAGAAATCAAGAAATCCAGATGGAAGCCAAGGATTCCAGCCTTAGAAGTCATATGCTGCTCAATCAGAACAGGTTCCAGATGCAAAGCTTTTGCTACTTCTCCATTAGCAGGAAAGACCATCTCAGGGTTGAAAGGAATTTCTCTCCTGACAGGCATACCAACTAATGAGGAGTACTCTTCCAATAAGGGGCCCAACTGAAAGTCTTGAAAAGTAAAACATCTCAGTGGAGGATCATAAAACTGAATGCAGGTGTGGATCAGGCTTCTTTGTGATGGGTCCAGATCCATAACCATGTCAAGTATATCTCCATAGTGTTCCCTGAACAATGGTATGTGATCTGGAGTGATCAGGGTCTGAATCCTCCTGATGTCTGATAACTCTGGTTGGAAGAAGTGGTAAGTGATGTTGCTCTTTTTAGGAGCCATGATGCTGAAGACTGAATAGAGACAGGTGCTGATGAAGATACTGAAGAGGGGGCCACTGATTGGCTGGTGCAGGAGATAGCTGAAACAGATGCTGGTGAAGATAGGTCACTACAGTAGATGGGGTCAAAACCAAAACCAAATGAAGATGGATACCCTGAAACAAATAAGCAAATGTCAATATGATGCAATGATTATGTATGCATATGATATGCAAAGGGTTTGTGACTGAGCTGGATCTGATCAAATGCTCTGATATAGGTCCAAGTGTGCTCAAGAATTCCAGATGAGGTCTATAAATCCAGTAACCAAGGTAGGGGACTCAAATAAAGAGCCACATGTCCAGGGTTTTAGAATCACAAGAACTGTCCCAAATTGGAGTATTCTTAAACAATCAAAGTAACAAGGTATTTTGAGGTCAAGGTACCTGCAAACCTGTAAACAGCCCAACCCCCTCACAGGTGGTGTTCTAGAACAAGGATCCTCAGACTTGGATCAGTTATGAGAAGTGTAAACACTTCTAACCCGGAGGTACAGTGTTTACAATAACCATAAAAGTTCCTCCTCTAATTCACCTCAGTTTCTGAAGGTCAATACTAAAGGTCATCCAGACTTAGCAGGCTTCCCAGATAGCCCTAGCATTGCAGGAAATCTGCAACACAGAGTTCTCAAGAAGAAACCCATATCTGAACCGTGTTTCATATTCCCGCACCAGACCGAAATGGAATGGGAAAGAATATGATTCACTCTAGCCTAGGTGTCACTCAGGTCCCAGGTATAGGACCTTAACTCTCAATGAATCACCCACCCACCAAAATAAAGACCAGATCCAGCCAGCAGCATGACAGTATGGTATATACAAAAGCAATAAAGAAAGCAGTAAAGCAAATGTACATAAATCAATAAACAAAATAAATACAAGCACAAATAAGCACATAACACCCCAGTAAACACAAATCAATCAAGCACTAGGAGGAACCCACAAAAAGAACCAGAAGCCCTGGTTGCAATATAAGGTTCCCCAGCAGAGTCGCCAAGCTGTCGCTCCCGACAAATGAAAATGGATCATATGAAGGTACAGACGCGAACGGTCGGCGAGAGGGACAATGAGAACACACAGCCGTGAACTCACTGGAGATGAATAGAGTCGCCAGCTAGGCATTTTTATCCCGGAGGAAAGGTAATGCTGCATAAACCTAGAAAGATACGGATAAGACGGTTGCGAACCAGAGAGACTGAGAAAGGGGGTTGGTTACAACCTGGGAAGGTATTAGCACCCAGATTGTCCGCCGTACTCGACAGGATCCACGCTTAAAAAGATTTGTGTCTTAAAGGGGTAGTGTCAGTGCAATCTGTGTGTAAAAGAGCTGGAAAAGGATGTACAGGTGTCAGTGTAAGAGAAGTGAAGTGTGTAATATATACAGTGTCAGTGCAAGAACAGGAATAGGATGCTCAAGATCATGAGGCTTAAAGAATATAGCTGGAAGGAGGGGGAATATACAGAGACTTTTGTTCGATAACTGTTAAGTTATGCTTACGTCTCCTCTCGTGCAATGAGGAAGTCAGAACACCGTAGTTCGACCCAAAGAGACTGAAAGATGATTTGACTTGTGAACTGCTTACTTGTCTATGCTCAAGTGTATGACCTGTCTGGCCCAGGTGCAAACTGTCTTGCATTAGACGGAAGAAGCAAGTTCTCGTTTGTGAGTGAATGAGATGAGAAAAGAATCCCGGAGGAGACGATTATTGTTTGTTTTTGAGTTTTCAGTCTTTTATTGCCTTTGAAAGTTTGCCATAGGTTAATGAGCTTAAGCCTAAACCAATGGATTTAGTGAACTCATCACATCTTCCCTCTGATTAGGGGTAATGAGAATACCTTAAGTGTGAAGTCAGATTCTCACACTTAATTACCTATGGTGTAGGATTAAAATCATTAACCTACTTGTGATTATTTAGATGTTTTTGGTGTTTTTGTTTAGTGTTGAGTAATGAGGTTAAGCCATAATCAGGGATTTAACAGACTCATTACACCATCCTAATAGAAGGATAATAGATGAGAATGTTTAAGCTGAGGAAAACTCCTCAACTTAATCCATGATTAGGGATTAAACTCATGACAAAACAAGCCTTTGATTAAGTGGATTTTAGTTGATGATATGATGATGAAGTGATTTTTAGGGTTTGTAAGACAACTTGAGGGGGACTTGTCCATTAACACTAGGGTTAGTCCTTCTTAACCAATTAAGGAAGAATTAGAACCCTAATGCAAGGCCCAAGTTACAAGTATGATGTCTTGATACTTATTAAATGAATTGATTAAGAGATTTAAACACATTAAGGGTTCAACACTTAGGATTAAAGTTATACACTCCATCCTAAGAGAAGGATGCAGGCATAAGCTTAATCACAAAGCCTTAAAGCCTTTAGGGTTTAGTCCCTGATTTATGAGATGAGAGGAGAAGACTCAAAAGAGACACAAAGGTAAAACTATGAGGGGAGACTAATCAAAACCCTAATTCATTGTCATGCTTGGTTGATCCTAAGGTTTGTGAGGTTTTCAAGAACAATCTTCAAAGGAGCCACCAGGAAGCAGATGAACAGGATCAAGAGAAGCAAAGTGACTTGCTTCATTCAAGAAGTCAAGTCACTTGAAGAAAGAAAGTGGGAGGAACAAGAATGAGCAAGCTCAATCTCAAACACAAGTAAAAATGCATCAATGGATGCAAGAGAGATGAAAAGAAAAGTTATGAGAAGTGAAGGCAAATTCACTTCTCAAGTTTACTTACCACCTGAAATGTTAGAAAGAAAAGCAATGCAATGCTAAATGAGTTGAAATGGTATGATGCTAAACAAAACCAGAAGCATGTTGATGATTAAAATGATGTTATGAGATGCTACAAGCAAGAGGCAGCACATGGAGATGTTCATACAAGATTATGGATGCAAGTGATGCATGTTAAGAACCAAGAACATACATGAAAAGTTATGAAACATACATGGCAAACAAAATGGCAAATATGGGATGCAATGATCAAACATGCTTTCTACATGTCTTATGATGTCAAATGAATCACATGGAAACATGGAATGGCATGGCAAGTCAAGTCATGCAAGAGAATGCAAGAAGGATGCACATGAAAGCCCAAATTAGGGTTTATGAAACAAACATCAAACAAAACTCAAAATCAGAAGCAAACCCTAAGATAAAAAAATGGAAAATGCCACCCAAAGAAACCTTAAACCTATACTAAACCAAATCCCAAAGGAGAGGTCTCAACTCTTAACCAATCTCAAGTTATGATTTTTCTAAGTTATTAGGGTTTTTAGAGCTCTTAAACCAAAGAAATGCCAAACAAATTGAAAATGCAAGATCAAACCATGGCCATTTAATCCTAGAAACTACATGCTAAACACAAAACAATGCAAAAAGAATCAATGTCCAACTCTTCTCAAATAAACAGAAATGATTTTTTGAACTTTGGATCAAATTAATGCACAAAAAATGATTTAATTCAATGGGAAATTCTCAAAATGCATCAAGATCAAAAAAAGAAATTTGGTTTGAAGGTTGGACAATGTTTCTAAATGTCTTAGAACATTTCATGAATTTTTTGGTGATTTTTAAATACCTAAAAGTATTTTTAATAAATTAATTTTCATTAATCAATTAAAAATAATCCTTTAAATATTTAAAAATACTTTTTTAATGATAAAAAATAAAATGAAAATATTTTTGTGTTTACAAAATTAATAAAACTCAGGAGAAAAAGTTTCATAATTTTTAAACCTTTTTTACTATTTTAAATTAAATGTGCAAATAAAATGAAAAGAAAAGAAATTAATATGAATTAAAAATGAAGTCAAACAAATGGAAGGCTGAGATGAGCCCTGGATTCAAAAGGGTTGACCACGCGCGCTAGTGGAGGGCCAGGATTGCTTCTGAGTTAATTAGTTTAATTATAATTAATTAAAACTAATGAAAAAGATTAGGGCATAATGACTAGATCCAGGCCATCCATTCGCGCGGCAAGTCAAACAAGTCAGGCCATCCAACGCTCAATATTCAAATGAACTTAATTACAGGGGTTATGCCCTAATTATTTTCAGGTGGCCGGAGAAGACCTCCGGTCGTCTTCTCCGGTGGGAAATCCATCTGAAAATCTCCAAACTCCCTCAAAACGTAACAAAAATGAAACCTAAGCATACAGAAATGATTCCCATGATCCCCTGAACTAAAACCCTAAGTCAAAATAAATTTATTCTTCCCCAGAAGCATGAATCGAAACAAACAAATTTTAGGGCACGCAAGTTTCAGAGATCAATTAAATGTTCATTTCATCACCATTTCAAAAACTAAAAGCATATTCATGATCAGGAAGACACAAAGAACAAGTTTAGAATAAAAGAAATGATTTCTGGAAAAATATTTTTCAAGCTACCTGAGATTCGAAGCTTTCACTCTGATGACTTTCTGGCCACTTCCTTCAGTGCAATCCACTCCACTTGATCCCCAGATGATGTTTGAATGCTCAAAAGGAATTTATGTTGGCTGGATGAGGAGTTTGACAAGCTTCTGCTCAAGCTCAGTCAGAAATGGCAGGGATGATTTAGGCAGTTTCAGGCCATTGTGAGTGGTTCTTTGTGATCCAGATGGTGAGTGGAGAAGCTTTGTAAAGTTTGTTTGGATGTTTGTAAGCTGTGGAAGAAGTTTCGAATGAAACTGCAAGTTGAGGTGAGAAATGGCAGTGGGGTGTTCTTGCTTGTTTCAGGCCTGGCTCTTGGTGGTTTGAGGTCTATGAAGTATGGTGAGTTGATCTATGGAAATGGTTTTTATGTTTGCAAGCTGAGAAAACAAATTCGAAGGGAGATGCAAAATGGAGTGATTTTGTGTATGTGTTGAATGAGAGAGTTTCAGCCTTCCCTCTTGATACCTTTTGCTTGCCAAATGATATTGTATTTTAATCCCATAGGTCAGCTGATGTGACCTGGCCTATAGTGATTGGTAAGTTTTCTTTTGCACAAAGTCCACCTTTTGTGTAAGAGAAGTATGGCTCATGATCTAGGCAAGTACAAGGCATGGGGCTGCGCAGCAAAATGAGGGGAAAGGCTAGCCAAAGTCAGCATCCAATGTCACAAGTTGTAGGAAGTGTGATGAGTGGTTTTGCAAGTTGTTGCAACTTTGGTTCACATGTGATTTCCTTGTCCAACAAACCATAAACCATGGGCATTCTTGGTTCAATTCTGATTTTTATGACTTATAGAATGTTTGCATACTGGTTTGAAATGAATTATAGGTTACAAAGGGCATTGGCTCATGTTTTTGCAAAATTCACATTTGAGGCATGCCTTGAAAATCAATGATTTTTGCCAACTTTGTCACACCATAACTTTTGATCCAAGAAGAATTTGATCATGTTCTTGTACTTTTTGAAAAGGGAAAGATGAGATCTACAACTTTCATGACCAAAGTTTTTCCATTTGAAGCATTTTTGGATCAAGAATCAAGGCTTGAAAAATGACCTAAAATGAAGCATTCTTAAAAAGTCAACTATGCCCAAAAAGTCAACATTTGCAAAACTTCCAAATTCTTGATTTCTATGAACTTCAACCTTCTTCCATGATCAAATAAAGATCCTATACACTCAAAATGATGAAGATCACCCATTGGTTGGGTCATTGGGGGCCTTAGATGCCCTGATTTTGCACTGACTTGTCCAGAAAGTCAATTCTTGATCAGATGACTTCCCCATGGAATTTCTTCATGAAAATTGATATGCATACTCCCTATACCATATAGAGGCCAATGGAAACAAGAATGACCAAAAAATTTGGGGTTATGGCCTCTGAAACCAAAACCCTAATTTTAAGGTCAACTGTGCAGTCAAACTTGGCTCTGCATCCATTCAAACCCTAGTTCTTGTGATTCTTTGGAAATATTGACCTTGAGAGGATGTAATATGATAGATGAACACACATGGATCCCTTTGAAGTGATTTGTGGCCTTTGGAGTGGCTCAAGAAGCTTTGGGATTGCTCAGATCACAAACCCTAGGTGCAGATGACTTAGAAACTATGCAGTGAATCAAAAATGAGATATGAGATGATATGATTGTGTTTATGCATATGAGATGATCACAAGCCATGGTGTGAATGAGTGAGGGCAAATTTGGGGTGTTTACAGTGAGGTGTTAAGATACTGCCTTTGGGATGTCGTTTTGATGCTGAACTGTGAAGGCGTGCGTGTTGGCATTTGGCTTGAAGCTGTGTTGCTTGTTTTGTGAAAGCATGTTCACGTGTGTGTGGAGAGCTGGCTAGGAGTGATGTGAGGCTTGATTGGACTGGTGTGTGAGCCTGAAGTTTGGAAAGGCTGTAATGTGAACTATGCAGCTTGCAAAAATAACACGTGAGAGTTGTGGGTTGAGAAGTTTTTTTTGCTTTTTTTATTTATTTTAATAATGGGCTACAAATGTAAATTGGTTTTTTTTATTTTGTAAATGATGGGCTAAAAAAATGCAAAGAATTTATACCTATTTTTTTTTGGTAAAAGGAAATGGATTGAGAAAAAAATGTAAATGATAAAATAAAAATAGAAATAAAAATGGAAGATGAATTTGGGAAGAATGTTTGACAATTGGGTATATAAAAAAATAAAGAAAATAGAAATCGATAACAAAGATGGTAGTTTGGACAATTGGACTAAAAAGGTGTATGATGTTGGATAATCGAAAAAAAACGAATAATAATGAATAATAGAAATAAAAAAATGTAAAAATGGTTTAATCGAAAAAATGGATAATGGTTAAGAAGTTGATTTTAAGCCCACAACAGATCCTGATTTTCCTCACAAGCCACTGATTAAACTGAACACAGTCATCACTGAACAACTCGCCACTTAAGCCATAACCATTTGAAATGTATGGAAATTTCCCTGATAACTCGAATCCATGTTGAGGAAAATAAATTCTCAGATGAATCACTGGTAAACTGATGAACAAACCGAACTTCACACGCAGCATTTCTCAATAAACTAATGGATTTCACACATGACACAACTTGATCTTTGAACATGCACTTTCTGAGGAATAAACCACTGGCGCAAACAACTTGCAATCGAAACAATCTTTTGATAGTTTGACCAAGATTAGGTCAAACGTCCATCTGAATCGAATCGTGACTGAACAAACGCATCTGAATTGAAATCACAATCCTGTCTTTGAAATCCTGCAACACAGAAGAAGAAGAAGCAACTGCAACATATTTTTTTGATATTTTGGTTAGAAGTTAGTAAATATAAACAAATAACGACAATTAAACATGGTGGTCCTCTGCAAGGCAAAGACCTGCACCTGAAAAAGGATAAACGAACCAGTGCGTGATCTTGGTTGTATGAGAAATGCATATGAGATGCGACAAATCTTAGGGTCAAAAATTAGGGTCTGACAGATGCCCCTATTTAAGTTTCTTCAATCCAGAGATAATGAAGATCGAAATCTTCGTTACAACAAGGTGGAAGATACTTAAATATCCAAAAACCCAATTTTTTATCCTAAGATGCCAAAAAATGGAATGAAATGAAATGAACAATATGAAAATGATATGGAAATGATATGAAGCATATGAAAATATTATGAAAGCTCATGAAATGTTATGAGGAAATTATGAAATGCAGAGAAAATATGTGAAAATTTATGAGATGATATGAAATGTATCTGGAACCAAATGAAATGCAAAGAAAATCCATGAGGGACAAGACGACACATGAAAAAGAAAACACGCTGGGGATAAGGATCATAAGACTTCGACGGGAAAAACAACATGCTAGAGACCAACACGTGGCTCAGCCAAGACGAAAATGTCCAAGAATGGCAATTGGACAGAAAACATCACAACATCCAGGAATGGCACTGAATGAAGTGAGAAAAGTCCCGAAACAGTACATCATAAACATCCAAGGATGACATTACTGACTTTAATAGGAATATCCGAGAATGGCAATCGGAAAAAGGTAATCACAATATCTGAGAATAGCAATCGGATAAAATGTGAATTAAAACATCTGAGAATGGCAATTAGATAAAATGTGAATCACAACATTCAGGAACAACACTGAATGAAATGGGAAGGATTCGGGAAAGCATGTCAACTCAATGATGACTCCAACATGGAAATCCGAGAATGGCAATCGGAAGGAAAATGATCACAACATCCAAGAATAGCAATCGGATGAAGTGTGAATCACAACATTCAGGAACAGAACTGAATGATATGGAAAAAGTCTGGGACAGTACATCAAATCAAATGATGACTTCACTGTGGACATCCGAGAATGGCAATCCGAAGGAAAGTGATTACGATATCTGAGAATGGAAATCAGATGAAATGTGAATCACAACATTCAGGAACAAAACTGAATGAGATGGAAAAAGTCCAGGACAGTGCATCAAATCAATGATGACTTCACTATGGACATCCGATAATGGCAATCGGATAAAAAGGGTGTAATATCTGAGAGAAACAACAAGTAAATGAAGAAAACGTTCTTGAGAGACAGACAAATGCCAAGTAAGTTGTACTTTAACCAAAAAAAAGTAAGGAGTTGAAAACAACAAGACTTCGAGAACTGCATATGAGGACTAAAACACTCAGTATGCAGACATTTACGAAAATGGGGACTGAACCCCCCAAGCACACGCATAATAAGGACTAAAACACTCAACTATGCAAAGGTAAACGAAACTGGGGAATAACACACCTGAGAAAATGCATAATGAGGACTAAAACACTCAAATATGCGAACATAAACAAGACCGGGGAGTCACACCCAAGGAGATAACATGAGAGAAAATGCTGATAACCAGTTTAGACTCTTAGAGGAGTGGGAAAGATGGAAGACTGATTCCTCAACACAGAGATCACTGCCATTCTGCTTGAATATTAGAGATGCTACTGCTGAACAAATCTCTGTCACACCAGTAAATTGTACCAAGTTGAAAATCTTTTGGGAGAAGTCATGCAAAGCTGCTTGGGGATTCTTGAAGAAAGTTGCCCCAAGTTCAATGACTGATGAGGGTAAACTGATAATGGATTCAGTTCTTGACTACTGCCGGAGAAAATACTCAGATCTTTGAAATAACTGTTGAGAAGAATAAACTGATCATGGCTTCAGTTCTTGAAATGAATGTTGAGAGAATAAACTGATCATGGCTTCAGCCCTTGAGAAAATAACCCAACATGTAACTTGCAGAGAATCTTCTGACTAACCAATATCTGAGAATAACTTGCACTGATCAACAACTCTTGAACCACAGGACCTAGGAAACTTGCCCCTGATAAGATCACTGACCAAGTTTCTCAACTGTTTGAAAATTCCTTGATGAGGAAAGTTTATTTGCAAATAAAAATGTTTGTACAAACCTGGTAATTTTAATGCAAAGTTTGAAATCAAGAATCATTTTTGGAATGAAATTTATTGATGCAAAGTAAATGAAAACATTGTCAAAACACGGCGGTTGAGACAACATTAAAGATAAAGCAAAGGTAAGAAAACAAATGATTGGTAAAGAACTTGGGAGTCAGTTTACGCAACCTCGCTGTAGTATGCTTTTCAAAAGAAACCTGGATTCAATTAGGACTTTTGAAGGTTGTAACGTGGCCTGGTTCACGGTTTATGAAACAAAGGATATAGGCTCAAAGTTTATTTGTACCCAACCCAACTTCGTGATGAACTCCAGTCCTACATTCAATTAATTCAGCCTATACATTCAAGTTCCAAACAATTTGGGATTGCACAGATGAAGATGGTTCATAAACCAAAGGATTTTGAGATAGCAGTCACCTCTCCCTTTTTGATTGTTCTTGGTGAGGACTTTGGTCCACTCAACTTATTTTGTTGAGGATTTTGATGACCTTCTTGACAAATATTTCTTTTTATTGTCCCTAACTTTTGCCTGAACTGTGTTGTTTCAACTTACAGCCAGCGGGATGCCCCCGTTTTTTTGCCTAAGTTTCCTTCATAGGTTTTGACTTAGCGGGCTTTGATTTTTCAATAATAATTTTTTTTATCATTTTTTTTTGAAAGATAATGACTGCATGGCTTAATGGTTACGATGAACCATCATTGGCTTTTGAATTGAGAAACATCTTCAACACTTCTTTAATGTGTGTGAAGGAAAACTTGAGATTGTAACCTTTATTGAAAGGTGTCTTGAATGATTCTCTTGTACTTGAATGCACATTTGAATTAATTGAGAACTACCCATCCCCGGGTTTAAAATTGAGGGTTTTTTATAATAGAAAGAAACTCCAACTTCAAGGCTCAAAGGGGTTGACAAAGGGTTAACTTCCTTATTTCTCCAGTGTTTGGGATTTGAAACAATGCCTGTATATCATCAGCCAAGTCTCAATTGAAAGCATACCAACAACAGTTATGGGTATCTCGTTTTCATCATCCTCCCTCCAATCATTGTAAAACTTTGAGAAAAGATAAATGAACTTGAAATGTAAAGCATAAAGATGTAAATAGTAAGTGAAATTGAATCAAAACAAAGCAATGCTCATTTCATTAAAACCAACATGAAAGTACAAACAAGCTTAAAAGCAAACAACTTAATATGATTGAAGAAAATTGCAAACATGAAGAAACAATGGCCTAGTGATCCATCAGCAACAAGGATGAGCTGTCCCGTCTGATATTCTGGCCTTGAAGAAAATTGACAATCGAAATCTTCTATAAGATTCACTTCCCAAGCTTTGGCAAAGGATTGTTGATAACATTGGGATTAAGGTCATTAAAATAAAGGATGTTGTTCCTGATAAGTTCTTGTACTTTAGCCTTCAGTGAAAAGCAATGTTCCAAGTCATGACCAGTTCCACCTTGATGAAACTCACAGCGAAGATCCGATCTATAACCAACTGGAAGAGGATTTGGAACAGGAGGTGGAGGCCTAGTAGTAATTAAACCACTCTTAATCAAGGAAGGAAACAATTCAGTGTAAGGCATCGGTATAAGATCAAAGCTTGGCCGATTACGATACTAATTTTGTCCAGCAGCAGGATGAGAAGCCTGAGCTTGAGCTCAAATTTGAACTTGAGCTTGAGCTGGTTGAGCTTGACCTTGAACTTGAGTTTGAGCAGGTTGAGCTTTAACAACAGGAGCAACTGCAGCTACATATGGTTGAACATATCGTTGTTGCGGGCGATAAGGCCTCCTCTTAGTTGAAACAGCATAAGCATCACCATCTCTTCTCTTGTGAGGATTCCCAAAAGACTTTCTTGTAGCATTAGGAGCTTCAGAATTGGTAATCTTACCCTTCTTGATACCTTCCTCTAGTCTTTCTCCAATAGTGACTAGATCAGAAAAACCAGATGAAACACTTCCTACCATTTTCTCCCAAAAGAACGGCTGAAGAGTGTCCATGAATAAGCCAGTTAATTCTTTTTCGGGCAAAGGTGGTTCAACTTGAGCAGCTAGCTCTCTCCAACGCTGAGCATACTCTTTGAATAATTCTTTCTCTTTCTGTGACATGTTTTGAAGTTGACGACGGTCAGGCGCCATGTCCAGATTGTACTTATACTGCCTTACAAAAGCATCAGATAAATCTTTCCAGCTTCAAATGTGACTCTTCTCAAGTCCAACATACCACTTCATAGAAGAACCACTCAAACTATCTTGAAAACAGTGAATAAGCAGCTTGTCATCCTTAGCATGCGCAACAATTTTGCGACAATACATCAGCAGATGAATCTTTGGATAAGTATGACCATTGCATTTCTCAAATACAGGAACCTTGAACTTATCAGGAAGAACCAAGTCGGAAACCAGGCACATGTATATTGCAGCAGAACCAAAGACATCTTTTCCTTCTAGACCTCTTACCCTCTTCTCAAGAGTCAAACATTGCTCTCTAACTTCATCCATATACCCAGGTTCACCCTGACTTTCAGCTTGTGGACCAGCAGCTTGGTACAAGAAAGGAGAATTCTGATAAGTAGTCTGAGCAGTAGTATGCACAGCGGGTTGAGGTTCGACAAAAGTCGGAGCTGAAAAGACTAGCACAACAGATGGACCACCCACTTGAGCAGTAGCAGAAACTGGCACATAATCCGGAGGTAACCCATATTCTGGCCAAGTAGAAATTGGTTGCAGAGTAACAGGAGGATCAACAACAGCAGTAAAAACTTCAGAGATAACAATCCTTTGAGGTGGTTCACCTCGAGCAATCAGAACTTGCATCATTTCAGTGAGCCTGGTCATACCGGCCTTCAACTCATCAATCTCCATTCGAACTTCCATGTTATGCTGTTCTTGGTGTTCCATTCTCAATCTGATAGCTCTCAATCTGTTAGCAGCTCTAGTACCGTATCTGTGGTGAGGAGTCAGCTTGACGGATCAACAGACAACTGAGGAAATAAACAACCGGGATGAGTTCCCACACAACTCGGATGAATGCAAGAATATACGAGAATGCAATGATATGCAATGTTCACTTCCATTTTCAGAAAAACAACTCGATTATTGCAAACATGGTCAACATTGAGAATACGGTCATGAAAAATCTTGACAAAAAAGGAATATTTACTTTTTTTCTAATATTTGCAATAATCGGAATTATTTTCCTTGAAAAATGGTTGTGATAATGATCATGATGAATATGTAGATGCAACAACCACAAACAAGATCACGCAAAGCACACAGGTTCAAAGGTTCGAATCACGAGCATGGAGTCAAAGTAACAGAACACCAACCCACACAGGCATGTACTAAGGTTTGTCTTCATTGTACCTGCAAAAAACCAAAAGGGTGCTAACAGAGGTTCCCGGAGTTAACAGCCATCTTTAGAATATCATCGGTACGTTGGATTACTCCCCAACCGATAACATTCTTAAAATAGACCTCGTCCGAGTGTAGTATCGCGTGACAACCACCTTAGGTTTACACCCAGATAGTTTCCGCACTACGTTCCTAAATTGGCTTGGATTGGTTAAGGGTTCTACGGTCCTCGGTATGATCAGCTCAAAGTCGGAAAATAATGCCACGTACGATTACTCGTCATGACATTGATAGTCCAAGAGAGCCTAACCGAGTGGAGATTATCAATTTGATATCGCTTTGGACTACTCCATCGTATATCGCTTCGAATATCGCCGTCCTATCATAAGTTCCACTCAGATCCGAGTTAGAATCTATCTCACAGAGGATTACCAAAACCGGAACAGAACAACCAAGTAACAAGCAAATCAAACTAAAGCAGTAAACAAATCAAAGTAGGCCGAATCCACTTAGAGATTTTTCTTCAAAGAATCCCCAGCAGAGTCGCCACTTTTCTGTAGCGGTAAAATCGTGAGTGTAAGCTATTGATTAACTTAACTCAATATACACAGAGTCACCACCGCGCTCTTATTTATTTCCAAAAGGAAAAAGGAAAAAGAACGAAAAAAACCTTAAAGAATCTTAAGAGCTAAAAAGCTAAAAGAATCAAACAGAGAACGGGTATGGGGATTGGTTACAAATCGGGAAGGTTTTACGCACCCGACTTGTCCGTGGTACTCCACGGGAACCCTTTGAAATGTTTACTGCATTTTTTGGTTTGAAAGGGTTTTCTTGAAAAAATATTGAAGAGATGAGAAGAAGAATGTTTTTTAAGATTTTGGTGTTTGAAGAGGCGAACGCCTCATGCCTACGTACCCACAAAGTACAATGCGAGATCAAAACCCCGTAGTTCGTGGTACAAATTGTGAAAAGGCAAATGAGTTGAATTGATTTTAAAATGTAAAGATAAGTCGTCATTCTTTAGCGAATAGTTCCGCTAGAAAGAATGAATCATATCTAAACATAAAAAAGGGTTAAAAGAAACGTGCACGAGGGCACAAAAACAATTGAATGAGTTTTGAAAGTTTTAAAGTTTTTTTGAGAAAGAAAGTTTTGATATGCTTATGTGGTTTAGCATTTATTAAAGAAATGAAATGAAAAAGTAAAAGCACATGACCTAAGTCAAGGTTTGATTGAGAAAATGTTTGAAGTTAGAAAACAAAGAAAGTTTTGAAAATAGGAAGGAGATTTGAAAATTGAAGAATATGGGAAGAGATGAAGGGACTATCCTAAAACTTGAAAATAAAAGCTAAAGGAAGAACGATCAAACCATATGGCAAGAATTCTTGAAACAATTGGATTTCCATCTTCATGAACAAGTGAACTTAATCGGAGCCAAAGTCTTCAATCCATAACAATTCAAGCAAGGGAATGATCCTAGAATCTAAGTCCAACTCCAAGTCTCATGCTAAGGATAGTAACCATAGTCCGAAATTAAAGTCTCCAATTTTTTAGATGTTTAATCCTTTATTAATGTTTTTGTGTCCAAATGGACAAAGGAAAAATCACAAGCATAACAATATAAACAACAAGCAATATGATGAATGATATAGTATAATAAGCATAATAAGAGAGATAAGGAACGAGAAATTAAAATAAAAGGATAAGGTGCGAGAGATTAAATTTAAATGGATTATTATATTCACATTATTATAATATTTACATACAAGTGCTATGATGAACTTAATCAAGCACAACCACGAAAAAATAACAAAAACCGAAGCAACCGGATCCAAGTGGATCGCATTCCGAATCGGGACAAGTTTAGGTCTATGTTAAGCAATCGCCGAGTAATTTACGGAGTAATTACCCTACAAATGAGGCCAGCCACCACTAATTAAAGTGGAAAATATTTGTGTTAATACATGTTAGAGAAACGATATTATGGATCGTTCTCCGAAAACATGCCACACTAAAAGAAAAAGAACGGTCTAATCTTAATCGAGATTTTCGTTGAATTTATCGAAGGCAACCTATCACGATCTCAAAGTATGGAGAATGATCAAAATGATCATTCATCCATAGATTTGAAATAATGAAGATTAAACATCTTCGAAAATTAACAATCATGAATCGGAGATTGTCATCGACCAAAAAGAAAAAGATGAAGAAAAATGGATCTAAAAATAAATCCACAAAAAAAACAACTAAAATAAATGAAATCCAAAAAATGAAGTAGTAACAAAATCTAAGAAATAACATTCCCCTTTTTCTTTTGCTTTTCTTAAAAAAGAAATTCAAAATTTAGAATAAAAAAATATTAATGAAAATATTTCTTAAAATATATATCCAAAAACTAATAAGAAAAAGATTTTTAAAAAAAATGAAGAAAATGAAGAAAGCTTGGCGCTGACATATGGAAAGGGGTGGTGGCAATAGAAGGTATGGTCCAGGCATTTAAATGGTCTAGGCCTCAATCAAATTTTCTCATTTTTATTAAACAAAAAAAACAAGAGGTAAGAAAATGCAGAAGCCGAAGAAGCTTCTCCTTCACCAAAACAACAGTCGGCCCTACCTTCTTCTCAACTCTTAAAAAAACGCAATAAATTCCTCTTCCTTCAAATCAATGAAACTGTGTTTCTCTCTCACTATCTCGAAATGGTTTGATTTCTTCTTCTCCTAAATTTCTCTCCAATTCGAATTTGTGGTTAACATTGATGTTGATTTGAAATTGGAAACCAAATTATTGTGAGAGGTTGATGAACGTTATGAAGGTTGTTGCGAAGAAAGATTGAAGAAGAAGAAAATTGATGGTGAGTTGAAGTTTCGATAACTGTTTGATTTGTGATTTTTTCAGAATGATGAGGGGCTCTCAAAGCTTGGCCCAATGAAGGAGGAGTGTTCTTAATTTATAGAATGAGAGGGTGAGATTTTAATTGAAAACGAAATGTCGTTTTATCCCTGATTCCAAGCGTTTTGCTCCTCACGGTTTTCATGTGTGATAACCACTGCGTTTTCCCTCTTGTGCAGGTACATGCTTCGCGTTTTATTCAGCTTGAAATTGCGTTTTGGTTGTTGAGTTCCAACGCGTTTTGGGCCTGTGCAAATGTTGCATTTTGCTTGCTGCTTTGGGCTAGTAAGTGAAACTGTTGTTGGCTAGCGAATTTGCCGTATGGTTTTGTGGCTTGGCTTGTGCGGGTGAGGTGTTAAGATATTTCCTTTGGGATGTCGTTTGATGCTGAACTGTGAAGGCGTGCGTGTTGGCATTTCGCTTGAAGCTGTGTTGCTTGTTTTGTGAAAGCATGTTCACGTGTGTGTGGAGAGCTGGCTAGGAGTGATGTGAGGCTTGATTGGACTGGTGTGTGGGCCTGAAGTTTGGAAAGGCTGTAATGTGAACTATGTAGCTTGCAAAAATAACACGTGAGAGTTGTGGGTTGAGAAGTTTTTTTTGCTTTTTTTTATTTATTTTAATAATGGGCTACAAAAGTAAATTGGATTTTTTTATTTTGTAAATGATGGGCTAAAAAAAATGCAAAGAATTTATACCTATTTTTTGTTGGTAAAAGGAAATGGATTGAGAAAAAAATGTAAATGATAAAATAAAAATGGAAGATGAATTTGGGAAGAATGTTTGACAATTGGGTATATAAAAAAATAAAGAAAATAGAAATCGATAACAAAGATGGTAGTTTGGACAATTGGACTAAAAAGGTGTATGATGTTGGATAATCGAAAAAAAACGAATAATAATGAATAATAGAAATAAAAAAATGTAAAAATGGTTTAATCGAAAAAATGGATAATGGTTAAGAAGTTGATTTTAAGCCCACAACAGATCCTGATTTTCCTCATAAGCCACTGATTAAACTGAACACAGTCATCACTGAACAACTCGCAACTTAAGCCATAACCATTTGAAATGTCTGGAAATTGCCCTGATAACTCGAATCCATGTTGAGGAAAATAAATTCTCAGATGAATCACTGGTAAACTGATGAACAAACCGAACTTCACATGCAGCATTTCTCAATAAACTGATGGATTTCACACATGACACAGCTTGATCTTTGAACATGCACTTTCTGAGGAATAAACCAATGGCGCAAACAACTTGCAATCGAAACAATCTTTTGATAGTTTGACCAAGTTTAGGTCAAACATCCATCTGAATCGAATCGTGACTAAACAAACGCATCTGAATTGAAATCACAACCCTGTCTTTGAAATCCTGCAACACAGAAGAAGAAGAAGCAACTGCAACATATTTTTTTGATATTTTGGTTAGAAGTTAGTGAATATAAACAAATTACGACAATTAAACATGGTGGTCCTCTGCAAGGCAAAGACCTGCACCTGAAAAAGGATAAACGAACCAGTGCGTGATCTTGTTTGTATGAGAAATGCGGTTGAGATGCGACAAATCTTAGGGTCAAAAATTAGGGTCTGACACCTGCTAGGTGATCGTCCTTCACCTTTTGATGACTGTCCCTCATCATTTTATCCGATGGCCGTCCCCATCGTTGATCTTCCTATCAGACATTCATCCTATGTCGTGATATCTTTTAGCAGCTGTCCCCTGTTAGGTGATCGTCCTTCACCTTTTGATGACAGTCCCTCATCATTGATTTATTTATTTTTCACCCGATGGCTATCCCCGTCGCGGTTTCTTTATTCTTCAGCCTGACGGTCGTCCCCGTTAGTGCTTTTAAATCCCCAGTAAAGTCGCCTTTCTTTACCCAATGGTCGTCCCCGTCGCGGATTCTTTATTCCCCAGCATGATGGTCGTCCCCGTCAGCGTTTTTCTCACCATTTTTATCCCCAACAGTCGTCCTCTACTCGATGGTCGTCCTCCATCGCTATCATTTGGTATTCAACCACAAGTTATCTTGTTTGTCTGTTAAGCCAGGCGCTTACATCCTACACAGCTAACTCATGCTTGAAAAGGGGCAGCTGTAAACACCCCAAATTTGCCCTCTCTTTTTTCTCACACCTTGGCTTGTAATCCTTCATTTTGCATTGCATGAGCATACCATCTCACACTGCATAGTTATTTCACTGCATAGCTGCATAGTTAGGGTTTGTGATCAGGTGAATCTTAGAAGTGGTTTGAGCTATCTCAGAGGCCATGAAGCATGCCAAGAGGGTCCATGAATGTTCTATGATCATATTATACCTCCAAGTTTGATTTAAAGTCACAAAATCTCAGAGGATTGCACAGTTACCCAGGCAGGCTCAGGGCTCCTACACAGATGACCAGAAATTAGGGTTTTGGGTTTGAGGCCCTTACACTCAAAATATTTGGCCATTCTTGATTCTATTGATCTATATATGATATAATGAGCATGTGTATCAATTTTGAAGCAAAAATTCCTTTTGGAAGTCATCTGATCAAGTGGTAACTTGTTGTGCAAGGAAAGTCAAAATCAGGACATCTGAGGCCACCAACAAGGGTTCCAAAGGGTCATCATCATCAATTTGAGGTCCTATGATCTTTATTTGATCTTAGGAATTTTTAGAAGTTCACCAAATTGAAGAATTTTGAGCCATTGCAAAAGTTGCCATTTTTGGACATGACTTGTAATGAAAACTTTCCATTTTGGGAAAGATTTTCAACCTCCTCTTTCTTGATCAAAAAGGTTTCAAGTGAATTTTCTTCAAACATGAAAGTTGTAGATTGGATCTTCCCATTTTCAAAAAGTATAAGAACTCCTCTTGATTCATCTTATAACTTAAGTTATGATGGATAAAAGTTGGGAAAATCACATAATTTTCAAGTTCATGTCAAAGAGGGAAATGTGCAAAATGGACTTCTAAGCACTTGTTTGGCCTCTAATTCATGTCTACACATCATAACATTGATAAGCAACATTTCAAGACAAGAATTCAGCCAAGAACCAAGGCATTTCATGGCTAATTGTCACAAACTTCACAAAATTGCCAAAATGCAAAACCACTTCAAACTTGTGATCCAAGCCATACAACTCACCACAGTTGATCCAAGAGTCATCCTTGAACTCAGCTGATGCAGTACAAGCCTGGAAACCATCTCTGCACCTTGCATTACCTCAAGTACACCAAACCTTGACTTTTTGCAATTTCTCCCATGCTCTTGGAATAGTGATCAGCATGTGTGACATGGCATGATTTTTAATGTGTCAAAAACTTGGCATGATTGAAAGCTTAAGTGGTTCTCTAAGAAAAAGCAAGAATTGGCATTTTTGGAAAAATGAACTGAATGAGCCGACTCAAATTCCACAATGAACCGACTCATTCAGTGTAATTTGGTGCCAAACACACGGGTCCCAACAGGCTGCCTGAAGCATCAATTTTGGTTGACTCATGGGTATGGATGAGGCGACTCAAAACCCTTCATGATTCGACTCATCAAGAAGTCTTTTCTTCTCATTTTCTACGGGTCTCAACAGGCTGCCTCTCTGTTGATTTTGGTTGGCTCATCTGGTATTTTGAGCCGGCTCACTTAATGATTTGAGTCAGCTCATTACTGTGCTGAATCATTTTTTTATTTAATTTGTCCCTCTCTTATGTTACTTTCTCTAACCAATATAAATAGCTGTTTTATTTCATTTGAGAAGGGCAACAAGGAAAGTGAAAGATATACACACAGCTCTCTTCATCTTCTTCATTCTTGCATCAATCAATAATCACACACAACAATCTTTGTTTGATTACGATGCTTGTTTCGAAGATAACGTTCAACCGTGAATTAGAGTTTCAGATTGGGTTTAGAGTGTGTGGGTTTTCCTTGGAAAAATCTGAAGGGTTTTCTCCTCCAAGATCATTGAAGATTTGGGGGTTTTGCACACATCGATCGTTCGTAGATTCAGCCGAGTGAGGTAGATTGAAGATCAAGTGGATCGTTCTCTCATATCACGGTAGACGGAGGATTACGAAGGTCTTTGTGGGTTCACAAGTGTTGGAGAAACTCAGCCGCGCTCAAAGTTTGGAGAATCGTGAATTCTTGCAAGAAGGGATCAATTAGTTGGAGGCTTTCTCGACACGCGTGGAAGACTTGATTCTACTTTGGATCAAGGGACAGGAAGAAGATTTGACAGCATATTCAACGCGGTTTGGTTTGTTGGTTCATTTATCTCTCTTCTTGTAAAACAATTGTGATTTAATAAAATTTCCCAATTCAATTTTGAATTGGGGGCAGAGTACTTCGAGCGAGGACGACGAAGTAACTGCCTCAACAAATTCCTTGTGTTCTTTTCATTTCTCGCATTTTACTTTTGTTCATATTGATGTTGTGTGCTTAAAAATTTTGGTGTATCAAATTAGTGCACTCAAAGTGTTTGATAAATTGTTACACACAAAAGTGATAACTAGAGTGGGTAAAATTCTGCACTATTTGATACAACAAAATTATCCTTGGTGCATGCACTCCAAGTGTTTGGTAAAAAGCCTAACCACACAAATTCAATTTGATTGTGCTTAATTTCTTCTCCATATCATTGTTAAGAATAGTTTTATCAAGTGCTGAATTATCAAGTGAATCAGTTGTGCAATATTAATTCTTCTAGTCATCATTTCATTCCAATTGGGTTTTACGCATATCCGATCTCCGGTGACTTCTAATCTGAACTAGACGATTTTCTGAGAAACTTCCGCAATAATTTTTCAACTTAATTTTGAAAAGTAAATTTTAAAAAGGGATCTATTCAACCCCCCCCCCTTCTAGATCCGCGCTATCGTCTAACACAGCAGCCTCTACTAACCTGCTTCATGACCTACTCAAACATTATGGGAGTGATATAGCAACTCATTTAGCATTGAAACAAGACACACTTCAGATTGCACAATAATTGCCTAAAACTTCATCTCTTCGATTCTCACTCCTCAGCCATCAAACTCCAGAAATTCTTTCACCATTCAATCACAAATCACCTAAGGAACAAATCCCACCCCTCACAATGGCCTAAAACACAACATATCAAAAACACGATTTCTGATACACCAGAACCAAACCTCTCAAAATAGCCAATATAAACTCCATCCAAGTTTGTCATTAGCACCAGGGGGATCAGTGGAGGTGGTTTTCACAAAGGGAAGGCTCAGAAAGCTCATCTTTGAAGGTCTCCAGTTCAGGTATAGCTCAAGAAATTTTTCTAAGACCCTTGATTTCTTGTTAAAATGAATCTATGTGTTGCATTGATCATCCTGATGTGTTTAAAATTGAAAATGGTTGAGAAATAAGCATTTCATGATGTTCTGAAAGTTTAACCTAAAAAAGGTTTTGATTCGATTCTTGTTGTTCATGTGTTATAAATGATTTTTGTTTGTGGATTCATGTTCCATGATGTTTGGAGTTTGATTCTGGGTAGGTTTGATGCATTTTAGTGGCTTGTAGGTGACGTTGGGGTTTGGGGTTGGCCGGAGAAGACGACCGAAACTTATCTCCCGTCGCCTGAGATTAATTAGGGTTTTTGTTTCCAGTTTGAATCTGAGCCATAGGATCCTGATTAGTTTAGCAAGAAAACGCTCCAGATTAGATCATTAACCCTAATTTCATTTAATTAAATTAAACATAATTAATTAAGTCAGAACAAACCACAACCCTCGGATAGCGCGCGCTTTGTAACTTTAAACCTAGACCTTTGATGGTGAATACCCTAGGTCTTGCTGACTCTCATCCTGAACCCTTGATCATCTCAACTTTGCATCTGGACCCTCTATTGCGCATACCTTCCATTTTCTTTTATTTATTTTATTTTATTTTTATTTTCTTTTATTTATTTTATTTAAAATAGCACATAAATTTATAAAAATACAATCTTTTGCATTTTCACTTTAAATAATTTTCAGAAACCAAAAACATTTTTATTTTTAATTTTTGCATTAAAAATATATTTTTAAATCATTTAATTGTATTATTTAATTAATTCATTCATTTTAATTAATTAAAAATACTTTTAGGTATTTAAAAATCACCAAAAAAATCATGAAGCATTCTACATATTTAGAACAATTTACAAACCAATCTTACAAATTTATTTTAGGGTTTGATCATGTTTTGACAATTAACCAAGAATTAGGGTTTCCAAATTTCCTATTTTTCTAACCCTAACTTCAAAAATCCATTTATGATCAACCAAGATGAGTTTGCATATGGTTCTTTTTGCATTATTTCATGCTTTGCATGTAGTATCTAGGGTATTTAACTAATATTTTTGTATTGCATTTTTCCATTTGTTTGGCATTTTTCATGAAGAAGTACCCAAAACCCTGGCTAACTTAGAAAACCATAACTTGACTTTGGTATAGCGTCTGACCTCCATCTTTGGGGAGTGATCTTATGTGTGTTTAGGGGTCATTTGGTTGCAATTTCAATTTTTTATCATGTTTTTTTCTTCTATTTTGATCATATGCATCTCATACTTTCTTAAAACCCTAATCTGCCATGTTCATTTGCATTCATCTTTGCATACCTTCATCATAAGAACTTGTCATGACATATCATGCATTTGTATGTCATCTTAGATACCTTAGGACATATGTGAGTATTGGTTGATCATTGTTGCATCCATTTGGTATGTTTTGCATCCATTACTTCTTATGTGTATTTATGTGATTTCAAGCTCCTAACATGCTTTCCTTTGCATCTCATCTCTTGTATGATCATACATAAACATTGTACATGTCTTTGCATCATTTCATAACACCCTTGCATTGTGTTTTCACTTCTGGTCTTGATCATTGCATCTTCATTTGCCTTATTTCCTTTTTTTCATATCTTATGCATTCATACTAACTTTTCAGGAGCTTCAGGTAAGTTGTTTAGGATGTGGATTTGCCTCCACATCCAACTTCTTCTTATCTCTTCATTTACATTTTTATTTGTCTTTGAAGTGAGTTTGACTCACTTATGCTCTCTCTTGCTCCCTTTCTTTCTCTTAAGTTACTTAACTTCTTCAGGAAGTAAGTAACCTATTCTCCTTTCTCTTCTCTTTTCATCTGCTTCTTCTTCCTTGGTGGCCATCTGAAGATCTTTCTCTAAGCCTCACAAACCATATGAATATCCAAGCATGATAACTTTAGGGTTGTACATACTCTCCCCTAGTTTTTACCTTTGAGTCTCCTTGAGTCTCTGCTTCTTATCTCATATTCAAGGCTAAACAGTCAAAGTTTTAAGACTCTGAATTATGGTTATGCATGTATCCTTATCTTAGGATGGAGTGTATAACTTTATTACTTAGTGTTAAACCTTTAAGTTGTTTACACCTCCTAATCAAAACACCTAATAATCATTAAGACTTAAGCTTGTAACTTGGGCCTTATATTAGGGTTACATCTCTACCTGTTGGTTCAGAGGGACTAACCCTAGTGTTCAATGGACAAGTCTCCCTAAGGTTTAGTCTTAGAAACATAAAATCCATTTCTTAATCCCACCTTTAATTAAAACCCACTTTAATAAAGGCTTGTTACATAATGATTTTAATCCCTAACCATGGATTAAGTTGAGGAGTCTTCCTCATCTTAAGTGTTCTCATCTATTATCCTTCTCTTAGGATGGTGTAATGAGTTCACTAATCCCTGATTAGAGATTAATCTCATTACTTAACACACAAAAAAATCCAAAAAACACTTAATAATCACAAGTGGGGTAATGATCTTAATCCAGTATCATTAGGGTAATTAAGTTGAGGTTCCCATCTCATACTTAAGTAGACTCATTATCTCTAATCAGGAATGATATAATGAGTTTAAAAATCCTTGATTAAGGCTTAAGCTCATTATGCAAAACACCAAAAATAATAAAAAAAAACACCCAAAAACAACAATAAACGTCTCCTCCGGGATTCTTTTCTCATCACACTCACTCTGAAAACGAGAACTCGCTTCTCCCGTTTAATGCAAGACAGTTAGCACTCGAGCCAGACAAGTCATACACTTGAGCATAGACAAGCAAGCAGTTCACAATAAAATCATCCAGGTCTCTTTGAGTTGAACTATGGTGTTCTGACTTCCTCATTGCACGAGAGGATACGTAGGCATAACTTAAAAGTTATCGAACAAAAGTATCTTTGTCTCCCCCCTCTCTCCTATTTCTAGCTTTCTTTCCTCAGCCTCAGTTTTGAGCACTCACTTTCTTCTTGCACTGACACTGTGTACAACCATTCCTCCCTAGCCTTTTATACACAATTTAGCACATACACCATCCCCTTTTAAATACAATCAAGTAAGCGTGGATCCTGTCGAGTACGACGGACGGTCTGGATGCTAATACCTTCCCAGGTCGTAACCTACCCCCTTACTCAGTCTCTTTGGTTCGCAACCGTCTTATCCATATCTTTCTAGGTTTATGCAGCATTACCTTTCCTTCGGGATAAAAATTCCTAGCTGGCGACTCTATTCAACCTCAACCTCCAACATCGTCGTCAATTCGCGTCTGCACCGAGATGAAAATCTGGGGAGCGACAGTAACCAAGTCAAGTAGATAACCATGCTTCTTGATGAATTGAGATCTTTCAGGAAGTTTTGAGACCAAGTCCTTAAGCTTGGGAGGTATCCCTACAAAGTTGATCTGGATAGTGTTCCTACGAGTGGAAGCCATAACTTGCAACAAAGAACAAAGATAAATCCTTTGGTCCTTGAAATGGTTAGTGAGAATTCTATGCTTATGATGTCATGATGTTATGTTCAATCACAAAAATGTGGCACACACAAGCAAGTCACACAATAGTCCTAGGTTTAGAGGATTCCATGAGATTTAAAGGAAAGTACCCTCCCCCTGAAGTTTAGGTGGTTCATCATGTCCTACAAAAGTAACCAGGTTCTAAGGGATCTTAATATCACTGATCCTTTTCAAGGGTTGTTATTCAGTAGGCAACTGACTTGCCAACATACCCCCCCCCCCTCGAAATTATAATCTCAATGAGCGTAGCATCGAGTATCAACCAACTTTAGACTTCTCCAAAGTCGACTATCTCACTACTTTCTAAAGGCCAAGATGGGTCAATTAAGGTTCTAAAGGGTAGTTAATGTTAATTACAACATATGGTAGCCTCATATTATCCTTAACTTACTTAAGGAACATAAGCACCAACCAAGAAGTCACACTGACTGTAGCCACCAGATCAACCATATCGATATATGTCGTACAGTTTCCTTGGTCTATTGCCACTTACCTAAGGTACACTAGATCCGGGTTAGGATCTTTCACACAGTAACCCCCCAACAATCCCTTAAAGATAAAGAAAACAAGTAAGTGATCTTAATTCCTAAGGTAACCCCTCTTATACTTAAAATCCCCCCCAGAGTCACCAGTTCTGTAACACGGTGGGAGAACTGACTTTTTATTTATGTTGTGGATAGCAAGAGTCACCACTGACTTTTATTTTATCCAATAGGAAAGGATATAAAAGAACTGGAAATACCTTTTTAAAAAGATTGAGTTCGGGGGGTAGGTTATATATAGGGAAGGTGTTAGAATCCGTTATATTCATGGTTATCCATGGGCTCATAGTTACTTAACTCACTTATTTGTTTGAAAAATGTGTAGTATGTCTTTAGAAAAGATTTTCAGAATTTCTTTGTAATGATCCTCGTATGGATGTATACAAAGTCTTAAGTTTGAAAATATTTTGAAAGTGGGGTATGAATAAGAGTTTTTGAAAGAGTGGGAAAGTAATTAAGTGCTACCTACCCTAAGTTGGTCTTTCATGTTTCTTTATTTCCTTTCAAGGGTAAGATTGTCCCTACTATTAAGGAGTAGGTACTCATTACCTTGGATGTGTTAAGGGACGGGCGTAGGGTCATCGTATGGTCAATGAAGGCAACTTGTAGGGGTGTCTTTAGAAATTTGTAGGGACTAACATCATTTATTCGTAGGGATAAGATCATTATTCGTAGGGACAATATCATTATTCCGTAGGCAAGAAGAGACTTATGATCTTTTGAATCTGTAGGGACTTGATGATTTATCTGTGAAGGGACTTTGCTTAAAACACCCCCACATTCGAGGGACTTTGACCATTTATTAAGGCAACTGTTGTACCCCAAAATTTTCCCTCCCACAATCAAGGCAATGTCTCTAAAGATTCCTCAACGATCATAAAGTTCTCAAGGTTCCCAATTGGTCAAAAGGATTGAGATTTTCATCAGACAAAGTCTTCTCATGCACAATGGATCCATAACTAGGGTTTTGAATTTTTCCAAGCTAAATGGATTTCCAAGGCCTCAAGTAAGCTTAATAACATCCCACATACCTTCAAGAATCCCCATGTCAAGTTTCAGAGCTTCCCCAATAAGTTTGACCAGTCAGATGATCAGATATTCAAAAATCAGTCAAGTTGGTTAAAAAGTCAAACTGAGGTCAAATTTCAAGTTTTTTTGCCAACATCAATATTTTGAAGTAAAATTCATCATTTCATCAAGTTTTGATCATGATTCATCAATAAAATCTAAGATCATCAAGAATCAGGAAGTTTCTAAATTAGGGTTTCTTAAGAAAAGTCAACTGAACTTTGACCAGCCATAACTTTCACATACTTCATCAAAAATTTCCCATCCAAAGCTCATTTTGAAGGAAATTGATTTCTCTACAACTTTGTGGCTCACAAGCCAAGCCTAAAAATTTTAATTTATTTTGCTTTAATTTTATTTAAATTTTGCTTTATTATTGTTCTTTTAAATTTTTGCTTCATTATCCTATTTTATATTTTTAATTCTTGCTTTATTTTATTAGAAAAATGTATAAGTTGTAATTACTGTAATTTATATTTCGCACGATTATATTGTATCTGCCCCAAAGCGATGCAATAGGATAGCTTTATTTTTCTATTTTATTAATTATATTATTTATTTGCGAGGTTAGTAAATATAAAGTAGAAACATAATTGTAATTAATTGAATTTAGATAATTAATTAAAAAGATAAAAATATTTGAAAATAAACACTCACACACGTAAGTCAGTCTAAGATCGTCGTCTGCACCTCCTAGGGTATCCCTCCTGGTTACCTTAAAATAAATGGTCAAGTCCCTAAAAAATGGGGGTGTCTTAAGAAAATGACCCTACAAATAAAAATCATCAAGTCCCTCCCAAATTTAAAAGTTCAAGTCCCTACGAGGTTGCCTATGATAATGATTTTGTCCCTTCGGTAAGAGATGATAGTCCCTCCCAAATTTAAAAGATCAAGTCCCTATGAGGTTGCCTACGATAATGATCTTGTCCCTTCGGTAAAAGATGATAGTCCCTCCCAATTGCTAAAGACATCCCTGCAGTTGCCTTCATTAACATACGATGACCTTACGCTCGTCCCTTAAATAAATCCAAGGTAATGACTACCTATTCCTTAATAATAGGGAAAGTCTTACCCTTGAAAGAATATAAAAGAACATGAACGACTTAGTCTAGGATAGGTACAACTTAGTTACTTGCTCACACTTCAAATACTTTTTACACCTAACAATTTTTAAAACATTTTCAAAACAAAAGCTTTGTATACATCCATACGAGGATCATTACAAAGTACTTAGAAATTTTTCTAATCACACACTTCACCTTTTCAATAATAATTAAGTGAGCTAAGTAACTAAGAGCCCATGGATAACCATGGATATAAAGGGTGCTAACACCTTCCCTTTATATAACCTACCCCCCGAACTTAAATCTTATAAAAAAGTCTTTCCTATTCTTTTATAGCCTTTCCTATTGGATAAAATAGAATTCGGTGGCGACTCTTGCTATCCTCAACATAAATAAAAAAGTCAGTTCTCCCACCGTGTTACAGTACTGGCGACTCTTCTGGGGATTCCTAAGTGAAAGAGGGGTACCCTTAGAAATTAGATCACTTAAATTGTTTGTTTTGTCTGCTTTACTTTTCTGTTGGGCTTTTTGGTGTGAAAGATCCTAACCCGGATCTAGCGTACCCTAGGTAAGTAGCAATAGACCAAGGAAACTGTACGGCGTATACTGATATGGTTGATCTGGTGGCTACGTTAGTGTGACTTCTTGGAAGGTTCACATGTTCCTTAAGTAAGATGACGATAACCTGAGGCTACCATATGTTGTCAATACACTAACTGACCTTTAGAACCCTAGTTAACTTATATTGGCCTTTAGAAAGTAGTGAGATAGTCGGATTTGGTGAAGACTAAAGTTGGTTGATACTCGATTCTACGCTCATTGAGATTCTAATCCTGGGAGGTTTTGGTTGGCAAGTCAGTTGCTTACTGAATAACAACCCTTGAGAAGGATCAATGATATTGAGATCCCTTAGAACTTGGTTACTTTCTTAGGACATGATGAACCATCTAAACTTTAGGGGAGGGTACATAGCTTTAAACCTCGTGCAAGCCTCTAAACCTAGGGTTATGGTGTGACTTGTTTGTTTGTGCCACATGTTTGTGATTGAACATATCATCATGACATCATAAGCATCACATTCTCACTAACCAATTCAAGGACCAAAGGATTTATCTTTGTTCTTTGTTGAAGGTCATGGCTTCTGCTCGTAGGAACACTATTTGGATCAACTTTGTAGGGATACCTTCTAAGCTTAAGGAGTTGGTTTCTAAAGTTTCTGATAGCTCACAGTTCATCAAGAAGCATGGTCACCTATTGGATCTAGTCACTTCAGGGTTTAATGAAGACACGATGAGTGTCATATTCCAGTTCTTTGATCCTAAGCATCATTGTTTCACATTCCCCGATTATCAGCTGGTACCTACAATGGAGGAGTTCTCCAAGCTTCTGGGAGTGCCTATCCTTGAACAGAGACCCTTCACGGGCTTATAAAAATAGCCTAAACCTGAAGTCATTATTGCAGCCCTACATTTGAAGAAGTCAGACATTGTCCTAGAAACGAGAAGCGGAGTTAAGGGTATTCTTGCTAAGGTATTAATGGAAAAATCTCAGGTGTTCTTGGATGCTATGAGCTATGATGCTTTTGAGAAGATCTTAGCCTTGTTGATATATGGCTTGGTATTGTCCCTAATCCAGATCAGTTCATAGACGTACACGCCATCAACATATTTCTGACTCACAATCATGTGCCTACATTGCTTGGAGACATCTTGCACTCTCTTCACACCCGTACTACGAAGGCACAAGGAAACTTGATGTATTGCATACCTCTCTTATCCAGGTTGTTTATTTCTCACCTTCTTTGATCAGTGATGAAGAATGAACAAGGTTTAAGGTGGTCTAAGAGGATTATGTTACTTTCTCATTCAGATATTCATTGGTGCTCTCGATCTTTGGAGAATGTTACTATCATTGACCATTGTGGAGAGTTCCCTAATGTGCCACTCCTTGGCATTAGATGGGGCATTACCTATAACCCTTCATTAGCTCTATGTCAGTTTGGTTATGCTTGGAGTAATGGTCCTCATGATATGCTTATTCAAGGGTTTGTGTTTGATTACGACAACGATCTTCAGGCTTATCGTCAAAGGTTCATACGAGCTTGGAACAAGGTGAACAAGATCAATAGCAAGACTTTGGAGCCAAATTATTCTATTCCTATGGAGCCTTTGTTGGTGTAAGCCCTAGAGGCCAATACTTTTTTGGTACTTGTATCGGATTATTCGTTTAATAATAAAAGGCATTTCTTTATTATGTTTGTCTTTCAGAATAATAAAGTCCCTAGAATAGTTAGTCTGTTTAATGAAATGTTAAGTGTGACTTAATCATGAGATCCCATTAAACATAAAGACATTATTCTTAAAATATCCGTAGTCAAGCTTTATTGCAAAGTGGGATAACATTAAAGCATTGAGACTATTATGAAGATAGACTGATGATCACATCTCATGGATCATGGATAAAGAGTTATCAAGTCTTGACATAGGTATAAATATTAGGAGTAATATTTATACCGGATTGACCCGCTATGAGAATACTACATAGTATGTTATGCAAAGTGTCATAAGTTATTCTCATGGTGATAATGGTGTATTACCACCCTTCGACCTGAAACCACTATGGACCCTAGATGTAGAGTCGGGTGCTTTATTGCTGATCAAACATTATCCGTAACTGGATGATCATAAAGACAGTTGATGGGCACTCCACGAAGCATGCTGAGGGACATGAGTGTCCTAGATGGAATTTGCCAATCCTGCATAACAGGAGAAATGTATAAGGGCCCAATATTGAACTGGACAAGGATGACACAGTGTATGCCTTGTGTTCAATATAGACATAGGGGCAAAAGGGTAATTGTACAAACATATATTATCACGAAAAAGGTTTTGTCAGATCACATGACATTTTCGTGACTTGGGTAGCAGTGATGTGTTGCTAGATACCGCTCACTGTTTATTATGTTAAATATATATAATTTAATATAATTACCAACGTTACGAAATCCTACAGGGTCACACACATAAGGACAGTTTGATGAGAGATAGAGAAATCAAAGGAACACCGTAAGGTACGGTGCACTTAAGTGAAAATAGAAATTCGGATAATATAATAATAATTATTGTTATTTTATAATGGTTATAAAATAATAATAAAATAAATATATTTATTATAATAATAGTTATTATAATAATATATAATATTATTATGGATCATGTGAATTGGGCTTTTAGCCCGCAGCCCACAAGAGAGTCTATAAAAGGAACCCTTGTGATGAAGCTTTCACTTGATGCAATTTCGTTTTTGATTCTCTTTTCTCACTCAAATAATTTCGTTCGTAAGCAGCTAGCACTGTGACCGGAAGCTGTTCGTGTGGACTGAGTAGAGGCGTTGCACTTCATCAACGCTTGTGATCGCTGCATCAAAGATCTAAATCGCCACAAAGAGGTAACGATTCTATCACTGACCATGCTCATTCGTAAGGATCACTAAAGGAAATTTTGTTTTTCCGCTGCGTTTAGATCGCAATTTTCCTTCAGTGGTATCAGAGCCACTTACGAAACCATGGATCTGATAGCTGTTAAATTTCCGTCTTTTCTGTATTTGATTCGATTAAAACACAGAATGAATTTAACAATAAACGATTAATTAAATTTGGCATCTGTTGTGTACGATTTGGATGATTGATGTTGATTATGCTTCAGAAACCGACATTAGTATGGTGAAGTTGTGCGATACATTGATCATCCATAGGTTACACAATTAGATCGATCACTTTTATATAAGATATAAGAAATTCTGATGCAAAGATGGTATATGGGATATACTGTTTTGATTTCATCCATTCAATCACATAAGGATTGTAATTCTTTTGAAAGATCATCATTTTCATTCGCTTCGGAATCCGACGTTAGTATGGTGAAGCAATGACATGTTGATCTATCATATTGAGTTATCAATCGAGTTGTGTTTGACGGCATGAAATTGTTGCATTAGGATTAATGGCAGTACAAGTGTTGTATTGCCGCAGACTTTTCCGGTTGGGGTTGTAAATGCACAAAAGTTGTGCAGGAAACGACGTGAAATACAATGAAGTGTTCATAAAATTTTTCGCCGGGGCGCTGCCCCTGACAACCCCGCAAGGAGGCGCTGCCCCCTTGACCCCCGTCCGCTGAACCGTCCGCTGACCGGGCAGCGGAACCCCCGGCTAAGTCTGCAAAGTGTGATCAATCAGCCGAAATTTAATTTAGTTTATTTAATTATTGGAATTTTAAACTAATAATAAAAGTGTGTTTATTATTATTTATTTGTGGTGATCAGTTATGGCCTTAGTTTATCCTTTATTATTGTTTTGGGATTTTTAAATACGGCCTGCGTGTCGTGCCTCTCTCTCAATCTCTTTATGTAACTTCTTTTCTCATCTCACTCCCTCGTATGTAAAACGAGTTTTCTTATATGTAATGTAATATTATGTTATGAAGAAAAAGGAAGTATTCAATATTAAAGGAGGATAACCTTGGAGATCATGCTTGGAGAAGCTTAGATCGTTATTAGGTTAGCTTAGGTTCTCTCATTGGCTTGAGAGAACAATTGCGTTAGGGGCCATAATTGTATCTTTTTATATGTATGTTGATGCATGTAATTGTATGTTGATGCATGTGAGAAACGTTTTGCATGTTAAGCCGGTGAGATCAAACTAATAACAAAATCCCTCAAAATTAAATATTAAGTTTATGCTTTCCAATTTTTAGAACTCATCAAGACTAGTATCGAGCATTGTAGGTTTCGCCCACGCGAGGTGCATGTTCTATATTAGTAAGGTGTGATGGGATAATTGTAATATCCAATTGCTAAAACAATGGGTCAAACTTAACTAAACAAATTATAATAAGATTATACATGTTTAGAAGCAAGAATTGGGAATGATTCATGTGATGGATCAGAATAAGGAGTTATTCACCCAATTGAAAATATTCGAGAGTTGTATGAGATACAATTGGAAGGAGTTCCTACCTAAATAACTTAGTTTTGTGTAATCAGCCTAACGCTGACTTAAAACAAAGTGAAACATGGATCTCGACCCACTAGAAAGTCTTCCAACGGGATTTTCCGAATCAAATGATGAGGGTCATTTGTTTTGAATAAAATAGTGGGAGCATATTTGATTAAAGGCCTAATTAAATATGTTGTTTTAATGATACTTATATTTTCATATTTCTCTTGTAGATTACCATGACAACAAACACATCGAACAATATTTTGCGATCCATCCTAGATAAGGAAAAATTGTCTGGGACAAATTTCCTGGATTGGCACCGTAATCTGAGGATTGTCCTCAAGCACGATAAGAAGCTGTATGTCTTGGAGACACCAGTTCCTGAGGAGGAACCTCCTAGTTCTGCACCAAAGGCAGAAAGAGATGCTTATAAGAAGCATTTCGATGATGCCAATGAAACCGCTTGCCTCATGCTTGCTACCATGAACTCTGAGTTGCAAAAGCAACACGAGAACATGTCTGCGTTCGATATGATCGGACATCTAAAAATGCTTTATCAAGAGCAAGCAAGAAATGAGAGGTTTCAGGTTTCAAAGTCCCTTTTTAACAGCAAGTTAGCTGAGGGAGCCCCTGTAAGTCCCCATGTACTCAAGATGATTGGGTATGTGGAGAACCTTGACAGATTAGGGTTTCCCCTTGGAAAAGAACTTGCGATTGATCTGATCTTGCAATCGTTGCCAGAGAGCTTCAGTCAGTTTGTCCTGAATTTCAATATGAATGACTTGGACAAAAGTCTTCCAGAACTGCTAGGCATGTTGAGAACTGCTGAGCAGAATATGAAGACAAAAGGGAAATCCATTCTGATGGTCAGTAATGGAAAGAAACAGAACAAGAGGCCCATCAAACAGGGTGGTAGAGGGAAAGGCAAGGAAGTTGCCAAACCCAAACCCACTCCTCCTGTTTTGAAGCCTAGTGGAGGAATAGCAAAGGAGGGAACTTGCTTCCATTGCGGTAAGACCGGACATTGGAAGAGAAATTGCCCAAAGTACCTGGAAGATAAGAATAATGGAGTAGAGACTTCAAATTCAGGTATTTTTGTTATTGAAATTAATTTATCTACTTCTGCATCATGGGTATTGGATACTGGATGCGGTTCTCACATTTGTACTAATGTGCAGGGGCTAAAAAGGAGTAGAGATTTGGCAAAAGGTGAAGTTGACCTACGAGTTGGCAATGGAGCAAAGGTTGCTGCTTTAGCTGTAGGAACTTATGTTTTAACTTTACCTAGTGGTTTAATAATTCAGTTAGAGAACTGTTATTATGTACCTGCAATTAGCAGGAATATTATTTTCGTTTCTTGTTTGGACAAGTTTGGTTTTTCATTCATAATAAAGAACAATTGTTGCTCCATTTATTTGAATGATATGTTCTATGCTACTGCAAAAATGAATAATGGACTATATGTCCTTGATCTTGAAATGCCAATTTATAACATTAATACTAAAAGGTTGAAACCTAATGAGTTGAATCCAACTTACCTTTGGCACTGTCGATTAGGCCACATAAATGAGAAACGCATTTCCAAACTCCATAAAGATGGACTCTTGGACTCTTTTGATTATGAATCATATGAGACATGCAGATCTTGTTTAATTGGAAAGATGACAAAGTCCCCATTCACAGGAAAAGGTGAAAGGGCTAATGATCTTTTGGCACTCATACATACTGATGTATGTGGACCACTGAACATACCAGCCAGAGGAGGTTTTCAGTACTTCATCACTTTTACTGATGACTTCAGTAGATACGGATATGTGTATTTAATGAAACACAAATCTGAGTCCTTTGAAAAGTTCAAGGAATTCAAGAATGAAGTACAAAACCAACTAGGTAAGAATATTAAAGTTCTTCGATCAGATCGAGGCGGTGAATATTTAAGCCTAGAATTTGATGACCATCTAAAAGAGTATGGGATTCTATCCCAACTTACTCCTCCTGGAACACCACAATGGAATGGTGTATCTGAGAGAAGAAATCGAACCTTGTTAGACATGGTCCGATCCATGATGAGTCACGCCGATCTTCCAAACTCCTTTTGGGGACATGCATTATTAACAGCAGCTTACACACTTAACCGTGTTCCATCCAAAAAGGTTGATAAGACACCATATGAGATATGGAGTGGTAAGAAACCACATATGTCTTACATGAAGATTTGGGGTTGCGAAGTTTACGTCAAACGACAAATTTCAACCAAGCTTGAGCCCAAATCTGACAAATGCTTATTTGTGGGGTATCCTAAAGAAACAAGAGGATATTACTTCTACAATCCTTCTGAGGGCAAAGTGTTTGTCGCTCGAACTGGAGTCTTTCTGGAAAGGGATTTTATTTCCAAAGGAAACAGTGGGAGGAAAATAGAGCTTGAAGAAATTCAAGAATCACAAAACATTGAAACACCTATGGAGGAACTAATGCAGGAAACACAAGTAGTTGTGGAAGAGCAACCTGCTCAAGTAGAACAAGACCAGCGTAGGTCAAGCAGGATACGTCACCAACCTGAGAGATATGGATATCTCATAAGTGATCAGGGTGATGTATTACTCATGGATCAAGATGAGCCTGTGACCTACAAAGAGGCCATAACTGGTCCTGAGTCTGAGAAGTGGCCTGAAGCCATGAAATCTGAAATGGATTCCATGTACACAAACCAGGTTTGGACCTTGGTAGAACCTCCTATAGGAGTTAACCCTATAGGATGCAAGTGGGTCTTCAAGAAGAAGACTGACATGGATGGTAAGGTACATACCTATAAAGCAAGACTGGTTGCAAAAGGCTATAAACAAATTCATGGGGTTGACTATGATGAAACCTTTTCACCAGTTGCAATGCTTAAATCTGTTCGGATTTTACTTGCCATCGCTGCATATCATGATTATGAAATATGGCAGATGGATGTCAAAACTGCTTTCCTTAATGGGAATCTTCTTGAGGATGTGTACATGACACAACCTGAAGGATTTGACATACCACAAGATGCCCAAAAGATATGCAAGTTACAGCGATCAATCTATGGATTGAAGCAAGCTTCCAGAAGCTGGAATCTTCGTTTTGATGAAACTGTAAAACAATATGGATTCATCAAAAATGAAGATGAACCTTGTGTCTACAAGAAGGTTAGTGGGAGCATGATCGTGTTTCTGGTATTATATGTAGATGACATATTACTCATTGGAAACGATGTCCCTACCTTGCAACAAGTGAAGACTTGGTTAGGGAATTGTTTTTCTATGAAAGACCTAGGTGAAGCAGCCTATATATTAGGAATTAGGATCTATAGAGATAGATCACAAAAACTGCTTGGCCTAAGTCAGAGTACATACATAGATAAAGTGTTGAGACGCTTTAATATGCATGATTCCAAGAAAGGATTCATACCTATGCAACATGGTCTGTGTTTATCAAAAACACAATCCCCTTCAACTAAGGAAGAAAGGGATCGCATGAATAAGATTCCATATGCATCTGCAATAGGATCTATCATGTATGCCATGTTATGTACTCGACCAGATGTCTCGTATGCATTAAGTGCAACGAGTAGGTACCAATCTGATCCCGGTGATGCTCACTGGGTAGCTGTCAAGAATATCCTTAAGTACTTGAGAAGGACTAAGGATTCATTCTTGATATATGGAGGTCAGGAAGAGCTTGATGTAATTGGTTACACTGATGCTAGCTTCCAGACAGATAAGGATGATTTTAGATCACAATCTGGTTATGTGTTCTGTCTCAATGGTGGCGCTGTGAGCTGGAAAAGTTCAAAGCAGGAAACAGTTGCTGATTCTACAACTGAGGCCGAGTATATTGCTGCCTCAAATGCAGCAAAGGAAGCTGTTTGGATCAAGAAGTTCATTAGTGAACTGGGCATAGTCCCAAGCATTGTGGATCCCATTGGTTTATATTGTGATAACAATGGTGCTATCGCACAAGCTAAGGAGCCTAGATCTCACCAACGATCCAAACACATACTTAGGCGTTATCACCTCATTCGAGAGATAATCGATCGGGGAGATGTGAAGATATGCAGAGTACCTACACTTGACAATATCGTTGACCCATTAACAAAGCCTCTTGCGCAACAGAAGCATGATGGTCATACTAGATCTATGGGTATTAAGGGTATGCCTAATTGGCTCTAGTGCTAGTGGGAGATTGTTGGTGTAAGCCCTAGAGGCCAATACTTTTTTGGTACTTGTATCGGATTATTCGTTTAATAATAAAAGGCATTTCTTTATTATGTTTGTCTTTCAGAATAATAAAGTCCCTAGAATAGTTAGTCTGTTTAATGAAATGTTAAGTGTGACTTAATCATGAGATCCCATTAAACATAAAGACATTATTCTTAAAATATCCGTAGTCAAGCTTTATTGCAAAGTGGGATAACATTAAAGCATTGAGACTATTATGAAGATAGACTGATGATCACATCTCATGGATCATGGATAAAGAGTTATCAAGTCTTGACATAGGTATAAATATTAGGAGTAATATTTATACCGGATTGACCCGCTATGAGAATACTACATAGTATGTTATGCAAAGTGTCATAAGTTATTCTCATGGTGATAATGGTGTATTACCACCCTTCGACCTGAAACCACTATGGACCCTAGATGTAGAGTCGGGTGCTTTATTGCTGATCAAACATTATCCGTAACTGTATGATCATAAAGACAGTTGATGGGCACTCCACGAAGCATGCTGAGGGACATGAGTGTCCTAGATGGAATTTGCCAATCCTGCATAACAGGAGAAATGTCTAAGGGCCCAATATTGAACTGGACAAGGATGACACAGTGTATGCCTTGTGTTCAATATAGACATAGGGGCAAAAGGGTAATTGTACAAACATATATTATCACGAAAAAGGTTTTGTCAGATCACATGACATTTTCGTGACTTGGGTAGCAGTGATGTGTTGCTAGATACCGCTCACTGTTTATTATGTTAAATATATATAATTTAATATAATTACCAACGTTACGAAATCCTACAGGGTCACACACATAAGGACAGTTTGATGAGAGATAGAGAAATCAAAGGAACACCGTAAGGTACGGTGCACTTAAGTGAAAATAGAAATTCGGATAATATAATAATAATTATTGTTATTTTATAATGGTTATAAAATAATAATAAAATAAATATATTTATTATAATAATAGTTATTATAATAATATATAATATTATTATGGATCATGTGAATTGGGCTTTTAGCCCGCAGCCCACAAGAGAGTCTATAAAAGGAACCCTTGTGATGAAGCTTTCACTTGATGCAATTTCGTTTTTGATTCTCTTTTCTCACTCAAATAATTTCGTTCGTAAGCAGCTAGCACTGTGACCGGAAGCTGTTCGTGTGGACTGAGTAGAGGCGTTGCACTTCATCAACGCTTGTGATCGCTGCATCAAAGATCTAAATCGCCACAAAGAGGTAACGATTCTATCACTGACCATGCTCATTCGTAAGGATCACTAAAGGAAATTTTGTTTTTCCGCTGCGTTTAGATCGCAATTTTCCTTCAGCCTTACCTCAGATGGGTGCAATCTCGTGCTCAGACTCTTATGATGCCATACCCTGTTGTCCTACCAGTTACTATGAAGCCTATTGCTGAAGGAGATGTTCCTTATACTATTCTTCATCCTGATATGCCTACTGATCTAGAGGAGCTGAAAAAGTCTTGGATCTAGCTAAAGGAGAAAATAAATACTTTTGAGGCTCAGTTCAGAGCTAGCCAGGAGAAAGTTCTAGAGCTGACAAAGCAACGTCACGAAGAGCGGAACATCAACACGTACCTCAACCCAAAGACGAAGCCTCCATGGGAGACCTAAAACCCCATATATTTATTTTGTACTTTGCTTTATTTCCCTTCATTGTAAGTCCAAGGGGAAAATTGTTTTGGTACTTACTAATAAAATCTTTATTTTAGTTTCAGTTTAAACAAATTTAAATCCTATGTGGTCTTGGAAAACATTGCATATGCATCTACATACAATAACATTTCATAACAGGTTTTCTCTAAAAGTTTCTCATCTTCTCGCTGTTTATTTCACCAGAAATGGATCTCGAACAATCTGTCAAAGATCTTCAAACTCAGATTGCTCAATTTCAAGAGATGATCCTGAATTTGTCCAAGGGGCAAGAAGAATTGAAAGCCCTCCTCATTAAGGATATGAAAAAGAAGAATCCTGGAGACAACAAGGGTGATTAGTTGGAACAACTGCAAGCTGAGATAGCAGAGAGAAAAATCCAGATGAATGGTCAAGTGGCTCTTATCCAGAGCTTAGCCCAGGGGCAAGAAGAGCTAAGAATATTTGTCATCAAGTTTTAAGGTAACAACCAACCTCCGATTAAACAAGCTGACTTGGTTGAAAGGAGAACAAGGATAAGAGAAGGAAAGAGACCGGCTACTACTGATGATTCTTCAGTTGAAGAAAGAAGGTATTATAGGGCTAATCCACCATAACACAAGGAATGTATAAGACAATTCTCCCGATTCAACATGCCAATGTCACAAGCTTTGCAATACTTGTTGGAAATGAAGTTGGTTATCTTGGAAGACGCTCCTCGAAAACCCAATACTTCTTCTCCTCGCTATAATCCCAATGCAAGATATGTGTCTTACTCCAATTGTCTTGGACATAACACTAATAATTGTTGAGCATTGAAGAATAAGATTCAAGACCTGATTGACGAAGGAATCCATGAGGTTACACCAGAAGGTCAGATTAAATTCTCCTGTCATCCGTCAAACATCAAAGCTACCAGATGTTCAGAGTAATAAGTTTAGAGGAGTCTTTGAGAACATTTGAATTTTCATTTATGATTTATTTTGTTGGTTTAAAAATTTATTATTATGTCAAAATTTGTTTTACATTAATTCAATGCGTATGTTTGTCTTTAATTAATCCATTCGCTTCACTATACTTAAAATTATGCTTTTACTTCGCTGTTTGTGATATTTAACTCTTGATAAAGTTGTAAGCCTTTAGAGGGAGGATGACGAAGACAATGCCATAATTTCATGTAGTATGCTTCTGAAAAGACTATGCTGACGATGTACATGCATTGTTTCAATTCCTAAACAGTGGAGATATAAGGAAGTTAACCCCTAGTCAGCCCTTTTGAGCCTATGAAGTAGGAGTTTTTATTCTCACGCAAATTAAAACCCTTAATCATAACCTGGGGCAGGGTAGTTCCTCAGTTAACTCAATTATGGTGGTTTTCCTTTTTGTACACAACTAATGATGGTTTCCTGTAATCATTAAGTCTGAAAGTCAATATCTATCAAAAGAAAAGTTCATTAAGTCAAAACCTATGAAGGAGACTTAGTAAAAATTGAGACATCCCGCTGACTATAATCTTGAAACAAACAGTTCAGGAAAAAAGAAGGGATAACAAAGTCAAAAGGAAAAGAGGTCACTACAAATCCTCAACAAAGAAAAAGAGATGACTTTCCAAATAAAGTTATGGTTTCTGAACCATCACAAGTTTCAATAATTACAAGTCTAAACTCCTTTGGAGCCTCGAAGCATAAGTTAACCGAACATAGAACTGGAGAACATCATGAAGAATGGGTGGGGTACAAATAAATTTGAGCTTTTATCCTTTATTTCTTAGACCATGAACCAAACCATGTTATAACCCTTTAAAAGTCCTAACTAAAGCATGGTTAGTTCTAAAGCGTACTGCTACAAAAAGGTATCCCGACTCCTTTAGGGCTTATTATAAATCTCGAGTTAATATCACAGTTTTTTATAAACATTGTTCTTCTAAAAATCTTTTTCAAAATTTCAAGACAGACATAAATGTTGCATTTTGAATATCAATGTTTGCATATAACTAAGTGTTTGACAGCAGAGAAGCTTACATGATGAACATTCAATAAACCAAAGTTCTCCTGACAAACAAAGTTACTTCTTGTGCTTGACTCAGTTGGATCAAAGCCAATGTGTACAAGGGGCATGGTCATTATCTTCCACTAAAGGGGACATGCCATGTTACTACCCAATTCATTTTGGGCAATAAGGTCAAGACTCAACTATGCTCAAATAGCCAGGGGCAGGTCTCCTCATCTATCTGAAGTACCAAAAGTAACATTACTGAGTTCACGATGTCAGGGGCATATTATTTTGGGGCTCTTTGTTTGTTCCTCTTGTGGTAGCTTTTTCAAAACACTGCTATTTTGGAACAAGTCATCCTCAACTAGGGGCAAATCTCTCTTTTCAAACATAATTGGATCAAATTTAGTTGCAAGCCCCTTAACTGTTGACCAGAGTATACACGATCCACCGCAGTCTGAAAACACATTCCTCTCGGAGGGCCATTATGGAAACAACTTTTTTGTGCCAGTAGTATAAGATGGTGTCGGTATCATGTTTTGGATCCAGTCATGAGAATTTCTAGGAAATTACTCAGGTAAGTCAAGAACCTCAGATGCTCTAAATCCAATTGGGTATACATTTTAAAAACTGATATGATTCTATTTTCGAGTTCAGGTTTACTTTTCCCTCTTTATTCAAATAAGAAATGTTTCCAAATTCGGGTTTACGTTTCCCTTTCTACTAAAGCGAGAAACGTCCATTGATTATGTCTAAATGTATATATGATGTTGAGTATGATTGATGTTTACCAAAAATGCATAAAATACAACAATAACATTTACTAAGAACGAGCGAAGGTAGGAGTTCAACGAATCTTTACCGGTTCATCCCCACAGAGTTATATACTAAGTGACCACTTGAATCTCCAACTCTATGAAGTTCCCAGACAATTTTCTCTTATGCTTGATATTCTACGAAGAAATGATACTTGTCTAAGTCTCTCAGAGGAACGTCCGTCTCTTTTATCCCCAGTCAGGGTGTTCAGGAATTTAAACTTTCTATAAGAAGTACGACGAACGGGATACGGAAGATTCTAAAGTACAAAATTCAGAAACAAGTCGAGAATGATATCTTCATATTCCTCCACAACAAATTGGGATTTATTTTCCCAAGCCAACATTTGTTATACGAAGCTACTGATAAGCTTCCCTACATGACTCATACATGCATCATTCACTTCAAATCATATGCATACGACATTCTCATAAGAACATCATCTTGCAAAAATATTATTGCACAAAACTAACATTGTTTTTCAGGTCAATTCCTCAACAGACAAATGTCATCAACAACTTATTCTCGGGGTTACTATATCTCCCCAAGGGTTACTTCAAACGACATCTTGGATTGTGTTATCCTCCAGGAATACATATACCAATATCTTGAGCTTCTACATCCTTCAAAATTACATCCAGTCAAACCTTGGGCCATTATTTATCTTCCCAAAAGCTATCTCATTACCTTGGGACGTTGTTTATCTTCCAAAAAGCTATATCATTACCTTTGGCCGTTGTTTATCTTCCCAAAAGCCATATCATTACCTTGGGCCGTTATTTATCTTCCCAAAAGCTATATCATCACACCTTGGGTCGTTGTTTATCTTCCCAAAAGCCATATCATTACCTTGGGCCGTCGTTTTTCTTCCCAAAAGCTATATCATCACCTTGGGTTGTTTTTATCTTCCCAAAAGCTTTATCACCACACCTTGGGTTGTTTCATCTCCCCAAAAGCTGTATAGGCTTGTCTTAGATTACTTTATCCCCATAATCATCTTGGACTTCTCTACTCCCCAGAACCACATCAAACAATCTCTTGGAATGCTTCATTCTTCCCAAGACTGCATCAAGTTACATTTTGGACTGCTTCATGCTCCAAAAAGCGTATCTGAAGAATTTTTATCCAAATGGAATATTTAAGCCCATTCAAGAAATACAACCAATCAACAGTATTATTCTGCGCACCGGCGAGCGCAAATTTTTGGGTTTTGTGTTCAATCCCCTTCAACCTTCAAGTCACGAATGGCGTGCATGCCAATCTAACTCCCCAGGTTTCAAAAAATTGAACAGGGGCAGCTATTGTACCCCAAAATTTTCCCTACCACAATCAAGGCAATGTCTCTAAAGATTCCTCAATGATCATAAAGTTCTCAAGGTTCCCAATTGATCAAAAGGTTTGAGGTTTTCATCAGACAAAGTCTTCTCCTGCACAATGGATCCATAACTAGGGGTTTGAATTTCTCCAAGCTAAATGGACTTCCAAGTCCTCAAGTAAGCTTCATAACATCCCACATACCTTCAAGAATCTCGATGTCATGTTTCAGAGCTTCCCCAATAAGTTTGACCAATCAGATGATCATATATTCAAAAATCAATCAAGTTGGTTAAAAAGTCAAACTGAGGTCAACTATGGTCAAATTAAAGTCAAATTTCAAGATTTTTTGCCAACATCAATATTTTGAAGTAAAATTCATCATTTGATCAAGGTTTGATCATGATTCATCAAGAAAATCTCAGATCATCAAGAATCAGGAAGTTTCTAAATTAGGGTTTCTTAAGAAAAGTCAACTGAACTTTGACCAGCCATAACTTTCACATACTTCATCAAACATTTCCCATCCAAAGCTCATTTTGAAGGAAATTGAATTCTCTACAACTTTGTGGCTCACAAGCCAAGCCTAAAAAATTTAATTTATTTTTATTTAATTTTATTTAAATTTTTCTTTATTATTATTCTTTTAAATTTTTGCTTCATTATCATATTTTATATTTTTAATTCTTGCTTTATTTTATTAGAAAAATGCATAAGTTGTAATTACTGCAATTTATATTCCGCCCAATTATATTGTATCTGCCCTAAAGCGATGTAATAGGATAACTTTATTTTTCTATTTTATTAATTATATTATTTATTTGTGTGGTAAGTAAATAGGGAGTGGAAACATAATTGTAATCAATTGAATTTAGATCATTATTTAAAAAGATAAAAATATTTGAAAATTAAAACTCACACACGTAAGTCGGTCTAAGATCGCCGTCTGCACCTCCTAGGGTATCCCTCTTGGTTGCCTTAAAATAAATGGTCAAGTCCCTCAAAAATGGGGGTGTCTTAAGAAAATGACCCTACAAATAAAAATCATCATGTCCCTCCTAAATTTAAAAGATCAAGTCCCTACGAGGTTGCCTATGATAATGATCTTGTCCCTTCGGTAAAAGATGATAGTCCCTCCCATATTTAAAAGATCAAGTCCCTACGAGGTTGCCTACGATAATGATCTTGTCCCTTCGGTAAAAGATGATAGTCCCTCCCAATTGCTAAAGACACCCCTCCAGTTGCCTTCATTGACCATACGATGACCCTACGTCCGTCCCTTAAATAAATCCAAGGTAATGACTACCTATTCCTTAATAATAGGGACATTCATACCCTTGAAAGAACATAAAAGAACATGAATGACTTAGTCTAGGATAGGTATAACTTAGTTGCTTGCTCACACTTCAAATACTTTTTACACCTCACAATTTTTCAAACATTTTCAAAACAAAGGCTTTGTATACATCCATACGAGGATCATTACAAAGTACTGATAAAAATTTTCTAATCACACACTTCACCTTTTCAAAAACAATTAAGTGAGCTAAGTAACTAAGAGCCCATGGATAACAATGGATATAAAGGGTACTAACACCTTCCCTTTAAATAACCTACCCCCCAAACTCAAATCTTTTAAAAGGTATTTACTGTTCTTTTAAAGCCTTTCCTATTGGATAAAATAAAAGTCGGTGGCGACTATTGCTATCCGCAACATAAATAAAAAGTCAGTTCTCCCACCGTGTTACAGCAACCAAGAGGGGTAACCCTAGAAAGTGCAGACATCGATCATAGAATGATCGACTTACGTGTGTGAGTGATTTTTTTCAGATATTTATCTTGTATATTAATTTTCTAAGTCCAATTTAATTCAATTAGGTCTTGCCACACCCTAAATTACTAACCACACAATTATCATAAAATAAATGGCAGAAATTTAAAGGCAGAAGGTAAATGTCCTACACTATTATAAAGCTTTGGAGCAGTTACATAATAGTAATGACAGAAAATAAAACTAAATTATTACAATTACAAAACAATTACATAATAATGAATAACATAAAAATAAGTGAAGGATTATAAAATAAAATGAAAATAGAAAATAAGTATGAAAAAGGTTTGAAAATTATGTTAAAGAAAATTAGGGTTTTGAGAAAAAGTTTTAGGGTTTGAGAAAGAAAACTTTAGGGTTTAGGGCAAAATATGTTTAGGTTTAGGTTTTACAAAATTATTTTTAGGTTTAGTGAAAGAAAATAAGGTTAAAAAAAGGGTTTAGATTTATAAAAGAAAAAGGTTTTACAAAAAATAGGTTTAGGGTTTATAAAAAAAAAATTAGGTTTCAAATTAATTAAAAAAATACTAAGGTTTTAATTTAAAAGAAAATATATAATTTGATAATTAAAGAAAAGGGAGAGAAATAACCAATTTGGCAAAAAATGCCATAAGGAATGATTGAACCCTTACCCTTTGCCTTGCCAATTCTCTGCCTTTCCACTAGGTTGTGCGCCTTCATCTGAAAAAATATAACAAATACCTATTATATAATAAAAATGAGAAAAAACATGTTAGTAAAAAAAATGTCTCAAGGCTGGGTTTAACAAAAGAAAATATATAATCAGTTTATATTAAAATAACCTAATACATAAATTTAAGAAAAATGAATTATGAGAATTAATTAAATTAAAAAAACATTTAAAATTTGATTAAGGTTTTAAAAAAAAGTTTGAGGTTTTAATTATGAAAATAAGTAGGGTTTAATTATAAACCTAAATATAAAAATAATAATACTAATAAAAATGTTAACCTAAATTTAATAATAATAGAAAAAGATTTGTTAAGAAAATAGTGAAAGGTTATTAAAAAAGAATTAATTAAAAATTAGTTAAAAAACAAAATAGGTTAACCATGTTTAAAAGAATAACTATTTAAATAAATAAGAATTAAATAAATTTAAAAAAAAATAAAAAAAATAAAACCAGTTTGCCAAAAAATGGGCAACCAAGGTTTGAACCCACACCATTGCTTTCCCAGGTTGCATGCTCCCTCCACTAGGTTGCGCCTGCAACAATATACCACCAAGAATTGTATATAATATAAATTCAAATTCAAATTTTGTGAAACCGCGTGCACCACCTTCTTCTTCCTCCAGCCTGTTATTTTTGCTACGAAAATGCTTCAAATTAGCTACGAATTTTTCGTAGCTAATTGACCTGCATTTTTCAAACATCATGAATATGTATAATTAATTCATAATTTTTATATCAATCGAATGCCCATAACCTGCAAAGTCCAAATATATCATCAAAAAGTATTTATATTGCCTAAATCAAGAAGCCCCAATTTTGAGCTTAGAACCCTAACAATGGTGAAACTCGTTTTCGGCCATGAAACTCCAAACCAATAACCCATAAAGCTTCCTTGTATCACAATAAACACAAATCAATGATTAAATTCAATTTATAACAAGTAAATGTATGAGAATCGAAAAATGTAAAAACAAGAACAAGTGGGATTCGGTTATGGCAATGGAGCATGAGTTTGATGGTTATAATGATTGGGATAGGTTGTGAGAACCTCCAACAACGATTTTCCACCTTCAAATTGTTTAGAAAGAGCTTAAATTCTTGAAATCGAATTTCAAATTTCTTGATTCTTTTTTAAACTTGAAAGTGCTATCTTTGTCCAATTTTTTCGTCCTCAATTCTTGTGGTTTTCTTATTGTTATGTAGTGAAGCAATTTAAGTCAAAGAATGGGCTTTAGTGATAGATTTGTATTATTTGTGAGTGAAGAAACCAATCATCCAAAATTATCAAATAAATCAAATAAAATTATGTCATTCTGATTTTCCACGAATTTGGCAATGTTCAATCACCTTAAATATCATATATTTGGTCTCAAAATAAATTTCAAACCAAATATTTGATTTTATATAATTTATTTTAATTAAAATGATTTTAAATGATTAAAATAAAAAATAAAAAATAATAATAATAAAAAATAAAAAATATGGTCATTGGGTCATGGATGGGCTTATCTTTGAGTTTGGATTGAAATATTATAGGCCCGTTTGGAAAGAATTAGAATAATATGTTGTAGAAGCAAGCTTTTCAAATTCTATTTTGATGATAACAACTAATCCATCAAGTCTTGAAAGCAAGCAAAAAGGATCATTCAAGCTTCATTCAAATAGAGTCTTCATAAAGATAAAGTTTTCTCACCAGAAGGTATAATTCTATTTCTCATGAATCAATAATGATAATTAAGTGTTCAACTTAGGATGCACTCACATTTGTTATTTTTGAATAAATCATTTTGCATGCCTATGTGTTACTGATCTTATTTTAAAAGAATTTTTCTGTTTTCTGATCAAGTAACTAGTTACCTTATAGGTAGTAACCGGTTACTTCAGCCCCAGTTTGAAAAATCTTTTTAACGTTACAGCAAGTAACCGGTTACCACTGTTCAAATTTTCAGAAATTGTTTCATTTAAATTTTGAACTATGTCTTGTGTTTTTCAAATTGTATTGAGACATCTCTTCATAATTTGTACCTTTTCAAAGAGTTGTCTTGTCTTTATATAAAGTGTTTTGTGCGGAATTTTTAAAACACCTCCTACAATTTTCATAAGACTTTTTCTTGCTCAAAATCTCAAATTTTCTAAATCTATCAAAGTGCACTAAATTCAATTGTATACAAAGTTAAACTTTTTATACACTTTAGTGAACACTTATATTCATTATTTTTTAGTGAGAAATATCAATCAAAGGAGAAGATCAACATTGCTTGATATTACAAGACTTCATCATATCTATATTTCAATTTATTCATGAATTATTTTTGTATTGATTTGTGATCCAGGATTGTTGGACATAAGGGTTTGTGTGGCAAGAGGATTGTTCTTGCACACTTGATTGTTGTATAGTTGTTAGAACGTAGGCTTCACCAGTTTATGGTGTGATAGGCTGTACAATCTAAAACTATAATAAAATCTCTTACGAGGTGTAAGGGGACTGGATGTACCTTCGGTTTGTGAAGGGAACCAGGATAACTCTTGGTGTCGTTTTACTTTCTTCTTTATTTCTTTCATAACCTAGACACTTAGACGATAAAAATTCATCCACCGATAAAATAACCGAAAAATTTTATAAGGCCTAATTCACCACCCTCTTAGGCTAATTCTGAAACTACAATTGGCATCAGATTAAGTTATAGGTAACTTGTTCCTAGATATCCAGCATGGCTTCCGCAAGAACAAATCTGGTTTTCAAAGATGGTGGAAGTAGCAACAAGCCCCCACTCTTCTCCAGAGAATATTTAGATTTCTAGAAAATCAGAATGATGGCACATCTTGAAGCCCAAGGAGAAGGTATATGGGAAGCAGTTGAGAACGGTCCACATAATTTGGTGGATGTCATAAATGGCGTTGGAACCGCAAAGTTGAAAAATATGTATGACAAAGACGATAAGAAAAAGATTCCAAATGAAAAGAAGGAAATCAACATACTCCAAAACGCTCTTAGTATGGACAAGTTCTTCCGTATATCTCAATGTAAATCAGCAAAGGAGATTTGGGACACCTTGGTAGAAACACATGAAGGAACCACCGAAGTGAAGAGATCGAGGCTAAACACTCTAAGTCAAGAATATGATATGTTCTGTATGCAGCCCGGTGAATCTATAGTTTCCTTACAAAAGAGATTTGTCCATCTAACAAATCACTTTATTTCTCTCGGTAAAACCTTCACCAATGATGATCTCAACCTGAAAGTCCTAAAATCCTTGACAAGAGAATGGCAACCAAAGGTGATCGCTATTTTGGAAAAGAAGAGTCTCTCAACGATGACATCTGCGTCTCTATTTGGCAAACTTCAAGAACACGAATTGGAACTTGGAAGGCTCGAGAAGCACGAAAGTCAAGAAAATAAGTCCAAGGGAATTGCCTTGAAGGTTGATTCAAAAGATAACAAAGATAATGAGACGTCCGAAGATGAGAACTTTATGCTTCTTGTGAAGAAGCTTGGTAAGTTTTTTAATAAAAATAAAAATTCCTCTTATCCTAAAAAGAATAAACATTTCAGGAAAAAGGAAACATCCACATCAATGCAAGACATCACTTGTTATGAATGTGGAAAGCAAGGTCACATAAAGCCGGATTGCCCGAAACTTGCAAAGAAAGGATGATTCAAAGGCAAGAAGGAATTCAAGAACAAAAAGGCTTATGTTGCTTGGGACGATAATGAGATAAGTTCATCCTCGGAGTTGAAAAGCGATGAATGTGCGAACATGGCTCTTATGGTTTCACATCACTCTGATGAAGAAATCAATGAGGTTAGTAGCAACTTTTCAATTTATGACAATGACGCACAAGATGTAATAGATGAACTTTTAAAAGAATGCAAGACGTTGTATAAAAGTATTTCATCCCAAAAGAAACGAATTTCATCTTTAGAAGAAAATAATATTGCTTTGGAAAAATATATTGAAAGTGAAAAACAAAAGTTGATGGATGAAAAACAAAGTCTTGTATGTAAGAATTGTGAGTCTTTATCTTTCCAAATTGTTCAACTTAAAAGAGTTTTAGAAAGATATGAAAAGGTCAAATTGGCTTGGAGGAAATTCTTAGGCACCAAAGGTATCCTAATGATAAAAGTGGATTAGGATATTCTAAGTTTTCCAAACCAAGAACAAATGAGACCATTTTTGTTAAAGCCAATGAACAAATTGTTAAAGAGAAAGTAAACAATTCTAAAAGTGTAAATCAAAGTCATAAAAAGAAAATGATTGTTAAGAAGAAGAATTATGTTCCTAGATATAGAAGTCATTTTCAACCTACTTGTTTTTATTGTGGAGTCAAATGTCACACACCTAATGCTTGTTATGTGCGAAACATTGGCGTTGCAAAAGGGCATTATGTGTGGGTGGAAAAGGGTACTAACTACCAAGGACCCAAAGCAATTTGGGTACCTAACAAAACTTGATTTTTTTGTAGGTATGATTGAAGACAACTTCGAATCAATGGTATCTTGATAGCGGTTGTTCAAAGCATATGACGGGCGATGTCAACAAATTTTCAAGTCTATCTCTAAAGGTCAAAGGATATGTTACTTACGGTGATGATAATAAAGGAAAGATTCTTGGAGTAAGAACGGTTGGTGCATCTCCATTTACAATCATCGAAGATGTCCTTTATGTGGAAGGCCTTAAACACAACCTACTTAGCATAAGTCAATTGTGTGATACAGGGTTCCGAATCAACTTCACAAAGGATGAATGTTTGATAGAACATGAAGTCACCCATGACATCTTGCTAAAAGGTAAAATATTTAATAATATTTTTATGATTTCTTTTGATGACTCTTCCTTGAAGGTAAAATGCTTAATGGCGAACAACAACGAGGCTTGGCTATAGCATAAAATATTCGCTCACATTCACATGGAGCACTTAAATAAGTTAATAAAGCATGACCTAGTTGTTGGTCTTTCAAAGATTAAGTTCATCAAGGATAAACTTTGTGACACATATCAAAAGGGAAAGCAAACCAAGACAACTTTAAAATCCAAGAAAGTGGTGTTCATATCAAGGCCACTACAATTGTTGCATATGGATCTCTTTGGTCCATCAAGAACGAAAAGCTTCGGAGGTAATGTTTACGCTTTAGTTATTGTTGATGATTTCTCTAGATATACTTGGACATTGTTTCTAGTGCAGAAAAGTGATGCTTTCAAAGCATTCAAGAAGTATGTGAAACAAATACAAAACGAGAAGTCACTCACTATAACCTCCATAAGAAGTGACCACGGTGGAGAATTCCAAAACACGTTCTTTGAAGAATTTTGCAAAGAGCATGGAATCTCTCACAACTTTTCCGCACCAAGGACTCCTCAACAAAACGATGTCGTGGAAAGGAAAAAGAATAGGTCATTGGTGAAGCTTACAAGAATGATACTTAGAGACTCAAATTTACCTAAGTATTTTTGGGCGGATGCGGTTAGCACAACATGTTTCGTAAGCAACAATGTCAATATTCGACCGATCCTCAAAAAGACTCCGTGTGAGTTGTTCAAAGGTAGGAAACCTAACATATCGTTCTTTCATATTTTCGGATGCAAGTGTTTCATTCTCAACAATGACAAGGACAATCTCGGTAAGTTTGATGAGAAGTCTGATGAAAGTATTTTCCTTGGTTACTCCCTCTCTAGTAAAGATTTTAGAATATTTAATAAAAGAACTCTTACTATTGAAGAATATATTCATGTTTATTTTGATGAGACTAACCCCTCTAAATAGGATAATATTATTGCTGATGATGATGATGATATAGTAGATATGTCACAACAACAAAAGGAAGTTCCAAATGTTCAACCAATATCACAAGAAGATGTCACTCAAATCATTGAAGAACATCATGATCTAGCGAAAGAATGGAGAACTCATAGAGATCACCCGATAGATAAAGTTATTGGTGATATTAGCCAAGGTGTTGCAACTCGACTAAATCTCAAGGATGCTTGTCTCAACATGGCTTTTGTATCTCAAATCGAACCAACCAAAATCGATGAAGCCTTAGGCGACGATCAATGGATAGTAGCAATGCAAAAAGAACTCAACCAATTCGAAAGGAATCAAGTTTGGAGTCTTGTACCAAGACCAGACAACAAGCACATCATATGAACAAGATGGATGTTCAAGAACAAACTTGATGAAAATGGAATCATAGTTCGTAACAAAGAAAGATTAGTCGCACAAGGATACAACCAAGAGGAAGGAATTGATTTTGATGAAACGTTCGCTCTGGTAGCAAGGTTAGAAGCAATTAGATTATTGCTTGCTTATGCTTGTTCTATGAATTTTCAATTGTTCCAGATGGATGTCAAAAGCGCTTTCCTGAATGGATACATCAATGAAGAAGTCTACGATAAACAACCTCCAGTTTTTGAAGACTTCAAGAATCCTTCACATGTCTACAAGTTGAAGAAATCCCTTTATGGCTTAAAGTAAGCACCAAGAGCGTGGTATGACCGCCTTAGCAACTTTCTATGTGAAAAGGGATTTGTAAAAGGAAAGGTTGACAAGACTTTGTTCATAAAGAAGATCAAGGGTAACACCTTATTGGTTCAAGTATATGTCGACGACATCATCTTCGGTTCAACAAACATAGATCTTTGCGAAGAGTTTTCACTTATGATGCAAGGAGAATTCGAGATGTCCATGATGCGAAAAATGAACTATTTTCTTGGACTACAAATCAAGCAAACAAAGGATGACATCTTCATCAACCAATCCAAGTATTGCAATGAATTGTTGAAAAAATTAGATATGGATAATTGCAAAGTGATGTCCACTCCAATGGGATCCGGAACGTACGTTGATCAAGATAAATCCGACATTTCAATAGATATCACAAAATATCGAGGTATGATTGGTTCATTACTATATTTGATGGCAAGTCGTCCTGACATTATGTTTAGTGTATGTTTGTGTGCAGGCTTTCAAGCAAATCTGAAGGAATCACATCTCACCGCCGTGAAGAGGATTATGAAGTATCTCAAAGGAACACCGAACTTCGGACTATGGTATCCAAAAGGTAGTACATGTTCTTTGATAGGTTATTCTGACGCTGATTATGCAGGATGTAAGACCGATAGAAAAAGCACAAGTGGTACTTGTCACATTCTCGGGAATGCACTAGTGTCGTGGGCATGCAAGAAGAAAGCATGTGTCGCACTTAGCACGGCCGAAGCAGAGTACATTGCAGAAGGTAGTTGTTGTGCACAGATCTTATGGCTTAAGCAACAACTTCTTGATTTTGGTGTGGATCTCGGTTACATTCCTCTTCGATGCGATAACACAAGTGTCATCAACATCACAAAGACCCCGGTCATGCATTCAAGGACAAAACACATAGATATCCGACATCATTTCCTTCGAGATCACGTGCTCAACAGAGATGTAGATGTTACGTTCGTGGATACACATAACCAACTTGCCGACATATTCACAAAACCATTGGCTAAAGAGCAATTCTTCAAGATTCGGAGAGAACTTGGTATTCTCAATGAAGGTGACATCTAACATTTTCTTAAAATTGCTTGTTATGTGTTATAGTAGCTTAAAATATGCTTATATTTCACTTTTGTATTACAAAATGCTAGCACTCATATTTCACCATTTTTTAGTTTTTCTCATTTTCGCATACTTGAAAATAATCGGTTTCAAAATATTTTTTGATCAAAAGTTGCGTAATATTATGTGCTAACACTTTGTGAAAAGTTTTTGACAAAACTCATCACCATTTTCTCTATATATAGCTATTGTATTTTTAAATTTTTTTCTTTTTTTGAAAATCTGAGGCAAGTAACTGGTTACCAGGTAGGTAGTAACCAGTCACCACTGCCATTTTCTGAATTTTTTTACGCACTCTGTGTTGTGGGTGCTACATGTTTTCTTTTTTCTTTTCCTATGAGTTAAAGTTATGTTTTGGGAACACCGTATTCTCATTCACTTATTGGAAACTTAGTCTCCATTTATTCTCTTAACCTCCCCCTTCCTCTCATAATCTCTCTTGACCAAAATTACTCACAATTAAAACCCACTCATAATCTACCACTTTATAACCCTAGCTTCACAAGAACAACTCATTTTCACCTTTCTCTCTCTCTCTCTCTCTTCCAAATCCGAAAATTCAAATAAAAACCCTAACCTTACCAACTATTCCATGGCTACTTCAAAGAATATGGGAAAGCAACAAATTATGGATTCCAGCTCTGACTCTGACACTGTTAAGGAGCAGTTCATGAAACCTCAGAAGCAAAGGAGACTCAACATCGACATTTTCTCCCGGAAGTTCATGAGCATAAAATATGTGAACATTGAAGAATTCCCTTCTCATAGCTTCACCTTTGAAGCTCTTCTAGATGCATCTGGTGTCAAAGAGCTGGTTGCTGACACAGGAAAAATCTATCCTAATTTGGTAAGAACTTTCTATCACACTTTTTCTTTTGGAGAAGATGAATTTGGTGATGAACAATTTACTGCTAAGGTCAACAAAATGGACATTGAGGTTACTATTGAAAATATAGGAACCATTCTTGATATACCTATTCAAGGATATGAGTTCAAATTTGGATTTATGCCTAACACTGACAGATGAAATAATTTTGATTCATTAGCTTATTTTATTGAAAGATCAAGAGGAACACATGATGATTTACTCGGTAGGCAGGTTCAATCTTCCCGGGTCATAAAATATGCTATGTCCTTAACTGTTAGTGACTGCATGCTTCATTATATCTTGGCAGAATAAGAAGATTAACTAGTAAATGTATCAGGAGTTAAGTAAGAACCTTGTACACCGATGTGAATGTAGTTGGGTATTTTTTTTAGTAAAACAGTAATGGCATAATATGTAATTGTTGAGAATAAATTGTTGGTGTCTGCTATAATAATTGATGTCATGTTGGTGGTGAGTTCTATGTGATATATGTGAGGACTGAGTCAGAACTTAAGAGACGAATTTGTATACAAAAACAATTATGATGCATGTGTGCTTTATGGTATTAATCAGTAGTAGATTATTATGTTTATATCTGGACATGAATTGTTGGTATTGTAATAACAAAAAGATGATGTGATGAATATGATGCATGTGTACTTATTGTTTTGAATGTTTTAAACATGTACTAGAGTGAATAATGTGATGTCTGTTGTAGATAATTGATGTGTGGTGAATGTGATTATATGTGGTATATAAGTATGATGTACGTGAACAAAACATGATGAATGATGATGTAACAACCATGTCATACGTGTATGATGTGTATGAAGTATGATGATTTTTGATGAATGGTGATGCGCCCTGACTAGCCATAGTCGTATTTTATGTGTTGTACGCGTCATGCATTCATAGAATTTTGTTAGGGCGAGATGTCCAGTGACGTATTTGCAGGATGAAAATCCAATGACGAACTTCAGGACGATAATGTCCAGTGATGGCCTAAATCCCGTTGTATGGATTAAGTGCAAATGTTGATGCAACGATGACTAGGTCATCAGTGATGAATATTGACGCAACAATGACTAGGTCATCGGTGATGTTTCGGTACCACATGCATGAGTCTTTTGAGTTGCATATCATTATGATTGGCATTTTTATGATGTTGATTTAAATGATGTGTTTATTGATTATGACGATTTATATAAAGAATAAGTGTATTATGATGTTATTCAAGTGACTTTACTTGTTATCTAATTCCTGTATCTTTTATAATGATTATGATTACTCATCCTTTCTGATTGGAATTGTTGCCTTGAATGCGGGTAACTTGCAGGTAATCAAGTGTAGTGCAGGAAACTTAGAAGTGCTTCAGAATGTGTTGTTTACTTCATAGAAGTAAAAGGAGTCTTGCTCTGATACGTAACACCGGGGTTAGGGTCGAATGACTTTATGAGATTTATGTTTTGTATTATGTTTGGAGTTTATGTGATATTTGACGAATTATAGTCTAGTTTTGATTTTCTTTAAGATGGTAACTATGAGTTACGTGAAATAACTTGAATATTTGAAATACCTTTCTTGGTACTTGAAAATATTTTATAAAAGAGGTTTGAGTCATGATGTATCTTTTGCGAAGTTCTAAATGAGTTAATTTATGATGTTAAAGTGTTCTGTTGATTATAAATTTGTTACAACCCGTGTTACGGAGCAGGACCATTGTGGTAAGATGTTTTATGAAGGTGTGACAACCATGTTTGTACATTGATGATTTGATAATTATTATGATTGTATTGTGATTATTCATGGGGTATAGTTGGGTGTTACTAGTTGCGCTTGCACGGGATATGTTGGACGTCCTAGGACCTGAAGTGTGCGTGAGTATGTTGTACCAGTGACAAGTATTCGAGAAAATTGTCGTTCTTTGCTTGATATTTCCCTTTTAACTATGACGCAACCAGTTGTGAATCGGTGAAAATCTTGACTTCTTGGGCGCTCATGTCCCTTGCGAGGCGGATTCCTGCCAGGAAGGCTTCATATTCAGCCAGGTTGTTAGATGTTGGGAAAGAGAGGACTAGAGATACCTCAACCACGAGACCTTCTTTATTTTCGAGGATGATCCCCGTCCCACTTCCAGAAGGTCCAAATGCCCCATCGACGTAGATGATCCACTTGTGGGTGTTTCTTGACGTGGTTTCCGTCGGGGTCATCTCAGCGACAAAGTTGACCAGGGCTTGAGCTTATAGAGATTTCCTGCCTTTGTAATGTATATCAAACTTAGAAAACTCCAAGGAGCATCTTAGAATTCTTCTGACCATGTCTGGTCGGGCTAAAAGCTGCTTGATGGGTTGATCAGTTTTCATAACCACCGTGTGTGCCAAAAAATAATGTCGCAGCCTCCTGGCGACGTTCACGAGCACGAAGGCGACTTTCTCAATTTGCTGATATCTAAGCTCTGGCCCTTGCAAGGCTTTACTTGTGAAATATACATGCTTCTTCCCGTCAGAATCTTCCCTTATGAGAGTTACGCTGATGGCTTCGATACTGACAGAAAAATATAAGTAGAGGACCTCCTGGTCATTGGTCTGGACAGAACTGGGTGTTCTGATAAGGCTCGTTTAAGGTGTCGTAGGCCTTCTCGCATTCTTCTGTCCATTTGAACGCAACTTCTTTACGGAGTAGTTTGAAAAAGGGGGAGGCGTGTTGGGCGTATTTTTCCACGAATCGAGACAAGGAAGCGAGCATACCGTTTAAGGATTGGATTGACTTTTTTGAGTAAGGCATAGGAAACTCTAAGAAGGCGCGACATTTTTCGGGGTTGGCTTTGATTCCTCTTTCTGTAAGATAGAATATGGGGAACTTGCCTGCCCTTACACCAAAGGTACATTTGTCAGGGTTAAAATGAATTATGCATTTCCTAGCTTGGTCGAACATACTCTGGAGATGAGACGTGTGGTCAGACTCTTGAATGGACTTGACGAACATGTTGTCCATGTAAAATTCTAACTTGTCTCCAATTTGTGATTGGAAGACGTTGTTCATCATGCGCTGATATGTGGCTCCTGCATTTTTTAAGCCGAAGGGCATTACATTGTAGTAATAGTTTATCGTCGGGACCATGAACACAATATACCTTTTATCTTTGTCAGCAATAGGTATTTGGTTGTACCCAGAATATGCATCCCTGAAGGATAAAAATTTAAAACTTGTAGAATTATCTACCAACTTGTCTATGTTGGGCAGAGGGTAAGAGTCTTTCGGGCAAGCCCGATTAAGATTGGTGTAGTCAATACATAGGTGCCATTTCCCATTAGTTTTTTTCACAAGTACAATACTTGAGAGCCTGGTCGTATACCTGGCCTCAATTACAAATTTGGCATCTAAAAGGTCCTTGACTAATTTCTCAGTAGCTAGAGTTTTTTCTTCAGACTGCTTGCGTCTGTGCTGGGAAATTGCGCGTGCTATTAGGTTGATGGCGAGCTTATGGCATGCAATCACTAGGGATATTCCAGGCATATCAGTGGTGCTCCAGGAGAAAAGGTCAGCGATGTTGCGCAGACATTGCTTTAGTTGTTCCTTGATGTCGTCGGGAAGTCCTGCACCGATACAGACTCCTCTATCGGGGTTGTCTCCGAAGGTTATCACTTCGAAATCTCCCACGGTAAAAGGGTGCAAACGACTATTTTATCCGCAGGAACGTCTTCCTCGACATCAACAGGAATGCGAGGATCAAGTTCGATAGTGTTGATCTGAGGTGTTGGCTTCTTATCGAGTTGAATATTGCCAGTTGAAGAGTCTTCATCTCTTACACGCTTACTGCTTTTTGGTGCGGTCTCTATCACGACCTGGCCTCTGGTTGCTGCTTCAAAGCATCTCCTTGCTGCCTCAATGTCCCCGTGGAGAGTAGCTACATGGCCTTTCTCTATGTAATACTTCATTTTGAGGTGGACCGTTGAAGGGATAATGATGAGCTCGGCAAGTGTTGGACTCCCCAGAATGCATTGATAGAGGGATGGACAGTCGATCACCAGGAAACACATCTTAATTGTTTTAGATGCTTCTCCTTCCCCGAATGTAATCTTCAGCTCGACGTAGCCCCAAGGCTTGGCGGTGGCCCCATTGAACCCTTGCAAATCAGAACTAACGTACGTGGATAGGTTTTTCTGGTTAAGTTGCAATGCTCGGAAGAGCAAGGTGTACATGATGTCGACCGAACTTCCTTGGTCGACGATTATTCTGCGACATTCGTCTTAGCCATCATTGCGCGGATCAATAAGGGGATATGAGAATTTGGAGACCAACCTAGGAGTTCCTCTCTGTAGAAGGTGATTGGTTGGGATTTCCCTTTGACTCTCTCGATAGATGAAAGCTGAATCGATGATGAATCAACTAGATGCTCGAGGTTATGTCTAACGGATCCAACCGTCATCTCATTGTAACCTCCACATGAAATGAGCATGGTCGATGGAAAGCATTCCCAGGGGCTGTGTGACGCCAAGTATCATGTGCGTAAGAGGTGCCGAGGAATGAGGAAATACCCGGGTCTGGTGACTGACAAGGCGACTTGCATGGGGGTGGCCTCCTCAGTGACTTTGTAGACTCTCTTCGTCTCTTCTTGTCGAGGGGCTCCATCTTTGATGTACTTTTTGAGATGTCCCTCTTTGATGAGGATCTCAATTGTGTCCTTGAGGTGGATGTAGTCTTCGATGGTGTGCCTGTGACTGCGGTGGAATCGACAATACTTGGTCTTGTCGGTGTTGGGCTTGGAAGTAGTTGGTTTGGGGAAACGAACACCTCCCTACTTGAACTCACTATTGATGCACTCATTGAGAATCTTCTCGTGAGGATCGGTGAAAAGGGTGTATTATGAGAATCGACCTGCTGGTCCTCTGCTCTCTCGTGGACGATCACCTCTTTGTTTTTCATGTTGAGGGATCTCGTCGCTATCTTTCTGCTTGTGAGGTCTCGCATTCTCTTGGTTCCTCGAATCACGCGTCTTATACGCGACCTCCTTTTCCTCGTACTAGATGTAAGCTTGAGCCTTGTAGAGCAGATCAGTGAGGGATTGGGGAGGTTCGATGTCGAAAGCTCTCCGAAATTTTCTATTGGGGAGAAAGCCTTTTTCCAAGATGTACCGCTTCATGCGGTCGATAATATGCACTTCCACAAGTTCTTTGTTGAATCGGTCAATGTAGTCCCTCATAGATTCTTCCTTCCTGTGTATGATCCCCTCGAGGGTAGCCTCGGACTTTGGATGTCGTCTAGATGTTGTGTGAATTGGTTCTTCAGAACCTTCCACGATGTGATGGACCCTGTAGGGAGATGTTTATACCACGACATCACACCTTTACGCAAGGTGATAGGAAACAACCTGCATTTGATCGCACCCTCCATGTTGTGATAGTGGAACATGGTTTCGAGTTTTTCAATATGATCGTCGGGATCAGTGGTCCCGTCATATGTGGCTTATGGAGGAGGCTTCTCGAGTCCGCATGGGATGCGAGTCTCCTTAATCCCGCGGCTGAGTGGCCTGCGATGATCTTCGTCTTCACTGCTACCAGACTCTAGATATGGGGATCTGCTCCATCATTGACGGTCTTCATCGTAACGTGATTTCTTGTTGTGATCCTGATCTTCAGGCGAGCACCTCATTTTACGGGGAGGAGATCGAGTACGTTACCTGGCCCTTTCTGGGTGTGAACCTTCAAGAACATATTGATCTCTAGGAGGAGAAAGGTGTCTAGTATATTTCCCTTTGCGACCTTTTGGAGGAGATCGAGAATGAAAGGGAGAACCTTTGCGACGTCGTCTCCTAGATGGTGAGGGGGAACGACGATTACGTTTGAGCACCTGTATGTGTTTGCTCTGTTGAAAGAGGGTGAGGTTTGCCCTGTTGAGGGCAGTGATGAGAGCCTGAGTGCCAACATCTACGTCCGATGGGATGGGAATTAGTTCAAACACAGGATCCCCGTGAGTGACAGGTGGTTGTTTCAAGTTGTTCGAAGCAGGGGGGAGAATGTCCTCCGCTATGACCGGTGTTGAGTTAGGAAACTCTGTGGTTTCCAGTGTTGTCACCGTTGCTGATGATGATGGTAGAAGTGTCTTTCACAATCTCGTTGACCTGGGTAGCCATGAAGACAAAAAGATGAGCTTTGATCTTGCGGCGAAAGAGAGGATCTTGGTCACGAAAGATGGGGGAGCTGGTAATTCTCCACAGACGGTGCCACTGTACAAAAAAGATCCGGACAGGTCTTCATGGCCTTCAATTGGGATTGTGAGGAGAAGGGGTGGTATACCTGCAAGGTACTCCAACGCTCAAGTAAGTTTCACTGTAAGACAAACCAAAGCGCGAGAAAATGAGGGTTAAAATATAATACCTGACCCTCAAAAGGTGGAGAGTTTTTATAAGGGCACATGTCCGAAGGTTGCGGGCGTGTAGCCTTTGAATGAGCATAAATGTCTCCTGTAAATCTGGAGGGCAGTTGGCCGCGTGGAAGGAGTTATGGCGCGTGAGGGGGAGGTCCCAACGCCTATATGCGAACGGCTCTTTTCCTGTAACTTTCATATTCTCGCTAATCTCTTAATGGGCTTAGGCCCAATTTAATACTGGATTGGGCCTTAATTTGGCGTAGAGCACATGCTAGACCAGTCCAGAACAATATCTTTATGCTTTGAATGTTATTTTCCATTGGCAACTGAAGACACCATTTGATTTCTTGAGTTTCAGTCATACTAGAGTCAATAGTAACTACCTCTTACTTGCAATCTTCCAATACAATTGCATTATTCAACACTCTTATAACATAACACTAAGTTGTGAAACTATCTCTGTTACACACTACAACATTAGTTATGAACTTAATATTAAATAAAATAATAAGAGAAATAGAAAGACATTATTTCAAAACTAAATAACAGAAGGTAGAGGAAATAAGAGAAAAGGTAAAAATACTTATATGAGTATATGTATTTATTATTAATTGGCTCCATGGAATCTTAACATAAAACTGTTTTTTCTCTTTCATCTTCCACACACATAAATAGATGAAAATGAAGAAATTGTCTTAACGTATATGACAACTACATCCTTTAACAAATGTTGGTTGAATATGATATATATCCAAATGTCATTTATAATTGTAATACAAATTAAAAAATTCTTGTACATGAAAAATGGAGTGCAATTAGGAAAGGATGGAAAACATGGATGATGAATGTTAATGTTTGTCTTTGGTTTAGTTTGTATGTCATGCTTAGGACTGGAAATGAGTCAACTCGAGACGAACTCGCCTCAGCTCGGCTCGACTCGTTAAGAATTGGTTCAACTCAAATCTTGGTTCGAGTTCGATACAAACTTTTTTTAAGCTCAAACTCGACTCACTATAAATTCACAAACAGTTTGGTTCAACTTATTAGGTTCAACTCTTTTGCTTCACGGACTTAAAACCAATTTTAAGTCCATTATATATATATATATATATATATATATATATATATATATATATATATATATATATATATATATTTGATATTTTAAATTAATATTTTTTTTAAAGAAAATGTTGAAATCAAATAAAAGTTATCAGATTGGAATTTAACTTTGTCTCCAAAATCTACTAATTCAAAAACTACACAACTTTCAAGAGATACATTTGAAATTCTAATTAAAAAACTACTCAATTGGAGTTTAAATTTGTCTTAAAAAATCCACAAATTCATCTAAATATTTAAGAACCTTACAAATTTAATGAAATAATACATCAAAAATGACTAGAAATTGATATATTTCTATCACAAAATGTGTACAACACTTGTAACCTTCAAGGATGATTCTAAATGCAATTATCAATTTTACTTCCCTAACTAGTACAAAAGGGACAATATAGGGTTATGATTTGGAGTAAATTCTTAAATCTACTCTTAAAGATAATATAATCCTTCTCATATATAATCGAGTTGACTCATGAACCTATCGAGTCGAACTATGTGTAGCTCAAGTTCAGATCATTTAGTTATTGAACTTAGTTTTTCGCTCATATTTAGCTCATTTGGTTCATGAACCTAGTACAACGATTTAATTGTCAATCTGAATTCCAAACTATTTTCGAGTTAGTTTGGTTCATTGTTAGCCCTTGTCATGCTATAAAGGGAATGAGATGATCTTTATATATTAGTTATTGAAGTTATGGAATTAAAATTATATTGAATGAGTTTTTTAAATGAGGTGAGTAAACTGAAACAAACTGCTACACTAAATTAATTTTAATTGGTGAATATTAATGGTGGATTGGGGAATATAATGAGTTTACGTTATACTATTATATAATAGGTGGAGCATTAAAATTGCAATAAACTCTTTTCATTTTATTTGATATACCAACTTCAAATAATAAAAAAATAAAAAAATAAGGGTTTTGCCAAGAGTTGTTATCAAGAAAAATTAGTCAAAATATTTTTAAAATATAGATTAAAAATAATAATATTTTCAAAATAATTAATTATATAAAATAATTTTTTTAGAACCAATTAGTTATATAAAATAAAAAATTATTCAATATTATTTTTTTGAAAAAATATTTAAAATATTTAAAATATTATTTTGTATTAGTCAAAAATAGTTATATATTTTTAATTTTTTTATATTTATATTTAAAATAAATATATATTTATAATAATAATAATTATGGAAAAAATATCAATTTTTAAAAAGAGACAATTGTATTGACTCTAATAAATTTTTAGAACTAATTAATTATATAAAATAAAAAAATTATTCAAAATATTTTCAATATTAATTTTTATTAGTAAAAAATAGTTATATATTTTCAATTTATTTGATATTTATATTTAAAATAAATATATGATTATTATTAATTATTATTTATGTAGTATAAATTTTAAAAAATAAAACTAGGGTTGTTGTTAGAATAACTATCAATATTGAATTAGTAACAATGCGTTTACTCATTTTTTTGAAAAATAATGAAATATAATAATAATTCTTACAAATTTTATGTTTAGTAACTGACATGAGAATAATAATTATAATAGTAACTGACATTATTATTATTATTATTATTATTATTATTAAAGTTACTAAGTTTTGAATTTGTAATAAAAACTTAAATGCTAATTTATAGAAATTGAACCGTACAAAATTTTATTTGTATGATTATATATTTTTATTAATTTATTTCAAAATTGAAAAGTAATTTTTTGAATTTTGAATTTTTTAATGTCTTTAATTAAAACAATAATTTATGTTCAGTAAAAAATATTTTTTGATTGGACGAATTATTTTACTAGGTAATTTTAGAATTCAACGTGTTTACTCATTTTTTTTAAAAGATTTAATAATACTAAGAAAAAATAATGATAATTGTTACTATATAATAATAATAATAATTACATTTTAAAAGTTTAAATTTAAATTTTATCATCTTTTTTATTTTTATTTGTATGATTATATAGTAATATAGTAATAACTTCTATTAATTTTATTTATTATAGCAAAGATGATGATAATAATAATAATAATAATAATAATAATAATAATAATAATAATAATAATAATAATAATAATAACATTTGTATTAGTTGCTTATATTATTAGGATTATTATTTTAATTGTGTTATTTAAATAATATATGATTATAGATTTTCTATATATAAAAAATGAGAATTAGAGTAAAAAGATATAATAGTGGTAATTGAATATTATATTAGTTGATTATATTATTACTATTATTATTTAATAGTGTTAGTTGAATAGTATATTATTATTATTATTATTATTATTATTATTATTATTATTATTATTATTATTATTATTATTATTATAAAATAAATTTTAAAAAATAGAATTAAGATTGATGTTAAACTAATTATCCATCTAGAGTTGATGTTAGAGTAACTATCATGATGACACATGTCTAAGATTTCCATCATGATTTCTTTAGATTTAGAGTAAATAGATAGATAGATAAATAGATATCACTTATTCTATATTGAAATATCCAAACAAGTCTTTATTCTCTAATTCCTTGAATGACTTTTTTAGAGGATATATCATTCTTAAGATCTTTAAAATATCGGCAAGTTAATAAATTAATTACATTAACTATTCAAACATTAATATAATAATTTAATATATAGTATAAAATAATAAATAAATTAATATAAATTAAACAGTTAAACTATTAAACTAATAACATTTTAAAATTTTACAATAACATTAAAATAAATTATATGAAAATATACAACACGGGTATTTATAAAAGAAATAAAAACAAATATTGATAAGATTAGAGAAAATAAAGTTTTGAAAAAACTATTTTAGAAGGATATATATATATATATATATATATATATATATATATATATATATATATATATATATATATATATATATATATATATATATATATATATATATATATATATATATATATACTATGCCAAAATTGACATTTAACAACGCACCTTAGACAGCGCTTTATAAAGAAAGCGCTGCTATAGGTCAAAATTAAAAGAAAACACGAAAACTGTTCAAAAATATAATAAAAGCGCTGCTAAAAGGCATACCTTAGACAACGCTTTTTCAAAAGCGTTGTCTAAGATAGACCTTAGACCGCGCTTTTAGAAAGCGCTTTTAAAGATAGACCTTAGACAACACTTTTAAAAAAGCGCTGTCTTAGGCTTTCAATATAAAAAAAATTAAAATCAAAAGCGCTGTCTAAGGTTGACCTTAGACAGCGCTTTCCCAAAAGCGTTGTGTAAGGTCTAATTATATTAAAAATATACAGTTTCTATTTTCATTTCCCTCTCTTCTGTGAACTCTCTCACTTTTTACGAACGAACACCATCGTCGTCCTAACTGAGCTTTTCGCCACCATTGCCCTAACTGAGCTTCTCGCCACCATTGCCCTAACTGAGCTTCTCGCCACCGCCGTCCTCCACGTTCACCGTCGTCCACCACATTATTTGGTAAGCTTCTTCTCTGTTCTTTTCCTCTCTGTTTAGGGCAAGAACGAAATCAACTTTATCTCTTTTAGTTTAAGCTATTTTTGTTTGTAGTTGACATTGTTGTAGTTAACATTGTTGTAGAAGTGCTTATTAGTTTAAGCTCTTTTTGTATATTAATGTAGAAGTGCTTATTAGTTTAAGCTCTTTTAGTATATAGTTGACATTGTTGTTGAAGTGCTTATGAGTTTAATATCTTTTTGTATATGATTGACATTGTTTGAAGAAGTGCTTATTATTTTAAGCTCTTTTTGTATATAGTTACACTATTCTATACATAAAAACTAGAATAGTGTAAGTTATTAATATTGGACATGAAACTTAAAGTATGTATCAATATAGGGTATTCATGAAACTTTTGAGAATATCTAACTAATATACAAAGATTCATAAAATAAGCACTTTAATAGGGTATTCATGAAACTTTTTGCTTATTAGTTCATTGTTGAAGCTTTTTGATAGGGTATTCATGAAACTTTTGAGATGATCAAACTAATAGACAAATATATTCTCAATACACAAAATTATAATAGATGAAAGATTCATAAAATAAGCATTTTTATTAGTTTAAGCATTTTTTATTAAGTTAGATTTGATCATGCATGGTTTCTTTATTATGTATGTATTTATTTGACATTGTTGTATTTATTTGATTATAAGTTAGATTTGATCATGCATGGTTTCTTTATTTTTGTGTTTCCAATTGCTTTTATTATAAGTTATATTTGATCCTCCTTGGTTTCTTTATTACAGGTTAGACATGGCCACTAATGATGATAACCCACATGATGATCATTCGACACATGAAGGAGGTAGTAAAAAAGTATCAACTGAAGAAGAGATTCGAAGAGGTATAACGGTTATGAGAAGATTGGTCAATGGTAGATCTCGAGGCATCATTCTAGATGTGAATTGGAGCCATCAGGGGCAGCTTATAGAACCTAATGGACACATCTTAACTAGTTTCATCGGTGCACTAGTAAGGAATGAAGTTCCCATTACTTGTGATGATTGGAGAAACAAAGATCTGAATGACTCCAAAGAAAGAATTTGGAGTGAGATAAAGGTACAATAATTATGTCTTTAATTATGTGAATCAATTATGTTTTTTCGATTACCTGTACTAACGCACAATCTGTATGTTTTTCTTAGTGTTGTTTTAACATCGAAGAAGAAAGAAGAGGTTTTTGTATGAAATTGGCCGGAAAGCTTTTATGAGGGTTTAGAACATTTTTATCATCCAAGTTCCTTAAGGATGCGGATGATAATTATGTTGATGCGGAGCTTCCTAAAAAATATGAAAGTTTGATATCAGCAGAAGAATGGGAAGCCTTCAAATCCAAACGACAGGACCCTGTATTTAAAAGACTAAGTGCCACAAATCGGGAAAGAGCATCAAGTCCCGCATATCCGTACCGAAAAGGACGTGTCGGATATGGACGCATAGAATAATCCATGGTAAGTATTTATAAATTGCGATAACATATTTGTTCATCATATATTAGTTTTATTTGATCATATTGTATGACTTAATGTGTAGCTGCAGAAGGAGAAAAGTTCTGAAACATCTATTTCTGCACATGTTTTGTGGAAGGAAGCCCGTGTGGGCAAATCTGGAGTTCCTAAAGAAGATGTTTTACAAGTATACAAGAAATGTGTAAGTATAACATTTTTTCTTTAATTAAATATAAACTTTATAAACAAATATTTGACAAGTATACAGTATTCATCTGATTTTCAGGAAACGCTATCTCAGTCTTTACCCCCATATGATACTAGGAGCATACTTAGTCAGGCATTAGATATCCGTGAATATTCTGGTCGGGTGAGGGGTAAGGGATTTGGAGTTACTCCGACCTCCCTGAGTATTAAAAAAGGAAAGGCTCCTAGTAATCGGGAGTTTCATGCAAAATTGGAAACAATGCTATGTGAAATGATGGAATCAAGTGCTATGTGATTAAATAGATGGATTAATTAAAATTAGATATAGCAGAATAAGTTGGAGTGATATCTATTCCATTCAATTTTGTTTTTATTATTGATCACCATTTTTCTATCTTTCAATTGGACATCACTTATCACCATTTTTCTTACATTTTAATTGGATAGATTAAAAAATTTGTCTCATATTAAATGAAATATTCAAACAATAAAATAAAATGTATACACCGCTCTCTTCTTTCCTTTTTTCTTCATTCCACACTATATTGTTTTATATCACTTATTCTATTTTAAAATATCCAAACAATCTTTATTCTCTAATTTTTAAATGATTTTTTTAGAGGATATATCATTCTTAAGATGTTTAAAATATCGGCAAGTTAATAAATTAATTATTCAAACATTAATATAATATATATATATATATATATATATATATATATATATATATATATATATATATATATATATATTATAAAATAATAAATTAATTAATATAAATTAAACAGTTAAACTATTAAAGTAATAATATTTTAAAATTTTATCAATAACATTAAAATAAGTTACTTGAAAATATACAACATGGGTATTTAAAAAAGAAATAAAAACTAAAATTGAAAACATTAGAGAAAATAAAGTTTAAAAAATTTATTTTAGAAAGATTAAAAAAAAAAAATAAAAAAAAAAAAAACCCACTCTTCGACTATGTGTTATTCTAGCAACCTTAGTTGAGTTTTGAGAATGACATTTTTAGACAAATGGGACAATGATAGTAATACTGATGTTGATCCTATGAGCTGAAGGCTATTAATTTTTTCTATATCAACATATATTTTAAAAAAGTAATTTGCAACACAATTAAAACATTAAAAGAAAAAAAATACGATGATCTCGCGAGTTGAAACTATGTATTTATCCCTATAATTATATTCACATAACTATCAACTGAGTTGTTTATCGAAACATTTTCTTATAGAAAATAACATATAACATATTATTCGCTATATTTATATGATGAACAATACGGATTATAAATTTTTAAATAAATTCACATAAATAAAGAGAATTGTGTGAATCCTCAACCTATTTTCAAATAAATCAAAACATATGTGTTGCATACATACTTCTTATATACATTAGACTAAATAAATTATTATAACCATAGAGTATTTTCTATTGTTGATTCTGATGATCGGGAAGTCTCCGTCACCTTTGAGCTTTCTATTGTAGTGGTTTCTTCTCTTACAAAAGTATTACAAAATGAGTAGAAATAAATAAATACATAAAGAGTTAAACTAAAATTAATCAAAATTGAGGACAAAGAGAAAAACTAATTACATAAACTTTTTTTTTAAATGTAACATATGAGTGGGAGAAAGTAGTAAGATGATAATTGTCTCTATGGTTTCTTCTTTGAGTTGTGTAATTCAATACCATTATGCTCCCTTGAAGGACCTGAAGGTGGCTTTGGTATTGCTTTTGGCAAAGAATCTAAGAAATTTTGATGTAAACCTTGAGATTGAGACTCTTTCTTTACATGAAAAGCTTTAGTGTGTCTAGAACAATTTGTTGCACTAACAAAATATATGAGTAAGAAAAGTAGAATTAGCAATATATGAAGATGCTTTCTACCCATTTAGACAAAGAGAATTCTAAAAGAAGAGAAAAAGAGAGAGAGAGAGAGAGAGAGAGAGAGAGAGAGAGAGAGAGAGAGAGAGAGAGAGAGAGAGAGAGAGAGAGAGAGAGAGAGAGAGAGAGAGAGAGAGAGAGAGAGAGAGAGAGAGAGAGAGAGAGAGAGAGAGAGAGAGAGAGAGAGAGAGAGAGAGGTTTGTGAAAGAGAGGAAAAGAGAAGAATGAATGGTGAAAGAATAGAAGAAAATATTTATGTGGTGAAGTTATGAATTATTAAAATAGAAGAAAATATTTATGTGGTGAAGTTATGAATTATTAATGGAAGAATTTAAAGGGTAGAGGTAATGAAGGAAGAGTGTGTGCGGAACACACGGGTGAAATAAATGCAAGATTATGGAGTTAAGATTAGGAATCATAATTGTTTGTGTGGATTGTAGCATTAAATGAGATAACATGAGTCGATAGAACAGTTAAATAGAGACTAAGTTGATAAAAACGGATTTCATGACTAGTGTTTTAAAACCCGATCATTCCGGCCGGTGGTTAGATTGGTTAGGCCGTGAATATGAGAGTTGTGTGGTTTAATAAGATCATCGAATTATAATTGTAACTGATCTGATAAAAACTAATCAGATCTGATAAATTTTTTTATCCAACCGTTGATTTTTTTATATTTATTTTTTTGTTTAATTATAAATTGATCCTTCCATTTTCATTTTTTTTCATTTTGGTGACTTGTTTTAAAATCTGAATTTTATTATTATTTATAATAATTAAAGGTTAAAATTATAAAAAATATTTAATAGTCATGAAATATATTTTAAAAAAATTATTTTAGGATTTTTTATTTAAATTTGTATAAAATAAATTAAAAATCATGTTCATACGACCAAAGATTCATTGGTCAGAACAGTATTCAATGATTCAATAATTTGACCAAATTGATCACCGATCCGAATTTTAAAACTCTATTCTTGATCATTTTAAGAACATGCAAATTAGATAATTATACAAAGTTCAAAATCGATATGAAAAATGTTCGTTAACATTAAGGTCTATTTCGATTATAATTAGTTTCAAAGTTCAAATTCATCTAAACTTAAATCAATGACCTTTTAATAAAATTCAAACGACATAAAACTTAAATTTAATATTATTTTGTTTCTAAAATAAAATAAAATAACTATATACACTATGGAAATTTTAATTACTAACTACTCTATATTTCTTGTACTTAATTTTGATTATAAAAAATATATAAATATACAAAAGTTTCAATTAATAAATTTCAATATTTTTTTGTGTATAAATCTTGGATTTAAATTCAAAACATAGTATGGGATCTAATAATATCAGCTGAGCTAATAATATCAGTTGAGTTAAGATTTCTAAACAAAAAACATTTTTTTTTTATCTTTCTAGAGCATTTTCAAATCATAAAAGTGGTGATAAATATTCATAACAGCCAAAAGGATATTGCCAAATTAATGAGTTAGAAATTATAAAATAAAAAAAAAAAAAAGGAAGAAAAAATGGTTCTCTTTATTTAAAATATTAGTTGTGTAATAGTAAGTTGAGAGCAAAAAATGGAAGTTGTCGTTGGATTAGGTGAGTTAGTGGGGCTGCATGAAAAATAATAACCAAGAAAAGAAAGTTCCAAAAAAGTAAAAAATAAAAAAAAAAGTTGAAACTTATATTTATAAAAAAATAGAAATAATTGATTGGAACCCTGTTACTTAGTCTATGGAGAATTGATGAATGAGGCGTGTACTGCATGAGTGGATAAATCAAAACATAGGGTTTTTCATGACATAATTAAAGTGTTGGGTATAGTAGATAGATAGGGTCCCCCATCAAAGTATATATCTAACATTTTATTTTATTTGGTGAAATCATATCTAACAATAGGAGACATGTTAATTTGGACCCCACTTTCTGTGTGTGTATGTATGGACAGTGAGACAGATATGATTGATGAGAAGACGGGTTCTATTTTGTGTTGTATTCAATATAAGGAAATATTTATGCTCATAGTTCTTGGAAACAAATTTTAACTCTAAGATTAGGAGAATTCTACCTATCATCTCCAAAATTATATCTGATACCCCCTCAATTTTTACAATACTAAAATTGTCTTGAAAAAATTTAAAACAAATGAAAATAATTTATAATTTCGAAAATTCTGAAAATAAATCGTATAAATTATTTTGAAAATAAAAATATTAAGTTATAGCATATTAATAATGCAAGTTCATTAAATATAACGTAATATTTTTAATTTGTTATAATTAATGTCAATACTTTTAAAATCAAATTATATATATATATATATATATATATATATATATATATATATATATATATATATATATATATATATATATATATATATATATATATATATATATATATATATATATATATATATATATATATAATTTCTAACTTTGTGAGTTTCTTTATCATTTTTACTTAATTAGTGTAAACTAACAATACACGGTTTTTTTTAAATAATCCACTTTAATAAATAAAATACCAAAATAACATGTGTTTCAAAAAAAATACCAAACTGACGTAGTTTTTTAACAGATTCGCCATTTGATTTGGCGAACATGATCAAAATACAACATGAGATTCACCAATCCAATTGACTAAACAGTGAAATTTTGCACACACTCACCAATCCAAATGGCAAACATGGCTAAAAATCAAATGAATTCGCCAATCCATCTGACGAATAAGTGCAATGTGATTATTTTATATTTTTTAATGTTTTCCTAATTAATTTGGCATATATATATATATATATATATATATATATATATATATATATATATATATATATATATATATATATATATATATATATATATATATATATATATAATTTTCCTATGTGAAACACTTATATTTAATTTTTTAGTAGTATATGATCTTACCTTATCAGGAGGACCTTCCAACAATTGGGTGCAACAGCAAGTGGATGGAATGAAGGGGGTGTACCTACAAGGCGCTCTGATGTCAAAGTTAATAGAGGTACAGCAAATAGGTAAGTTTAGAAGAATGAATTCAGAATACCTGACTCTTTAGTGAAAAGGGGTATTTATATAGAGCCCCCAGCGCTGGGCCAAGGTCCTTCCTTGGGCTGGATTAGCTAGGCCCAAGGAAGAACTGCCAAGGAACGCGTGAGAAGCGTGAAGACCTAGCTAAGTGGTCAGGTCCTTGGTTCAACTGCCCATATCTTTCAGGAGATAATGAGGGACAGTTGGGTGATGTGGCAAGTGAATTGGCTGACATGTTCTTTGCCTGTTCTAAATGCGTGCCCGACATCTAGGATTTGTGTCCGACCGTTAAGCTCCCCCGCCCGTCTACCAGATGTACATGCCCGAGCATATGGGCCTCTGCTCGACATATTGGGTCGTAGCCCAATACAATCCAGAGGCCCAGTCTGGAACAGGAACCCCCCAAGTCAAGTCTCCAAGTCGGAGCGATGAATTAGAACATAGACGGACGTAGGTGTGCTGAAGAAGGTGACGGGCATGTACTTGCATGTGCTGTTGAGTCTGTCGGGCATGTGGTTTTTCACAGAGTCGAGGATGCTCCTTATAGTCGGGGAGATTTGCAGTTGCTCGGCGTCGTTCAGGATTCTTGTGGACTGACGTGTCTCAGCATTAATGGTGTGTCGCCTCGTTTCCTGTGCAAACGGCGGCGTAAGGTCTAGGTAATGATTACCTAGCGCGTCCGTCCACGCGCTTGTGGATATATAAAGGGGGTGGTTCACTTCATTTGGATTTTTTCGCTCTGACGTTTTACCGGAAGATCTGAGAAGAATCCTCTCTCCGTCCGTCTCCACCGTCTGCACCGCCACTTTCTGCCCGCACACCACCGTCTTCTCCTCGTCTCCAATATGTCAGGTAACACTTCAAATTCCCTGTTTTGCATGCTTTTCTGTTTGTTAGATAGAAAAAATGCCTGATATGTTTGTGTAGAGTAAGAAAACTTTAGTGTAGAGTAGATAAACCTGGGTTTAGGGACAGTTTTTTGGGTTTTAGGTATGAATGTCCCGGGCAGGATTAGAATGTCCCGGGCAAAAATTTCATAAGCACTTGAATAAACCGGGCAAAACTATCATGTCACGGGCGTGAAATTCATATGCGTATAAATATACCGAGCAAGTTTAGCATGTCACAGGCGTAGAATTCATATGCGTATGAATATCCCGGGCAATGTCAGCATGCCATGGGCGTAGAGTTCATGTCTGTATGAAATTGTAGGTCGGATCTTTATGTGCCCGAATGCGTGCGCGGGTTACCCTTTCGTCGGTCTAGGCTAGTTTAGTCAGATTTTAGGCGTTTTAGCTTTTCGCCCTTTCACTTGACTTGCGGTGGAAGGGTAGATTTAATGTGATGTCGAATTCACTTTGTTTGTCCGCGTTTCAGGTACGACCGAGCATCGACAAGTCGGGGAAGGGAACGCCGAATATCATCAAGCTGATGAAGGGGGGGTCGTGCATCGGAACCCTGAGAAAAGGAATGCCGAGGAGGACAACGAGCATGTTTCCTCGTTCGGACGTAATGACTAGTCGTGAGTCGCGGACGAACCGCTGGAAGAAGAATCGTACTTCGCCGTGGTGGAAGATATCAGCCCCGAGGACCCTGCGAATTGGAAATTCCTTGCTCCTAAGGAGGCGGACCGGATATGTCACTGCTTCCCGGGGAAGCAGTTTGCTATGTACGAATTTGCCTTCCGAGAGGCGAGGGTCAGGCTGCCTTTCAACTCTTTTTAGATGGGGGTTTTCATGTGGCTCAGACTGGCACCGTCACAACTGCATTCGAACGCTATCGCTTTTGTCCGGCCGTTCGAGTTAGTCTACCGTTTTCTAGGCATTGGGTGCACTTTGCCCCTCTTTTTCCACATCTTCCACCTGCAACGGTCTGGTGCCCGGGGACGTCACAGCTGGGTGTCTCTGAAGCAGCCAGTGAGGCTATTAAAGACCTATGTGGATTCTGCCCGGTATTTTAAAGTGCGGTGGTATATGGTGAAGTCGATCACTCGTTCTGCCTTAAACTCACTTTACTATTACAAACGGAATGTCGATGGGGAGGAAAAACTTATGTCAAGGATCCCCTTGAGATGGTAGCCCGACCACTTCAATCTTTCGACCAGTCACTACCGGGTAAAAATCTCGAGTATGGGGGTCGAGGATAGGCTGGCCTACAAGAGGCTGGTGGAGTATGTACAATGTTTTAACCTGGCGGTTTGGGTTGACCGGAAAAGTGCTCCCTACGTCGATGAGGCTGGGATGCCGATTTATGAAACCCGTCTTATAAACACGAGGGCTCTGCTCGAGTGTGATACAAACGAGAAGGCCTTAGAGTTACATCGTAGGTTTTCTTTACTTACTTTCTTTTCTTGGTCTTGTGTCTGTCCGACTAACCTTTGTTTTTGTTTTGTAGGAACTATGCCCGCTCATCGTGAACGAGTTCTGAAGTTGGCGAACCAGGCTGGGGCCCCAGACAGGGTCCCTAAATAGAAAAAGAAAGTGACACCCCGTGTCCAGGAGGTGGCCACTGAGCTCGGGGCAGGTGTAAACATCCCAAATTTTCCCTCACTCATATCACATCATGGTTTGTGATCTTTCATGTTTGCATTAGCATAGGCATACCATCTCATATTGCATTTTTGCTTCACTGCATAAGTTCAAGTTCATTTTTCACAAATCATAGTTTATTGTGTTTGATTTGATTCGAATGAAACTCTTAACATGACCCGAATCAAATTATTTTGCCTAAAATTTTGTCAGTTTTGGGGAATTTGATTCAAATCACTTTTTGTTCTTGATTCAAATCAGAAATATTGTGATTCGAATCATGTATTTCGTGATTTGAATCAAATGACATATTTTTAAAAAAAAATTGGTATTTCTTTCATTTCACTGCATTCATATTTTTCTTGATTCGAAACTAACTACCTTTTTTCAACCATATTGTGTGATTCATCTCAAGCACATATAAATCATTTTCTATCATCATTAAAACATAACATACATCATTCTGTTAATATTTTTCAGTGTAATTTTGTGTGAAAGTCAATTTCCTCTATTTTTAGTGTTCAAAGTCTTGCTATGAATTTATCACATCTTTAACTTCAAATGAGTTCAGATCTTGATAACAAGAGTTATGAAATTGATTCAAGGAGACGCGTACTTGAAACTAACCGTTCTAGGAGATCTTGTTGAGTTTTTCAGGTTGTTAGTAAGAAAGAGAGATTGTTAATGGTGGTGATAAATTCCATTTGAAAAAAAGTAAATTCTCTTGTCCAACATTGCATTAGTAGTAACTAAGTGCAAGGCTACATATAACGAGGAGTTCTTATGAGATCTACAAACAATATCATCGCTCAAGGAATTGGTAGGATCAAAGGGTTGATAGCTACACACGAAGGCTTCGAGCAAAATTGGTGTTATTGGAAGGTTTAAGAAACATATTCAAGTAAAGATTATGTATAAGAGTTAGGAAAGATTTCTAGATACAAGTCAGGATCCAAATTAGGAGATTTATTTTCTCAGTTGTAAATTATGGATTGGTGATTATATAAACTCTTGGAAATATTTTTCAAATAACAAGGAACTATACAGGTTCCAATGAGAAACCATTGAGAGTGCATGTAGGCCAAGCGAGCACGAACGCCGAAACACTATAAATCTCGGAGTCATCTCTCTACTATACTCTTGCATTTATATTTTGTAGTGATTGCATGCTAGATTTTTCAATTCCTTCATATAAAATTGTTTTGTTGTTGGTAACAATTAATTACGTAAAACTTAGGTTTTGTTGGAATTGGACAACTAGTCAATTGAGTATTGTGATTAAGAAATCTGAAAACAAAATGAATTTAGTAATCCACATTGAATCAATTGTGTACACTTCTTGTGACTACAAAACTTGATTCAATTTATACCAGAAGTTTTATTGTTTGTAATCTTGGATATTTGTGAAATGGACTCTCTGTTTGCTTGATCATAAACTATTGTATAATTTACATTTTTTCTTCAAACCTTCCGCTCGTAACTCATTTTTGAAAACACTCTGATTTTGGAAAACAACGGTTTCATTTTTTATATGGGTATATTAACCCCCTCTAGACTGTTTTTCTACTTCCATATTCACACCCAACAACTTCTTCTCCAACATGTATTCTAATTGTTGCTTCAGCTCACCCAACTCCGACACACACACATATAATATGGTGGCATCAACACCATACTAGTACCATGTACTAAATCTATGACAAACTCAACTTCTCACCCCAACGGAAAGTCACAAATACCCTTTAGGAAAAAAACATCAGGAAACTCACACATCACATACATAACACTAGCCACAACATCGCCATCCACTATCAAGGAATTAAACATCATTAGAACCTGATCGTCTCCCCTTAAAGACATCTTTACTTGACCTCTGGACATGAATCTTGAATTTGATACCCTATATGGATTCAGGAAACAACACAACCTCATCCAGAAACTTACATTCTTAAAATTAGCCACACATTTAACCAACCCTTCACACTTGAAATATATCAGATAAACAGAAGCTCTTCCCTCACTTGTTTCAATCCTACTCCTGCTGGTAAGTAGTTAGCAAAGAAAAACAAGCATCGGCAGTGTTTACCTAATGTCGCTACACGAAAATACAGAGTCGCCAACGAACTTTATTTATTTAAAAGGGAAGGGAAAATATCGATAAAACTCCTAAAGGTGAAGAAAATGGTCGTCGCAACCAAATTGGGATTCAAAAGTCGGTTATGCAAGGGGAAGGTATTAACACCCCTCACATTTATTGTACTCAATAGAAACCATTTTGATTGTTCTTTGTGCGGATGTGTGTTATTATCTAAGGGTTACTTTCAATAGGAATAAAAAAGAATTTTAAATTAATGTGTTCGCCAAGATCTCACAATCTTGTGCCTACGTATCCTCATAGTGCAATAAGGAAATCAAAGCTCTGTAGTTCGGGGTGGAAAATAAGTATTTGTTGGTTGTTTTTAATGAATAGTGTTGGCGTCCGCGCTCTAGAAATTAAACGTTGCTTGTATGCTCGCGCGTGGGAGATTTAAGCGTTGTTTGTATTGTAGTAGAACATAAGCAACATGTCCTTTCTGATTTTTTTAAATGATTCCCTAAGGAGAAAAAGAGTTTGATGAGTTGAGGTTTATTTTAGATTTGAAAATAAGGATTTGGTTTGACTAAATTGCACTAAAGTTTATGAGTGAAGACAAATACTTTGAACAACCGGGCCAAGCATCTCCTGTCCGAAATATTCAGAATGAGGCTAGGAATGCTTCATTCTCATTCTTTCTCCACTACTTAAAGCTTGTGGCACACAATTCTCATCCGAACTGATAAGTGTTGAAGAACCTTTGTTCTTGAACATTAGTCCAGTCTCCAGTCTGTCTGCTATGTCTGTTTGACTTGAACATGAAGTCTTGAGTGGTAATAGACAATTCCAGTACAAAGTACTAGTCTTGTCAAGTGATCAAGTGACTTTTGATCACTTGACTTAAACAGGGGCAATAAGCACAATCAAAGGATTTAATTAATCAAAACAGAGTTTGATCAACTTAATCAAATAGGATGGAATCAGTTGTAAAAAACACTCAAGCACAAGCTCAGAGAAACAATGACCTAAAACCCTAAAGAAAATCAAAGTTGATTCTAAAGTTAACCTAGACCTAAGGGAGCATGACATCTTCTTGATTAGAGACTACCTAAAAGTTAATACTAAAAGATTAGTGATTAAAATTCTAAAAATTTACTAATGATAAAAACCTAAAAATTAGATTTAAAAAAATATAACAATCCAAGGAAACTATTAATGAAGAAAACAAATATGAATTAAATATTTATTCACAATTCTAGTATTTCCCAAGCAAAAAATGAAAAAAAAAATCTAGAAAGAAATTAGGAAAATGAAGTGTAATCAATAAAAGAAAATCAAAGAAAAGCATAAAAAATAAAAAATAAAATAAAAAAAGAGAGAGAGAGACATATAGGAGGGGTGCAGGGGTGTTGGCAGTGTCTAGGGAGCAGCTATTCTGCTTGGGCCCCTGGCCTAAAGCCAGGAAACGTGAAACCAAGTGAAGGGGGTAAGTATAACAATATAAGGGTGCGTGAAGGAAGTGGTTTGGTTTGAAGGCCCAAATAGCAGCCTCTCAAAGTGAGGACATCAGCGAAAAGACATCAGCCTGCGTAATGATTATGTATCCAAACTTATATCCGAAACTGAAAATTTTGCTTCATACTCCTACAGGTATATTAATATATCTATAATTTTTAAAAAATGTCAATTTTTTCTTTATTTATTTATAGTTATTTTTAATTTTTAATTTTTTATTGTTCGTATCAATTTTATTCATCGAAACACTTGCAAAAAGTGTACCGAAACATTTAGGCCAAAACTATTAGTCTTAATAATATCATTTAGATGTATTATTAAGACACCAAGAATATTTTTCAAAAGTGTTCAAGTAAAAAAAAATTCTAAATAAGTTTTTGTAATAGTTAAAAACCGTGACATAAAGTAACGAATATCATACCGGAACACTTTTAAAAAGTGTTGTGAAATGATATTCTCTATTTTAGACTACCATTTTTAACTGTTACAAAAATTCATTTAGAAATTTTTTAACCGTTGGAAAAAGTGTTCAGGATATCATTAATTTAGGTCATGATTTTTAATCGTTGTTGAAATTTATTTAAATTTTTTTTTAATTAGAACACTTTTAAAAAATATTTTGATATCTTAATAATACATTCAAATAATATTATTAAGGCCGAAAATCTTGATCTAAGTGTTACCGTATATTTTCAACAAATCTTCTTATGAATAAAAATTAATATAAATTAATATAAAAATTAATACGAACACTAAAAAGTAAAGTAAGGGTAAAATTGATATTTTAAAAAAATTATAGGGGTATTTGTTTAAGTGTAGGGTATGGGGTAAAACTTTTTGAGGATCGATTCATAGTTCTCCCACAATCCCCGCCGAAACGACATCAGCCTTCAACCGGACTCAACAATTGCTTCTTGCCATAATCGCTTCTTGCAAACGAGATCGCGAATTGCACCGTGTTCGATTTGATTCCTCTTTGCAGTGAGCAAGTTAATTCGACGAAAACGCCATGTCTCATGCTCGATGTTTTCGGTTTAAGTTCGAGTTCGAAGTATGAAATTGACGGAAAATCGTGGATGCTCAGAAGAATTGCGCAAATAAATTAGCTCGAAGCACTTACCGAATCGGCGTCGACTTCACATGTAATGCTTCGTCCTTCTTCTTCTTCAATCTACTGCTTGTGCTGTTGCTGCTCTACCTCTGCGTTGTGGTTGTTGTCAACATGTGCGTGAGGGATTGTTGCAGATAGAGGTATGGAAAAGTGAATGAGAGAGCGAGTATGAGATTGGTGATCTTCAGTGAGGTTATTGAGAAGTGTAGAGAGGTTGAAGATTCAGACTGTGATTGATGTGAACGAAGATGAATATTGAGCAAATGATTGGGGACCCTGAAATTGTGAGGTGATGATGAATTTATAGGATTGGAATTTAACAGAGTTTGAGCTCTGTTAAATTACTCATGTGCAAATCAGTTAACAAACTCACACTGTTAGTGATATCAGTTAGTTAATGATGTTGAGGTTAGTTATGTAATTTTGTTATAGTTATTTAGGAATTCGGTTACACTTATTGCCAGCTTGTTGAATTTCTGTTATGAGGTAGTTGATTCAGTTAGAAAGTTAGTTAATGATTTGAAACAGTTAGGTTATTAACAGATTGGAGTTAGTTTGGTTATATATGCATGTGCAGTGAAAACAATTAGACTGAAGCTAATTAGGAGGCAGTTGGTGAAATTAGTTACATGCTAGCAATGTAAGATTCAAGCTAGTCTGAAGGCTAGTTAGCTTTGTTTTGAAACTCTGCTTGGCTCTTAAAATGCCATTACAGTCAGTTAAAAAAGTTGAAGAAAAAACAATAAATTGTTATATGCTTGTTAGGTATTGAATTGTCATTGACAATTAGGATTGTTATGCAAGCTTAAATCTCATTGTGTTTATTGCACTGAATTTTGAGATTAGTGTATGGAATATGGAGGATAGAAACTGAATTTGGCAATGTGACTGACAGGTGTTGAGCTGCTATTTAAAACACAATAAGTTGTTAGCATTGTGTGAAAACAAACTTCCTTCAAATATCATGTTTTGATGAAGACAACAAATTATGCTCAAGATTGTGTGTGCAAAAAGGAAGTGAATCATAAGTCTCAAACCTCTTGCATTTTTTCAAGAATTGAAGAATAATTTGGAATAAATTAAAGGTATGAAAATTATTGCTTAAAAATATATATGCAAGTGTTAAAAAATATCTCATGCATAAAATACATGTTTAGGAATAATAGAAAGCACATTCCATAAATTTTATGCATTAAAAAATAAATATTTAGACAAAAATTTTAATTTTTCAATTTATTTAAACATGCAGTATTTGGTAAAATATGGCAGTTTCAACTGACGTAAAAGCACAAAAAAACCGCCGTAATTTGCACAGATTTTTAATTTGAATATTTTCTAACATTGAAGGGGTGTTAACCGATTAACCCATATGGTTAACCGGTTAATACTGTAAGAGTGAGCGAAAATATGCATTTTTTCATGAAAAACTTCATTGTTTCTATTTTCCAAACCATTGCATCTTTTCATTTGATCATACCTTTATGAAAGGGTGTTTTGTGCATTATATAAACAAATTATTTTCATTTTTTACACTCCTCTCCAATAATTTTCATAATAAAAAATCACTCATATTCTTCATGTTTCAAATATTTTGAAGTGTTCATATTCAAACTTTTTGAGAGAAACTTTTCATAAATTTTCAAGAACATCATTCTAGTTTTATCTCATTTATTCAAGAACACTTGTATATTTATTGTTGAGTGATACTTGTTCTAAGGAGAAGATCAATATTTATATTGATAAAATATTTAAAGCTTTATCTTCCATACACTTACAAAATTCAAAATTATTATTATTATTCCTTGTTTTCAGGATTGTTGGAAACAAGAGAGTAGAAAGGAAAGGATTGTTTTCTTGTTCTACTTGGGTGGTTTTCATTGTTATCCGGATTGTGGATACAAGAGGTCCATTGTGAGATTTGTTCTCAATTGGACTTTAAATTTGTAAAATCCAAGAGGTTGTTCTTGGTGGGTTGTTGTTAGAAGATTGTAGGATAAGTCTTGGGATTAGGCTTGTACAAAGATCTAATAATAGTGGAAATCTCTTTCGGTTTGGAAAGGGGACTGGATGTACCTTCGGATTGTGAAGGGAACCAGGATAATTGTTGTGTCTCTTTTATTTCCTGCTTTATCGCTTTCTTATCATACATAAATAAAAGAGAAAAATCCATCCATCAAGAAAATAATCGAGAAAATTTTATAACACCTAATTCCCCCCCCCCCCCCCCCTCTTAGGCGTACTCTGAATCTACACATTGCTGTTGGAAAATGATGGATTGAATGTAGCTGGGATTGGTTATGAGATGTTTGGCATTGTGGCTATGTTAATATCAATGAGACAAAATGGTTAGATTAATTGGAAATCAGCTAAAGCCTAGTTAGTTTAGTGAAACGGATGAAGTAGAAATTGGCCACGGTTGATTGCTATCGAACTTGGAAATTTAGGTCCATTTATGGTGCCTAACTTGAAACTAAGTCTATTTACAAGTCAGATTTCCACTGCATCACTTAGTGTTAAATGCTATGTTAAATCTGTTATGTTGAACTTGTAATTAGTTAGTTAATCTGCCACAAAGTTAGTGAATGTTGAAAATGAATGAGATGTGGAGCCTGGTGATGTCATGTTTATGATGTAGCATTTGTGTTTAATGTGTGATAATATTATTAATATCAATTTGGAACAACATGAATGTTGGCATGAAATATTTAAAGTGTGTGTTTAATGTGAAGTGATGTTTAGGTGAATGCAGAAAGACCAGGTGAACTGAAATTGTAGAGTAGTGATTTTGGTTGTTACATGAACTTGATCATAATTAGTCTTTGAATGATGATGTTAGTGAGGTTTGTGTATGTATGTACATGGCTTGTATTATGGGTTATGAATTGATGTATGTTGGTATGTTTGATGTATGTGTTAATGATTTGAATGTTTATTGTGTCATGAAATGTATGCTAATTATCTGTTGTAATTTTTGTAGGATGCACTTGGTTTGACATTGCGATTTTGGTATGACAAAGTTAAGATGAAGCCTTGGCATGGTACATGAAGCACTTCGGATGTATTTGAAACTTATGAAGGTCCCCATGATGAATCAAGAAAAATAGGCTTAGGGTGGGTTAGTGGTTGACTTTGGTCAATTGTAAGTCCGGTCTTTGTATGTATTTTGTAATTTGGATGTGGTAATGAAATGGTAAGACTTCGTAATGAAATTGGTTTTTCTTTGAATGAATCGTGTAGCTTTTGTTATAAGGATCTTGTATTTTCTTGAAATCTTATTTTCTTTTGAGTATCCAAAGATGTGTACTAAAATTTTGGTATAGCGGATCAAATGTCCTAACCACATGTCAGGATATTGATCTCTACAACATATTAAACAAGGACAAGGGTGCAGACTGATATTCAACAATATCAGCGCATGAACATGTCAGATGTTTCAACATGTTTGAACAGCCATCACAATAACATAGTTGTATAATTGCAGAATGATAAATACCACAGTAATTTGTTAACCCAGTTCAGTCGAACACACCTATTATGGAGGATACCAATCCAGGAAGAATATCACATTATCAGTAGATTATTGTTTGTACAAAACCTCCGTTGTACAGGTAAGCACCCTCCATTTTACATAATGCTACACAATGTAATCTTTATCGCAGAAACTCCATCTTTGATAAGAGAACCATATCTCACTCCTTTTAATCAGCACTTGTGATTCTTCATCGTTGCAACCTAGCAACGGTATCATGTTGCATCCCAACGACTGTATCATGTTGCATCTCAACAATTGTATGATTCTACTTGAAAGTTCCACCTTTCAATGCAATATTCAGTCAACTCTCTTTGACTAACAACTCTCATTGGAGATGCTTCAAAGTTTCATCCAAGAACAATATACAATTCATTACCTCACAACTTTTGAATCTGTATCAACAACTATGTCTACCTCATTGTATGCAACCGATACAAAGGGTGACTTACAATACAAGAAAGTCAACGACTTTCAAAACCCTAAAACCTTATTTTTCTACTTTTACAAAAGTGTTACAATGATTAGTTATTTTTCCCTAGGTCTAGGTTTTCTATTTATAATCTTTTGTTGATTCATGGGCTTCAAATCTTCTGTCTTCTGATTCATTGAGATTGCGTTGATTTGTTGTAGAGAACCCTGGAATAGATTTAAAACAAATTTAAATCATATTTTGTAACTGTCCAGGATGTCGAGTCTTCATGAGGGAACATCTAATTCGACATCTTTGTTCTTTGGCATCATTCTTCATGTTGACACGTACCCAAATTTCTTCATCTTTATCAGTAATGTGTTTTACCAAAATTTAATCAAACAATTAGGGCTTTCCTGTACTAATATGAATTTGAATGAATCTTGAACTTTACCTTATATTGAAATGGAATGCCCTTAAAAAGTGTCATGTCATAAATCAATCCATCAAATTGTTGCATCCATAGCCAAAATGACCAGGAACTTGCAAATTGCTTTAGTGTCTTGAAACTGGAACCTTTGAATCCAATGATGTCATTTGAAACATGCATTTATGAAGTAATGACCTAAGTGATTATTGTGGCATGTATATGCATACGAATGATAATATCTGAGTGACCGATTAATAGGAGAACTATGCATGTATAGGGATTTAGTCAGCTAAGATTGAAAAACAATATGACAAATTTTGGGGTCTGACACACACATGTCGCATACCAATGAACAAACAAAATTACACAACCTGGTCGGATGGACCGACTTGCCCTGATACCAACTATGTAACACCCAAATTTCTATGACTCTTTAATTAAACAAAATTACAAGAATACTTTAATCCAAAACGGTGTTACACATTCTCATCAATCATTTTCCTCATCAAAACATTTATTAGGCAGGGGATTAAACTTCAAAATCTCAAATAAATGATTTATTTGTATCAACATCGAAAACTCAATGATAATAACTCAATTATCTTGGAAAATATAAAATGTAACAAAATTAACTCGTCCTCGGTGTTACATATTAGAGCGACTCTAAAACTAATTAATGAGAAAACGGTAAAATAAATGAAGAAAAGTCTAAGTGTTATCTTATAAATCATAGCAGTTATCGCTTTTCCTGGGTATATGTATCACAACATACAAGAAACCACAAAACAAATAAAAGACGGCGTGATAATCGATTCATATAATTTAACGACACATAAACTTTGAGGATAATACAACCAACATGAATATTCATACATAATGTGCATCCACAACATATTATATACAATCAAATATTACTCACTAACTATCAACATTCACATATGCAAGAACGAATGCAATGTACTTGTCACTTCTATTTCAACATGCATGTGGTACCAAAGATTTTGGAAGTCAGATGTATGTTACTGAAATATCCACTAGTCACTGGACTGAAGTCCTACTCATCACTAAACTGAAGTATTACTCGTCAGTGGATCAAGGTCCTACTCGTCATTGAACCGGAGTCCTACTTATCTCCAATTTATATGATGCATGAATACAAAAAATTACATATGATATGCATATTTACTTTCATCATGTTACTGAACTATTCCTCTTTAACCTAAAACTCAACATAATAGTCGCCAACGTAAGGCCACAACAAATGGTTCCACCGAACCAAATCAATCTCAGCATAACTCGACATAATCATCATAATCATATAGTTTCTAAACAATACTCATCATTATAATCATAAGATTTCTCAATAACACTCATCATTATAACATTCACATAACCACTCCAAAGAACCTAACATCGCAACTCAACACATAATAATAATCAATTCATGATTACATACATATTCAATGATCATTTCATAAGGCTTTCATAAGTAAAACATCTCCTTATTCATGTGCATGTTAAATATGTAAATCATTATTATAAGGTAGTATTACGCATTAGCAACACATATCTTCAAATCGTGCCTCAAACGGAGTCATGAAACTCAAGTTATGATGAAAACAATATTTTACCCTATTTACCTTCATGATTCGTATCGTGTGTAATTGTAATTCAAATCAAATCATGCACGGTGTAACGCCCTAAAATCCATAATTTTAATTATTGGTAATTATTTATGAATATATGGCATGTTGTGATGTGTTTTGGTGTTGTTATGATGAAATTGTTAATTGATAAGACTAAATGGATATTATGAGTTTATTTAGTTGAATATTATTATTTAATTAAATAAGAAGGAGAATTAGAGGTATGAAGGGTATACTAGTCTTTTACTGAGGATTAGTGGAGATAAGATGGGAAAGGTGTAATTGGGGTCCTAGGGGTAAGATAGACAAAAAGGAAGTTGGGAGTTTTGGGATACGATCAGTTTACACGATCGTGTTTGAAGGAGAAGAGAGAAAGCTATGAAGAACAAAAGATGAGATGCTAAGGCTTGAAGGATTTCCGGAGATTTTGAGAAAGGATCGTAGAAAACTTCACTCTAAGGTATGGGGGAGAATCACTGTTTATTATTTTGATATGATAATTTGATAATGATAGGTATTTGGGTTTTTGGGGTTTTGGTGGGGTTTTGATGGGGTTTTATGATAATTGGGTAAATTCTAATGAGTTAGGATTGATGAATTGCTCTTGATGTTATTGATAATTTGTTGTATGTCATTGTTGATGAATGTTGTTGAGATTATATGTGATTTTCGTGCACTATAAGACTTATTTTTGGGGAGTTTTTAGGGTTGGTATGGCAGAAAAACGTAATGCAAGAAATCTGTCCCGTGCTCGCAGCGCCGGGCGGTGGAATTGTGTCGCAGGGTGGTGCAGGGCCGGGTGGTGAGAGAGGCCTAGCAGGGAACGCTGCTGGATTTTTGGTTTTCGAGGGGGATCTTGGGCCTCGTAGAGCGTCGAGCGGTGCAAGAGGCCTAACAATGTTGTTTTTCTTCTTTTATTATTTCCTTTGATGTTTCTTGTTGTTTTTAGTCGTGTTGTCGATGAATGATTATAATGTTGTATAGTTGAATGATTTATGATGATGATGTATGGATTAAGATGATTAATTTCTGAGTAGAAGAATGATGGTGTAACTTGATGAGTATGTGGTTGTTTTAACCCGGAAACTTCGAAAATTCATAATTCGAGTTGTAAGTGTCTGATTGACGCGTAGTTAGGATTGTTAGAAAACTGATGTAATATACTTTCTTATAAAAATAATTTCATTACCAGAATTATAACTATTCGATACACAGACGGTTGATTCGTACATGTCGAGTTATGTTGTTTAGTGAAATGTGTGTAAAGACTTGGTATAATTGGAGAATAATGATGTCATATGTCGAGTGATAGTAGTGATGATGTTGAGGGATTAGTATTGTTGACATGGACACGTAGGTACTGTGATTGTGTCGTTGTAGTGGTGTTCGATGATTAGGTGATGATGATGGCGTGTTGTTAAATTAGATGATGCTTATGTGATGATGAATATGTATTGATGCTTATGTGATGATGATTATGTATGGATGCTTATGTGATGATAATTATGTGTTGATGTTATTACGAGGATTTTGACATGTATTAGTGATTTCGTTTAAGGATTCTATGATGAAATAAATAGATGAGGTGCATATTATGATGTTTGTACATTCTATGTGACGAACATGATGATCAAATGAATTACGATGATTTGGTGTTGAAATGAAGTGGTGATGCTATATTATGATATTTATGATTGTTATATGATGATGATTATATATTGATGGATTATATGATTGATGTATAGATATTGTATGTTGAGTATTATGATGAATTGTACATGAATGTTGATGCAAATGTCGATTATGTTGATTATGTTGAAGTTGTTGCATCATTGCATTCATGACATACCTATGATGTTGGAGGCTTCGATCCCATTGTATGGATTGGGGTGATGTTGTTTATATTATTCTCCCTGAGTGGAGGGTTGATGACCCAGTGTCCATTACACGTCGACTTGTACCACATGCATGATTCTATGATGTTGCATTTCATGCTAAGTGGAATTGCATAGTTATGTATCATTGTTGTTGTTGAGTGTTGATATTCCTATGATCTTTTAGTTGATTATGTGTTGTTGTCCTATTTATTTTCTTTTTGTTATATTATTATAATGAATTGTGATTAATCACCCTGCCTGTTTGAATGTGGCCTCTACGCAGGTAACTTGCAGATAACTAAGATTAGTCCATGGTGCTTGAAGAGTTAACTTTGGAGTTAGTTTATTCAATTTTCGTTGTTTAGAGGGTGACTTGCTCTAATATGTAACATTGGGAAGGGAACGCTTGAATGAATTTTATGTTGTTTAGTTAGAAGTATTTTATGAGTTTTACATGCCGATTTTACCTGATGACAATTGTTGACAATGACCAAATGGTCTTGATATTTTGATGAAATAAAAGAAGTTATATTTGAAATTATGATTCCGCTATGTAGTTTAGATTTTATTGATGATATTACTAAAGAATGAGTATTTTAAATGTTTTGAAAACCCGTGTTACAAAGCAGTATGTTTTAAATGATGTTTTATGAAGTAAATGTGAGGCCTATCTAAGTTGAACTATGATTTAATTGAATATTTCATTGTGTAATTTTACTTGGGGTTAGAAGGGTGTTACATTAGTGGTATTAGAGTAGGTCGGTCTATCAGACCAGGTTGTCTAATGTTGTTTGTTCCTTAGTACGCGACATGTGTGTGAAACACTATTGGTACTTGCTTGTAATCTAACCATTGTCTGTCGGTGTAGGTTCGAAACAAGTGGGGAGAAGTTGTTGCTTCTCTAAGTTGTTTTAGTTGTGGGATGTTGACTCGGTGTGTAGTGGATTGCAAGGGTGCAAATGTTGTTAAGACGGTGTTGTTCTCGATTCCTAAGGAGATGCTGAGATAAGGCTTATGGTAACTAAGTATTTGTGTCATGGGTAGTGTCACTCCCGGGATTTCCATCCTGGTATAGACGTGAAAGTGGCGCGGAAAAGGAAGAGTCTCCAACCAGACATTTTTATCCCGAAGGAAGGTTACTGTTGCACAAATCCGGAAGAAGGAAAAAGTGGGGTCTCGCGAACCAAAGAGACACTGTAAGGGAGTCGGTTACAAAAAGGGAAGGTATTACCACACCAGATCGTCTGTCGTACCTGACGGGATCCACGTTTTCTAACACCATTCAAAGGGGTGAGGGTATCTTCTACTGTTGCAACTGCTGCCGGAAAGGACTGAAAAGAAATAAGGAAGAATGAAAGGATAAGGAGATGAAATGGCACAAAGAACAAGGAAAGATACTGAAGGATTGTGTTCGCCAAGTGTCGTCGCTTGTGCCTACGTATTCCCTTTGTGCAATCTGAAAGTCACAACACCGTAGTTCTACTCAATGAGACTAACACAACTTGCTTGTGTTTTTGGGATTGAATTGCTTATGCCTATGCTCAAGTGTTGTAGGCTCGTATAGAACGAGTGTGTTTACCATCTTACAAGAGACAAGTAGGAGCAAATTCTTTCGTTTAGAGTGAAGGAGGTGAGAAGAGAATTCTCGAAGGAAAGACGTTTATTGTTTGTTTGAAGTTTTTTAGAAGCTTTTTATCTGAGAGTTTGCATAGAAGAGTGTATTCAAGTCTCATTTAATGCAGTGTGTACTTCTTACATCATTCCAAGATAGAATGAAGAAGAAGCACACCTAAGTATGGAGAAAATCCCCAAACTTAGTTCCAAGGATTGAGGCTTAAGCACACTAGCCTACTTTATTTATTAGATGTTTTGTTGTTTTTGATGAAGAATTGTTTTTTTAGATTTTCTTTGTGAAACAACTTCATGTTGAAGACTTGTGCATCATGCTAGACAAGCTCACATTACCCCAAGATAGGATAGATGCAAGTTCCCCATGGAATAAGGCTATGGCACAAAAAGTCATTTCAACCTTTATTGGGTGTTTTTAGCTTTTCTTTTGAGATGAGAAAGAGAAAGACTCAAAAGGTAAAAAAAAGTCTAAGAGAAACTAATAATCCTAAGAGTTGTCATGCATGGATGCCATAGTGTTAGTGAACTATGAGATATCTATCCTAAAAGAAAGGATAAGGAGAGAAGAAGAAAGAAGAAGAAGAAGATGAAGAAGAATAATAATAAGAAGAAGAAAACAACTTACTTCCAAGATGGAAGTTAAGTTGTTTCTAAGAGGGATGAGAGAATATTGTACAAGCAAAGCATGTTTAAATGCTTAATCAAACACAAATTGAAAGTTTAAAAATATGAGGGAAAAATTTATAATGTGGATGAACATCCACACTCTTATGACTTACCATAGCACCTGAAACGTTAGCAAAAGAAACACAATTGCAAATAAGAAATAAAAGAGAAACCAAACAAGCAAAGAAGCCACACGAAAGGGATCTTAAGGTATAAGAATTCTATAAGTCAGAACCTAACCACGTTAAAGCTCTAAGAAGCCTAAGGTACCTAAATAAACCCAAACTAGGTCAAAGGAGAACTAAAGAAGCAAACAAGTTCACAAAAGGAGAAACTTAAGAAGTATGAATGCATGTGAGGTATACCATGAATGAAAGCATGCATGAATCGTCAAAGTCAGAATATGATGACCTATAAAGATGCCTAAGATGATATGAGATGAACATACAAAGGATGCATGAGTTAGTTCATGATGAGATGAAGAAAAGAAGACGAGTTCAAGTTCACATAAGAAGAAACAAACAAGTTAAGATAAGAAGTCAAAGATGAAGAGTGGATGTGAATGAATTCAATTCAGTAGCATATGACCAATATGACATTATAAGAAAGCAAGTATGATCATACCAAATGCACATATGAAAGATGTCAAGATAATTCAAACAAGTAAACAAAAGATGTCACATAAGAAGTGGATGTCAAATACTTGAGATGCAAGTCACAAATGCAAGATGACATACAAGGATGGATGCACATGATCATGAGTTCATTAGCATATGTAACACCCCACTTTTCCCAGTTTATAAAATATTAAAATAACAAGTAAAATCAGAGTTTAAACACAAGTGGAATGCCACATCAACAACATTAACCAACAAAGCTCATTTATTAAAATCAGCGGAAAGTCAGATTTATTTCAACTTATAATAAAAATCAATACATTTGGTTTATAAATTTTCCAACAACATAAGAAGATACGTAACCAAAACTAAAGTAAACAAAGTATCAGAAATTCCCCATCCCGTGTTACGTATCAGAGCAGTCCCATGACTCGATCAAGCAACATGAAGTCCATGCACTCTCAAGTACCTAGATTATCTGTACTTCTAAAGAAGCACATATACAACAATAACAAAGGGGTGAGAAATATTAACGATGCATAAAACATATCAAGGGTAGTTTCTCACTCAAATCAACATATACAACAATATCACACCAATAATTATGCAACAATGAAACAACAACAATTATGCAATGTGACTCAACAACGACACAATGCATGTGGTACCAGCTCAACTTAGTTCATTCAATCGAACTCGGATAAATCACATATACCCATCCAACAATGATTATCCCCACCATTCTCCACAACAGAGTACAAATGAATCACATACGCCCATCCGACAACTATCCATCCCGCCAATAATACCTCAATGTATGCATGACCATGAATATGCATACAACATGTATAAACATCATATTATACATCTACGCAATCCATCTGATCACATGTACAACAAAAATTCCACACAGTCACCAAAATATTCCTCACACGACTTAAGTAATTAATCGTCCGTTAAATTACCTAAGTTTCATTACTAATCAGTTTTTCATCATTGATTCTCGATTAGTTATATCCTAAGGTCTATATTATTGCCTCAGATCAAAAGAATCGACATCGAATGAAAAATCGGGACATAAATCGCCAAACTCCAAAATTTTCCCTATAAGCCTGGTCATACGCGTATTGCACAAGGCCATACGCATATGGACCAGCTCCTACACCCACCATACGCCCTCAATACGCGTAATGCTCTCCCTTCACATGCCAATACGTGTATAGCCTCCTCATATGCGTATTGCCTTGTTTTCCTACATGTATCCTACTAGAATGGGCAGATGGTCGTGCCAATTCAACTTTCATACGCGTAATGACACCTTCATACGCGTAATTTCTAGTTTCCTTGCTCATCCATATGCGTAATGGGCATATGTCACGCGTAATGACAGAGACCTCACCAATTTCATGTTTTCTCATTCATTCTACATTTGTTTCCTACGATTCTCATTTCTACACTTCATACCAGTTCTATGAGGGTTTCTGCATGGATTTTACTCTCTCAAGCATCTTATTCTTTCATATATTATTACTAATTCAGTTCTAATAGTTCTAGATCTAGATTCATAACTAACATTCTGCAACAATAAAAATATGCACAAGTCATGCATACAATAGAACAACAACTACAATATTCCACCAAAAATCAACAAGATCAGATCAAATTCGCAACAACAGTCATACAATCACAGATTCATCATATAGCATCATAAACAACAAAAATCTTACGAGGGAAAGGACCCCTCACTACCCCATCATGTTATATCACCTAATGAGAATCCATTTCTCCCCTCCCCCTTACCTCGAATCTTGATGAAATTTCCTATGAATTTTGACTATGGAGATTGCTCTAACTGTTCTTCCTCTTCCTAGCTCTCCCTTGGTTCTCCAAACTTATGACTAATTTTTTCTTAATTTACTGATTAATCTAATTTTCCCATATTATTCTCATAATATTGGTTTTACTAATTCAACCTTATTTTAATTAAAACAAAATAATAATAATAATCCTAATATTACTAATATTATTAACATAAAAATAATAATAATTGAAATAATATTTTATTGGTATTATTGTTATTACCACACTCTCTCAAACTACTAATCGCACCATAATTCTACCAGTCCCACTAGGACACTACAACAAAACATCAAGACACCCGCCCTAAACAGGACCAATAATGCACCAAAAATACCCGACAAATAAATTATTAAAAATGGGGTGTTACAACATACATAAGATGAACTGTATATGGGATTAATGAATGAGCATACTTTGATGAATACAAGAAACATATGAAGCATGAGAAGAGATGAAGAAAGAAAGTTAGGTTAAGGTTCAAACAAGGATGCATAACACAAACAAAGTGAAAACACAAGCCAACCATGACCAATAATATGCAAGAGATGACCTATAAATGTCTAAACATGACCTATAATATTACACAAATAAACCTCAAGCAATGGCACAAGTGCCTCCTAATGGATTAGGGTTAAGAAGCAAGAAAGGGTTCACAAAAAATGATTTCAAACACAAGCTATCAAACAAATACCAAAGCACATTAAAAAATTATGAAAATACATCTCAATTAACCTAAGTCAGAGACAAATAACATGTCCATAGATCACACCAAAATTTAAAAGCAAACTAGATCAAACAAAAGTTCAAAGTCATATAAGATCCAAGAAGAACAATGCACAAAATGAAGATCAAAATTCCATATGAAATGAGTTTAAAAAAATGTGTGAAAAATGTTGTTGAATACTTTAATATGTTAATGAATTAATGCAAAAAGAATGGGAGCAAAATGTTTTTGGAGCTATGTAAAATAATTCTTCAAAAATTGAACTATCAAAAGAAAAGACAATTTCAAAAGAAATAAAAGAAAATATGAAAAATATTATGAAGAATTAACAAAATCAAAAATAAAAATATTAAAAAATTATTTAAATGTTAAAAGACGCTTCATGAATTTTTTTGGTGATTTTTGGATGCTTGGAAACAATTTTAAAAAATAAAAATGGAAATGTATGCAAAATAAAAAAATAATAAAATGAAAAAAGAAAGAGCCGGGGGTGCACAAATAGCAAATTCCACATTGAAAAGCACATTGGGCTTGAAGCTGGGGGTGTGAGTAGCGTTTTTGTCCAGTCCACAATTTTTTTAAAACCAAGTCTATGTTATGCACGTAAGTCATACAAATTGACTTTAACTAGAACCCTTGGATCAATCAGTCAAGGCTAAATAATCAAAGCATGAACAATCAATGGTCCAGAGACAAGCCTACCACAAGCAATCATGCATGCATATATACAAGAGAAAGTCAAAGTCATAAAAGGAGAGAAAGAGTAGCACGTGAGAGGTACAACCTCATTAATGTGCTGGCAGCGCTATATACGTTGGATCAGATGAGATCGTACGACTACAACATGTTCTAATTATAAAACCCTAGCTAAACCCTACCGGCTGGAGAAGTACCTCCGACCATCTTCTCCGGCCAACCTTCGGTGCCTGCAGCTAAAAACTTCTCCATAAATACACAAACATGATGTCAATCGAAAGAAGATCTCACACACAATCCAAATCCATGAATAAAATACTCAAATCAAGCACAAGTAGATAGAATCATTTACTTTAATTTCCCCCTAAAATATTCAAATACCTCTAAGAGGTCTAGTTACTAACCAGAAGCAATTCATTCTTGTTATCAGGCTCAAATCGAGTAAGAATAGTCCTCAAATCAGTGACAATCGAAGCAAAAAGTTGGAGTAATTCAAACCTGAAAACTGAAGGAGCTGAAGATCAAAGAAAACTAGAGGTGTTGACTTGAGCTTGAGCTTTAGAGAGAAAAATAAATGATCTTAGATCTTAGAATCTTGAAGAAAAACAGAGAGAGAAATCAAATTGAATTCAAAGTTATGCTTGAGTATTTGCTCAGTTCTCTGCTTGATCTTAATCAGAAGTGCTTGAGGATGAAGAATTGATGAATTTTATGGTGAAGTAGTGAAGGATTAGTGTGAAACCAGAGAGAAATTTGAGAGGAACTTATGAGAGAAAAATCTGAAAATGTGAGAGAATGATTAAAGATTGCTCTAAATTCTGTTAAGTTGAGCTTTTATATGTTGAGTTAGCTTCTAATAATCATGGTTGATGGTTAGAACCATGGTTAACATGGGGTGTGATGAGCAATGAAGGTGAATGGAGAATTTACAAAAATGGAAGAATGAATGGCTCGTGTGTTATTGTGATCATGTGCATGGAGACTCATGGTGATCATGATAAGGTTTTGATGATGGATAGTGATGATGCAATGCCTATTGTAGCATACTTGTTCCTTAAGTTTCTCCTTTGAATCTTTCCACTTTAGTGCATGAGATACCATGTATGTGCATGTGTAGATGAACTTTTCTTGGCTTAAAGAAGCATAAAATAAATGGTGTTTGATGTGTGTGTATGTGAAACTGATTCAATGAACCAAAAAGTTACCATCTTGATGCTTATCTTGTAAGAAAAACCAATGTTACATGCTCATGTTTGAAGATGGAATCCTCTCAATTCCATGGATGAAATTTTGATTTCTTGAGATTAATGGAAAAAGGAAACACCATAGAACATGTTTGATGTTTGGTTTGAATCTAATGAGAGCTTATATCACATTTGAAAATTGATTGAAACATAAGAAATCTTGACTACATCATGGGCATGTTACTTAGCCTGCAGGTAAGACCTTGGTGCCTATAGAATTTCAGTGTGAGATCACCATGTTTGAACCCTCTTAACTCTTCATCCTTTGATCAAATGAAAAAATGTCCAACATCAAAGTTGATGAGGACATGACAATGAAAAACTTTGATTTTAGATTTTTTTTCATTTGAAGCCTTCTTGAGGGGGAAATTGGACTTGAAAATGGCACACCATGTGTTTGACAAAATGCCCAGAATATGGCACGCCCATGACTTGGTTTCTTGGTAAAGCTTCCCTACTTTTGTCAAACCTTGATTGATCATATCTCCATAAATTTTGATTAAATGGAGATGTTCTTGCTATGGATTTGAAGCTCAAGATGTTCTATTTAATTGGTTTAACTTAGGCCTGAAGTTTGAAGTCTTTATCTTGGAGAAAGAATGCTTGGAAGTGGGATGCAAAATGGCCAAAAATTACCTTAAATAGAAACCCTAAGTTTCTTTGGGCAGTTTTGTGATTTCTTGATTTTTCAATGAATCTCTTGAATTTTCTTGATCAAATTTGAACCATTGAACATATTCAACTTGTGGAACATGATTTTGACCTCAAAAGTCAAGAGTTGACTTTTTTCCTATGCGCAGTTGACTTTTCCCTAATTTCTTGATTTTCAAGTAACTAACCAATTGGAAACTTTATGAAATGATCCAATGGAAAATATTTCATCCTTAGTTACTTGATATCATATAGAAAACATTGAGATCAAGTTTGAGCCAAAATTTACCCAGGAAGCCCCTTGAATCTCAAACCTTAATTTGGGACCAATCTTGCTAGGAGGTGATGCACTGGTGCAATTCCTTGATCAATCCACCTCTTCCAATAGCTTGAGGGATCAAATGAGATTGTGTGGGATATGAGAAACCTTTTAAGCTTGTTGGGAGACACTTGGCTCTTGTTATTTGGCTTTGAATGACCACAACTTGTATATCAACTGATCATTCACCTTATGCTTCAACTATGAATGTATGATTTATATTTTTATGCTATGAATGCAATGAAGTATATGAAAATGATATGCTAGATGTCATGAAAATGAGAGGTCAAATTCTTGTTTTTTACAGCTGCCTTTATTCAATCATCTGTTAATCTGAAAAGGATGAAAACAACGACTATCAAACGTTCGATATAAACTGTGATTGAATACCAAAACAGACTAAAAAAATTGCACTCTATGGAGAAGAAGAAAAGGGATACAAACCCAACCAAATAAAACTCTGCTTGGATAACTCTAATGCGGTCAATAGTAACCAATGATATGAAAAACAACGGAAAATAGTCTTTTGAACGATGCCAAACGACTACTGGCTTGCCACAACACTGGTGGACTTGGAAACTTGTCTTTTGTACGACGCCAAATGACTACTGGCTTGCTACAATGATGGTGGAATTTTAACCTTGTCCTTTGTACGAAGCTAAATGACTACTAACCTGTCATAATGCTGGCATCTGAATATGCTCCCCATTGGTGCACTTTAGTCTTTGGGATATGCATGCACTGATCAGGATCCTACATCTGAATATGCGTTGTAAGATCCTCTTTACCTATCCTATGGTCGGATATGCGGTAAAAATGTGCATTTTTTCCTCTGTGAAGGTTCGAGGTCCTTTTGTCTAGAACTGCACTGTTTCGACGATAAATCTGACCGTCGGGATCCTGCATCTAAATATGTGTTGTGAGACTCTCTTCACATACCCAAGGGACGTATATGCGGTAAAAATGTGCATTTGTTCCTCTATCAAGGTCCAAGGTCCTTCTGACTAGAACTGCACTGATCAGGATCATGCATCTAAATATACGCTGTAAGATCCTCTTCTTGAAGTATGCATTTAATCTACCAAATAGATATGCATTCCAAGGTTAATCCATTGAGACTGGATTTTGTATTTTGTACGAAGCTAGACGACTATTGGCCTTCCACAATGTTGGTTGGCTTTGAAAATGTCTTTTGTATGATGCCAGGCAACTACTGGCTTGCCACAATGCTGATAGGCTTTGAAAATGTCTTTTATACGATGCCAGGCGACTACTGGCTTGTCACAACAACGATGGCCTTTGAAAATGTATTTTTTACAATGTCAGGCGACTACTGACTTGCCACAGCGCCGATGGGCTTAGATATTCTTGAGAGAATAAATCATAATACCATATGATTTACGATTCAAAAAGTGAGGAGTAATAAAGGGAATGAATCTGCAGGGGAAGATTTTGTCTATAGAACTCCACCGAGGACGAGAACGTCCTGACTGACATTCTGATGAGGAATAAAACAAAGATACTCTGACGATTATCAAACTCTTGCTGGGGGAACAAATGATCGCTGAATAGATCTTGAAAATCCTTGTGAGGATAACATTTCTGTTGGAGAGAATGTGAACAAATCTATCTATTTCAACTTGTCACAATTGCCAAAAATAAACTGGACTTAGATTATGAAAATCTCGTTGGGGATACTTCAATAGTTCGGGGATGGATCTCGGTCAGTAAAATATACTAGAGAATTGAAAATTTTCCGATTCGGCTAGGGAAACTATTATGTCAAGACTTTGCTGAGAAGAGAATTCTATCAATTTGAACCTCTTAACCTCTGTGGGGGAAGAAAAGCATTCAGCCAGCTGCTGAGAATACTTGATCACGTGGGAAGATAACTCCGCTTGGGGATTATCACTTGCAAACTGACTTTGGAGTTCTGCTGGGGAAACCATCATACTTTGACTCAGCTGGGGGAGGTTTCAATCTTAGACTCCACTGGGGATGATGTGTATGAACCAACATTTGTTAGAAAACGTCAATGAGAATGCTTTCTGCTGGGGATAAGATTTGTAAGGCGTCTCTTGTTGGGGAGAAGATATAGAAAGCACCTCTCAGTAGGAATACTCTCTGCTTGGGGAATACCAACCCTTTAGCATCTTTCTCTGAGAAGCATCTGATAATGATTGTAATATGTACAGACTCTGATAGGGAAAAGATCTCCGCCATGCTTTATGCTGACATCTGGTTTTCAGGGCTCTGATTGTAAATCCTGCAATAGAAATGCACACACATGCCCCAGGGAATTACATGATTTTGAATTCACCATCCGGTATTACTCAACATTCAATGAAATTTTAAATGTTTTTCCCGTGTATTTAGGTTCATATCCTTTTAGGACTTTTTTTTTGTTTATTGATTGACATTACTTTTAGAGTAGTAATTAGGACATTTGCATGAACATTAGAGCATAGTTTTGCATAATACTTTCAAATATTCAATAGTTGATCTTGTTTGAAAGGTAAGAACACATGTGATATTTTTATTTGTCATTTATACTTGTGATTTCTCTTCACCTCACTTCTCTTTTCTTATTCCTTTAAGGTGATTGATTCACCTAATGTTTACTTGTGTGTGACACAAGTTCCCTTAATATCCTAGTTTGAACCTAATTCTGATTAGGTTCTAAGTAGGGAAAACATTAGGTAGGAAATCCAAGAATACTAACATAGGTAGAAGTTCCCTTCAAAAATCAACTATCGGTTTAATAATGCATGACAACTTCTAGGATGGAAGTCCCCTATAGATTTTTCTTTAAACCCTTGAGTCTCTTCTCTCCTTCAAATAAAAAAATAAAAAAACGCATAACAACTAAAGTGTGTATGGTGTCCCATGAGCCATAAGCACATGGGAAATGATAAGAAGTAATATCTCCTAAAATTATCTCGGGTGCTTTTAGCGTGTATCGTCTCGGGGCGATGTGTCAAGTATTCGCTCTTATGTCATAGTCTTTAGCACTATACATATAACAAACCAAATAACTTAAAACACTTATTCTAAAAGACATAAAAAAAATTGTCTTCCTATTCTCATCTCACTTCTATACAGACATTAAGACATGTCAAGTTCATTCTACTATAAACAAGTAAACGCGTAAATCTCCACATGACGAACGACAACACCTAATTGCTAGAACGCGTACATTGACATGGTCCACCTAAAAAACACCAAAAAATAGTTGATCACCTGTAGTGAGCCGAACTACGACAACTCTGATTCTCATTCCCGATGAGATACATAGGCACAAGATGCGATGCCTTAGCAAGCAAACTTCCCCGTTCTGTTTAGAAATATGTCGACTCTGATTCTCACTCCGGACGAGATACATAGGCCTAGGATATGATATCATATCAAGTTAACTTCCGTATTTTCCCCTTTCTTTCATCTTTGTTTTTCATTCCCTTTACTATCAGGAGATGAAGCTTCAGATTTCTTACACCTTTTGATCAGAACAATAAGCATGGATCCCATCGAGTACGATGGATGCAGATGGGTGCTAATACCTTTTATTTGCATAATCGACTCCCGAGCCTGGAATTGGTTCCGATGACCTCGTCTTTCCTTTCCTTCAGGTTTTCTTTGATAATTTCCTTTCCCCGTTGGGATAAATAACGTTCGGTGGTGACTCTTCTATTTTTTTCGCCGGTTGTTTTTCACGTTGCGACATGGTTGTAGAATCCCAGTTTCTTGTGTGTAACAGCGACTCCCTTCCTTTTAAATTCTTGGGTTTACATGAAGTTGAGAACCATAGAAGATTAAAGTTTTGGAGACCGATGATAGACGCGTTCAGAGCAAGATTATCAAACTGGAAAGGAAGGATATTATCCTTGGAAGGAAGAGTTACCCTCATCAATATCTTTCTCACCAACCTTCATATCCATCACATGTCGTTTTTAAAGCCTATGTAGTTGTTGTGAACGAACTGATATCTATCCAAAGGAATTTCTTTGATCTGGTGCTAACAACGTGAAATAGATCCCTTGGGTTAGTTGGGTTGTGATATAAAAACCTAAGAAACTCAGGGGCTTGGGTGTGAAGGATCTTTTTCTCTTTAATCAAGCTTTAGTATCAAAGTGGATATAGAGAGTAATTAAGACCAAAATGATGTTTGGAAGCCACTGCTCAGGTTCAAATACGACGACATCGTCTAGTCTTTAATTTTGAATAATGTTAATTTATCTTGCAGGTTAGACTCATTGTGGTGGAGGGAAATTAAAATTATGGTTGCGGAGAATGTTGTTGGAGGTTTTATGCCATAGTTGTCTTGTAAATTAGGTGGCAGTAATAACATATCCTTTTGGCACTCTTGTTGGATTGAGTCGATTCCACTATGAAGATCTTTCAATGGCTTGTATATTTCTTATGGAAATAAATCCATTGTTGTTTCTGACATGGGGGCATGGGTTGACGGTGTCTGGTCATGGAGGCTAGGATTTCAACACTCAGGCCTATCGATTGTCCAGCGAGCAACATTGGCAAAACTACTCAGTCTGTTGGATGATATTGTGCCTAAGCTAGGGGAGGAGGATGCATTTACTTGGTTTAAGGATTCACTCAATTTTTTTCCATCAAGTCGTGTTATGAGGAACTGCAAATGGTCAGTGAAGTACAAAAACTAGACATTATTTCCAAGACTGCTTTGGAGCATGTTTGGAATTGTAAAATTCTGAGTAAGGCGATGTCATTCGGGTGGAGGTTTATTTTAAATAGGCTTCCCACCCGATCTAATTTGGAGGCTTGGGGAATAATATATAATCCCTATGATCTGATATGTGTTTTCTGATTTTGCAATATAGAATCAATTGACCACATTTATGTTAAGTGTCTAAAGATTCGTTTAGTTTGGAACTTCGTGTCTGATTGGATGGGGAGTCAATTCCAAGATCGGTTACTTATAGTGAGCATCTACGTGTTTGGTTCTTGAGTTTCGCAGGCAAGACTTCCAAAGGTAATGCGTGCATCATTTGGTTTTGAACGGTGTGGTGTATTTGGCTACAATGCAACCGGATTTTGTTTAATGATGGTATCGGATGTCCAGAATGATTGTGTATACTTTTAGATGGTGGTTAACCATTAGTTCTAATATTAAGAGAACTTTGTGTAATTATTACGATTGACTTAAGTTTTTGTGTACCTGGTTAGAGTACTCTTTATATATATATATATATATATATATATATATATATATATATATATATATATATATATATATATATATATATATATATATATATATATATATATATATATATATATATATATATATATATATATTCATCTTGATTATAAAAATAATTAATAATAGTGCCACCATTAGTCATATTAGAGATACTATTAAAAATTAAAATATTGTTGTACAATGATTAAATATTGTCTTCTTAATTGTCTTGAAAACTGCTTTGAACTTCTCAATTGCCTTTCAGGATCCCTTCGTCTAAATTGTTCTTAGACTTAGAAAATATACTAAGTCTTAGATAATTAGTGAGCCTGTCTAAACTCAATCCATTTTGTCGAAGACTCTTTTTTAGATTTTGGATATGTTTTGAGAGAAAATGATCATAATCTTGTGGATCTATTCTTGAGATTCTTACAAACTGTGCTTACCATGCTAGTTGAACAACTCAATTGACTTAGTTGATATGTTGAAGTTTAAGGCTTTTTGACATTTAGTGTTTTTCGCATAGCTATTAGCATTCATCATTGATTTTTCACTTAGTTAAATATCATAATGTAAAATTATGAACACTAAAAACACTTGAATTGATTTTAACTTAGCCCTTAACATGAATGTAAAATTTAACTAATCTCAATGTACATGATAATTATTTATTTGTCACTACTCAAACTTACTCAAACTTAGTAATTCCACTGAATTAGTTGAATTAAAGTGAAACAGCCATACTAAGATACATGTTGTACACTATTAACTTTGCCTTTCAAAGCATAAATAGTGTATGTTTGATATCACCCCCACCCTATTAAAGTTGTCTTATGTTTCTCTTTTATATTTTAAAAAACTTGTTCTTAGAGAGTGTTCCCTCCTGCTGCATCATGACTGCCACTGCTCTCAGAATGACATTGAGATACATTTTTCTCTTGTTCCTCTTTTGGTGCAATGCCCTGAGCAATGCTGAAATCAACTTGGAGACACATAAACCTAAGGTGATATGTTTAGTGCATAATTTATTTTTCTTGTTGATAAATTTGTCATATGATATAATGTTAATTATTCTTGTTTTATGAAACTGTTTGTATTCTGTTTGTTTCACACTATTACTATTCAATAATACAATTATCAAACTCATGTTTCATCCATACTGACATTACCAACAGCTACTCCCATGCAAAGCAATTTCTTAAACTGAAATTTGACCATAGCCTTAGTCTCATTAACCTTGGCTTCAACAGATTCTTGGTGGGAAAGAAGTGTATGGAACTTTCCTGCCAGGACCTAACAGACGAGGAATCTGCTTGATAACAGCTTCAAAAGCTAAAAAAAGCATGGTGCTTCTTTGCCAATAGTCTCCACAAATTTACGGTTTTTCTCCTTGGAATCAACCATGATTCCATTAATAGCTTCTCTCAGAGCATCACTCTGAAGATTATTCATCTTCCATAGCTGCAAAGTGAGGAAGAGTGAAAAGCAGATATCAAACTCAATTTGCACCTCAATGTGGTTGGCATTTTATTGATATTTGCACCTGTATGTGTATTTTCTATATTTGTATATTTTCTATATTTTAGTGATATTTGCACCTCAATGTGGTTGGCACTTTGTTGCTATTTGCACCTATATATGTATTTTTTATATTTGTATATTTTCTATATTTTGGTGATATTTGCAGTGTTGCACCTCAATGTGGTTGGCACTTTGTTGATATTTGCACCTGTATATGTATTTTCTATATTTGTATGGTGTTTTGTTTTTATGTTGGCTTACAACTATTTGAATGTGATATCCATTCAATGATTGTTAAAGGTTTTAGAATAATTACAAAAAATTAAATGAATTAACTTTATTATTTTTTTAAAAATAAATGAAATTAATTATATAAAATAAATTATTTTAGATAACAAAATTTGGAAGAAAAGAAAAAGTTAAGCAAGACTATAATAATTTTTATTAAATATTTTATAAATGTTTTACCTATATGCTAATAATTATTTTAATTTATATTTTTGCAGAGCAGTGCTTTTTCAGTTATGAGAAATATGAGAATGGAAATGGAAACTGGCTCCGAATATAATATGGATTATGCACAACCCAAAGCGCACCCTCGTCAACATAACTAAGCTTCGCACGTTAAATAAGGAAGAATAAATTAATTTCTATCTAATTTTCTATGTTTAGATCTCTTAGATTGGTGTGTTAGATTTAAACTAATGAAATCTAGTATCAAAACATCTAAATTACAAGTTTATATTTTTTTTAGCATTTTCAATTTGATTTTCTATTTTAAGTTTTTTTAATCAAATATTCTAGTAGTTGAAATTTACCATTTAAAGTGAATAATCGAGATATCGTAAATTTAAACTTACATTCTTATATTTAATATCCTTTAATATATTTAATATCCTTTAAATTTAGCGAAACATTTTCTATTTTAAATCTTAAAACTTTATTGATATTAAATAAAAGTATGTGATTTAAAAAAAAAATCAAAATAAAGTTCGGGATGTTGATCAAATTCAGAAAATTCAGGGAAAACTGGTGGATCTGGTATTGTTATGTGAAAAGATGAAGTTTGGGCATCGTCACGCTCTGTAACCCTAATGTTGGGGGTTGGTCATGTGATGGGTAACCCCTAATTTTATTTATGTATGTCATACCTATGATAGCCATACACTCCTTCTAGATGACAGCCATCATTGTTGGATGACAGATAATCATTGTAACGCCCTATTTATTTAATTAATGATTTAATTAAATATTATCGTATATTTGATGTTGATTTGTGTTGAATTGCTAAGTTGATTTTAGTTTAATTAACTAATTAAATTAAGTTGATTAAGTCTATTAAATTGATTTAAGTTATGTCGTTGTTAGTTGGATTAAATTAAGTTGATTAAATTGATTAAGTTGATTTAAGTTGGGTCTTTGTTAGTTGAATTAAGTTGAGTTGATTAAGTTGTGGCTTTATTAGTAGAATTGCATTATTCTTGATAAATGAGTTTTGATCGTACCTGGAGATCAGGATCCGATATGGCTGGCGTCGAGCGTTGTTGAAGGACGGTGGATAAGGAGAGGAGAGGGGTGTACCTGCAAGGCACTCCGATGCTAAAGTAAGGCACTGAGCAAAGAGTGAGCAAGTACAAGAATTAAGGTCAGAGAATTGAATACCTGACTCTCTCAAATGAGAGGGTTTATGTATTGGTCTAAGTGGTTGATTATTGGTCCAAGACGTTGGGCGCGGATCGCGGAATCCGTATGAATAGGTAACGGTCAAAACTAGCCGTTGGAAGACCTCGTCTTGGTCGGTATGGCTTTGGTCGGCAAGGACCATCGTTCTTAACGTTGCTCGACATCGAGCGTTCTACAAAGCTGGTTTGTTTGGCCCAATTCTGGGAATTGGGCCTACCCAGAACAGGAGCCCCCCAAGTCGTTGCTCCTGCGGAGGAGAGGCAACTTAGTGATGGTTTCGTGTCCACGGGGTATACAGTGCGCGGACCAGGAAATTACCGTCGATGATCCTCGGTAGGCGGGCAGTTGTTTCATCGCCCGACAAAAGGGGATATGAAACGAAAAGTTGGCGTGCCAAGGAATTTGTGCCTATTTAATGCTCTGACGGCTAGCCTATGGGCTAGAGCGTAGGTAATTATTGTCTAGGGGTAGGGGTCACGCGTCTCTGCACGTGTTCCCTTCCCTATAAATAGGATCCCAAGGCTTTCTTGTAAGCTTTTTCGTTTCATCTTCTTCTCCGCTGTATTTCTCGTTCGTCAGCCGTTACTCTCAGCCGTCGACCACCGTTTTCCGTCGTCGACCACCGCTTTCAAAGCTACTTTCTTCTACAAATGGCTTCCCAAGCTCAATGTACGGCTTTTATTTGCGTTAATACTAGTTATAGGTTTGATATTTAGTAATGTATGCGGTATAGGATAGAGTTTCCAGTAGTTTAGATTTAAGACAAGTAGGTAAACTATCTTCTGCCACCGTTGTTCGTCGACTACGACTTGGGACCTGGCAAGTACCTAGGTTTAGATTCTCCCATCTCCGATGTCGGGCGTTGTCCATCGCCTTGAGCGGTGGTTAGTCGGAGGCTATGGCTCGGGATCTTATTCCTGGGCTGATGTACGCATTTTCACTTGTCGAGCGGTGGAAGGGTGGATTTGATATTCTTAATCGAATTCACTGACGCCTTTCCTCTGCTTTTCAGGTGAAAATTCGCTCATGGACCCGCTTGATATCTCCTCGGAAGAGGTATCCTCGGAAGATTCTGGCTCTTCCGCATCTGTTCCCTCCGACTCTAGAAGCTCGTCGAGAGAATCAGACGCGACCACAATGGAAGAAGGAGCTCCTAACTCTGGAGAGACGACGGATTCGCCTCGCTGCCCTGAAGACATAAGGACCGCGCCCGGAAAATGGGTAGTGGAGGATTTGCTCGACAAAGTATCGTCGTTTTCGAGGCCTCGCACGGAGCCACTGCCCACTGTTGGTGACCCGGAGGATTGGGTCGTCACTTGCCCGGGAGACGACGACCGTATCTTCTCAGACTTCGGCGGTCGCAAATTTTCGATGTACGAGTACGCGACTTCGGTCCTAGGGGTAACTTTGCCCTTCAACGACATGGTTTGCGCTGTGCTCGGGCACTTGGGTGTGGCCTCGTCCCAGCTGCACCCCAACTCTTACGTGTTTCTGAGAGCGTTTGAGGTAACGTGTGCCCATCTGGGTGTTGGAGCCACGCTTCCCTTGTTCTTTCGTCTGTTCTCGCTGCAGCGTCAAGTAGGGCGGGGGATCGACCGAAAGAGATTTGTCTCCTTCAAGCAGCGGACCAAGATTTTTAAAGCTCACTCAGAGTCTATCCGAGCTTTCAAGACAGATTATTTTTTTATTAAACCGGCGAGCACGAAAGCTTTGAGGGTGCTTAGTTTCTTATGGATAGACACCGATGAAAACGACGAGCCCAGACTCGATGATCAAGGATAGGTGATTCCGAGGAGGCTCTGGCTATTTCCTTTCTCGTGGAGTTACGCTCACTACGGGCGACCGGTTAGTGAGTTTGTCCAAGTAGGGGACTCTTTGAACGAGGATGATGCGGCCAGCTTTGAGGCCTTTAGGAAATTGATAGCTTTATTTACCCCAACTCCTTTGTTGGACGGAGAAGGTAAAATAATGCTGGATCAGGACGGGGGAGAGGCTGTGGAGCGTCCTTTGATAGACGTCACAGACCTGCTGGCGTGTAATACCGGGCAATAAGTGTCTGAGTTTTTTGGTATTTGTTTTTATTTTTGCTTGTTACTATTCTTTGATAATTTTTCTGTCGTCCGTGACTAATCTTGTGTGCTCTTTCCCTTTCCTTTGCAGGCTCCCCGTCGAACCCTTTTGACAAGATTCAGGAGCGTCTGCGTCAGCAGCAGAAGAAGAGGTCGCGGGTTGTTCAGGCCAAGCTGACTGAGACGAGCGGCTCTGGGTCGGGCCCTTTAGTTCAAGGTTCTCCGAGCGTGTCTACCGGCTCGCTCATGAAAAAGCATAAGTCTGCAGCGACCGTAGACTTGACGGCCAATGCTCCCCCCAAACCGAAGCATGTGTTGCCGCCCTGCTTTGTGAAACGGAATTTTTTTAGGGGACGAGCATGGAGGTTGACCGGGCGGACTCTCTGTTTCTCGAGGCAATGGATCGCCCTGCCCGACGGCTGTCTCTGGCTCAGGACGCGAGCCCTGTTATGCGGGTTCTGTCCATGGCCTGGTTGACGGTCGAAGGAAACCTTGGGCAAGAAAGGGAGGTAGAAAAGTTGAAGGAGCTGTTGGCTGCCGCCGAGAGGAAGTTGACGGCGGCCTCTGAAGAAGCCACTGCCAAAGAGCTGACCGAGCGAGGGGACAACATCGCTAAGCTGGAGGTCGACAAGAGAAGGGCCTTAGAGCAGAGTAAGAAGCTGAAGGATGCCTTTTGCCCAAAGGAGGACGAGGATGCTGAGACTAAGAGCCTGGTGACCAGGGCACAGTTCCTTGCTCGGATCGACCAGGATATGGAAGATCTGAACTCTTCGACTGAGCTCAGTTTCCAAAACGCTTTGGACCAGATAAGAGCTCTTCATCCCGAACTGGCTTTGGATACCGGACGGATCAACTACCTCTACAAAGTCGAGGATGGTCAGATAGTGGTTCCCTCGGACTTGATCGTGGAGGATTCTCAGCCCGGGGTGACTGCTCAGCCCGGCCAATCAGAGGTGCAGCCGAACCAAGGCGAAGGTCAAACTGGTGCTTCAGATAGGGAGGGTAATTAGTTTTGGCCTGCGTGCCGTTATTTTGTAACCTATTGTGTTTCTCCTGGGGGCGTGGTCCCCTTTGTATGTAACCATGAACAAGTTGGCCCTTCGGGGTCGCATTTTTGCAGTAAAATTCTATGTCCTTGATGGTCGTTTATTATTTTACACTATTTTCTGTTTAACTGTGCGTCCGTCGGAGGACTGTTCTCTTTACGTTTTACAAACGCTAAGTGGTGACGTTTTTGTAATGATTGGATGTGATTGAGTAAATACGGGGTGTGTGTGTTTATGATCCGTTGGTTTGGGGGACCAACCAGATTTTAGAGTCTGGCTCCTGGTCGGTGCCCGGGCCAAGGTAATGGCTCGGGCTCCGAGGCTTGAACGTTCCATCGCGAGCTGGGGTTCTGCCTGGTCGTGGTACGTAGGCAACGTCGGACTCGTTTGAGTATCTGCCCGTGCAACAGTTATCTCCTTCTCTTGGAAGGAGACCCTGACAATCATGTTATTTTGGGTTGTCGTGCTTGTACCTGGGCACGCAGTTCTTAGTCAGACCTATCGCTCCTTGTTTGAGAGTCGATCAAGGTGACTCTGTAAGTTAGCTGTAATATTGCTTGAGCTTTTCGGCGTTCCATGGCCGAGCAAGTTCTTCCCCGTGTAGATTTTCTAAATAATAGGCTCCGTTTTCGGTTTTTTTTCCCGGACGCGGTATGGGCCCTCCCAATTAGGCGTAAGTTTTCCTTTGCGGGAGTCTCTGTGATTTCTCCTTAGAACGAGACTACACACCTCGAACGTTCGTCTTATGACTTTAGAATCGTATCGAGCGGCTATTTTCTGTTTGAGAGTGGCCTCTCGGAGAGCAGCTTCTGATCGGATTTCTTCGACCAGGTCAAGCTCGTCTCTCAAAGCTTCGGAGTTGGTGTCCTGGTCCATTGGGGACTCTGTTCGTCTGGATCGGATGTGCATTTCCATAGGAATTACTGCCTCGGTCCCATATGCCAACCGAAATGGGGATTCACCGGTCATTGAGTGGGGGGTGGTTCTATACGCCCACAGCACGCTGTGTAACTCCTCGACCCAGTGTTTCTTGTGTTCTCTTAGGATTACCCTATTTGCGGCTTCTGATTGTCTGTTAGTTTGGGGGTGCTCCACAGAAGCGAAGTGTTGCTTTGTTCCTACTGACGCAACAAATTCTTTGAAATGTCTATCGGTGAATTGGGTGCCGTTATCGGTTACAATGGCGAGCGGTACTCCGAACCGGGAGAGGATGCTTCTCTTGAAGAAGCGTAGTATGTTGAGCGCAGTAATCTTGGCCAAGGCCTCAGCTTCTATCCATTTGGTGAAATAATCGACGCCCACAATGAGGTATTTATTTTGGCCAGATCCGACGACGAATGGCCCTAAGATATCCGTCCCCCACCACGCGAACGGCCACGGGGAAGATAGTGATTTTAGCTCGGTAGGGGGTGCTACGTGTACGTCCCCATGCCGTTGGCATTTGTCACATCTTTTCACGTGTTCTTTCGCGTCGTGCTGGAGTGTAGGCCAATAGTATCCTGCTCGGAGAATCTTTCGGGCTAACGATCGTCCGCCCGAGTGTTATGCATTAATTCCTTCGTGGACCTCTCTTAGTACGTGTGGGACGTTCTCTTCTTCTACGCACCTGAGGAGTGGTGTAGAGAATCCTCGACGATACATGTGTCCACCTACCAGGGAGTACGAGCACGACCTTCGACACACGATGCTGGCCGCTTTCGGGTCTGCCAGTAACTCCCATTTGGTTAGGTAGTCAAACACTGGGGTCATCCAGCAGTTCGCGTCGCCTACGAGATTAACGTCTAGGTGGGTTGAAGACTGTCCAATGCTTGGTCGGGGGAGCACTTTTTGTATGACGGATTTGTTGTTTCCTTTCTTTTTAGTGCTTGCCAACTTGGAGAGGACATCAGCCTGGGTATTATTCTCTTGCGGGACGTGTTTGACCTCCACGCTTGTGAATTGTTTTAGTTCGCCTTTTACAAGGGCCAGGTATTCGGCCATATTGTCGTTTTTAGCCTGGAAATCTCCTCGGACTTGGCTAGCGACCAGCTGGGAATCTGTGCAAATTGTGATCTCTTCTGCTTCCAGGTCGGTCGCGAGCCGTATGCCTGCTAGGAAGGCTTCGTATTCCGCCTTGTTGTTGGAGGTGGGGAAGGACAAAGTTAAGGATACTTCGATGATGTTTCCTTCTTCGTTTTCCAGGATAACCCCAGCTCCACTACCCGTCGGGCCAGATGCTCCATCCACGAAGATAGTCCATTTGGACGGAGACTTCGGCTCCTGCTCGGTGAAAGTGAGCTCTGCCACAAAGTCGGCCAGGGCTTGAGATTTGAGAGCTTGTCTCCCTTCGAATTTGATGTCGAATTCGGACAGTTCCAACGACCATTTTAGCATTCGCCCCGCCATATCTGGTCGACCGAGTAATTGTCTTATGGGTTGGTTTGTTCTCACGATGATGGTGTGGGCCAAGAAATAGTGCCGCAGCCTTCTGGCTGCAAAATGGAGGGCCAGAGCCACCTTTTCTACCTGGAGGTACCGAAGTTTAGGGTCGTGGAGTACATTGCTCGTAAAATAGATAGGTTTCTGTCCCTCAGGTAGGTCGCGTATGAGGGTCGCGCTTACGGCCTCGTTCGCCACGGCGAGATAGAGGTAAAGCGTCTCTCCCTCGTTGGGCCTGGACAAAACTGGGGGTTCAGATAGTGCCCTCTTCAAGTGGGACAAGGCTAACTCGCATTCCTCTGTCCATTCAAAATTAGCCTCTATGCGGAGGAGCTTGTAAAAGGGGAAGGCGTGTTGAGCGGATTTTGCCATAAATCGTGCGAGGGAAGTGAGGACCCCGTTCAATGATTGTATAGATTTTTTAGAATTAGGGGTCGGAAGTTCTGCGAATGTTCGACATTTGTCGGGGTTGGCTTCGATGCCTTGTTCGGTTAAATAGAATCCGAGGAACTTCCCCGCTCGGACCACAAACGTGCACTTCTCGGGATTGAAACGCATCTTGCACTTCCGAGCTTGATCGAATACCTTTCGTAAGTGGGACGCGTGATTCGTCTCTTGCTGAGATTTGACGATCATATCGTCCATGTACACCTCGAGCATGTCCCCGATTTTTGCCCGGAATACCTTATTCATCATGCGCTGATATGTCGCGCCTGCGTTTTTTAGACCGAAGGGCATAACGTTATAATATTAGTTGCCCGATTCGGTTATGAAGGCCGTGTATTTTTTGTCGGACACGACCATGGGTATTTGATTATACCCTGAGTAGGCGTCCATGAAGGACAATAGCTTGAAACCGGACGAATTTTCGACCAATTTATCGATGTTAGGCAAAGGATATGCGTATTTCGGGCATGCCCAGTTAAGATCAGTATAATCAACAAACATTTTCCACTTTCCATTAGATTTTTTGACAAGTACAACATTTGAGAGCCAGGTTGTGTACCTGGCCTCGGTTACAAATTTTGCCTCTAGGAGGTCTTTAACAGCAGATTCGTCCGCTCTGGTTTTCTCGGTAGACTTCTTCCTCCTACGCTGGGCGACCGCTTTATGTGTTGGGTCGATGGAGAGGTGATGGCAGACTGTCTCGGGGTCGATCCCTGGCATTTCTGCGGCGCTCCAAGCGAACAGATCCGCGTTTCCTTTGAGGCAGGCCTCTAACTGTCGTTTCGCCAAGTCGGGCAGATGTGCCCCGATCTTAACGCACCGGGTCGGATCATCTCCTAAAGGAATCAACTTGAACTCTCCGTCTGGAATTGGTCGGGAAAGTGAGTTGGTCAGCTTTTGAATGCCCTCGTTATCGTCCGAGAACCTGCAGTCCAGATCGATCGAGTCTACCTGAGGAAAAGCCCTGGATGTTTGTGGAGCATCAGGTGAAGTCGATGCTGAAGGACTCAGTTGGTAAGATATTGAGCTAAGACCTTTAGATGCCGCTTCAACACATCAACGGGCAGCATCGACGTCACCGGTGCAGCGTAGCAACCTTGCCCGAAGTAGTATAATACTTCATTTTTAGGTGGACGGTGGATGGAACAGTGATCAGCTCGGCCAATGTCGGTCGTCCCAAAATTCACTAGTATAGCGACAGGCAATCTACGTCCAGGAACTGGACGCGAACCGTTCTGGCGGTCTCATATTCCCCGAAGGTGACGAACAGATCGACGTAGCCCCATGGTCGGGAGACCGCTCCGTTGAAACCTTGTAGGTCTGACCCGACGTACGGAGTCGGGTGTGTTTCGTTCAACTGGAGTGTTGAAAACAACTGGGAGTACATGATGTCGCAGGAGCTGCCTTGGTCCACTAAGATTCTCCTTACATCAAAATTGGCCATTTGCGCACGGATGAGTAGCGGGATGTTGGCGCCCGGATGAGCCTTCCCTTGGTGGGTCCAGGGTTGCGCTCTGTGCAGGGCCTTTCGCAATTAGCTGGTCGAATTTTTTCTTTACGGATCCGACCGTGATTTTGTTAAAACCTCCTCCCGAGATGACCATTGCAGATGGAAAGGTTTCCCATGGGCTATGGGAGGAAAGATACCCCGGACTCCCCGTGTGATCGGGCAGGAAGAAATCCTCCGAGCGATAGATGCTTAGGGCGACCTGCATGTTCGCATCTGCTGGAATGGGCACAGCCTCCTCGATCTTTTGAGTCTCCTGCGCTTCTTGTCGAGGAATGTCCCTGGATTTGGTAAATTGTTTAAGGTGCCCGTCCTTAATAAGTATTTCGATTGCATCCTTGAGATGGATGCAGTCTTCGGTATTGTGGCCGTGACTTTTGTGGAATCTGCAATACTTTGTTTTGTCCGTGCCCGGTTTGCTAGGTAGCTGCTTCGGAAAGCGTACCCCTGCTTGCCTGAATTCTGAGTTGGCACATTCGGACAAGATCTTCTCCCTAGAGACTAGGAGGGGAGTATATTCATGAAATCGGCCGACGGGTCCTCTGTGTTCCCGCGGTTCACGGGAGCGATCATCCTTTCTTTTGTCTCCTCCCCGACGAGATGTCGAGGGTTCATCGACCCGGTGGGGCTACGCGTCCTCGCGACGTCGAGAGTCTCGGACGGATCTAGCTGCCTGCTTTTCCTCATATTGGATATAAGCTTGGGCTTTCAACAAGAATGCGTCAAGGGTGGTCGGGGTCTCGATGCCGACCGCCCAGTGAAAATCGGTTGATAGGCGTAGTCCCCGTTCCAGCAAGTACTTCTTCATGTCGTCCGTCGTGGACACCTGGACTGCTTCTTTATTGAACCTTTCGATATAAGTTTGTAAAGGTTCGTCTTTCCCTTGGATGATCGATTCGAGCGACGCTTCCGTCTTCGGATGTCTCCTAGAGGCGGTGAAGTGCCTGGAAAATGTGTGTCTGAGCTGTTTCCAGGAAGTGATGGACTCTGCTTCGAGGATTTTGTACCACACCATCGCTCCTTTCCTCAGAGTTGTAGGAAAGAGGCGACATTTGATCGCTCCTCGTACCCCTCGGTAGTCGAGCAACGCATCAATATTCTCGATATGCTCGTCAGGATCTGTGGTCCCATCATATGAGCCTAGTGGTGGAGGTTTTTCTAAACCCCTTGGAAGTTTAGCCGCCATGATTTCCGACGAGAGGGGGCCCCGGGTGTCCTCGTCGTCGCTGGAGTTGAATGAAGGGGATCTGGGCGCGTGCTTCTTTGCTCGCCGAGGTGATGCGGATCTTGATCTGATCCTTCTTGATTTTCTTGGAGGGGAAGATCGAGAAGGAGACGGGCGAGGCCGTTTGTCCCCAGTGGATTCGTCGATGCGTCCCTTCCTCTTTCTCTTGGGAGGAGAGGGACTACGCCTTCTTTGGTATCTCGCGGGAGACCGGGGTCAACAATTATTGTCCTCAAGACGGGCAATTTTCTCGCCATGGGCGAGGAGCAGCAAATTTGTCTGATTCAGAATTTCGGCTAGTGCGGCGAAGTCAGATCCTGAAGGAGTCGGGGGAAAAGGGACTTCCAGGCGACTCTCCAGAGGTTGGTCGCGGTCGGGAGAAGGCAAGGTTGTCTTCCCGTCTGGGTGATCTTGCACGGTTTCTTTGTGCGGAGGATGATGAATGTTGCTCTCACGTTGCGTGAGGATCATGTCGTCGTTCGACCGGTTGTCCGGATTGTTGTCTCGAGCAACCATGGATCTTGGTAAAAACTTTGGTTCTTCGAAGATTTTGAGAGAGAAGAACGGGGAAATCAAATTCCCACAGACGGCGCCACCTGATCGTACCTGGAGATCAGGATCCGATATGGCTGACGTCGAGCGTTGTTGAAGGACGGTGGATAAGGAGAGGAGGGGGGTGTACCTACAAGGCACTCCAATGCTAAAGTAAGACACTGAGCAAAGAGTGAGCAAGTACAAGAATTAAGGTCAGAGAATTGAATACCTAACCCTCTCAAATGAGAGGGTTTATGTATTGGTCTAAGTGGTTGATTATTGGTCCAAGCCGTTAGGCGCGGATCGCGGAATTCGTATGAATAGGTAACGGTCAAAACTAGCCGTTGGAAGACCTCGTCTTGGTCGGTATGGCTTTGGTCGGCTAGGACCATCGTTCTTAACGTTGCTTGACGTCGAGCGTTCTACAAAGCTGGTTTGTTTGGCCCAATTCTGGGAATTGGGCCTGCCCAGAACAGGTTTGTTTCGTGATTAGAAGTAGTAATTGTGGGGGTGTAGTTTAGGACCAATAGAAATTATTAAGATTAAAATAAAACCATAAGTTAATTAGAATTATAGAAATAGAGGTTATCAGTAAAAATAAGGGAAAAACAAGAAGTGGAGAAAAGAAGTTACGTGAAGTGCTTAAGAGAGGAGAAGCTAGGGTTCCGATCAAAGTGTTAGATCCACCTTCAATCCGAGGTAAGGGTGGGGTGCTAACCTTATAATCAGTATTATATGATGAATACATGTGAGATTGGGTATTTGAATTGTTGTTGTCAGTTGTTTGATTGTATGAGTTGTTTCGTTGAATAAGTCGTTTTGGTCGAATAAGCTATTTGGTTGAATAAGGGAATTAAATTAAGTTGTTGAATTAATCATAAATTAATTAGTTAGTGTAGTTTGTGTATGAATATGTTGTCTTGTTGCTGTCAATTGTTATTTTGTGTGGGTGAATAAGTTGTTTTGTTGAATAAGTTGTTTTGGTGAAATAAGTTATTTTTAGATGATTAAGAAAATTACGAATTGTTGTGTTGTTGTTGAATTGTATGTTGGTTGATTGGTTGAGTGGTCGAAGAGGAAACTGAGAAGGAATTACAAAGAGGGATGGAGATTGAGAGAAACAGAGAGAACGTAAATTTTGGAATGTGGGACGAACGTGCCCTTGGCCTGACGACCGTCAAGGTCACAATGTGACGATGGTCACACAGGTTATGTTGCAGAATTGATTTTGTTTCGTGGCCCTTGTGTTTTATGATGTGTAGTCTTACTGATGCATTAGTTTTAGTTCAAAAACATCAATAAATTAAGTAACTAATTACCAGGATTTAATTAATTGAATAAGGACCTTGTAACTAGTTTAAATAGTAGTGTTGTGATGAGTTTGACAGAAGAATAATTATGTGTCAGTGCAGTAGTATTTGTTAGTAGGATTTATAAATTGGTTAATGACAGTGTTGCAAGGAATTTGACAGAGGTATGATAACAAGTTAGGTGGTAAGTAGTAATAACAGAGCATAGTAAATAATTTAATTAGTCAGTTTTAGTCAGAACTTGTGTGAATACGAATGCGGTAAAAATTGGTTGCTCTTGTGTTGTATCGCTTTGTTATAAGTTGTATAGTTGTTGGTTGTTGTTTTATGTTACATCATCTTATGAATGGCCAGAATATAAGTTGCAGGCCTTTGAGTCAAAGTTGATTGTTGTTGTTGTTGTTATTAAGTTGCAGACGTTTGAGCCAAAGTTGATTGTTGTTGTTGTTAAGTTGTAGGCTTTGAGGCAAAGTTGATTTATTATTGTCGTTAAGTTGCGAGAGTAAGTTGTTGTTGTTAAGTCGTTATAGTAGAGAGTTATTGTGAATTTGTTGTAGTATGTTGTTGTTATTAAGTTGTGATACTATGTTGTGGCTGCATGGTTATATAACTATTATTGTTGCAATTTTTATGTTTGAGTTGAGTCACATTGCATAGCATTTTAAGTTGGAGTTGATGCTCAGTAAGTTGGCCTAGATTGGAAATATTTAAGTGGAAGGCTTATGCCTTGTTGACGCCTCTATTAATTTTCAGTTTATTAAGTTGGGAGTTTTGCTCCAATGGTACCACATGCACATGCATTTGTCTAAGTTGTATTTCCAAATTTCATAGTATGTTGTTGTGTTGTATCTTGTGTTGTTTAAGTTGTTTGTGAGTTGTAAAGTGATGGTTTATATGATCTGATCTAATATATAATTTATCATATATCTGATTATATTGTTAGATATCACACCCCTTATTTTGAATATTGACATTTGTTGGTAACGTGCAGGTAATCCATAGTAGAGTTGAGTACCTTAGTAGATTCGAGTCGGTGTTGTCGCTCTGATACGTAGCACTCGGGGGGATAACGCATGTTTTCTATTGATGTTGTATGTTGTTATAGATGCTGAATTTTAAAGTTGTTTTATTAAAGAAGTGTAGTTTTGAGTTGTTTTTGTAAGTATAAGAGTGCGCCTAAGAGGGGGGGTGAATTAGGTTCTTAGATATTTTTCCGGAGTTTTATCGATGGTTGAATAATTTTGATTATTGTTCTAAGTTAAAAAGCGGTAAAGCAGAAAAGTAGAATGGACACGGCGATATATAGTGGTTCCCCTTACAATCTGAGAGTACTCCACTCCCCTTTCAACACGAAAGAGAATTTACTATAGTTTTGGACAATACAAGACTCTTCCTAGTCTTTCTATACAAGTCACTAAACTATACTCACCAAGATCAATCCTCTTGGAATTTTCCACTAAGTCTTATTAAGAACAATCCTCTCAATAAAAGACTTCTTGTATCCACAATCCGGATAACAAGAAATACAACAATATGAATTTTTATAAGAGTAGAAAGTTGAAGCTTTGATTCTTTATTAATATAACAATTGATCTTCTCTTTCACCAATAATAATTCACAATGACATAAAGTATTAGATAACTCAAGAATTTTCTGATTATATGATATGAAGTAATGCAGAAAAATTCTTGTTAAAAGTTTAAGAGTTTTGTGAATTTTTTACTATGAAAATATTTTTGAAAGAGGTAAAAAATGATTTAAAAAAGTTTTGAATTTATATGCACAGTGTAATAACAGTAAAAAATTTCATGAAAAAATGCCAATGCATCATGAAAATGTTCCATGAAAAGATACATGAAGAGGTGTTTTGAAAAATAATGATTTTTCAAATCTATACAGGTTGCAATCGATTGCACTATAATGCAAATCGATTGCACATGCCAATGTTAACCAATTTTTCAAAATTTTGCAGCATGCAATCGATTGCACCTAGTTAAAAAGTGAAAAATGCTTTAAAACAGCATATGTAAACCGATTGCATATAAATGTAAATCGATTTACATATCCTTAACTTTGAAAAATGCAAATTTGAAACATGCCAAGGTTAAGAAAAACTTATGCAATGATGTTAGTTCTTGATTGAGCATCTAAGACTTTAATGTTTGTGTATAATTGTTAATATACCTTCATGAAACATCTTCTTGAAATCTAAGTCTTGAACATGATGCTTTAATCTTGAAAATCATCTTTGCCTTCTTATCAAATTGAAACTAAGAAACGTGTCTTCATCAAAACAAGTGTTGACCATGGAGAAGCTTGACTTCACATTCTCCCCTTTTTTGATGATGACAAACAATCTTCTTAGATGCTTTGAAATTTCCAGAATACTTCTCCCCCTAAGATGTATATCTCCCCCTTTGTATGTGAAGCGGAGCTTTGTACCTTTAAGAAGTTCAATACATGGAAATATACAAGCATAACACCTTTCTCCCCCTTTGACATTATCAAAAAAAGGGAAAGATGGGTGAACATAATGAAAGCCATAAACAAGAAATAATGAAACTAGAAATAACTTATCATAGATTAAAAACTTGAAGTGCATACATAGCATAAGTGCAGAATTTTACATCTTAAAGAAACATAACGAAACATAAAGAAACATAAATTAGACATTACAACCATTAAGCATTAACGACTACATAAAGAAAACAGATCCATATTGGGGTCAAAAGGGTCTTGGTTTGGAAAATGTTGGTTGAGAGGTGGTTGACGAGGTGGTGGGGCAGCCGGGTTGGATGGATCATAAGGTGGTATGTAGAGATGGGAATAAATGTATGAGAATTGTTGGTTGACATCATGCTGAAAGTTTGAAATCCTTGTGTTGACAGATGCATTAACAACATTGTAGCGGTCATTGATGTTGTTGTTCATGTTGGAGAATTGTTGTGTCATGAAATCCAAAAGATCTTGGTTAGAAGGACCATTCACACCATGAGAAGTTGGAACCTCTTTATTAAGGGGTTGTTGTTGTTCATTATCCTCTTGTTCTCCACCATCATCACCAAGATAAGTGATAGTATCGGATTCCCGATCATAATAGACTCTCATTCTTCTATCCAAATTCCTAATAGAAATCTTGTGAGAAGGTGTATCTATCAAAAGACATTCAAAACCATCAACTTGAATCTCAAAGTGTTGCAAAATCCGGGTGATGAATCATGCATAGGGCAAAAGTTTTGATCTCTCGGAATGGGACAACATGTGATGCAGAATCATCTGAGCCCAATTAACTTCAATATTGTTCTTGATAGCATAGAGGGCCTGCATTTCCGTATCGTTAACAGAACAATAGTTACCACTTTTAGGAAACACAACATAGGCAAGGAAGTAGTGAAGCATGCGATCATCAATATAGAAATTTACAGCCGACCAAGAACTACGAGAAGGTTCAATACCACCTAGAGACTTCACTCTATGTTCATAAAATTTTGTTTCGGTCATCCTACCGATTTTGTAGAAAAACGATCTCTTCTTATAATCATTCCATTTTTCATCTTCAGGATCATATAGGAGACTACCGGATGAAGGTACCCCTAAGATTGTTCCAAGAAGTCTTGAGTTCAAGACAAGTCTTTTTCCTAAAACATAAGTAACAAACTTTCCTTCTTCTATACACATATTGCAGTAAAATAGCCTAACAAGATCCGGGTAATATGGTCCAGAGGAAGCAATAGCATTCCCTAACTTTATGTTGTCTAAAGTAGTTTGAAAAGTAAAGCAATTTTCAGAAAAGGAAGAGAGATCACCATACTTGGGTGTTTGAACAATCTTTCTTTGGAAGAACTTTTCAAACTTCTCAATTTTCTCATTGGATAATCCTTCATAAAGTGGAGTGTTGGATGATGAAGAGGAATTTCCCTTTCCTTTTTATGCAGTAGAGGCCTTTCTTTTGGTCCTTGAAGCCATGGGTGAGAGTTGGTGAAAATGGGGAAGTTGAGTGAGAAGGATGAAGTTTTGGTATTTTTTGTGTAGGTTAAATGGGGAAAACGAAAATTGATAGTGAGATAGAGAAAAAACAGAATTTTTAAGGATATAAAATTATGGGAATTTGATGAGAGGAGTTATTGTGAGTTATTTGGGTGGTTAAGAGAATTTGAAATGTGAGTTAATGAGTCAAACTAGGGAATCTTGTAGGTTAAGGGCTAAGAGGGAACAAAATCTGAAAAGTTGGTCTAGGAAATGATGTGAATTGATGGGTAAGAGTTTATGACACCATGGACCAAAGTAAATAGGAGGGAATAATAAAAAATAAAAAAAGTTCAAAAAGTTCCAAACTGTAATCGATTTGCATCAGCATGCAATCGATTGCACTATATAAAAATTACGTGAAAATGACAATTTTTCCAGACTGCAATCGATTTGCATCAGCATGCAATCGATTGTACTAAACCCGATTTTGAAAAATACATAAAATTTACAGACTGCAATCGATTACAGTATTGATGAAATCGATTGCAACATAAAAAAACTTGCTGAAACTGAAAAACAAACATTCTAAACATAACTTAAACATATTTATTGTATCATAATCATATATGGCACATATAAGAAGGGAGTAGAAGCAGAAACACATTGAAATATTTTGCTTAAACAAAAGAAGAATGAATTTTGTGCACCTTTGTTAATGGATGATCTATATATCTTTTTCATCTAAGATTCCAAGTTCTCTTCTAATCTTGTAAAAAGGTTCTCTTGCGAGCGGTTTTGTGAAAATGTCCGCTAATTGATTATGCGTATCCACGAAGGTAACATCTACGTCTCTGTTAAGTACGTGATCACAAAGGAAATGGTGTCGAATGTCTATGTGCTTTGTTCTTGAATGCATGACCGGGTTCTTTGTGATGTTGATGGCACTTGTGTTGTCGTATCGAAGAGGAATGCAACCGAGATCTACGCCATAGTCAAGAAGTTGCTGCTTAAGCCACAAAATTTGTGCACAAGAACTGCCAGCTGCAATGTATTCCGCTTCGGCCATGCTAAGTGTGACGCAAGCTTGCTTCTTACATGCCCGTGATACTAGTGCATTCCCGAGAATATGACAAGTGCCACTTTTGCTTTTTCTATCGGTCTTACATCCTGTATAATCAGCGTCAGAATAACCAATTAAAAAACATGTACTACCTTTTGGATACCATAGTTCGACATTCGTTGTTCCTTTGAGATACTTCATAATCCTCTTTACGGCGGTGAGATGCGATTCCTTCGGATTTGCTTGAAAGCGTGCACACAGACATACACTAAACATAATGTCAGGACGGCTTGCCGTCAAATATAATAATGAACCGATCATACCTCGATACTTTGTGATATCAATTGAAGTGTCGGATTCATCTTGATCAACGTACGTTCCGGATTCAATAGGAGTGGACATCACCTTGCAACTATCCATATCGAATCTTTTTAATAGTTCCTTGCAATACTTGTATTAGTTGATGAAGAGGCCATCCTTTGTTTGCTTGATTTGTAGTCCAAGAAAATAGTTCATTTTTCCCATCATGGATATTTCGAATTCTCCTTGCATCATAAGTGAAAATTATTCGCAAAGATCTTTGTTTGTTGAACCGAAGATGATGTCGTCGACATAGACTTGAACCAATAAGGTGTTACCTTTGAACTTCTTTATGAATAATGTCTTGTCAACCTTTCCTTTTGTAAAACCCTTCTCACATAGGAAGTTGCTAAGGCGATCATACCATGCTCTTGGTGCTTTCTTTAAGCCATAAAGAGCCTTCTTCAACTTGTAGACATGAGAGGGATTCTTGAAGTCTTCAAAACCCAGAGGTTGTTTGACATAGACTTCTTCATTGATGTAGCCATTCAGGAAAGTTCTTTTGACATCCATATGGTACAACTGAAAATTCATGAACAAGCTTAAGCAAGTAATAATCTAATTGCTTCTAACCTTGCTACCGGAGCGAACGTTTCATTAAAGTCGATTCCTTCTTCTTGGTTGTAGCCTTGTGCGACCAATCTTGCTTTGTTACGAACTATGATTTCGTTCTCGTCAAGTTTTTTCTTGAACACCCATCTTGTTCCTATGATGTGCTTATTGTCCGGTCTTGGTACAAGACTCCAAACTTGATTCCTTTCGAATTGGTTAAGTTCTTCTTGCATTGCTACTATCCATTGATCATCGTCTAAGGCTTTATCAATTTTGGTTGGTTCGATTTGAAACACAAAATCCATGTTGAGACAAGCATCCTTGAGATTTAGTCGAGTTGCAACGCCTTGGCTAATATCACCAATAAATTTATCTATCGGGTGATCTCTATGAGTTCTCCATTCCTTCAGAAGATCATGATGCTCTTCAATGATTAGTGAGTCATCTTCTTGTGGTATTGGTTGAACATTTGGAATCTCCTTTTGTTGTTGTTGCGTATCGACTATATCATCATCATCAACAACAATAATAGTATCCTCTTTCGAGGGGTTAGTCTCATCAAACGAAACATGAATGGATTCTTCAATAGTAAGAGTTATTTTATTAAATATTCTAAAAGCTTTACTAGAGAGGGAATAACCAAGGAATATACCTTCGTCGGACTTCTCATCAAACTTACCGAGATTGTCCTTGTCGTTGTTGAGAACGAAACGCTTGCATCCAAATATGTGAAAGAAAGATATGTTCGCTTTCCTACCTTTGAATAGTTCATACGTAGTTTTCTTGAGAATTGGTCGAGTGTTGACACGGTTGCCTACGAAACAAGTTGTGCTTACCGCATCCTCCTAAAAATACTTAGGAAGATTTGAGTCGCTAAGCATTGTTCTAGCAAGATCCACCAATGCCCTATTCTTCCTTTCTACGACACCGTTTTTTTAGGAGTTCTTGGTGCGGAAAAGTTATGAGAAATTCCATGCTCTTTGAAAAATTCTTCAAAGGATGAATTTTGGAATTCTCCACCATGATCGCTTCTAATGGAGGCTATAGTGAGTGACTTCTCGTTTTGTATTTGCTTTGCATACTTCTTGAATGCTTTGAAAGCATCACTTTTCTGCACTAAGAACAATGTCCATGTATATCGAAAAAAATCATCAACAATAACTAAAGCGTAAAGATTACCTCCGAAGCTTTTCGTTCTTGATGGACCGAAGAGATCCATATGCAACAATTGAAGTGGTCTTGATGTGGATACCACATTCTTGGCTTTGAAAGTTGTCTTTGTTTGCTTTCCCTTTTGACATGCGTCACAAAACTTATCCTTGATGAACTTTATCTTTGGTAAACCAACAACTAGGTCATGCTTTATTAATTTGTTTAAGTGTTCCATGTGAATGTGAGAGAACCTTTTATGCCATAGCCACGTCTCGTTGTTGTTTGCCAATAGGCATTTTACCATCAAGGAAGGGTCATCAAAAGAAATCATAAAAATATTGTTTATTCTTTTACCTTTTAGCAAAATGTCGTGGGTGACTTCATGTTCTATCAAACATTCATCCTTAGTGAAGTTGATTCGGAACCCTTTGTCACACAATTGACTTATGCTAAGTAGGTTGTGTTTAAGGCCTTCAACATAAAGAACGTCTTCGATGATTGTAAATGGAGATGCACCAACGGTTCCTACTCCAAGGATCTTTCCTTTATTATCATCCCCGTAAGTAATATATCCTTTGGCCTTTAAAGATAGATTTGAAAATTTGTTGATGTCACCCGTCACATGCTTTGAACAACCGCTATCAAGATACCATTGATTCGAAGTTGTTTTCAAGCATACCTACAAACCAAAGATCAAGTATTGTTAGGTACCCAAATTGCTTTGGGTCCTTGATAGTTAGTACCCTTTTCAACCCACACATAATGCCTTTTAGCAACGCCAATGTTGCGCACATAGCAAGCATTAGGTGTGTGTCCTTTAGTTCCACAATAAAAACAAGTAGGTTGAAAATGACGTCTATATCTAGGAACATAACCTTTTTTCTTAACAAGTTTTTTTCTTTCTATGACTTTGATGCACACTTTTAGAATTGTTTGCCTTTTCTTTAACAACTTGTTCACTTGCTTTAACAAAAATAGTCTCATTTGTGCTTGGTTTGGAAAAATTAGAATATCTTAATCCACTTTTATCATTAGGATGCCTTTAGTTCCTAAGAATTTCCTCCAAGCCAATTTGACCTTTTTCATATCTTTCTAAAACTCTTTTAAGTTGAACAATTTGGAAAGATAAAGACTCACAATTTTTACATACAAGACTTTGTTTTTCATTCATCAACTTTTTCTTTTCACTTTCAATATAATTTTCTAAAGCAATATTATTTTCTTCTAAAGATGAAATTCGTTTCTTTTGGGATGAAATACTTTTATACAAAGTCTTGCATTCTTTTAAGAGTTCATCTATTACATCTTGTGCATCATTATCATAAATAGAAAAGTTGCTGCTAACCTCATTGTTTTCTTCATCAGAGTGATGCGAAGCCATTAGAGCCATATTCGCACATTCATCGCTTTCCGATTCCGACGAGGAACTTATCTCATTATCGTCCCAAGCAATATAATCCTTCTTGTTCTTGAATTCCTTCTTGCCTTTGAATCATCCTTTCTTTGCAAGTTTCGGGCAGTCCGGCTTTATGTGACCTTGCTTCCCACATTCGTAGCATGTGACATCTTGTATCAATGTGGGTGTTTCCTTTTTCCTGAAATGTCTATTCTTTTTAGCATAAGAGGAATTTTTATTTTTATTAAAGAACTTACCAAGCTTCTTTACAAGAAGCATAAAATTCTCATCTTCGGAGGTCTCGTCATCTTTGTCATCTTTTGTATCAAACTTCAAGGAAATCCCTTTGGACTTCTTTTCTTGACATTCGTGCTTCTCAAGCCTTCCAAGTTCCAATTCGTGTTCTTGAAGTTTTCCAAATAGAGATGCGGATTTCATCGTTGAGAGACTCTTCTTTTCCGAAATAGCGGTCACCTTCGGTTGCCATTCTCTTGTTAAGGATCTTAGGACTTTGAGATTGAGATCATCATTTATAAATGTTTTTCCAAGAGCAATCAAATGGTTAGTAAGATGAACAAATCTCTTTTGCAATGCAACTATAGATTCACCAGGCTGCATGCAGAACATCTCATATTCTTGACTTAGTGTGTTTAGCCTCGATCTCTTCACTTTGGTGGTTCCTTCATTTGTTTCTACCAAGGTGTCCCAAATTTCCTTTGCCGATTTACATTGAGATATGCGAAAGAACTCATCCATACTAAGAGCGCTTTGGAGTATGTTGATTGCCTTCTTCTCATTTAGAATCCTTTTCTTATCATCTTCGTTATAAGTGTTTTTCAATTTCGCGGTTCCAATGCCATTGATAACATTAATTGGATTATGTGGATCGTCTTCAACTGCTTCCCATATACCTTCTCCTTGGGCTTCAAGATGTGCTTTCATTCTGATTTTCCAGAAATCAAAATATTCTCTAGAGAAGAGTGTGGGCTTGTTGCTACTTCCACCGTCTTTAAAAACCGGATGTGTGCTTGCGGAAGCCATGCTGGATCACTAGGAACAAGTTACCTATAACTTGTACTGATGTCAATTGTAAGTATAAGAGTGCGCCTAAGAGGGGGTGGGGGGTGAATTAGGTTCTTAGATATTTTTCCAGAGTTTTATCGATGGTTGAATAATTTTGATTATTGTTCTAAGTTAAAAAGCGGTAAAGCGGAAAAGTAAAATGGACACGGCGATATATAGTGGTTCCCCTCACAATCCGAGAGTACTCCACTCCCCTTTTAACACGAAAGAGAATTTACCATAGTTTTGGACAATACAAGACTCTTCCTAGTATTTCTATACATGTCACTAAACTATACTCACCAAGATCAATCCTCTTGGAATTTTCCACTAAGTCTTATTGAGAACAATCCTCTCAATAAAAGACTTCTTGTATCCACAATCCGGATAACAAGAAATACAACAATCTGAATTTTTATAAGAGTAGAAAGTTGAAGCTTTGATTCTTTATCAATATAACAATTGATCTTCTCTTTCACCAATAATAATTCAAAATGACATAAAGTATTAGATAGCTCAAGAATTTTCTGATTATATGATATGAAGTAATGCAGAAAAATTCTTGTTAAAAGTTTAAGAGTTTTTGTGAATTTTTTACTATGAAAATATTTTTGAAAGAGGTAAAAAATGATTTAAAAAAGTTTTAAATTTATATGCACATAACACCCTTATGAAACAATGTAATAACAGTAAAAATTTCATGAACAAATGCCAATGCATCATGAAAAGGTTCCATGAAAAGATACATGAAGAGGTGTTTTGAAAAATAATAATTTTTCAAATCTGTACAGGTTGCAATCGATTGCACATGCCAACATTAACCAATTTTTCAAAATTTTGCAGCATGCAATCGATTGCATCAAGATGTAAATCGATTGCACCTAGTTAAAAAGTGAAAAATGCTTTAAAACAACATATGTAAATCGATTGCATATAAATGTAAATCGATTTACATATCCTTAACTTTGAAAAATGCAAATTTAAAACATGCCAAGGTTAAGAAAAACTTATGCAATGATGTTAGTTCTTGATTGAGCATCTAAGACTTTAATGTTTGTGTATAATTGTTAATATACCTTCATAAAACATCTTCTTGAAATCTAAGTCTTGAACATGATGCTTTAATCTTGAAAATCATCTTTGCCTTCTTATCAAATTGCAACTCAGAGATGTGTCTTCATCAAAACAAGTGTTGACCATGGAGAAGCTTGACTTCACAGTTTTGGTGTTGAATCCAAGTTGTACTATCTTAAGTTGAATTTTATGAATTTGTTGCGTGATAATAAAGTATTTTGTTTTAAAGACTAATCAGTGTTGAATCTGGCTTTAAAAGTTGAGAATGTATCATCTCATTTGAATTATTGGAATTTTATACTCTGATTTAATTATTATTTTTCAGGTAGAAATGGGGTGTTACAGTCACTACTGGCCAATGATGGGTAACAACTGTTACGACATGTGACAGTCAGTTCGTCATCCTATCTGATTTTTCTTGTGTTCCATTTTGATTACGATTTATATTTTTATATAAAAATTTAACATTTTAATTGTGTTGATTAAAATGAAAAGTCACTAAAGTGACCTCTTTTATGGAGATTAATCATGAGAAATGTTAAATATCTTTTCATGTTTTGTGTGTATATTTATCCATGCGAGTATCAACTGGCCCAAATGACAATTGATGTTTGGTCATATTTCATGCACACCTGTAATGGTAAACATGTGAAGATTATAAGGTTACACATGTGAATGATAAATCAATTCATATAGGGTTTTATTATTTGTAATGTTTCTTTATCAATGTTTGATCATTACGACAAGAGTATCACTAGCAACCAATATTATTGTCCTAAAACTTGATATTGATGGTGCACTAGGTATCTTGAGATAGGTTATGCCTTAATTTGAACATATTAAAGATTCAGTTTATTTTTGTTATTGTGATTATATTTATGGTATTTATTTTTGTTATGTTATAACCTACAATTGATTCGATATCTACAAATATGAATTAGGTTATTTATGTTAAAATTTATGTTAAAATCAGCCAAATGATGTTAAAATTTAATTTCTTATTTGGACAAATTAGGTTATTTATGTTCATTTGGAAACAATGAATTCAAGTTATCTTTCAATTTATATATTGTTAGAACTGATTCACTTATGGGCCATGATAATTTATATTTGCTAGACATGGTAGCTACCTATGGTGAATCATTAAATGTGGAATCATGTGGAACTAATTGTAAAATTAATAATAACAAATTAGGAGCACTATGACACATGTGTCTAATTCACATCTCTAAAAATAGAGATATGACTTAGGCGTACTTCCATAAGTTGAACTTGTTCCACATCTAATGCATTTCTAGATGTTTTAAATGTTTGTTATGAGTTTGTTTCCTTTACATCTAATGCTTTGCTAGATGCTCTTACTAATTTTTTCCAAGGATTAACCCCTTTCATTCCAAGTATTCTCGAGTATTCTTTATTATCCTGCCATGATCTTCAGGAACACTTTATTTTCCCCAGCAGAGTTATCATCATTCGTACCTAAAAAAATATAAGGAATACGAACTCGCGATAAAAGACCTCGAAAAAGGATTTTTACGTTCGAACATAGTCACCACCTAACTTAATTTATTCTAATGAAGGAAAAGGAAAATATCGAGAAAACCTTTTGAAAAAGAGAAAATGGTCATCGCAACCAAATTCTAGGTTCGAGAGTCTATTACATAAAGAGGATGTATTAGCACTTCCTTACGTCCATTGTATTCAACGGGAACCTCTTAGTTTAATTTGTGATTGAATGTTAACATATGTTATTTTTCTTTTTCGAATAATAAATGAGAAAGGAAATGCAAAAGATTATAATCTAAAGTTACTTGATAAGGGGAAATGGGTGGTTTTATTCCTAGGGTGCTCGCCAAGGATTGGGTTCCTTATGCCTATGTATTCCCTCGTAAAATGGGAATGTCAGAGTGTACATAGCTCGTAGTCTTGTTGATGCGCATTGCATGATGATACTTTTGTCGTGGTGTGGCAGACTTGTAGATGTGGCTTGGTTGAAGAAAATATACGGTTTTATGGAGGCTTTGTTGTTTGTTTTGTGTAGGCAATATAGCATACTGCTTGGAGTGTAGTGGCACAAGTGTACGATTTTTGGCATGTTGTGTGGAGTGGACTCATTTGGAGGGTAGTAGCAAGGGTACAGGCTAATTGTTAAGGTTTAAAACAAATATAGTTGTTTGAATCATTTTAAAAAAGAAAAGAAATCATGTTATAAAAAAGGAAATTAAAATATAAGCTAATTAAACGACTAATTAAAAATTAAACTAATTAAAAATATAAACTAATTAAACAATAAACAGATTAAAAATTAAACTAACTAAATTAAACTAATTAAAATTTCAACTAATTAAAATATAAATTAAATTAAAATTAAACTATACATTAATTAAAAATTAAACTAAATTAAAATTGAACTAAATTTAATTAAACTAAATTAAACCAAATTAAACCAAATTAAAATTAAACTTAAACTAAATCTAAATAATCTAAGATATTTTTTTAACTAAAGATTAAAATAAAAATAATTAAATTACAAAATGAGACAAACATCTTATTTTTAAACCGGAACAAATTTTAAAAATAAAAGAATAAAATAAAATAAATAAATAATGACATGGAATGCATGATTAATGGTTAATGGGATGTTTAACTAAAAAAATGCAAAAATGGTCGACTTTTATGATTAACTTTCGGGGGGAAAACGAGAAAAAGAAGAGAAAAGCCTGCTAAGTGGAAACCTTGGAAACAAGTTACTTAGGCAAAAATTAGGGCATCCCGCTGGACTACAAACTAAAAAAATCAGTCGAGACAAAATTAGGGAAATCAAAAACAAAGGAAAAGCAAAAGATCAAAACAAAAATCCTCAATAAGAACAAATTTGTGTGACCACAAATGACAAAAAAAAGGCGAGTGATTGCCACTCCAAAAAAACCTCGTTGATTCCTCTACCATCAGTTCTACTATTCAAGAACACCTTTTGAAAAATGAACACCCGTGTCGAATTAGCTGAAAGTAAGACTGGAGAACATCAAGGAGAATGGGTGGATTAACATAAACTTTGAGCCATAAATCATTTTTCTCAAACCGTGAACCAGACCACGTTACAACCCTCAAAAGACCTAATTGAAATAGGGTTATTTCAAAAGCATACTACGTAAAGATCACATCAAAACTGTCTCCTATAGATTTTCTTACCACTTGTGTCAATATCGACGTGACATTCTAATAAGTGAATCATACACTATATGTCATACCATCATTTCAGTGAACCGAATTGAATTTCAAAACTTTCTTATGCATTGCATTAAAAATATTGCTTTCAAAATGAACAGTTTTACTTGTGAACAAGCACTTGACATTGAGAAAGATTCCATAATGGAAAGATTGATCATGATAAGGTACAAAGAGTTTGAGAAATCCGTTGAGCAATATGGAAAGCCGGTCCAAGGTTCAATCAATCTAGGGCAACCACGCCGAGATTTGAAAAATCTCTCAAAGAACCGTCAATCAACAATAAATCCCTCAAAGGTCAGTTAGTCAGAGGCATGTCACATTAAATGATCAGACCAAGTGGAAAACTCTTGATAACTCCATTGAGTGGAATGAGCAGGTCTCTCCAAGATTCATTCAATCTGGGGAAATCACATTGATATTCGACAATTCTCTTCAAGATTCATTCAATCTGGGGCAATCAGGTCGAGATTCGAAAAATCTCTCAAATTTCAACCGGTCATGGGAAAAATCACTTCAAGGCTCGTACTGGGGTAGGACACCCCAAGAGCACAAGAATTTACTCCCTTTGAAAGGAGATTAATTAGAAGCACCTCCCTAAGTTCAAAATTTGGGGCAGACCGTCTCAAGCGATCGTAGTACAAGTGTCCCAGACTTCTCTCAAAGGAAATTCCTTCAGATATCCCACAGACTAGGGCAAGAATGGTTGTAAAGGAATGTCTCTTTTCTAAAATCTTCAAGGCTACATCAAGTAGAGTCTGTCACGTATCAACAACCGCAAAGTTCAAGACAGATGTAGGGAAAATCAGGTCGTGTCACTTATCTCACTAGAACCACAACACAATCTTTAGTGGCATTCGAAGATCCACCTCACCAACAATTCATAATCCCATCGATCATTGGTACTGACAGCTTCCAAATGCCAACCTGTATCGGCATCTCGAGACGATAAACAAAGGGCTCCCCCCAATGAGCTTATTTCCTCCTTCTGCATAGAGTGATCATCATTACATTGCATCTTCAAAACACGTAGCATATCCATTTTGAAATCGATCATTACACCAGATAAGATTCAAACATATGCATACAAAGCATAAGCCATGTTTGATACTTTGCACGAATGTCCAAATCAATTCTCAAGACAATGATATATCCCCATAGAGAACGTCAATCTCATTTCCTAGTAGATATTTCACTCAATCCCCAACGTATAGACCTACACAAGGCCTACCATCTCAACCCCAGTAGACCTCATACATTACCTTAATTTCTGCAATCCCTGGGGTCATAGATCATATGTCAATCTTACCCTTTGTTCATTCCTTTCCCGGGGCCTTAGCTCCATTGATCTTACCCTTTGGTTACCATATGTTTCCCTAGTGTATTCACCATCTCTTTGCCTTTTCTTGGGTCATAGATCATACGCTGATCTTACCCTATGTCAATTTATTTTCTTCCAAATTTTAAATCTAACATGATATATGACCGCTCTGTCATCGAGTTTACCCTTTTTCTTCCGAGTTGTAAACCTTACATGATCTGTGACCACTTTGTCACCGAGTTTACCCCTTTCCTTCCGAGTTGTAAACCTTACATGATATGTGACCGTTCAATCATCGAGTTTAACCTTTTCTTCCAAGTTGTAAACCTTACGTGATATGTGACTGTTCTCTCATAGAGTTTACCTTTTTTCCAAATCGTAAAACCCTGTATGATATGTGACCACTCTGTCACCGAGTTTACCCCTTTCCTTCCGAGTTCTAAACCTTACATGATACCTGACCACTCTATCATCGAGTTTACCCCTTTCCTTCCAAATTCTAAACCTTACATTATTATATGTGACAACTCTGTCATCGAGTTTACCTTTTTCTTCCAAGTCGTAAAACCGTACATGACATTTGACCACTATGTTATCGAGTTTACCCCTTTCCTTCCGAGTTGTAAACCTTACATGATATCACTACAACAAACCAAACCTTAGACAACGCTTTTTTTCACTTAGACAGCGCTTTAAAGTGTTGTATAAACCTCCGCTGCTAAAGGTTTAGATAACACTTTTTTAAATCTTAAAAGCGCTGTCTAAGGTACCCTTAGACAGCACTTTTAGGAATACCTTAGACAACACTTTTGATTTAAGCGCTGTCTAATCCCCTCCTATTTTAATTTTTTTAGGCATACCTTAAACAGCGCTTTTGGTGAAAGCGCTGTCTAACCCCTCCTATTTTAATTTTTTTAGGTATACCTTAGACAACGCTTTTGGAAAGCGCTGTCTAAGCCCCCCTTAGACAGCGCTTTTGCCAAAAGCGCTTTCTAAGCCCCCCCTTAGACAACGCTTTTTGTGTAAAGCGTTGTCTAAGGTATACGAAAATTTTTGAATAAATTTTTTGAAACCACTTTTTTTACCAGGTTTTTAAACCAAAATTTTGACATGTTTTCAACCAAATTTTGGCAGACAAATATCACAAATTATAGATCAATTTATGCACCAAAATTATAAATCCATAAAATGCAATTCAAACCAATATATATATATATATATATATATATATATATATATATATATATATATATATATATATATATATATATATATATATATATATATATATATATATATATATATATATATATATATATATATATACCAATTCAAACCATTTTGGCCTATTATAATTACAAGTCATTGCATTTTACTACAAATGTACATATTATAAGTACACATATCTAATCCATCCAAAGCATTGCTTCAAATATACATAGGTCCTGAAACAACACAAAGATTGTAATTCAATTAATAAACAATATTATAGAAATTACAATGTTACACATATTTAAATTCTCATCAACTAAAGTAAGAGTACAATATTATACCTCACATAACACCTAGCTCTATAATGAATTGACACCATTCCTCTTTGATTTCGTCCACTTGATCTTTTGTATAATATGCACACTTGAATTCATCAAAGTACTACATAATAATATAACATAGTTTGATTTAATTTCAACTATTTAATTATATGAGAGATATGTGTAAATATTAAAATAACTTATAACTTATAAATACATACATTAGTGGGAATCTCTAATCGGCCCAAAACAAGAGTATCTCGCATAAACCTCAACATGAAATATCCGTAATCTATTTGATTATGTTGCTGAGGACACTACAGATGAAAAGAAAATATGGATAAATCCTAAGTTTTATCAAGTATCATCACTAATATAATAAAAAATGTGATAATTAATAATATACCGCAACTTTTATCCATGTAATGCAGTTGGCTCTCCTCTTTGATGTTTGGATATCTCGTTGGGCTCGAAAAGCTTGTAGGATGCTAATAAAATAAAAATGAAGTAATTAGAACAATTCACATAAATTAATAAATACACACAAGAAAATTTAGATCTCACTTACGTGTCAATTGTGTCCTTCATATCCGGGTATGTTGTCCAATCATTTCTTAACGAGTCAAGATAATAAACGATTTCTCTGATAGGATTGATTGTGAGCAACAACCAATGTCCACTGTATGATTAAAAAAATGTTAGATGTAAATTTTCTACACAACGTCAAAATACAAAATAATTATAATAGATGAATTTAGAATGAAATTCTAACCCGGTATTAAACGGTATAAAGAACAACTTCTCCGCATCTTTGTTGGCCATAAGGATCCTGAGAACGTACTCCGTCACGGTATCCGGTCTACTTATAATTAAACTTAAGTTGACGGACGCGGGTGCTAAAAATCCAAATGTTACGTCCAATCCATTGGGGCGCATCAATTTGTCATACAAAAACCTTAAATAAAAACATCATTAACATTAGACGCCTCAGTTGAAACATAAAGTAAATAAGTTGTTCAATTAATATAACAAAGTATACCGGATTTACCTGATATACATATTGACAACACTGACGCCAATTTCTTCACGACCAAAAACTTGCATGAAGTCTTCATTACCAATCATTTGTTCGTAATCAAAGCCGAAAATATCTTCCTCCATATGCACAAGACGAACACCTCCGGTTGGTATATTTGTCATCTCTAGAAATGTCTGGAGGCACATCCTATACTTGGTGGTAGGTTTTTTCTTAGCTACGATCTTCTTAGCACCAGCCTTTTTTTGTTGTGCGGAGGCGTTGCTAACCTCCTTTTTTGTTGTGCGGAGGCTTTGCTAACCTCCTTTTTTTGGTGTGCGAAGACGTTGCTAACCTCCTTTTCTTGAAGCTACATATCATATAAATAGTTAGATGAAATTAAGAATTTAACAACTTCCATGCATATATGTCATATAATTGTATTATACCTGTTTTTTTGAAACCACGAACTCGGTATGCCGCGGAATAGCATTATCTTTTGATTTGGATCTTATGGGAGTCTATTTAACATAACCAAGTAAAAAATGTACGTAAAATGCCCATAAAAACTTTGAATATAGACATTAAGGTTAACAAAGGTTTTAGGCATACCTCATATCCTACGCTAATGAGGTTTGTCGGCCATGCATCAAACGAACCTACTGCTTCGTCCACCGTTGTTGCATCTGAACCATAGTTAGGATATGGTAATGATGCATTCGGCTCAACTACAATATCAACTGATACTTTCAAACATCCAGCAGGGAGCTCTCTGGTGTGAAGTAATACTCCGCTAATGTTATGCACTTTTCCCTTGCCAACCATCCGATAATATGGTGACGATAAATAGAGATGACAATGGGAAATGCCCTAAAACTAATAATAAAATGAAATTGTTAATATGTATATATGTCAAATATATAATTTAAGCAAATAGTTCAATTTAAGACAAATATATGTAATTACCTCTGGAATGTTCGGCTTAAAGGTACAGTTGATATTATCTTTGTCTGAAGCATCTCTGAAACATGTTAAGGCGCTAACCTCTCTTTCTCTCCTTAATGCATCAAGTTCAGCTTGCATTGCTACCAATTTTGCATGAAGCTCCCAATTACTATGAGCCTTTCCTTTTTTAATACTCAGGGAGGTCGGAGTGACTCCAAATCCCTTACCCCTCACCCGACCAGAATACTCACGGACATCTAATGCCTGACTAAGTATGCTCCTAGTATCATCTGGAGGTAAAGACTGAGATAGCGCCTCCTGAAAATCAGATGAATATCGTATACTTGTCAAATATTTGTTTATAAAGTTTTTATTTTATTAAAGAAAAAATGTTATACTTACACATTTCTCGTATACTTGTAAAACATCTTCTTTAGGAACTCCATATTTGCCCACACGGGCTCCCTTCCATAAAACATGTGCAGGAATAGATGTTTCAGAACTTTTCTCCTTCTGCATTTACACATTAAGTCATACAATATGATCAAATAAAACTAATATATGATGAACAAATATGTTATCGCAATTTATAAATACTTACCATGGATTGTTCTATGCGTCCATATCCAACATGTCCTTTTCGGTACGGATATGCGGGACTTGATGCTCTTTCCCGATTTATGGCACTTAGTCTTTTAAATACAGGGTCTTGTCGTTTGGATTTGAAGGCTTCCCATTCTTCTGCTGATATCAAACTTTCATATTTTTTAGGAAGCTCCGTATCAACATAATTATCATCCACATCCTTAAGGAACTTGGATGATAAAAATGTTCTAAACCCTTGTAAAAGCTTTCCGGCCAATTTCATATAAAAACCTCTTCTTTCTTCTTCGATGTTAAAACACCGCTAAGAAAAACATACAGATTGTGCGTTAGTACAGGTAATTGAAAAAACATAATTGATACGCATAATTAAAGACATAATTATTGTACCTTTATCTCAGTCCAAATTCTTTCTTTGGAGTCATTCAGATCTTTGTTTCTCCAATCATCACAAGTAATGGGAACTTCATTCCTTACTAGTGCACCAATGAAACTAGTTAAGGTGTGCCCATTAGGTTCTATAAGCTGCCCCTGATGGCTCTAATTCACATCTAGAATGATGCCTCGAGATCTACCATTGACCACTCTTCTCATAACCGTTATACCTCTTCGAATCTCTTCTTCAGTTGATACTTTTTTACTACCTCCTTCATGTGTTGAATGATCATCCTGTGGGTTATCATCATTAATGGCCATGTCTAACCTGTAATAAAGAAACCAAGGAGGATCAAATATAACTTATAATAAAAGCAATTGAAAACACAAAAATAAAGAAACCATGCATGATCAAATCTAACTTATAATCAAATAAATACAACAATGTCAAATAAATACATACATAATAAAGAAACCATGCATGATCAAATCTAACTTAATAAAAAGTGCTTAACCTAATAAAAATGCTTATTTTATGAATCTTTCATCTGTTATAATTTTGTGTATTGAGAATATCTTTGTCTATTAGTTTGATCATCTCAAAAGTTTCATGAATACCCTATCAAAAAGCTTCAACAATGAACTAATAAGCAAAAAGTTTCATGAATACCCTATTAAAGTGCTTATTTTATGAATCTTTGTATATTAGTTAGATATTCTCAAAAGTTTCATGAATACCCTATATTGATACATACTATAAGTTTCATGTCCAATATTAATAACTTACACTATTTTAGTTTTTATGTATAGAATAGTGTAAAATGATAAGCATTTCTTCAAACAATGTCAATCATATACAAAAAGATATTAAACTCATTAGCACTTCAACAACAATGTCAACTATATACTAAAAGAGCTTAAACTAATAAGCACTTCTACAATGATATACAAAAAGAGCTTAAACTAATAAGCACTTATACAACAATGTCAACTATAACAATGTCAACTACAAACAAAAAGAGCTTAAACTAAAAGAGATAAAGTTGATTTCGTTCTTGCCCTAAACAGAGAAGAAAATAACAGAGAAGAAGCTTACCAAATAATGTGGTGGACGACGGTGAACGTGGAGGACGACGGTGGCGAGAAGCCCAGATAGGGCAATGGTGGCGAGAAGCTCAGTTAGGGCAATGATGGTGAAAAGCTCAGTTAGGACGACGATGGTGTTCGTTCGTAGAAAGTGAGAGAGTTTGCAGAAGAGAGGGAAATGAAAATAGAAACTGTATATTTTTAATATAATTAGACCTTAGACAGCGCTTTCCCAAAAGCGCTGTCTAAGGTTGACCTTAGACAACGCTTTTGATTTTAATTTTTTTTATATTGAAAGCCTAAGACAGCGCTTTTTTAAAAGCGCTGTCTAAGGTCTATCTTTAAAAGTGCTTTCGAAAAGCGTTGTCTAAGGTCTATCTTAGACAGCGCTTTTTCAAAAGCGTTGTCTAAAGTATGACTTTTAGCAGCGCTTTTATTATTTTTTTGAACAGTTTCCGTGTTTTCTTTTAATTTTGACCTATAGCAGTGCTTTCTTTATAAATCGTTGTCTAAGGTACGCTGTTAAATGTCAATTTTGGCATAGTGTATGTAACCACTCTTTCATCGAGTTTACCCTTTTTTTCTTATTCATAAACCTTACATGATATGTGACTGCTCTATCATCGAGTTTCCCATTTCCTTTGAGTTATAAACCTTACATGATATGTGACCGCTCTGTCACCGAGTTTACTCTTTTTCTTTCTGAGTCGTAAATCCTACATGATATATGGCCACACTATCATCCGTTTTACCCTTTAGTTTCTTTCTGAGTCATAAATCCAACATGGTATATGACTGCGATGTCATCGATTTCACCTTTTGTCGTACACTCTTTATATGTTACCTCTGGTCATAGATCCTACATGATATGTCACTGAAGGAACGAAAAACACAAGAAATGGGGTTTGAATTGGGATTTTCAAAAATAAAAGCAAAAGACACGATTAGTTTATCCTGGTTCGTTTGAACTCAAATTACTTCAGTCCACCCGCCAAGGTGATTTTGCCTCTCTCACACGAGGTCTTAATACACTATTCAAAAATTGAATACAACACAAAGACCTACTGTCAATGTCTTCTTAAGTCTACTGACTAACACTTTAGTCACTCAAGGAAAATCAAATATAATATAATACAAGTGTGTATGATTTTGCTTCTAATAAGATTTTATCACTATTGTGATGTTTTTACACAAGTTTAATATGAAATGGACTTGAGAATGTTAAAACTGTTTGTATGTGCGCACAAGTGTATGTCCTCTTTTTCTTCCAAGATACTCTTTTATATAGATGATGAAATTTGATCCGTTGGAGACACAAAGAGTTATTTTTGGATGCTGATAGGATGCTAAAGAAGTTTCCAAAAATAGTGATTATTTCCTGATATGCCGTTAATTCTTGATACTCATTTAATGAAAGATAACGCTTGAGATTAGAGTTTGCTTCTCATGAGAACATCAGAGTCTTTTAGAAAGAGCAGTTGGTGCTAAGAGCTTGATAATAATTAAGATCATTCATATCAGACTTTAAGATTATTCCTTGTTATAACTCTTATTTGAATTCAGTCTTCAAAACTTCTATCTTATGTAGAGAACTTCTTGCTTTGCATCAAAACTTCATGCACATCAAAATAAATAATTTTAAGGAGCATATTTGTTCGTTAAAGTAATACGGTGTTTGTTATCATCAAAACTGATTACAGAGAGTATAATCAATTCTTGTTCTAACAATCTCCCCCTTTTTTATGATGACAAAACCCTCATATTTTGATGAATTAAATAAGAACATAAGGTAGAAAAAATCCCCCTGAGTTATAAACTTAAACTTCCCTGAATGTGTTTGCTCAGAGCTTTATTTGGAAGTTCTTATGGAGACACTCCCCATAAGTTAGAGATTTTTCCTGCTTACTTAAGAGCATATTAGAATTATCAGAGTATATAAAATGTTTGAGACTTAGTCTTGGTGAACTGTTATTGATTAAAATATTTTACATTCTCCCTTTTTTTGTCATGAATCAAAAATCTATTATCAGAATGAGAAAGAAAACACACATAAACAGAACATGAAAGCTTCATTCAAGATATTCAAGATAACACAAAAGCAACTTAACAAAATCTAGGAAAACATAAACAGAAATAGAAACTAAGGTTGTGGAGGAGAGGGAAGTCTTGTGAACAATGCCTCTAGAAGATTCTTGATCTGAGCGTTGGATTCCACTTGTTGTTCTATCATTCCTTTGATTTTTGCATTTGTTTCATCCTGCTTATCCAACCTTTTCTTAACAGCTTCATTCTCTTTCTTCAACTCTTCCAGAGTTTTCAGAACAAGAGAGGATGAAGTGGAGTCTTCAGCAGAAGGTACCAGATTCTCTGAGCTTGTTTCATGGATTTCCTTTGGAGAGGTTACATCAGATTTCCGCTTGTCTTCAACGATGATCAAGGCCTGATGTCCAGAAGGTAAATCCTTAAGTTCTGAGTCCTCTTGATCTATCCATGGGGTTGTGTATAGAAGATGAATAGGTTTCTTTTCCTAGTAGTTTAGGACTTTTTCTTTGAAGATTTTCAGCTAATCACAGAAGTTCTCTAAGTTAATTCATAGCTTAAATGCTTCATCTTCTTAGATTCAGCATTGAACCATTTTCTGAACTCAGTCCATAGATGGTCAGATGCTGCAGAGTTCAGATTGTCCACACATGCAAGCTTCAGAGAGTTCACCCATTCTTGCATTTTTGCTTCAAAAGCCAGTAGTAATGTACCAACATCTGATTTGGATAGTTTTGGTTTAGGTTTTGGAATGGCAATTTTCTTGGATGATGAAGTAAGTTTGTCTAGAGCTTCTAGGTCTATGAATTTTATGAGAGGGTCTTCTGGAATGTTTGTGGGAGTTGGTGTATCTGGAATTGTAATGAAGGTAGGGGATTTTGGTGGAGTGGAATTGTAAGAAGAAAGGGAATCTTCTGGTGTTGGTATGTCAAAAATGAGTGGTGGTTGTGAGGAGTTGAAATGGTAGGTGAATATTAGGTGTAATATTGTTGAATAGAGAATTGGGGTTTGGGTGATTTTGGATTAAATTGTGTTGAATTGTCAGTAGTTATTTATTTTGTATGACAAATGTATGAATTAGACAATGGATTGTGTAAAATCTTCATTTTCTGGTTGTTAGACTGGTTTTTGAGTGATTATTTCATAGCAAGGTTTTGGTTGTTCGCAGAAGAAGAACTGCAAAATTCACAGCACTCGCTTAGCGAGCAAGTTGAAATTTTGGAGAGCGTTTTACAGAGAGTTGCTTGCTCAACGAGCAAGCCCCTCGCTTAGTGAGACCTAGAGTGAAAAATAAAATGCTTTATTTCTGAAAAATTCTCTAAAATTCTTTAATTAATATATTAAGGGACGAGGAGTGATGTAGAGCTATTAGAGATAATTAGAGGTGAATTATGAGCTTAATTGGAAGAATAATAAGCAAAACCTGAAATGAACATGAATTAATATGTACATTATTGTTGTTATTACTATGTGTGGTTGTTGTTGTTGTTACATGATATAGTTGTTGGTATACGTTAATGTAACTGTTGATGTATGTTGTGTTGTTGTTATGTGTTCTCGTTGATGTTGATATATGTTGTTATAGTTGATTATGCATGTTGTAGGTGTTGATAGGTGTTATTGATGTTGTTATATGTTGTTATAGTTGATGATGCATGATGTAAATGTTGATTGAAGTTATATAATGTTGTTATGTGTTGTTGTTGCCGTTGTAGTTATATGACGTAGTAGTTGTTTGGGGTTGTTGTATGTTGTTGATGTTGTTATGTGTTGTTGTTGTAGTTGTGGTTATATGATGTAGCAGTTATTAGGTGTTGTTGTATGTTGTTGATGTTGTTATGTGTTGTTGGTGATGCTATTGCATATGATAATTGATGTTATATGTGGTGGATGATGTTATTGTATGAGATAGTTATTTTTGTATGTTGTTGGTGATGTTATTGCATTAGATAGTTGTTGTCGTATGTTGTTGGTGATGCTATTGCATGCGATATTTGTTGTTATATGTCTTGGGTGATGCCATTGCATGAGATAATTGTTGTATGTTGTTGTTGATGTTGTTGCGTGAGGTAGATGTTGTAGTCATTGCATATTGTCATTGATGGTGCATGGCATGTGCATAGTTTTGGATGGTGAACCAAGGTAGGGTATATCCATCCGAATTCCAAAGGGAATTGTTGTGATGTTGGTAAGGTTATGAAATAGGGATTGTACGTGACCATGAAATATGGGTCGAGGGTATGATCATGAAATAGGGATCATATTGGACCATGAATGAGGGGTTGAGAGTTCCGACGGGGACTGGATCTTGAAATAAAGATCGACATAGGGTACCGTATGCATATAGTTTGTAGAGTCTCATTGCATCGCTGTTTGTTGGTGTGCATAATATTATTATGTGTTGTGATGTATTAGTGTAATTGTTGTTTGATGAGAAGTGGTGATTGATTGATGATACTTGTAATGCCCGTTTATTTAATTAATTATTTAATTAAATATAATTGTGGTATGTTGTGTTAAGTCGCGTTGATTTAAGTTGATTTTCAAAATATTGGAATATTATGTCGATAATTATAAGTTGGTTTAAGTCAAATTTAATTAATTAAGTCGATATAAGTTGTGGAAAATGTTTCAGAGTATTCTTCCATTTATTATTGGATACGTTGATTGGATTGTTGTTAATATATAAAATTAAATTATTTTTATTTCGATTGTCAACCGAATTATATGCAGCAAATGGATGGATGTCGAAGGAATTTTATTTCGATTGTCAACCGAATTATATGCAGCAAATGGATAGATGTCGAAGGCTTTATTTTCAACTAGAAATGACATGTTATAAGACATTCAAAGAGGGATTCGGAAAAGGCAGTCGAAAAACTCATTCAAAGAGTCAAATATTGATTCATTATATCAATCAAGCAAACAAGTCCTACACGGAAGTTATTGGAAGTTATCAGAAGTTATTAAAAGAAGTTATCCAAATGGACATGTGTCATTCTTAGATTAAGGAAGTTATTTAATAAGACACTTGTTATAATCTTAGATGTAGGAAATTATTTTATTTTCTCTATAAATAGTTGTAATTTCTATGTATTAGAGGTTGGATCCTATTTTTTGAAAGTCTTGTAACACCCACGCCGCAAGGGCAAACGGGTTCAGAGACGAACAAAGATGGATTCCATCCACCCTTTACATTATCTTCAATTTAAAATTGTTCTTTTTGTGCTTTATTTTCCTTTTCATTTTGCAATTCTACATTTCTTTTCATTTTCTTTATTTTTATTTCTTTTAAATGCTCATTTGAGTGTTATTTCTTTTAAGTTGTCATGAGACAACTTGTTTTATAAAGTTGTTGGAAATAATTCTAACACTAATAAGAACAGTGATTTTGTTCTTAAATAATGCATGAACTGATATCATAAATCGCGAGACTTGAACGAACATTATAAAATGACTTTTATCCGGTCCTAAAGTTTTAATGGATAATGGTTGTTTACATTACCAAAAATCGGTGTAAACAAATTGGTGAACCTGACGTGAAACTTCAAGTTTAGCGTGATTCGACAGTTTATATGCATAAAAATGGTTTATGAGAAACAGAAACCATACATGAAATGGTTTTTAAGCCATATTATAAAAAAAAAATCTTTCAAAGTCATTAAGAGAGGACACCAATTGAATTGGATAATCTTATCAAAATGATTTTGAAAAGTTTAGCGAAGATTAAAACTTTGCTAAAAGAAATAATGATATTTTTCGACTAAGGTTTTTAAGGATTAAAGTCCAATAATATTTCAATTTCCATCTTGGGTGGTATCAATTCGATTACAAAAACATATATAGAAGAAAATGGCAAGTTATTGTTAATGCCATTATAAAAGATCGAAGATGGAAATATGACATCATGCCACTTTGAAATGTTTCAATGAGAATGAAGTTATTGGATTGATCATGGGAGTCGAAATTATCTTCAAAATTTTGCTATGTTTTCAAAAGAGGTTTTTATGTGCTTTCTATGAATTGGTAGCATGATTAAAAATGTTATTCCTCTCATTTCCTTTGAGAAACAACATTTTGGGAGGGGTCTCTTTAATATCACAAATATGTAATTGATGGTATTGAGAAAGACTTGGTGTTAGAGGTCGAATTGTTATCTTTTGTTTCTCACTTTAATACATATATATTGTTTTAAGGTGGAAAACATGGAAGTGAGAAAAGGAACATCATTTGTCGAAATTAGCCATATTAAATGGAATTCGACTAAATCTTTTTGTGAAATTCGACTAATATGTGAAGCAGTTATCAAGTTTGATTGCATTGTATAAATACTTAGTATTTATCATTTTCCTTTCAGTCAAAAGACAAATACTGGGGGGCCTCTGTTAATATATAAAATTAAATTATTTTTATTTCGATTGTCAACCGAATTATATGCAGCAAATGGATGGATGTCGAAGGAATTTTATTTCGATTGTCAACCGAATTATATGCAGCAAATGGATAGATGTCGAAGGCTTTATTTTCAACTAGAAATGACATGTTATAAGACATTCAAAGAGGGATTCGGAAAAGGCAGTCGAAAAACTCATTCAAAGAGTCAAATATTGATTCATTATATCAATCAAGCAAACAAGTCCTACACGGAAGTTATTGGAAGTTATCAGAAGTTATTAAAAGAAGTTATCCAAATGGACATGTGTCATTCTTAGATTAAGGAAGTTATTTAATAAGACACTTGTTATAATCTTAGATGTAGGAAATTATTTTATTTTCTCTATAAATAGTTGTAATTTCTATGTATTAGAGGTTGGATCCTATTTTTTGAAAGTCTTGTAACACCCACGCCGCAAGGGCAAACGGGTTCAGAGACGAACAAAGATGGATTCCATCCACCCTTTACATTATCTTCAATTTAAAATTGTTCTTTTTGTGCTTTATTTTCCTTTTCATTTTGCAATTCTACATTTCTTTTCATTTTCTTTATTTTTATTTCTTTTAAATGCTCATTTGAGTGTTATTTCTTTTAAGTTGTCATGAGACAACTTGTTTTATAAAGTTGTTGGAAATAATTCTAACACTAATAAGAACAGTGATTTTGTTCTTAAATAATGCATGAACTGATATCATAAATCGCGAGACTTGAACGAACATTATAAAATGACTTTTATCCGGTCCTAAAGTTTTAATGGATAATGGTTGTTTACATTACCAAAAATCGGTGTAAACAATTGTTTGGACCGTTTGATTAATAATCAGGAGATAATCTAATTAAGTCGGGAGAAAATAATTAGTCTTGAATTATTAAATTGATTTTTGGCGCTGTGGTGAATTAAGTCGTTAAGTCGGAATATAAGTCGAAAAGTCGAAGGAATAATATTATAAGTAATATTATTGATTATCGGAGCGTGTTGGTTAATGGGCTTGAATTGCGTCGGAATTAGCAATTAAGGGGGTTTAAGAATTAGGCCCATTAGTATTATATTGGATTATTATTATTTTATTTAATAAAAATAAAGAATAAAATAAAAGAATGAGAAAAAAAATATCAGTAAGAAGAGGAAATTGAGAAAAAGAGGAACGAAGAAAAATTTGGAGAAAATCGTGAAATTGGAGAACGAGGAAAAGTGGAGAAAACGGTTACGAGAAGTCGCCGTCGAAAATCAAACCGGAAAGTCGATCGGAGATTCGAAGCGGCCACCGATTAAGGTAAGGGTGAGGTTCGATCTTTATAACCGGGTTGATAAATAATATTGAGATTTGGGTAGTTTAGGTTGTTATATATTCTGGTAAATGCGATATTGTATGAATAATCTGCATTTTGTTATTGCAATGGTTGCTGGTATAATATTAGTTGTCCAAATCTGATTTTTGTTGATTAAAAGTTATTTTTGATGATGTTGAATTATAGTAGATAATTTTGTGTTGAACGTATTATGAGAGGACTGTGATTGGGGACGATGAAGTGAAATCGCAGAGACCGGTAGTGTGGGGGTAAAATACCCCATGTGTCCATGTGGCGCAAGCCACATCTTAAGGTGGAGGGTGCCACCAATATGTGAGGTGGGGGCTATGAGAAGTGGCGCACGCCATTTTGTCTAGTGGCAGGAGCCAAGATTAATTAAGGGAGTGGGTTTTACTCAAGGAAGTGGAGTGGTGTGTGGTCATAAATAAAATGTCTAAATTAAAGCTGAAGTGACGGGTGTCACACTGATACATGGAACAGGCCATGTAAGCTTAACCCCAGGGTGGCGCAAGCCACCCATGTAGTGGGGCAAATTTGTGGTTTGCATTATTTATATTACATAATTAGTTTTCTAGGCATTACTTAGTAAAAAAATGGTTTAACTTAGATACTTGAATACCTGAAGGTTATATTATAATTTTGGTGAAATTAATTCTATTTGTATATTAAATACATAAACCAGGTTTTTGTTAAATAATAGAAGTAGTGAAGTTTTAAAATCAGAAGGAACAAGCATAATGACAACAATGGAGAGAATACAGAATAATTGGTAGCAATAATGTGTCTGGTCTTAGCAGAAAAACAAAATCGTGCATATAAGCTTATGACAGTAGATATTTACCAAAGATAATAGTTTTTAACAGAATTTTCAGAAGAATTTGTGATAAGTCGCAGAAAGTTAGAAACATTGCCGGTTTAGTCGGTTTAGCCGAATTAGGCAAAAAAACAAAGTTGCCCGGAATTTAACGAAATTAATCGGGGTAGGTCGGGTAAATTAAATGTTGGTTTTCATTACGTTATTTTGTCGAAAATGTGTTCTATAGTCGATTTGCAGGTACAATTAAGTTGTTGTACGTTCCGGTTTACGGAATGATTCTAAAGTCGTTATGTTGGAGGCTTTTATGCCAAAGTTGATATAAGTTGATTATGTCGTAAAAAGTTGTTGAGTTTCTCATGTTGTCAAGGTTGTTTTGTGTTGCCAAAGTTGTTGTGTTGTTCAAATTGGAGACTTATTAGCCAACGTTGATTTAAATTGTTCATGTCGTATATGTTGTTTATGTTGTTGATGTTTATGATGTTGTGTTGTTTATATTGTTGAGTCGTACATGTCACATAGCATATGTGCATTTCTAAGTCGGAGTCGTTGCTCACACCATGTTGGCATGGATTGACAGTTAATTTGAAAGTTGAAGGCTTATGCCTTGATGCCTCGGTAAATTGGAAAAGTTATTAAGTTGAAGGCTTATGCCTTGCAGATACCTCGATAACTTGGTATATTTTAAGTTGGGAGTTTTACTCCAATGGTATCACATGCATATGCATAGTTGAGTCACATTGGGTTGCATTGTTGATGTTGGTTATGTGTTTAGGTTGTTTCAAGGTGATAAGTTGTATATATCGTTCAAGTTGATAAAGTTGTTATGTTGTTTTCAAGTTGATTAATGAATTGTGTTAATTAAATTGATTAATTAGTTCTTGTTGAATATATGACAATGTGGTTTATGTAGAAAATGTTGATGGTTATAATAGTAATAAAATAAGTTGGTAAACGGTGGATGATTTTTAAGTCGTTGTTTGTTGTTAATGTGGTGAAGTGGTGAATTATTTATGATCCTTATCTAAGTATTGTTTATCATATGTCGTTTATAGTTATCGATATCTCACCCCTTCTATTTGAATGTTACCCCTATGTTGGTAACATGCAGGTAGCTTGAAAGAAGATGATTATCTTTGCTAGTTCAAGTCGGTGTCGGTGCTCTGATATGTAACACTCGGGGAATGGACGCTTAGTTATTTTAGTGGTTGTCTTTAAGTTATTTCAGTATGATTAAGTTGTTGCTAAGCTGTTTTAAGTTGAATAACATGTTATACCATGTTTAGTTGAATACTTGAAAATCTGTTGCGAAGTTGTACAAAATGTTTTGGTTAAAATAATAAATGAAGTTGTTATTTGTCTCCTGATGTTTAAGTGTTATGTATCGATGTTGAATAGGGGATGAATGTTAATTTTTTGTTGTTATTAAAGTTAAAAATGTGACATCCTATTTTAAAGATGATTTTTGAAACTCTTATGTATGAATTTTCATCGGGTAGAATTGGGGTGTTACAGTAGTGGTATCAGAGTAGGTCGGTCCATCCAGCCAATGTTGTCTAATGTTGTTAATTTCGTACCACGTGGCATGTGTGTGAAACATTGCCGATACTTGTTGTTAGTTCTAGTCGTTGTCTGCAGGTGTTGGTTGGAACTAAGTGGGGGAGAAGTTTGACTCTCAGACTATTGTTGAAATATTGAAGTTGGTTCAAAGTTGATGTTGATTGCAAGAATGCGAAGTTGTCGAAGAGATGTTGTTACAGACCGGTGAGAGCATGGATTCATGAATTCGTATCGGTCGGGTTGAGAAATGTGTGGTTTTGGATGGAGATTGTTTGAGAAATAGGATTTATTCCAAATGAAAATACAAGTTGAAGGATTGATATGCTTTGAGTGTAGTTGGATTAAAGTCGAGTAATTTTGAAGTTGGAGGTAGAGCAAGATTTTTGGTAGATCTTGGAAGTAAGAGGGAGAGATATGGAACTTGTATTCATCAAATCTCAAAATTCTGGTTTCTGAAATTTTGGAGCAGTTGTCGGTAAAAGAGGCATAATGTTTTAACCGTGATTCGGATTGAAGCGGATCTAGACTTTTTAAAAAGCTTACGAAATTCCCTACAGTTTTCATATAAGATTTGCATTCAGGAGGTTTGTGAAGAGGGATATAAGTGCGTTTTAATAATTGGGTTTGCTGCTAATTTTTGGAAATTCTGCATACGGGAATTTTAAACCAGACCCATTGTAAGGAGGATAACTTTTTACTCGTGAGTCGGATTCAAGCGATTCTTGAAGTTCTGGAATCTGCACAAAATTATCTTCAAGTTGGATTATAATTTTGTGATTTGGAGGTCTTTATTGGAAGAGATAAGTGTGTCTGAAGTTGAGCGTTTATTGCTGAAATTTTGGAAATATGAAAATGCTGAAAAAGAATAAAATGTTGGTATCAGAGAAGGTATAGAGATGCGAATTATGCCGAATGAGGATGATTAAAGTGCCGATGTTAGATGATGGTATTGTTGAGAGGAAGACGGATGTTTGATTAGTGTTGTTAAGAATTTTAACTGGGATAAAAGTTGTAACTGGAAACAAACCGAATTGAGTTATACTTGATGTTGTGACGACTCTGGTATTATGAGGATATTTAAAGTAGTGTTGCGCTTCGAACGTGTATAAGAGAATGTGTACTGGATTTTTAGATGTTTTGTATCGCTGACGGATTCAGAATTGGGAAGACTAAGACGAAGTTAGTAAGCCGTAGAGAGTTGGCGGAGCATTATGCTTACGGACTCTGGGCACAAGTTGAAGTACGCTATTGCGTTGGTTAATGACAATTTATGCCACTATTATGGTTGTCGGATGTCTATTGATAAATTGAGGAACTGATCACCCTTAATCTATTGTTGATAGTAGACGGAATCATAATCGATGGATAAATGTGTCATGCCCACTAGTATAGTATGTACGTTGAATCGGTTGAAGTTAAGTTGGGTGCTTGAGTATTGTTTGTTTTGTCGATGCATGTTATTATATGAGAATATCTGTTGGATTTAGAGTTGATAGTGTAACGCCTTAATTTTTATATTTATTTTTGTGAAATAAATATTAAATAATTTAATGGCAAAATTGAATATTTGGTGAAGAAAGTATTTTTATGATAATAATAATAATATAAGGTGTATTATTATAATGTTGTTATTATTTAAATAAAATAAAAATAAATAAATAAATGGTTAGTTAGAGGTTTATGGGGCAAAGGTGGAATTGTTGTTTTCATAAAAAGAGGAAATAGGGAAACAAACCTCATTCATCGTATTTTGACGAAGAACAGAGAGGTCTGGAGAAAGAGGAGAAGAAAGGCAAGGTCAAGGATCGTAGATCACCAAGACCCAAAGGTTGTGAAGGAAAGCTTCGATTTTAAGGTAAGGGGGAGAAAAGGGTTTATAATTAGTGATAGGACATAGAAGGGTAATTGGGAGTTCCTTCCTCCCTTAGGTATTTTAAGGGATTATGATAACAATGATTGAATTGATGCAATATTGTGAAATTGTTGATTAATATGATTGTACGATGTATTTTGAAAATATATTTGGTGTTGTGTGTTTGGTATTGGGAAGAATGGCATATGAAGGTTATGGAGGATATGATGAACAGAGAAGAGGATTAAATCTAATTGATTCCCTAATTTGATCTAGGAAAGTTTATTAATAAAACTAGTTGATGTTATATGTATAAATGGATAATAAACATGTGAATTGGTTGGTTTTGAGTGTCAAATTTGACTTAGAATGGTTGGGATTCGTGCATGTGAGGAAGAGGGAAGAAATTGGGACTTTTGGAAAAATTGAGTTTTTGGGGTACAGGTGCCACAACACGGGCAGTGTTGTACAACATGGGCGGCCGTGTTGTACTCCTGGAAAATGTGTTTTGGATGATTTGGCACAACACGGGCAGTGTTGTACAACACGGGCGGTCGTGTTGTCCTCCTGGAAAATGAGTTTTTGTGGATTTTGAGGGGCGTGTCCCAGGCCACCCAACACGGGCCGTGTCAGGCAACACGGGCGGCCGTGTTAGGCCCCTGTAAATGTAATTTTTCGCCCGTTTTAAGGTGGATTTGATTCATTCTTCTAATGTAGGATGATATCAGTGAAATAAGACTTTGAGGATGTTCTAATAATGAATATAGGACTTGATGATTAGTCGCATAAGAAATCCTAAGTGCTTAATTGATTTATATGAATATGTAGATTGTTGTAATTGTGAACAACATGAGATATGTGTATGCCTTGTGTATGAATAAGATGCACTGATGATTGGTTGATGAGATCATGATGATCGTAAAGCATGATGTGTTCATGTGTATTGTGATATGGTATGCGTTGTTGTGTCTGCATGCGTATACATTTGATGGAATAATCATGTCGTGGATGTGATTATTCGGGATTCGTTGAGAATCGTGGTTGCAGGGATGATCGTGTCTTGTTGGAGACGTTAACGATGCATTCGGGGTTCTATTGATGAACCGTTATTGTGAGTCGGTACCGCATTTGCATTGTGCATTGGAGTCACATTGCATTATGATTGATTAAATGATATGATTGATTGAGTGATATGATTGATAACTTGGTGTGATTATGGGTGAATTACTTCTTCATATATGTCGTATGCACCGTTATATTATGAATCTATTTCTCACCCCTCTGTTTGTTTTGTTGCGTCTGTGCTTCTTCGGAAGTGCAGACAATTCAGGTACTTGAGAAGTATGTTGGTGTGATGTCCGTGTCCTAGGAGCTCTGATATGTAACAGGAACGGGGATCTTTTCCGCATTTACTTTTATTGTTTAGAAAAACTCATCTTTATGATTAAACTTGAATTGAAGAACCTTTTTATGTGTGATTGGCTTAGCCTTTGAGCTATTGACGTTAAATATTTGAATTCCGCTGTTTTCTTTTATTAATGATCTTGATGAACGTTAATGATGTAACATTTCACTTTGGACAAATAACTCTGATTATATTAAAGATTTATAATAATAATTTTATGGGAAAAATGGGTGTTACAGATAGCATGGAGTTATATTTGGATTAAATAGAGTAATAAGAAAAACTCGTAGTTGAATTCTGGATAATCTGAGTGTTGTTTTGTGATGAATCAAGTGACTTGAGACTTGAAGCTTTCTTGAGATGATTCGAGAGGAAGGTAAGTGGAAATTGAAAACCGTGATTTGGCAAGAATGTCAGATAAAGTTGAGTTGCAAGTATTAAGAGAAATAAAGTTGTAAGTTGGTTTATTAAAATGCGATTTTTGGTTGGAACAAAAAGAGTTGTTTAGTTGTGTTGATTCAGATAAGAATTTATGAAAGTTGTGTCGGTATGAGTAAGAATCGAGTATTCGGTAGGTTGAATTAGTTGGAAGCGAAGGGTATGAGTCATTTTGTGGAGATTCGTTGGACCCTTGTACCATAGGTTGTTGTAATGATGTTGTATGGTTAAGATTATTTGTGAGGGATGTGTTGTTAAGCGATAATAAAGTTGTAGTTATGTTGAGGATAATTGAATAGTGTAAGTACATCTTATTCAATATTGGGAAGTAGTCGCCGTTGTAATTACGCCGAACATTCAAAGTTGTTATCTTATGGATCTAAGTTGGAAGTATTCGGTAACTACAAGAGTTAGAATACCTGTTGGAACGAAATTCCAAAGGATTAAGTCAGAGGCTTTGTTGATATGACGATCTTGGTGATTGTAAGTTGGAGTTAAACTCTGTAAACTTGATAGAATGCAAGTAATCAGAGTGCCCAGCGAGTGCGTGGTGTGGTGTCGTTAATCGTACGCAAATGACAACAATGTTGGTGTTTTGGTTGTATTAACATTGTGATTAAGTTGTATGTCCTTGTGTTGATGTGTTCTAAGTTTTAAGCTGGTTACTCGTTGTGTTGTGTTGATAGTTGTCGAGTGTATTGCTTGAGGGTTCTTCGTGTTGTTGTAGCCATCAAAGTTGTGTATTATTGTTGTGTATACGTAGGTTTCCTTTTGAGATGAAAATTGATTAGTCGAATGAATTAAGTAGTTGGAGTAGTTGAATCGGATAAATTTTCGAGGATGAAAATATTCTAAGTGGGGGAGAGTTGTAACGCCCGTTTATTTAATTAATTATGTAATTAAATATAATTGTGGTATGTTGTGTTAAGTCGCGTTGATTTAAGTTAATTTCCAAAATATTGGAATATTATGTCGATAATTATAAGTTGGTTTAAGTCGAATTTAATTAATTAAGTCAATATAAGTTATGGAAAATGTTTCGGAGTATTATTCTGTTTATTGTTGGATATGTTGATTGGATTGTTTGGACCGTTTGATTAATAATCAATAGATAATATAATTAAGTCGAGAGAAAATAATTAGTCGTGAATTATTAAATTGATTTTTGGCATTGTGGTGAATTAAGTCGTTAAGTCGGAAAGTCAAATGAATAATATTATAAGTAATATTATTGATTATCGGAGCGTGTTGGTTAATGGGCTTGAATTGCGTCGGAATTAGCAATTAAGGGGATTTAAGAATTAGGCCCATTAGTATTATATTGGATTATTATTATTTTATTTAATAAAAATAAAGAATGAGTAAAAAAGAAATATCAGTAAGAAGAGGAAGTTGAGAAAAAGAGGAACGAAGAAAAATTTGGAGAAAATCGTGAAATTGGAGAACGGGGAAAAATGGAGAAAACGGTTACGAGAAGTCGCCGTCAAAAATCAAACCGGAAAGTCGATCGAAGATTCGAAGCAGCCACCGATTAAGGTAAATGTGTGATTCGATCTTTATAACCGGGTTGATAAATAATATTGAGATTTTGGTAGTTTAGGTTGTTATATATTATGGTACATGTGATACTGTATGAATAATCTGCATTTTGTTGTTGTAATGGTTGCTGGTATAATATTAGTTGTCCGATTCTGATTTTGGTTGATTAAAAATTGTTTTTATGATGTTGAATTATAGTGGATAATTTTGTGTTGAACGTATTCTTAGAGGACTGTGATTGAGGACGATGAAGTGAAATTGCAGAGACCGATAGTGTCGGGGGTAGAATACCCCATGTGGCTATGTGGCGCAAGCTACATCTTAAGGTGGCGGGTGCCACCAATGTGTGAGGTGGGGGCTATGAAAAGTGACGCACGCTACTTTATATAGTGGCAGGAGCAAAGATTAATTAAGGGAGTGGGTTTTACTCAAGGAAGTAGAGTGGTGTGTGGTCATAAATAAAGTGCCAAAATTAAAGCTGAAGTGGCGGGTGCCACACTGATACATGGCGCATGCCATGTGAACTTAACCCCAGGGTGGCGCAAGTCACCCATGTAGTGGAGGGCACTTTGTGGTTTGCATTATTTATATTACATAATTAGTTTTCTAGGCATTACTTAGTAAAATAATGATTTTACTTAGATACTTGAATACCTAAAGGTTATATTATAATTTTGGTGAAAATAATTCTATTTGTATATTAAATACATAAAACAAGTATTTGTTAAATATTAGAAGTAGTGAAGTTTTGAAATCAGAAGGAACAAGCATAATGACAACAATGGAGGGAAAACAAAATAATTGGTAGCAATAATGTGTCTGGTCTTAACAGAAAAACAAAATCGTGCATATAAGCTTATGATAGTAGAAATTTACCAAAGATAATAGTTTTAACAGAATTTTCAGAAGAATTCGTGATAAGTCGCAGAAAGTTAGAAACAGTGCCGGTTTAGTCGGTTTAGCCGAATTAGGCAAAAAACGAAGTTACCCGGAATTTAACGAAATTAATCGGGGTAGGTCGGGTAGATTAAAAGTTGGTTTTTATTACGTTGTTTTGTCGAAAATGTGTTCTATAGTCAATTTGCAAGTACAATTAAGTTGTTGTACGTTCCAATTTACGGAATGATTCTAAAGTCGTTATGTTGGAGGCTTTTATGCCAAAGTTGAATATAAGTTTATTATGTCGTAAAAAGTTGTTGAGTAGCTCATGTTGTCCATGTTGTTTTGTGTTGTCGAAGTTGTTGAGTTGTTCAAATTGGAGGCTTATTAGCCAACATTGATTTAAATTGTTCATGTCGTATATGTTGTTTATGCTTCTGATGTTGATGATGTTGTGTTGTTTATGTTGTTGAGTCGTACATGTCACATAGCATATGTGCATTTCTAAGTCGGAGCCGTTGATCACACTATATTGGCCTGGATTGTCAATTAAGCTGAAAGTTGAAGGCTTATGCCTTGATGCCTTGGTAAATTGGAAAAATTATTAAGTTGAAGGCTTATGCCTTGTAGATACCTCGATAACCTGGTATATTTTAAGTTGGGAGTTTTACTCCAATGGTACCACATGCATATGCATAGTTGAGTCGCATTAGGTTGCATTGTTGATGTTGGTTATGTGTTTATGTTGTTTCAAGGTGATAAGTTGTATATATCGTTCAAGTTGATAAAGTTGTTATGTTATTTTCAAGTTGATTAATGAATTATGTTGATTAAATTGATTAATTAGTTCTTGCTAAATATATGACTATGTGGTTTATGTAGAAAATATTGATGGTTACAATAGTAATAAAATAAGTTGGTAAATGGTGGATGATTGTTATGTCGTTGTTTGTTGTTAATGTGGTGAAGTGGTGAATTATTTATGATCCTTATCTAAGTATTTTTTATTATATGCCGTTTATAATTATCGATATTTCACCCCTTTTGTTTGAATGTTACCCCTATGTTGGTAACGTGCAGGTAGCTTGAAAGAAGATGATTATCTTTGCTAGTTCGAGTCGGTGTCGGTGCTCTGGCATGTAACTCCCGGGGAATGGACGCTTAGTTATTTTAGTGGTTGTCTTTAAGTTGTTTCAGTATGATTAAGTTGTTGCTAAGCTGTTTTAAGTTGAATAACATGCTATACCATGTTTAGTTGAATACTTGAAAATCCGATGCGAAGTTGTACAAGATGTTTTGGTTTAAATAATAAATGAAGTTGTTATTTCTCTCCCGATATTTAAGTGTTATGTATCGATGTTGGATAGGCGATGAATGTTAATTGTTTGTTGTTTTTAAAGTTGAAAATGTGACATCCTATTTTAAATATGAATTTTGAAACTCTGATTTATGAATTTCCGTCGTGTAGAATTGGGGTGTTACAATACTTTCTTTTATTCTTATTATTTTTCCCTTTTGTTGGTGCAAGTATCTCACCCCTTCTGTTTGAATGTTACCCTTATGTTGGTAACATACAGGTGATCATGATTAGTAAAGTGAAGGTCAGTGAAGTCGATGTACTTCACATTTAGATGAGTCAGCTCTGATACGTGCTTTGGGGTGTCGGGACGATAATTGTTCTTTGTTTCTTTATTTTAGAAAATATTTTGTAATTGAATCTTAATTCATGTTTCTTTCGAGTTTTCCGCTGCAACTTAAACTATTTTGTAAGACATATCACATTGAGCCATGTGCTTTGTTGATTGTGATACTCAAAATAAAATGGTGTGTTTTATTTACTCTGATTTTTATTTATAAATTCGTGGGAAAATTTTGGGTGTTACAAAGTGGTATTAGAGCAGGTCGGTCCGTCCGTCTAGGTTAAGTATTTGTGTTGTCTCTAGTATGCGACATGTGTGTGAGAACATTGGCGGTACTTGTTTTGTTTTAATTTGGGGTATGACAGTTTCCATGCAAATGATTCATTGAATCAAAACATAATACCAGAAAAGAACAAGCATACCTTTTTTTTTCTCTGGCCAGACTCGATTCAATATTCAGACTTGGCCAATAGAGTCTGAATATAACTTTGAGTGGATTTTGATTCAATAGCTGCCTAACAACTGATTCCACTACTCTCACCAAACTCAATACCACCAATACTTAAATTTAAGTTGTTGGCTCTTCTTCCAGCAAAAGTTGTAAACAACCTTAAGGAAGATGCCTCTGCTTATTTTCTTGACATCTACATCAAATACATCATGATACTTATATTTCTATAAGTCTGTACATGTATGTACAAACAAACTCTTCCTTGCCTTATGCCTTAGTATTGCAACAACATCACATGTTACTCCAAAGTATGAGTCTAGAATAAGACATGATATGAACATAATCTAGTTCTAAGAAAAGTTACTAATCTCATTGTCTAATATCAAATCGTTTGACTCTGAAATTATTAACAAGCACATGACCAGATAATGTTAGGTATCAAACTTTATCACAAAACAAATCAAAGTAATCTAACAGTACTGCTGACAGAAACTCAAAGAGAAATTGAAGACTTCTCATAGAAATATCTTTAACCACAAATTCAATGATGATCCACAATCAAGAAGCAAATGGAGTATCTTAAGATATCATCTTGAATAACATACTTCATATTATCAAGTATCTCAAAGTAAGATAGATTTGACACCATCTCCTGCCTTTCAATACATGATATTTATTCCATAATACAAATGTTTCTCTACATCTGTATCTTGCACTAATATCAACTTCAAATATTTAGTTAATGAAGAATATCTAACATTAGGTCCTGGTAGTGTATCTTCTTGTTCTCAAATCAGTTAGAAATACAAGTAATTCAGAAGCTCTTGAGTTAACTTATCAATCAACAGAAGACATAATCCATCCAGTTAGTGAGGAAGTTCTTCTAATAAGAAACATAAGTTCCTTATCATTAGTCCTTCCAAGGAACTAAGCTTAATATAAGAGGTGATCATTTGAATAAACTTTTATCATCTAGCTCCATTTATTTTCTTTAAAGACTTCAAGAAAAACCTTCAGAGCATACTTGAAGAACTGTCACTTTAGATTTGAGTCAGAAAGTATCTTCTCAGAATTTTCTTGAAGAAACTAGATGAAGTGTAACTGTTTAAGCTTCAAGAAACCGATTTCAACAAATATGATCACAAGATTTCAAAGATAGTCCAATCATTAGATATATCAATGATGTTGATATTTTCAGAAGTGAGATAGAGCACCTACCAGAATGCAACTCTCTTTAAAAGATATTGAATAAGCTTATTCCGAGTTGATGAAAGAGATTTTCAAAACTGGTCCTCTCAATCATCATCAACTTCTATAGTAATACCTTTTGCAAGGATATTCTATAGACCTTCAACAACCCTTTATCATGACTAATGAGTTAAAAGTATGTTTAACTTTTGCATCATTTAAATCCAGTGGAATCACCCTTTGGATATGGAAGGAAAATCCCTATAATATTTTTCATATGGCTTTTGATTCCTTCTTGAAGAAGAAATATACTTTTCTTATTGGATCAATATCTGCACCACTATTAAGTGTTAAGTATATATCATGCTCTGATACCAATTGAAGGTGTGAAAACTACACAAGAAGGGGGATTGAATTATGTTTTGCATTTTCTTTAATTTAATTTTTGATCAGAGTTTTAGAATCAGAATTGATGTTCATATTCTGTTTAGTTCATTTGGAGGTGGATACAAAACAAAAGTAAAGTAAATAACAACAGAAGACACAAAAGATTTATCTTGGTTCCTCCCTTAACTAATAGTAGTTCAGTCCCCTTGTCACACAAGAGATTTTATAATCATACTAATTACAATCACTTGTACCTCTGCAAAAGTCTTTTACACTTGCTCAGATCCACGGTCTGAGACTTTACCTTACTTAGAGCACATGTCTAAGACTTACCCTTTGCTTAAGCCCTATGATCAAGCCACCTGCTCGAAGATCCTCTGGATGAGACTTCCCTTTGCTTAGAGCACATCTCTAAGAATTTCCTTGCATATATCACATGTCTATGACTAATTGCTCATCATCTGACGGGGCCACCTTCTCCAAAGGTCATCCAAACCGAGACTTAACCTGCTCAGGCTTCACCCAAGACTTCTTGCTATCACCCCTCAGGTGGAGTCTTTCCCTTGCTCAATTAGACTATCTGAATAAGACTTTCACAGCTCAAACACTTAAGCAATGAGACTTACGTGGCTTAAACATCTTGGCTCAAGATTTGTTACTTGACTCCCAATGAGACAAAAATTATGCTCAAGCACATAGCAAAAGACTTAATCTAGACTGCTGAAGGCTCAACAGAATAAAGAAAAAGGTGTACATGATATAAGTATCAGAGGTAATGGAAATTACCATAACAAAGACCTAAAGCTCTTAAGATTTCTAAGATTCATTAGTAAGAAATCTTAAGGCTTTTGCAATTACAACTACCCACATAAATTCTATATATAACAATAAGTTGATAATTGCTTGGTCTTGTTACTCCTTCACGTCTTGAAACCTTGATGAAAATCCAATCTTTGAATCTTCAACATATTTATAGAAGTCTGCAGAAACTATCCGTTGAGAAGATAACTTGATCAAGTGTCTTTGCTTTTTATAACACCCTAATTCTACCCGGCGGAAATTCATAATCAGAGTGTAAATCATCAAGTTATAAATAGGTGTCCCATTTTCAACTTTTAAAACCACAACAATTATCAATTATACATGTATATACATAACACATAAAACACAGGGTGACAACATAACAACATATTTATTCTTAAAAAAAAATAACTTTTATTACCAACAACGTGTTCATCATTTCAACTTATAACAACTTTATTCATCTATTATGACATCTTTCAACAAATTAACATCTTAGTCAATACCACTACAACATTCAACTACATAAAGAAACAACATATATCCAACAAACGTCAACCCCCCGAGTGTTACGTATCAGAGCGACAACACCGACTTGACTACGAAGGTAAGCAACTCTAATCTGGAATACCTGCATGTTACCAACATAGGGGCAACATTCAAATAGAATGAGTGAGATATCTAACAGTATAATCAGAATGTATGATAAATAACATATTAGATCAATTTCATAAATCACCACTTTACAACAACTCGAACAACATTGATACCACAATGACTTTAACAACACATTACAACGACAACAACAACATAATATAACAACAACGATAACAACATACTACAATAACAACGTTGACATCATAATACAACATCAACATTAACAACATACTACAACAACAACGTTAACAACTTAATACGACAATATTATCACAACTTAAGTATGCAACACGAAATGCGACTCAACATAATGCATATGCATGTGGTACCATCAGAGTAGAACTCCCAACGTAAAATATGTCAGGTTATCGAGGCATCTGCAAGGCTTAAGTCTTCAACGTAATAATTTTTCCAATCAAGGCCAACATGGTGAGCATCCTCTCCAACTTAGAAATGCAAATGGATGTCATGATATGACAATGTTAAACGCAACAACAACATACAACAAACAACGTATAACAACATGGCAACTATTAATTCAATGCAAATTCAACCTTGGCCATAGGCCTACAACTTATCAACGTTGGCCAAAGGCCTCCAACAACAATGACAACTCAACGTTGGCTTTACGCCTTAGAACAACAATGACTATAACAAAACAACTTTGGCTCAATGGCCTGCAGCATAACAACAACATCAATCATTCACTCAAGTTCCTACTAACTAATCCTATTAATTCTACTAATTATAATTCACTGCTACAATATATCCTCTACTATTTGTCATCAAGAATTCAACTCTGCTGTAACTTTCCAAATACCATACCTCTTTTGGATTTGTAACAACAACCAACATACTACTTATATCAACACCTACTACTGTTATTTTGGGCTTCTGCTACATTATTTCTATACATCTCCACTTATTATTAGCCAACTATCATTCCAACCACACTTCTTCCAAATCCATGCCAACAACCAATTTACTAAACTTGCTACTGAATTATTTTGTTAAACCACCACTCCAATGTTACCATCTTAATTCTCTTTTCAAGTATTATTGGTGTCAATACTAATTGATCATTATGCTGCTCTAGGCTTTCTGTCACCAAAAAATACTTTACTGCAACATATTAAATCTACCACTCTCACTAGTTATTATTAACACAATAACTTATACATTTTCACTTCTACAACTACTGCTTCCTAATCCAATTAATTCTACTAATGTTAATAATTTATAATTCATCAGACCTAATTTTATTGAACTAACGGGTGCACAACCAAAACACAACAATGTAACCAAACAAAACAACCAGGACCTCATGACGATCATCTCCCACTAGTGACGGTCGTCACTTTCTTTCAACTCATGAGACGATCGTCACCATATTCGGACGGTCGACAGCCTTTGCGTGACGATCGTCATGCTCTAGTGACGGCGTCTTGCGTAATTTGTTTGTGTGACGGTCATCATGCTCTAGTGACGGTCGTAAGGGGTGTGACGGTCGTCACGTGCCCCAGACGGGCGTCTGGCTCAAGGGACCGTCATCCCACACGCTCTCTCTGTTTCTCTACTTCTGCATTCTGTAACTTCTTCAAGGTTTCGTCTCATACCAATTCCAATTATTCTCAACAATAATTCATAACCACACAACACAATCTTCTTAATCATCTACACGACTTATTGATCACTAACAACTTATTATTCAAAACAACTTATTAACCAAACCACTCAATTTTCAAAACAACTTATTTCTCGTTCAAAATATCAATTCAATCTCAACCTAATATATATATATACATACATACACTACATTCCCGACTAATCAACTTATAATTTAATTCAACACAGGTTAATTTTTTATCTAATCAACAACTTATCAATTTCAACAATTTATTCAACCACACAATAACAACAGACAACAATAATTTATACAATCCATCCTACATGTTTTCATCATACAAGCCTGATTAGAGAGTTAGAATCCCACCCTTACCTTTTGATTGAAGGCGACTCTAACAATTTGATCAGAGACCTAGCCTTTCCTCTCCCAAGCACTTCTCGTAACCTCTTATTCTCAATTTCACGTTTTCCTCTTTTTCACTGATAACTCCCTTTTTCCCTTTATTTGTTTTATAATTATATTAAATCCTTAATAATTCTTGTTGGACTTAAATTGAGCACCTCCCACAATTACTACATTTACTCACCATTAAGCCCACTTATTAAGAACAACACAATTCCACTTATTATTCCCCCAACTAATCAACTTAAATCTTAATCCAACTTATCAAGACACAACTTAATTAATTTAACTTAATCCAACTGACATCAATACAACTTAAATCGACTTAATCCATTTAATTCAACTTAAATCAACTTATTCGACTTAATTCAAACCAACTTAGCAACTTGTCATAAACAACTTTGACAATTCAACATAAATCAATACTAATAACGTGAATATAATTAATTAAAGAATTAATTAATAAATAGGGCGTTACACTTTTCCTCCATAGTACAAGAGTCGTTGAAGATGGATACCCAATATATTCTGAATCCAATGGGTAATACATTTAACCTTTAAGTCTTCAAGAGGATCTGTACTGATAGAGTTGTTGAGAGCAGTCAACCGTAGAACATTTCATATTTTCTTGAGCCTTTCATAAAGTAGACTTTAGTTAACATGTTGATAAGACAATACAACCTATTTTATAGTAGTACGAATAACCAAAGCTTTACCACCAACTCTGAATGGTACCAGAAGCTGATATACAATAACCAAGTGTAGTAACTCATCTGGATGCTGAGGCCTTTAGACCAGAGTCTACGCTAAACCACACTAGTAGTTATTCTTCATATTCTGCCACCAGAAGCTAACAATGAAGCAACTCCCAAGTGTGTTCATGTAAAACAAATTCTTATTATTTATGTAAAATGATGTAGAACCTACAATAAATAAAACACACATCAATTAAACCATTGTTCTTTCAATACTTTGTTATCATCAAAATTAAAGAGAATTAAGTCAAGAACATATCATATCCAACAAATTATAAAGAGAGCTTTATAATCTTTCTTCTTCAATTCTCTGCATGCAATCTTTTCTTGATCTGACGCGTTTTCTGCAAGTGTTATTACTCATTCCTTCACAAGATCCCAAAGATCTTGATAACAAAAAACCACCTTCATCTATTTGCACTAATTCTCATAATTATGACCCTTATCATAATCTCGACCCTTCAGAATTAGGAGACTCGTCGGAAAATGCTCGTTCAAATGATTCATCACCATCGTATTTTGCTTCCCATGAATCTCTCAGCCAGTGCTCTAGATACTAGATGTTAGAATTAAACTCAAGACTTTGAGTAATTTCGAATCAATCTTGATAAACAAGATTCAATCAACCAATTGAATTATCTTCTCGTTCTTCACTCTTCACTCGAGTGAATCAACCAACCTTGGTTGTAAGATTGTATTGCTGGACAATGGTGATGAAAACAAGAAAATTGAATTAGGGAGGAAGAAAAGGTTTAAGGTTTTCACGAAAATAAGGAAGAAAAAAGTTTATGCAAAGTAACTCCCTGCTCTCAAATCTGCAATTTTATTCAAGTGAATCACTTGACAATAATATGATTACTCCATATTTATAGATTTAATTTGCTTTCTCCCCAAGCAAAGCACAAAAACAAAAGGCCAAAAATTCCTAATTCTGCTAATACTACAAAGTTAGGTTTAAGACAAAATCCATGTCGAGGCTAACTCCTCAACACTTCGACAACAAGGTATTTCGACACACACATTGGGCTATTCGATAACTTCCTTGTCCCTGTCGAGCAATCTTCTTTGACACAAAGAATTACAATTCAATGGATAAAAGTAATAAAATTTAATTGAAGTACACTACAATGTAAAAAGATTTTACACTATCAATTAATCATATAGGTTGAATGTTAGAAGAAATTTAACTTTTATTTTAACCACAAAAAAAAATATAAACTGATGATGATGAATTAATAGTGTAACATTTTTTAAACCAATATATAATAATTAATCTCATAGTAATATTAATTGATTTTTTTTTTAGAATAACACAGTTTAATAAAAAAAAAATCCCAAAATAACTATGTTTTCAAAAAATTTACCAAACTAACCTAGTTTCTATACATGTTCATCAAGTGAATTGGCGAACATGTTCAAAAAGCAATCCAATTCGCAAAATGAATTGGCTAAAGCTGAAAATATTACACATATTCAACATGTAAAATGGCGAACATGTTGAAAAAACAATCCAATTCGCCAAACCAATTGGCGAATGAGTGTATATTAGCAACCAATTCGCCAATTGGTATGACTATCATGTATCACATGTATTTTATGTACTCCACATGAGTGTATAAGTATATATATATATATATATATATATATATATATATATATATATATATATATATTATATATATATATATATATATATATATATTATATATATATATTATATATATATATATATATTATATATATATATATATATATATATATATATATATTATATATATATATATTGTTTTTTTAAAAAAGAATTATGATTATTTAAGTTAATAATAATGATTTAATAAATTAAACTAAGAGAATCCGACAAAGAGAAATATAATAGAAAAGAAAATTATTATTAATAATTCAACAACAATATTACAAAGATTAATTTCCCGCCCGATCTAAGTGTCCCCCAATACCACATCCACAGGGATGACCCCGCCTTCGAGCTCTACCACGAGGTGGTTGAGGTTCCGCTTGTCTTTGTGTGTTTGATGGAGGCGGTTGTTGTTGAGTCCATGATTCTGTTATGTTTGCAACCGTCTGTTCCCAATAACCAGGAGGGTTGCTGCCAAAGGCGTTGTCGTAACTCAGTTGTGTGCCCATGTTTTCAAAGTTGGGTCGGATAGGTTGGGCTGGGTTGGGTGAGGATGGTAAGCTTGACCGAATGAGGATATTACCTCGTTTTGAGAAAGAAACAAAGGTGGGGGGCTATGGTAGGCTGGTGTGGAGATGAAGGTGTTATCGAGGGTATATTGGTTTTGGTAAGGCTCTTGTTGTTGTGATTGAGTTTATGGCATGAAGGGGTTACGTGTTTGGAAGAATGGTCTATGGGTGTTTGAAGTTGATGGTTGGAATTGAGTGGGTTGGTCATGTTATGGGGTTGGTGGTTGGGCGTATGCTGCGGCCTGCGAGCGCGGGTCAATCAAGTATGGGTTATCAGACACCCATTATTGTGTAGTAACTGACCTAAACCAAACTAAATATTCTCTAGTTGGTCTGACATTTTGCAGCACTTGGTCAGTTAGGACATGTTGGCGTCGATCCCTCCATTGTTGACTAATTCCCTTGCAAAGTCTCGCCAATCTTCCATATTCCACATGTCACTTACTCTTTTCAAATGCCATTCTCCCAAACATGTCGGAGGGCCCGGAATGTCCTGTTGCATTCCGAACTGCATTTTCACCCGATCTTTTTGGTGCATTTCAATCGTAGTGAACCTGATGATTGGTGTTTTTGTTGTCCAAATTTCAGCATCCTCTGGGTTAGGCTCATGGTCGAGGGCTAAATAGGGCCGCCAGATGAACTACATTAAAAAAAATCGTTTAGTAGATAATTTTTTTAGTAAATAATATGCATTAAAAAGAAAAGATATTTTTTATAGATGACAATACCTGATCGACCCCCACGTGGTCTAATAAACTGCGATAGAGAACTATGGAACTTCTTGGATTTCTGCCATAATCCATCCCAAGATCGGACCAACTAAGCATAATAGATTTAAAAGCATTTAGTTACAATAATATTTGAATATTTAAAATTTAATATGTTTGGAAATAAATAATAATAGTAGACTTACTGGTTGGCGTAGGGGAACGGACATGGATTCATATTGCGTGGGGCGAGCATCGACAGTCTAGAATACCCCCAAGCTTGTAACAGAAATGCACAACCAAAAAATGTACAAGTATCCTTTGCGGCATTTTTGCAAAGGCTACTGTACAAATGAGCCAAAACAGCCTAACCCCAACTATATGTATTTACATTGTTGATATTTCACAACAATGGTAAATACATCATATTTATTGTGTTTTCGGTACCGTCGGGAAATAAAAAATGACCGAATAAAAGCATAATATAATACCGAGTCTTTTGAATTTTTTCTAACTCGGTTGATTCTTCGTTTAAAATAAAACTAGCATAATGGGCTCTAAGGACTCCTAGATTAATCCCTGAACCCCTGCTACAAGTATTTGCTGGCTGATCCTCGTCAATGAGAGGGGCACCCAGTAATTCCTCTACTATACTAATTCATGGTTGACCTTACCAAAGACATCTCTACCGGATACATGTAACCCCCAAAAGCATGTAGACGTCTTCCAATGTGACCGTGCATTCACCGAATGGCAGGTGAAAGGTGTGTGTCTCTGGCCTCCACCTCTCTTGTAGTGCCAAAATGAATTTTGTGTCTATAGAATTATTGCGCACCTTTATGACTTCACCCAAATCCGCATGAACGTAGATATGGTTCAATGATAGGATCAAACTCTATGTAGTCGTGCACCTGACATCGAAATCTTTTTACGTTCTGTAAAATTATTTTCGAAATAAGTTAAAAATGCATGAGTAAAAAGTATATATAATTGTATATATGTAAAAATATACATAACAAAAACTTACAAATGACGCGATATTTTTGATTGTGCCTCGATGTTGATCTCCCATTGTTAGTAGAGCCATTGGAAATATTTTATAAAAAATGCTAAGGATTAATTAGGAGAGTGTTAGAAGAATTAAGTGTGATATAAAATTATTGGTGAGGAGACGAATTTATAGAAAACATGCATGCTTGTGTTCGCCACATTGTTTGGTGAATTGGTTGAAAAATTGCATGTGTTCGCCACTCTGAATGGCGAATTGCATGAAAATAGAACCCATCTCCACCTGATTGGTCCAAAGCCATTGTTGAGGATCGTCCAGCTTCATTCTGATTGGTGAATGAAGCTTTTGCAGGATCACCATCCAACCTTCACATGCCTCACATGCAAAGCTTTAATGCAAGGAATCTTGACCATGCAAGCATGCCAGGAATCTTGAATGCAAGCACGCTACCTCTGTCCAAAATGCACAGCTTTTGCAGGTTTTCACAGTAGCCAAGTTGATTGGCGAATTGGTGTACGGTTTCGCCATTTGGATTGGCGAATTGATGTAATTTTTTTGCCCTTAGCCAATCTGAATGGCGAATATGTTCATATGTATCTTTTATTTTACGAAATATTTGTTTTATTAGTTTTATTATTTAAGATGTCATATTTGTTTTATTAATTCATATTTATTATAAAAATTTGTGAAATATTTATTATGTGAATATTAGTTCATATTTATTATGTGAATAATAGTGTAATATTTGTTTTATTATTTAAGATGTATAATGCATGGAGTTTATTTAATATTTATTTCATAATATTTGTTTTATTATGTGAATAATAGTGTAATACTTGTGAAAATAACAATGCATGAAGATAAGTCTATGAAACATAGTGTTAAGAAGATAAACCTATATGTGAAAATAATAATGCATGGACAAAGGAAAACAGTAAGCATACGTTTCATAGTGTTCAGAAGGTAAGCCTACCGAAATTATTTTCCACAACTTGTACACATTAATTCAAAACAGTAAATATATTCATAAAATAATTTTACACTTTTCTATTTATAGATTTTTTTCGTTAATTCATTGTACCATAAACTTCAAAACATTAAACATATCTAAAAGTGTCTTTCTATTTGAACTATGTCTCAATCACCCCAGTATATGATCAACGCCCATATAAATGGTGAAATATTCGAATGTAACCATTATGGGTTCAACTTTCGTAACACCGAGGTTACCTGGTTCTCAATAACCCGACGATCCAATTTTGCTCATCTAAAACAGAGATCGGAAAACAAAATGCAGTGTGGTCTAGTAGACGCCATCATTTACAAAAATCCAGTATTCTATGAGGATAACCAGGTCATGTATTTCCAATTAACTATATCTGATGACGAAAGTGTTCGTACTATGTTTCTAAGTCATGAGTATTCTGGTTTCAATGATATCGAGCTTTATGTTACGCTTAACCAACAACAAATGTCTCATACTATTGATCTTTCGCAAGTCTTTTGCGAATCTGACAATGATTTGGCTGAAGTCGATGTTGTTAATGAGGATGAGGAAGAAAAGGAGGCAGTAGTTGATGAAATGGTCAATGAAGACGAGGTCCTGGCCAGTCATGTATATCGTCCTCCTCCACACATGACAAACATGAACTTGGGAGGTGATGACCCATCTTCAGACATATTTTATGATCCGTATCCTTAAAGACAAGGTGCATTAAACGTGGGCGACCATTTTCGAACAAAAGAAGAATGCGTTCGAGCTATAAAATTTTACCACATGGATTTATCAGCTGATTATAAGGTCGACCAAACGAATTCTACACTATATAAGATATACTGTCGTAACGTGGCGTGTCCGTTTCGATTGACAACATCATACAAAAAGTGAAGTAAAGATTAGAAGGTTACGTCTATGGGTCCGGAGCATACTTGTGTAATAACCAACGCATTGCAGGATCATCGACAACTGAGCTCTCAACTAATATGCAACAATATCTTATCAATCGTTGCCGACAATCCTTCGGTAAAGATCAACACGATAATTAAGCACATAGTTCAGAAGCACAATTATACTTCATCATACAGGAAAGCATGAATTGCTAGAACCAAGGTTGTTGCCGTTGTATTTGGAAATTGGGAGGACTCGTACAAAAAACTCCCAAAGTTTTTGCTGGCACTAAAGCACTATGCACCAAGGACCGTTGTCATCCTTGAGACCTTGCCGGTGTATACTCCAGAAAGTCACTGTGTTAGTGGAAATGGCATATTCCACCGACTCTTTTGGGCTTTTGACCCATGTATAAAAGGTTTTTCCTTCTGCAAGCCTATAATCCAAATTGATGGAACATGGATCTACGACAAATACAAAGGAACTCTATTGATGGTAGTGGCCTAGGACGACAAGATCAATATCTTCCCAATTGCATTCGCTATAGTCGAGGGAGAGACTGCCGAGGGATGGAGTTTTTTCCTGAAAAATCTTCGCTTGCACGTGGCTCCCCAGTCTAACTTATGTTTGATTTTAGACAGACATGCATCAATTGAGAGTGCATGGAAGAATGTTGATAACGGTTGGCAGGAACCTCCTTCAACACATGTCTATTGCATTAGACACATCGCGCAAAATTTCATGAGAGAGATCAAAGACAAGGCATTGCGGAAGAAGGTCGTGAACGCGGGGTACTCATTAACCGAACCGTCATTCAAACACTATCGTGACGAAATCAGGTTGACAAAAGAAGATGCATTCAGATGGATAAACCAAATTCCATTGGATAAGTGGACCAGGGCCTACGACAAAGGACAACGCTGGGGTCACATGATGATGAATCTCGTGGAATCAATGAACTCTATTTTCAAAGGCATCTGCAACCTACCGATAACTGCTTTGGTGAGGTCAACCTACTTTAGGCTCGGAGAACTTTTTGACACTAGGCGTTCAAAGTGGAGTTTTATCGTACAGTCTGGTCAAGTGTTCAGCGATAGTTCTATGACATTCATTAAAGACGAAACATCCAAATCTAACACACATGTGGTCACAGTGTTTAACCGCAATAAGGGACATTTCAATGTTGCTGAGATCATGGATCACAACGAAGGGAGACCAAGGGGATCCTATCGGGTAGAACTTGATAACAATTGGTGCGACTGCATAAAATTTCAAGCCTTTCGCATGCCTTGCTCCCATGTCATAGCGGCATGTTCAAAGGTTCGGCTGGACCCTTCAGGCTTACTATCCCCTGTTTACCAAGTGCACAATCTTTGCAACGTCTACAACAAAAGCTTTCCGGTAGTTGCAAATGAGGACTACTGACCCACCTACAACGGGAAAATAGTCTGGCACAATGAGAACATGCGAAGAAAGAAAAAGGGGCGTCCTAACAGCACGCGTATTCGCACCGAAATTGATACGGCGAATAAGATGGTGAGAGTATGCAGTTCATGTCGTCAGCCCGGTCACAATCGTAAAAAATGTCCCAACGTTGGACCAAGCTCAACATCATAAATTAAACCATTGTAACCATATTTATTTAAAATAGAAGCATAGTTCGTTTCATTCATATCAGTAAAATCATACAACAACAAACACGAACATACATAAATAAAACAAGGAAATACATAATTTAAAACATGACCGTACATAAATAAAACAAGAAAATACATAATTTCAAACATGACCATACATAAATAAAACAACTGGAACATTCAACATATCTAGCCTATCACAACCATCAGGACAACTTCATCTCGACCTAACATCATCGAAAGAACACCTGCATCATTGACCATTTTTCTCCATTTCATCACACCAGACTCCACAACCCGCTTCTCAATTTTAATTATCTTTTCTTTAGGCCCGATCTCTCCTTCTAACCAGCGGTTTAATTCTCTATGCAAGTGTTCCAAAGTTTGCGGGTTCCATAACAGCATCTTCAAAGGAGGTTTCGTTGGTGAGAAAAACACCAAAATATTTTTCTTCAAAATATCAAATTTTGGAAGCGGTTCTTCTGATGTTGAGGATGATGGTGTCGATGCAAAAGTATATGGACGAGGAGAAGCCATGTTGTGAGAGGGAGAAATTGAAAGGAATGAATGAGAGAGAGATTGTAAGAAAGGAGTGAGAGGAGTTTGATGTGAATGAGTGATAACCGACACATGTATTTATAGGAAAAAAATTACAAGGTAACACATTCACCAATCCAAATGACGAATGCCTTTAATCAAACATTACACATTCGCCAAACCAAGTGGCGAATTAGATTGTTTTTTCAACATGTTCGCCATTTCAAATGTTGAATATGTGTAATATTTTCAGGTTTAGGCAATTCATTTGGCGAATTGGATTGTTTTTTGAACATGTTCGCCAATTCACTTGATGAACATGTATAAAAACTAGGTTAGTTTGGTAAATTTTTTGAAAACATAGTTATTTTGGGATTTTTTTATTAAATTGTGTTATTCTAAAAAAAATTCAATATTAATTAGAGGTTGAATTAAAAAAAATATAAAATTTAAATGAATAACTTATTCTATTGTGGGGATGGAGAACATAGAATAAGTACGAATAACCAAAGCTTTACCACCAACTCTGAATGGTATCGGAAGTTGATATAAAATAACCAAGTGTAGTAACTCATCTGGATGTTGAGGCCTTCAAATCAGAGTCTACGCTAAACCACACTAGTAGTTATTCTTCAGATTCTGCCACCAGAAGCTAACAATGAAGCAACTCCCAAGTGTGTTCATGTAAAACAAATTCTTATTATTTATGTACAATGATGTAGAACCTACAATAAATAAAACACACATCAATTAAACCATTGTTCTTTCAATACTTTGTTATCATCAAAATTAAAGAGAATTAAGTCAACATATCTTATTCTAACAAATTATAAAGAGAGCTTTATAATCTTTCTTCTTCAATTCTTTGCATGTAACCTTTTCTTGATCTAACGCGTTTTCTGCAAGTGATGTTACTCATTCCTTCACAAGATCCCAAAGATCTTGATAACAGAAAACCACCTTCATCTATTTGCACTAATTCTCATAATTATGACCCTTATCATAATCCCGACCCTTCAGAATTAGGAGACTCGTCGGAAAATGCCCGTTCAGATGATTCATCGCCATCATATTTTGCTTCCCATGAATCTTTCAGCCAGTGCTCTAGATATCAAATGTTAGAATTAAACCCAAGACTTTGAGTAATTTCGAATCAATCTTGATAAACAAGATTCAATTAACCAATTGAATTATCTTTTCGTTCTTCACTCTTCACTCGAGTGAATCAACCAACCTTGGTTGTAAGATTGTATTGCTGGACAATGGTGATGAAAACAAGAAAATTGAATTGGGGAGGAAGAAAAAGTTTAAGATTTTCACGAAAATAAGGAAGAAAAAAAGTTTATGCAAAGTAACTCCATGCTCTCAAATCTGCAATTTTATTCGAGTGAATCACTTGACAATAATATGATTACTCCATATTTATAGATTTAATTTTCTTTCTCCCTAAGCAAATCACAAAAACAAAAGGCCAAAAATTCCTAATTATGCTAATACTACAAAATTAGGTTTAAGACAAAATCCATGTCGAGACTAACTCCTCAACACTTCGACAACTAGGTATTTCGATACACACACTAGACTATTCGATAACTTCCTTGTCGAACAATCTTCTTTGACACAAATAATTACAATTCAATGGATAAGAGTAATAAAATTTAATTGAAGTAACTACAATGTAAATTTACACTATCAATTAATCATATAGGTTGGATGTTAGAAGAAATTTAACTTTTATTTTAACCACAAAAAAATATAAATCGATGATGATGAATTGATAGTGTAAAATTTTTTAAACCAATATATAATAATTGATCTCATAGTAATATTAATTAGACGTTGAATTAAAGAAAATATAAAATTTAAATGAATAACTTATTCTATTGTGGGGATGGAGAACATAACTTATTCTATTTGCATTTTTTTCTTTCAATTCCAATTATTCTATTTGCATTTTTTTCTTTCAATTCCAAATCGAAGTCCTGTGTTAGTAGAGAAAGTCGCGAGGGAGTAAAATCCGTCAGTAACAGCCCAACAACAACCACAGTCGCCACCGCTTAGGGTTTCTTCCGTTTTCCGATTCCATCTCCCTAAATCAGGGTTTCTCTCGCCATGGCCGATGGCTTCTGGAACCGCCAGCAGACGCTTCTCCCCCATTCCGGCATGCACAAACGACCCCGTTCAGATTACGGTTCGTTTTCTGTTTTCTTCTCCATCAATTTCTATCTCGCTTGTTTAGTCAAATTTGTCATCTTTCTCTTTCATTTTTATCTTTTGTTGCTATTGGTGTTGTTTTTAATGCAAATTAATGAAAGTGCCCAAATTAGTCGAAGCCACACTTTGTTATTGTTTTGAATTTAGATTCTATCGTTTTGTTTGTTTTTATATTTGTTTTTTCTTTAAGGCATGTTTGGATTGAGGGGTTTAGAGGACATTAAATGTTGAGGGAAAATGAAAGGTTACCACTAACACCAATGCCATTTGAGGAAGCTGATTACTTCACATTTGGATGTCAGGGTTTAATGTTCTGGTGTTAGATCTTATATCCTAATCATGGTAGTTAAAAATGTGATTCTGCATGTGTGATCTTTAATTCTTACAATCTTTCTTGTGACAAAGATCTTGATCAAAAGCAGAATCGGAGATTGGGGTATTGTGTAGAATCAATCACTGACCTTACCCTATTCTCTTTTTTGGATGAATTTTTCTGTCATTAACACCAGTGACATTTGGGATAATTGGATGCTTTGGTCAATGTTTTATAAGCTTAAATTAGGAAGTTGATTACTTTACTTTTGAATGTTAAGGTATAATGTTGTGGGTGTTAGATCTTATCATCCTAATCACTGTGGTTCTGCATGTGATCTTAAATTCTTACAATCTTTCACATTGCACAAGCAGAATCTGAAATTGGCTATACAATTGCTAATCTTACCTGTGTAATAAATGAGACCGCCACGATTTTCTCAATCCTTCTTCCGTGGACAGTAATCTGGTTCAGCACATCGGGTTATGTGTCTTGGTTGCAAAAAGTCATTTTGCCTTGATTAAATCAGAAACCTAAAAGCAAGTCATTATTGCGTCTGCCTAAGTTTGATTTTTAGGGGTTATCTGAGTTCAATTTTGACTGCTGCAAGCTTCTTATGATTCCGACTGCCGAGACATTATTTGAGTTTGAAGGTATCTGAGTTAGAGCCATTCTGTCTGTTGCCCGGCCATGTGCGACTGTTCTGTGATCCTCTTCTGATTTCTTTACTGGAACCTGCGAGCATATATAACACGTGTACCTCTGAGCATATATAATGTGTTCTCTCCCTGCCTTCTCTGCTCCGAGCATTTTGTTCTCTTTGCTCCTTGTTCAGTGATCTTTCTGTCTATGTTATTGGCTGATCACTTTCACTGCTTCTAATTCAAAAATTTTCCTTCTGTGGTTGGCATGATACTCTCTGGATGCTGCTTCATCTCTTTGATTGAAAGTCTTTTTTCCACCAACAGTCGTCATCACAGTTAGGTTGTGTGTGCTTTTGAAACTTACTTGATGAGCTTTGTAGAAATTCATCAACCATTTAATCACATGCTTCTCTCTTTAATTGTGAACTGATCTATTCCTTTTTGGTTAATTATTTTCTTGCCGTAATCACTATTAATAAAAAAGTAACTAAAAATACGTATATCATAAAATAACCATAATTACATATTGATACTCTCACCCAACTTCATTTATATTATAATTATATACCATACTATTAATCAATTACGTTATTTATATATATATATATATATATATATATATATATATATATATATATATATATATATATATATATATATATATATATTAAAATCAATTTTAATGTTATCAGTAGGATTGTACAATCCGTGTTTATTATTCCAATATTTTCAAGCTTTTACTCTTTCCAATTTTAGGCAAGATCTTGATTTTGACTATCTTGATCTATGATCCTAATAATGTCATGTAATATCTATCTGATTCAGTTTCTTGGTGATGGATGAATTAAATGTAAATATTGTAAATATCGTAACAAACAACGCAAAAGACACTATGGAGTTTGAGTGTATTTATAAACTAAACAAATTGAACAAACTAAATATGAAGAGACATTGCTGGGCTGTGACATATTCTCGTTTTTGTGTTGAAGTTCTTAGTGATTAAGTTCTACAAAAATAGAAGAATGCCATTTTAGTATCATTGTAATGTCACAGGTGTAATTTTCACGGTAGATGCAACAGTGACTGGGTGACAGTAGTGTTAACCTTAAAATTGTGATTTTTCGATGGTTATCAGTAAACAAAACCTTTTCAATATCAATCCGCTGTATGCTTTTTCTAAATCTATCTTACAAACAAAACCATTTGTTCTTCAACCACAAATTGTCTTTTTGCAACAGCACCTAGTTTCTCAGATCTTTTCTCACTGAACATAACTCAGTGTTGTTGATGGCAGATAGCAGTCCATGGCGGAGAGCCTAAATCCTGCCATACTACCCGCTTTGCGGCGCCGTTATAGCGGAAAAACCTGTATTAGTGGCCGATATTTACCATTACGGAGAGCCCAAAAACTGCATGTAAACCCGCCATAGCAGCCATGGCACCGCTATTTGATAACACTAGAGCTTCATAGAAAGAAACTTGGTAATGTGCATGTAGTTTCTAGGGATTAGTCTTATGCGTCTATAATCATTTTATAGTGCAAGGACTATATTTGGGAACTAAATTGATGAAAGTAGAATCTGTATTCTTCCCATGGTTTTGCTGATGGGTTTCTTCTCAACTTTACATTGATGAGCTATGAAGCTCCGACACGCCATTCACACAGCGTGTCACCGTGTCAGACACTGATACACGTACGACACGTATAAGACACATTTTTGAAGTGCCCAACTAAAAAAAATAAATGAAATCGCAGCGGACACGGATACGACACTTTATTTCAAATAAAGGACACGGCCCAACTCAAAAATTCTCTGATTTTTTTTTAAGAAAAAGGTCAACTCAAATTTTCAAAACTTTTAAAAAAAATTGGATTTTTTAACTTTCATATTCCACTTTCTAATTATAAAAACAACACAATTAGGATTCCTTATTTTTTTTATTTTTATATTCCATTGCTTCTGTCTGCACAAGAACCGTTGATCTTCTTTGCTTATTTTCATCTTTGCACACCGTTAATTCGGTTTCCACAAGGTTCTTTCATCTTCTCCATCTCTTATTGTAAATTTTTTAATTTATCTTTTAGATGTTTTTTAATTTTAATTTTATTTTATTTGTGACTCGGCCGTCGGTATCTATAAGAATCAATTATCATGTTTGAAATTTCTTTGAAAGTGTCGAGAGAATTTTTTACTGTTTTAACTTTTTGTGACTCGGTAGTCCATGGTATATCGTTTTATCTTGTTTGAAATTGTATAAATTATATTGTACTGTTTAATTAGTTCAACTTGTTGTCTAACGTACATGGTCATTGCATATATATTGATAATTAGTACAAAGATGAATTCATTATAACGGTTGGGTATGATACAAGATCCAATAAATATGGATGATCCTTAGCTTGTTCTATGAGAATCAATATAAAAAAGTATACAATACAACACGTTTTTTACATAAATTGCACTATTATATTAATATATAAAATATATATAGCTGTGTCTGTGTCCTATGATTTTTATATTAGCGGGGTCCTCGTGTCTGTATCCGTGTCGTGTCCCGTGTCCGTATCCGAGTCCGGGCTTCATAGTTGATGAGGTTATTAATTACCTCATTCCAATTTCTTACTACTCTTGAAGAAAGAATTCGTTAAACTTTTGAGTCTTTGGTGTTTTTCCTGTTTATAAGCTTTATCTTGGGATTTAGGACAAGGATCCAATTCTTCAACGAATGGCTATTTGTTTTGTTCTGAGTGAAGATATGTATAGGAACAAAAATACTCACGCAGTCATCACCAATACCAAATAAGACTTCCTTCTTCATGCCATAATTCCTTGCTGCAGCACCTGATGACATGCTTCTAGTGTTAAGGCAATGGTTTTCTTGGTTAACTCGGTTGATTCTCATGCTTCTTGTTCATGATGATAGCCATCCAAACATTAGCTTTCGATATTGTCTTGAGCATACAATAATCTTAAGTCCACTTCTGCATTTCTTCAAACATGCCAATGCTGATTGTATCAGATATCTTTTGTTTTTGTCTGTTTCAGCGAGTTGGTATCTTAAATAAGGAAAGAGGTTAGGTAGTTTGTACCTAGGCATGAATAAGTAACAATGAGAAATTTTTCTGTGGAAACTGCCATAATGCTGATATTGAATACTTGTGGAGCCATAGTTGCTAAATTGCGGTTAAGGTGGGTCTGTAGTGCAATTTCATTATGGAATTTGACGAAATCACCATTAATATTGCATTGTAGATTCTGCAAATCAAGTGTAGCAACCACCAATGGTAAAGTGGGTACAGCGGATGCGACACCTATTGTGCGAAACAGGGTAGATTTTTTTTAAGAGCTGAACGGCCTCTGTTATCCCACGTGACTTGTTTTTTTTTTTTTCTTTCTTTCTGACTAGTGCTGTACTCACCATATCTTGCTATCAGCCCCAGTTGCGTAGAAACTGGCAACCCGCCGTACAAGTATAAGAAACATAAAAGAGTACACAGCTTAGTTGGGGAGTCAAATACAATGTATCACTGCTTAGAAGATACAGTTTTAGCTCTGAAATTAACCCAATCTCCCTCAATTATATTGGTGACTGAAACAAGTTACTAGTTGGGAGGATAATTAGTGATGAGATGCTGGGAATGGGAGGGTCCATGGGAATGACAGTTATGCTGCTCTTAGTGGGAAGCTGTATATAGGGATGCATGAGTGAGAGCCTAGAAAGTGTATCAGACAGAGAATCGAAGCACTAATAATAGGGAAAAAGATACCCAAACAAGCGCACACACATATGCATAAAAATTAATGATAGATGAAGAAAAGATATACCCATTCATCCACAGACTCATAACCATATATTCATAATTAACTCAGAGATATGTTCAAAATTGGTTCCCAGAAAACATGAATCCATTAACACAAGAAATTAGAGGATGAATTCACAACCTTGCAAGAATGAGAGGAACCACACCCAACTTGCAAGAAACAGAGGAATGAACAGAAAAGATTCTGAGAGAAGAAAGGAAGAGATTTGCCTAAACATAGGACTTGTGTGAGGAAGAAGTAAAAATTTCAATATTTTTTTACTATCCAAAACCCAGCCCATGTTGGGGTCAATTCCCAATGATCTTCTGCAATCCTATTGCTTCTCTGATCTCAGTCACCCTGATCCCACTCCGATTGCCACATGGAAAAGGGGTTTTGAATTGTAAGATCGGACAATCCTACATGGTTACCACTGATCTTACATACACTGTATATTGGGGAAGAGGTTGAGGATAAATGAATACATTTTTTGTTTATGTTTTCGGTGTTTCCTTTAGAACGATTGAACTTTTACAACAGATCTAATGCTTTTTGTATATATGTAACTGATTTATTTCAATTACTATACAACTTCTGCTATTTGCCTGCAATGTAATGCAATCAACCATTTGACATATTGATATTGTATCCTTGTATCCTGTTTTATTTTGATTTTCAGCATATATTTTGTTCTGGTCAGTGTAGTCAATATCGAGTGCTGGATCGATCTTACGTGCTGAGATTGCCTTTTTTTAGTGCTACGATCGGAGAAAGATCTTTTTTCGTTCACGGCGTGGTCAAGATCGAGCTTTCTAGAACAAGATCGTAAAAAAAATTGTGTTGGGCCTGTTTGTTTGGGCTGTCTAACCGGGTCGGGGTTTTTAAAGTGAAAAGGTTCTCCCTCCTAACCCTAGAACAGAATCGGCTGCATCATTTCAATTAGGTACCTCTGCAACTTTCAAGCTTCATCTTCCCATCCCCATTTCGTTTTCCCTTCTTGCCCCTCTTATCTTCGCCGTTAATCTTCTCTACGGTGACGGTCAGTTCTCCCTCTATCAATATTTGTGTTCATCATCTCCCTATCACCGTTCGCATTCTTCTCCCATCATTTTTCTTTACACTATTTTTTCCCCTTTGTAATGGCTTCAAATATATAAGAAATTACCATTTTGCCCTTCGGTTGGATCTTTCGTGCTGTGCTAGATCCTAGTTTAACGATCTTTCACACGCTGTCGATCCTACTTTAGATCTCGTGCTTAACTACCTTTGTCCTGGTTATATTGTTCATTTTCTCTAATGATTTTTATCTTCTAAAATAATAGTAAAGGTGACTTGTTGTCTTGTTATTTTTCTTGGTGCAGTTTGACATTGGATTGATTAGTTAATTTTATTAATGTAACATGCACACTTTTCTATTATATTTGATGTTTAGAAGTGTATGAATATGAATGATATTTAATTTATAAGATATGGAGATTTTTTCCGTCAATTGTTAGAGATGATAATTGTCATTACTTTTATCTTTTACATTACAGAAATGCCAGCTACTGGTCTGCCTCCTGGAAGTGAGATGCATAATTATCTTGCTCGCGAAGAGGACCGTTCTGGTCACCCAATGGTAAAGGACACAAAAACGATTGGATCTGCGTATGATCGCTACCTTCAGAGTGGGGTAACACTTCATCCCTTTATGCTTGCTAAATTATATTACTATTTATTTGTTGGGCATTTTCACTAGTTACGTTGGCTGAAAACATGCATCTTGTTTGGTTTTGAAGCAACTTACTTCATTTACTTCTGCCGGGGAAGCCAGTACAATTGGTGCTCTTGGGTTGCAAAGGGGTGTTGGTGGATTACCGAACCATTCACTAGGTGATCCTGCTCTCATGGGACGTCATGGGGGTGGTGGTCCTGATTTTGCACCGAATGGACGGGGTATCAATTATGGGTTTCAGCCACCTGTGGATGCAATTCCAAGGCCTGGACCGGAGACAGCGCTCCTACCCCCAGATGCTTCCCCTACGTTATATATCGAAGGTCTACCTTCTGATTGTACAAGAAGAGAAGTGGCTCGTATCCTTTTTGTTATGATGCAAAGCTTATGAATTTTATCATCTTGCTTTCGTCTATGACTCTTGAACTTTATTTTAATTCTGTTATACATTTATTCCTTAACATTGTCTTTAGATATTTTCCGCCCTTTTGTTGGATACAGAGAAGTGAGACTTGTCAGCAAAGAGGCCAAACATGTAAGAGTATCGTCTGTAACAGATGGTTGCTTGTATTATAGCTAAACTGTCCCCTTTATGCTGAACTACCTGTTTCTTGCAGCGTGGAGATCCTCTGATCCTTTGTTTTGTGGACTTTGCAAATCCAGCTTGTGCAGCAACTGCTTTGAGTGCCTTGCAAGGTATTATTTCTATATAGTTTCTTTTTTGGCAATTATAATTTCTATACAGCTATGCTGTCGATCACCTTGCTACAGCAAGCGATCACTGATTCGCATTGCAGAGGCGACGTCAACTGCGCCGCATTCGACAGGTGCTCAGTCGCGGCCACAGATTGCGCTGTTTTCACGTCTCTTTTTGCTGCTCAATCCCATTTTTGCATCCACAATTAGGGTCTCGGGGGAAATCTCTCAAGTGCCTCTTTTTTAAATGTTGTGTATTTTATTAAGGGCATATGGTCATTCTATGTCTTTTGAGCGGCCCATTATGTTATTCTATTTTTTTAGGAAATACCTGCTATTTTGTTCTTCATGTGACAGCATTTACACTTCTTCTCGCCTTGTTTTCTCTGTTTCTGCGTGCAAAGCCCTCTTCAGTCTTCTTCTTTTGTGTGCATGTGAAGGACTCTCTTCTGCTTTTTCTTCACGCGAAGTTCACTGTTCCTTCCTTCTTCTGCGATGATTTCACATTTTGTTCTTCTCTGTTCTCTTTGTTTCCTTTTCTCTGTTCTTTGGGTTTTCAGTGAGAACAATGACATCAACATCATCTGAAACACCTATCTCATCTTAACAATGTCATTTTGATTACTTTTAGAACTTTCATTACTAAGTTATTTTGGGTTTTGATTTTTGATGTTAGTGACAAATAACCAAAATTACTTATAATTATTAATTATTGCAGTTGTCTTTAGTTTGTATATTGTCTTTTAGTCTTTAATAGCGGCCATCTTGCTATCTGGTTTTGTGGTCTGTTATACAAGATTAACATCATAGATTACCTGCTGATAGAAAGAAATCAGTTATGATTCAAATAACATGATAATGAAACCAACCTGAATCGAATACTACTGAGGTATTTTCTAACTGTTGGTTCTGGCACAGGCTATAAAGTCGATGAAATCAATCCTGAGTCTAGTTATTTGCGGCTTCAGTTTTCTCGGTATCCAGGCCCAAGAAGTGGAGGTGGTCCAAGAAGTAGTGGACCTGGTCCAAGAAGTGGTTCTGGATCTCGTGGTGGTAGGAGGTGATTCGCATAACCCAGTTAGGATTTATGCTCATAAGAAATGCGGACGGTCACTTAAACGTGATCATTTTGTGGGCTCGAATGTTAGCCGGTCATTACTATACAAATCCGTAAAAATTTATTTTGCTCCTTACGGCTACATTCCTTGTTTGAGCCCTTGAGATGCACAAATTGTTATCAGGCAGAGATCAAATAGTAAATTTTCATTTTAGCTGTGTATTATTATTTGCTAAGTATGAACATTGTGTCTAAATTATGGTAGCTTTTACTTTGAGTTGACCAATTACTGTATTATTGAATTATGATATTTTTTGGTTATTCAAAATTATCCATTTACATGGTATGTACTTACACTTATGTTTTTTTTTCTTTCTTCCTTTAGCTGCCTAAACAATTCTAATTTTGTAAGTTAATTATCTAACACAAGTCATTAATAATAATCAGGTACTGGCCTGCATAAGACCAAAGTACACATTTTTTATTAGGTGTTAATGGATAGTTAATAAAAGTCTTACAACTTTCCCCTTAAATAATTGTAAAAAGAGATATTCTCAGTCCTAAATCTCTATAGCCAAAGAAATTTATTCCAAATTAAGTGTTAGCTTTCAATGCAGCTTTCAATGTAACATTAATTAATTTTTATCGACTTTACTCTTAATTAATTTTGTTTACTATACTTATAAGTCATCAAATTCTACTATGCATTATGCATTATGACAATGTATAATAATCAATAGTAAGACAGTTTTGTAAAATTCTTCCATTTTTTCATTCATCTATTATTTTTTTTTTTAATCTGTGTATAATAATTTTAGTAGACTTTTAATTTTGACACAATGAGAGAGATAACTTCTTAAAGTATCCTAGTATTTCGATTGACAAAATACCAAAAACGTTGGTTCTGAATTTTTTTAGGGTGGAAATGTCACAAATTATTAATGGGCAGTTAATTTGAACAACTTCAATTTGTTTGTTCATAAGTTTCTCTATAACAAAGAAGAGATCAATTTATGTGTTTGACAATGAAGAACAAAGTTGTGTGCCATGGCAACCGTGCTTTGGTTATCACACTAAATAATTGGGAATTGAAATGAGACTTTCTGCTCAACTAGATAAGTTTGGAGCAATAGGACAACACTGCCATACTCAACTTCAACAATAGAGCAAACAGCTATTGTTTTCTTTTTAAAGCACCAAGTATATTAGAAAATAATTGCACCTAAGAGGGAACGACGATCATGGCGATTTGGTGCATAGTCAACATCATAATAGCCATGTAGAGGGAGAAATATGAGGTCAAGAGCAGGATACAAATGAAAACTAGGTGTATAGTACGAATCATATATCTAAGGATGCGTTTGATTGATTTACAGTGAGTGTTTAGTGGGTGAGCCATAAATTGACAAATTTTATTGCCTAAGAAATTGAGTTCAAGTCTTGTATTAATTCCACACTGAAGAACTTACACCAGTGAGCTATCGAGAGTAGAAACTTGGGGATTCAATTTTAGTGAGTTTTGCAGTAGAAACCATAGGCATATAAACAAGACTGATCTCAACAATATTGGTTTTGTGGAGTAAATCATGAATACAATTTCGATTGACAAAGTAAAAGGGACCCATCAATAACAGATTTCACTTAAATTCCAAAAAAAAATAAATCAAGAACACCAAAAGGTCATGCCACCAAAGTAATAGTTAAGTCATGCCGCCAAAAGAACTGATAAAAATGGAGAGAACAAAACCAGTAGGGGACTTCAACACAATCTTCATAAGGGGAGACCAGTCAAAAACTATCAAGATATGAGAAAACGAGGGTTGCCAACAAAATAGTGATGGACCCCCTCAGCCACAACAAGTTTGCCTTTATGACGCACACAATGAACTTTTTCTACAAAATCATGCCATTCAACCTAAAAAAACTTAGGAACAAAGTCTTGGAAACCAAATTGGAGACATGCTTAAGGTTTATATGGATGATATGATTATAAAATCTAAAGATCAAAAGAAACACATAACTCACTTGAAATCTATATTTAAGGAGGTTAGAAAACACAAGATATAATTTAACCCTGATAAATGTACTTTTGAAATAAGGTTTGGAAAATTCTTAGGTATATAGGCAAACCTTAGCAAATACCAATTAGTGGTCAATATGAAAGTCCCCAAAACCAGGAAAAAACATTAAGAGGCTAAATGAAATTCTAATTGCTTTGTTTTTATTTATTTTTAGATCAATATATCACACATTTATCATTTTACAAACCCTGAGGAAAAAGGAAACTTTTGAATGGACGGTTTAGGGCGACACCACATGTATAAAACTCAAGGATGTGTTGTCCCAACTCTTTGTTTTGGTTCGTCCAAAGGAAGGCTAACCCCTTCATTGTTTATCTCTCTTTCTCCCCTAAAGCCATATGAATCGTCTTAGTAGGAGAGAGTATCTCTTCGCAAGAATCGATTTATTTAATTGAGAAATTTTTACAAGGACCAAAAGTGTTTTACCTGAAAGTAGAAAAATCACACTCACACTCGTAACAATGATACAAAAATTGAGTTAATATTTCCTCGACCATATCATAGTGGTGATATCTGACTATCCCATCACATAGGTACTTATGGCCTATTATAGACTTTTTAGTTTGATCTGGTCTGATATTTTTAAAAATCTAACATAGACTGAAAGTCTATTTTAATTTCTCATTAAGGCTTTTAAATAGTCTATTTTACTTATTTTTTAAATATAAAACATCACCTTTTATATACTATTTGACATATTTTTTTAATAGATATGCATATATAGGTCCACCAATTAGACTTCATATGATTTTTAATAGCCTTAACATGACCTATTTAATTAAATATACTTTTATATAAAAACCTAAACATAGTCTTTTTTATTAAATAGGCAAAGCCATGTCAGACTTAAATATGCCAGGCTATAAACCTTTGTAGGCCATCTTGGCCTATTTTCATCCTAATGAGATCAAGAGTTGACTAAGCATGAAGAAAGAAACATACAAAAAAGTCTTCCAAATAAAATGAATATTTTACTTATGATTTTATTTTATAATAACTAAGCATTTTTCTATTGTTGGCTCACCTGCCTTGTTTTGGCCATATCTGAAATTCTAGGTGTCAGATTGATATGATCTTTAATGCAATGGAAATCTTAGAAAATAATTTCCAATCATTTGTTTGGGTTAGGGGTGAGAATAGGCTGGACAGAGCTAGTCTTTGCCAAGTCTAAGTCTGGCATGTTAAAATTTTCAAAGCCAAAACTTGGCCTGTAACCTATCATAGGCTTATTTTTAGGCCTAAGCTTGGCATTTTTGAAGACCTAATTGGCCTACTAGCCTATTTAAAAGTCTACTTCATTTGAACATTTGTAAATAAGAAATTCAACTAATGTTAAATATACTAACGAATTAAAATACCAATGAGACTAAATATTTATTTTCATTGACTCATTCAAATTAACCTATTAGGATAAGTTTGGTGATACTACTTGATGGAGAGAACTTATGAAAACAATTTATGACAACAACTTATAATATTATTCATAATGATTTTTCAACTTAATTTCATAAGTTCTTCAAGATAACTAAGTTTTATTTTCGTATTTTAATTCAAAGTTCAAAATACAATATAATAATAATAATTTTATTCAGTCGTTTTTAAATAGGTCGGTCTGACAGGTTTAAAAGGCTTTTCTTACGGTCCGTAGCCTAGCCTCTTTAGCTAAATAGGCTTATAAAAAAGCCTAGGCCTTTTCTATTTCAGAAAAACCCTGGCTTGACCTTGAGCTATCTAGGCTAGGATGTATGCCACTGTTAATTGGTCTGTCCTATTTCTACCCCTAGTTGGGGTTAAGACAAAATTGTGCCTCTTTATGGCTCGAAAATCTTCCTCAATTATAATGATAAGATGAAGGAAAGACAATGAATATCCACTTTCTCCACTACCTTTAAGTGTGTGACTTTTCAATATAAGGAATTATTAATAGGTTATTGGGCTAAAGTTATAGCATTTCTTGAGTTATTATTGTAAGTTAATGTTAAACAAACACATTGTGTGAATTTGAGAGCTTTGCTCCTTTGGTGCAAGATTGTACCATATTTTGATCTTATCAAGCAACCAAGTTTTTTGTGGTGATCTTCATTTAGGCTTATCATCTTTTGTAAATCATAGAAATAACGTGGCGCCCTATTTCTATCATTTTATTTCTAAATTTAAATTTGTTTCAACTCTGTCCTAACTCCAATATAAGATATAATTTCGTGATTCCAACACCATATCATCACCTTAAAATCACAAGTTTCATAGATTAATCAAATCATGAGAAAAATGGCCGAATATCGAATTAGTTAGCCATCAAGTTCTAATGCATTAAAAATCATGTCAATCTGACACCTAGACCTTCAGATATGACCAAAATAAGGCAGGTGGGCCAACAAATATGAAAATGCTTAGTTATTATAAAATAAAACCACGAATAAATAACATGTACATTTTATTTGAAGCATTTTTTGTATGTTTTCTTCCACATGCTTAGTGAACTCTTGATCTCAACACATCCTTAACCATAACTAACAGGAAGAATGAAAAGTCGGGCAGTGGAACTTTTAGAGTTTGACATCTTATATGAGCCAAGAAAATCCCTAAAAGCTCATGTATTTGCAAATTTTACCGTAGAAACTACCACCGAAAAGTTAGAAATCTCGACCAGGTGGACGATATTCCTAGACATACCTTCCAACACGAACAAAAGGGACGCAAAAACCCTTCTAGAAAATAACCATGGACTTAAGATAAAGGTTGCCGTTAGGTTTGAATTCTCTAAATCAAACTATCAAGAAGAGTGTGAAACATGATTAGTTGGATTACAAATGTCATCCTATATAGGGAAAATAAGTAGTAATCATGTCAAACTTACACCTAGTCAAATCACAAGTCATAAGCGAGTACCAATTCAATGATACAATCATGCAACAATATTTGACAAAGGTAAGATTTTCTATGGTCGATAACATATATCTTCCTAAAAAAGGGGACACGAATTACTAAATGATTTACTAATGACGTTCAAGAGGTAATTCACTTCTTTTGGAAATCCAAAATAAACAACTTCGAGAAGTCTTAATCCCAAACCACCACCATTTCCAGCCTATAAGGCTCTAGAACAACATATTCATTGAAATCAAAGATACCAATTGCATCCATCTGAGAGATAATATTTGGTATGCACCAAACGAGACAACAAATAACATATGGCTCAATGTCACCTTTGCTGAAGAAACACCAACTCCCCATCCTCCTAGGCATGACAGATAAACTCGGCCCCGCTGGGCACCACCCCGAAATTAATAGGGAAAATCTGATTTAAACGATGGCGGATGCGAGGGTAGAGAAAACCCAGTTTTTATTTACTGGGGCGAGGGATGCTAGTACTCGCCCCGCACCCGCCAACTAAATTTAATTTATTTCATTTTTTAAAATAATTTTATTACTCATACACTTTTTAATGTTACAATCTCATGTTTATTAAAATTATTATTTATTTTTTTGAAAATATAATTTAAATAAAACTTATCAAGCATTATAATTATTCTTAAAATAATCAATTATTTAATTTAATTATTAATTTTTATTGGAAAAAATATACATTTTACAAAAATAATAATTTATGCGGGTGATGTAACACCCAATTTTTAATATTTAATCGTCGGGTGTTTTTGGTGCTGTGTTGGCCTTGCCTAAAGCATATGTCTTGTTGTTTGTGGTGTTGTGTCCTAGTGGGACAGGTAGAATCGAGTGCACTTAGTAATAGCGAGTGTACGAATAATAATGATAAAACCATTTAATTAACTATTTTATTATTATTATTATTATTATTATTATTATTTTCATAAAAAAATATTAGTAATATTAGTAATTAAAATTAATATTATTATTATTTGGAATAAGGGACAATTTAGTAAAAAACGTTAAGTGATGGTTAAAGGAGAATTAGTCAAAACAGAGATTAGAAAACAATTAATCGTAAAAAAGTTGTTGTGAGAGAACCAAGAGGCTAGGAAGAAGAAATCAACCTAGGGCACCCAAATCTTGAAGAAATTCGCATAATTTTGTCTGCATTCGAGGTAAGGGGGGAGAATGGATTTAAATTCAGGTGGTTTAACATAATGGATAGTGAAGGCTTCCTTTTTCTGATATTTCTGATGTTTGTGAATATTATGTGATTATATGTTGTTTGATGTGAATATGTGATTCTGATGATATATTCTTGGTGATAATCTGATGAAATACTATTGTGTCATTCTGGATGATATAAATTGATGCATATATTGTTGTTGTTGATGAGCAGAACGATTTATAGATCTAGAACGAAAACCTAATATGTGAATAGTAATGTAGATGAAAGAAGAATGAAAATAGGAGAATAAAACTTGACTAGAAATGATTTTAGGCCTGGTAGTGTTCGCTGATGTTTCTGGCGAACAACCTCTGGTTAACCAAATCTCTTAGAAAAGGGTGACTTACAGGACCAACCAAACAAGTCCTAGGACGTCGCGTGCTAAGAATCAAATGAAGAATAATCTAAACTTAGTGTTTATATGTTTCTGTCGAAATGTTCTAGAGTAAAACAATTATTGTTATTTATATTGGGGTTGAAGGTGTTTGTATATTTGAATCAACTAACGCGTTTGAAGGCTTAATAAAAGAAAACTAAAGTTTGGCATGAAGGTAAAGAATTGCTTGAATATAAATTGACTGAAATATAAAGTTGCTGGAAACGTGAATGGAATGTAAAAGAGAAACAAAGAACAAAGATTTAAAGAAAAACTTAAAGCTTTTATAACTTGAAATAAAAATTGGTGTTGATACGTACATTTCCAAAATAATCTCTCTTTTCTCTTTACACACGAGTACTTGAGTAATTTTACAGGAATTTGTACAATATTTTTCACACACTTTTCACAAAGCAAACTATCCTATTTATATACAAATATCATAACCGTCGAATAACAGTCAAACTCTAGACAAATGCCACTTGGCATTGTGCATGCTAATGTCGTCTGAAAACCTTCCACGTCCCCTTTATCAAACGAAACAGTTATTCATACAAAACTGCTCTTCAAATGACAAAACGGTGTGTCTCTTTGTTATATCAAGTTGATTTAAAATTCAAATCCAAAGTCCTTCTATCAGATTTTCCTTTGTCGAATTCCTCTTTGTCGAAGTAACAATAAAAACTTATCCGTAGTGATGTGAAGAACTTCCAGTCAGCAATCTAGCGTCTCTTTCGACAAGCCACTTTCGACTTATAAATCAAATCATTACAAACCTTCTCGAGATTCTGGACATGTTTGAAAGAAAGAGTGATCAACTTGTCAAAAGATCTTTATAAAAGCTATTAAAGCTTTTGTGCACTAAAACTCATGCTGTCGAAATTCCTATGCATACAAATTGTCCCCCAACAAAGGTGTTTCGACTAACTCCCTGGAGAAAGCGTCTTTGCTGCCAAAGTATATTTTGAATCCATGTATTTTGCATTAAATGCGCCGGTTCCCAAAATCTCACTTTGTCAAATCATATCTAAGTAATCATTAGATTTCCTCAACCTATAAACTTCAACCCATGTAACCAGACACGATCTCCATGACTCTATGAGGCTAGGTCTACTGTACCCTTTTCAACTTCCACACCTTTTTTATATCCACTGGTGCGTAGACACGTACCCTAAACAACTTAAAGACCCAAACGTTTTCCTTCATTTCTTCAGTATAAATAGTCCATTTTCTCTCTTGAAAGAACTTTTTACGCTCCAGACATCAAATTTTCCAAACTTCTTCTTCTCTCAAACCCAGATCTTCATCTTTCTTCAAGCTCCTTCAAAGTTAACAATGGCGACCTCAAGCTCTCAAAAAGACAAGAAGAAAACAGAAGCTCTTCCTCCTGCACACAAAATCCTTGGCCCAAAGATGGTGGATAACCAACAATACATCCCAGAGCCTCCGAATCAAAGAGAAAAAGAGAGCATTTACTATTCTCAGGTACTCATTCCCACTCTTGTTTCTGGTAAATGCCATGCCATTTTAGGTCCTCTCCCTAACCCAAACATTGATCAAACTCGTCTTAAAGAGTTCTTTCCCACTTATGCACGTTCAAAACCCATAGGAGCAGGGAAAATAAACATATATAGTGACAAATCCCCAGAAACACAAACTGAAACTGATGCCCTAGACTTAACTTATTTAAATCAGCCTAGGATTTTTAGAAGCTGCCCTTGGTCGAAAGACTCATTTGAATACATAAACTGGGTGGAAAAGGTCGAAGCAGTCAAGGGTAAGACTAGGAAGCAAATAGGCATTTATGACCTAATTCAACTGTCGAAAGAAGGTCCAAACTATTGCCCTAACATGATTCTCACTTCCCTTTACTTTTGGGATAACACCTATAATACCTTCCACCTTCCTTGTGGAATGGTGACACCCACTCTCTTCGACTTAGCTGCTATAGTAGGTCTTAGCCCACTAGGCATAGATTTCGACCCAACTGTATTAGATAAAAGCACCATAGATTTCAACACTAGCTTTACCTCATACTCCCCCCTTCATTGCTCACTACCACAACAAAGACTCCCCTGATGTGTCGTACATAAAACACATAACCTTTTTGACTCTTTGGTTATCAAAATTTGTGTTTTGCACAAGATCCCTCCAGGTAGCCAAAAAATACATCACCATAGCCAATCAGCTTCATGTTGGTAAAAACCTTCGACTGAGCGAAATGATCTTGGCTAGCCTCTATGAATCCATGAGTGAGGGAGTCGAAAACCTGAAAAAAATAAAGGATAAGGGCAAACTCAGCCTAGCAGGTCCCTTTTGGCTCCTTCAACTCTGGCTCAACGCCACATTTGAGTCCAGAATCTTCGACAAAGGCGTGGTGGATGAAGAGTACGTCAAGGACAGACACGTCGAATGGGCAAGGCTGGCTCAATTAACTCCTTCTGAAGAAGGGAAAAGCCTTCAACGTTCTTTCACCAATTATATAAATATGTTCGCCAAGAGCTACAATTTTACTACGAACATGTCCCCCTTTGCCAATAGGACTGTAGGGCCCAAGTGGTTTACCAGAGAACTCCCTGTCGAACACAAAAAGGAGGAAGACAACTTCTTGGCTATTTGGGAAATGCTGCTGACGCCAAGAATCCTACCTTCTTACCCAACCATGAGTAATTCTAAGGTAGCCTTACTAGTCTATCAACCAAATTTAGTTGCTCGACAGTTTGGGTTGATGCAGCTGAAACCTAGGTTGATTTTCCCCAAAAAGGGGTCCATTCTCTTTTACAATTCATTCCTTACTGAGGCGAAAAGTATGGAGATTATGGAGAAACTGAACGACGCTGCTCTGGAGGTTCGACCGGTGGTCTTCCAACCCGTCTTCTTCTGCACTCAAGAATTCGACGTCTGGTGGAAGGAGTACTATCTTACAAGATTTTATGATGTAGCTACCTTCAACCAACTTCTGACGAACACTTTTGCTTTTGTGCAGGAGAAAACGAAAAAAGGTACTGACCAACATGTTAAGGAAATTCAAAAATTCCAAAAATATTTTGAAACATCATATAGGCCAGATGATCTTAGGCTAACCATAGGTGAAACAGCTGTGACTCTAAAGCATAAATTCACTGAAAGGACGAGGAAACTGGTAATACCCTCGTATATTCCACCAGAGGCGCGTTACAACTTTGCGTATTCCAGTTATCCACCAAAGTTTCCCCCTCTACCATCTGCTGATTTTGGTGTGGCTTTTATCCCACCTTTTCCAGATTGGTTCATATGTGAAGAAGATTTAAAATTGCTTAAAGAGTCACGAAAAAAGCTAGCCGAACGTGTGGTTCCGATCAAATATCATCTGGACAATTTCCATGGGCACCATCATATTGGAATAGAATGCGTGCACGTGGAATCTACCATTCTTGAAGGTCTTTTCACAATTTTGAATTTATTTTGTTTTCAATTTCTTATGTTTTATTCCTTCCTTTTTAACAACTTTCTCTTTTCAGCTATCAAGATTCCAAGCAAGAAGACATCTGTCAAAGACCAACCTGCCAAGCCTGCTAAGAAAACTTCTTCGACGGCGAAAAAGGTTTCATTCTTTCCTCATATTTAAGAGACTTGTCTCAATTATGAAATTGTTTTGGCCTTTGGCCTATTGGAATCTTGTCGTTTCTCAAGTGAGTCGAAAACTACCTACCCCTCAAAAAAGAAAGAAAGAGATAGTGAAGGAGGTTTCTGAAGATTCTGGTGACGAATCCCCAGATCAACAGCCCCTAAAAAGGAAGAAATCCAGCAACATAAGGACAATTGCTTCTGAAAGGTCACTTGTCAAATCGAAGAAAACTCCTCCCACCAGTCCAATAATTAAACCTGCACGGGACGCGGAAAGTGGGAACTCTAGTTTTCATACTGAGATTCCTCAGGTAATTATTTTCGACTGACTTTTAAATTGACCTATGTATGCATATTGTCTATTGCTTCTCATCCTTACTTTTTTTTCCAGGTTAAAATCAACCTTGGTGAGTCTCCCCATGATGTTGGTGAGACGAATGTGGAGAAACAAGTCCAAGAGAAAGAAATTTCAAAGGACGATATATTGGAACCCCAAACTAGTTCTTCATTCGACACCACAATGGATGATCATTTTGCAGATAATTCTCCTGATAACCCAAAATCCAAAGTCAATGAAGAAAAACCTGCCGAAGATGGTAAGGGTGAAAAAACTAATGTTGGATCTATAACTCAGGAAAAAGAAAAGTCATCCAAAGCTTCAGACTCTAAGGAGAAGAAACTTGAAGCTAAGGCTGCAGCAAAACAAGACCAGTCGAAACAAGGCACTGGGCCTAGCGTTCAAACCCTTCCTGATTCAACTCAGAACAAACCTCCATCTTCAGGTTCGACTGCCTTTACTCATGAGGAACTTGAGAGCTTGAAGGTAAGGAAACCTTTGGACTATCTGAAGGCTATGCTTAGCCAACGTTATAATTTCCAAGATTCTTCCAGCAGTTCGACAACCTCTGGAGCCACTTCTGAAGTGAAAACCTTCAGTGCTCTTATGGGTGAAATCAAGAGCAAAGTACTTGGTGTCGATCGGTTCAGAATTCTGGAGGAGGACCCTACTCAACAATGCGAGTTGAAGAAACTCCTCAAGCAAGTGAATGTTTTGGAAGCCAGCACTGATGAAAATCGTCTGGTGCTGGATCTTGTTCAAATCATTGATGTAACCTGTGCAGATCTTAACTGTCGAAGAGAGTACATCAAAATGATTTCCAACAAAATAGACACTCAAAGTGCTGAGTGGGATGTTGTAGCGGCTTCGACGGACACTGGTAGTCTAGAAAGGTCAAGATGCTGATGACATCTTGCAACAAAGAATGCGCTATAATAATCCACCTGTCGAAAATAATCTAGTGGCCATGGTCGAAAGGATAATGGCGCAAAATGGGGTAAATATGGGGGTTACAAAGGCCTAATTATATTTCCCCACTATCTGAATATATCCTACAACAGGAATTGCCCCCAAGGTGGAAAATCCCCAAGTCTACTAGGTTTTAAGGGGATACTAGCGAGTCCACCATAGAGCACATAGTGCGTTATTTGATAGAGGCGGGCGAAATAGCGCAAAATGAGAATTTGAGGATAAAATATTTCCCAAGTTCCTTAACAAAAAATGCTTTTACTTGGTTTACATCCCTACTAGCAAATTCCATTCATACATGGACTCAAATGGAGAGGTTGTTTCATGAACAGTTCTACATGGGACAAACTAAAATAAGTCTAATGGAATTAGCTAGTGTAAAAAGAAAGTTCTCAGAGCCCATTGGTGACTATCTCAATAGATTCAGATTGCTAAAGGCAAGATGTTTCACATAGGAGCCAGAGCAAGAACTTGTCGAAATGGTTGCAGGAGGTTTACATTATTCCATAAGGAAGAAACTAGACACCTAATACTTAAGAGATATGGCACAACTAGCAGATAGGGTAAGTAAAATTGAAAGGCTGGAAGCTGAGAAATATAGGGCTAACAAAAGTAAAAAAAAGAAAGGGTAGCCTATGTAGGAATGTGTCAAGATGATGACTATGACGAAGACGAATCAATCGTTTACGACGAACAAGAAATTGACCTAGCAGAATTAAAGCAAGGTCCCCCATATTCTTGCAAGGTGTTAGCTCCATCAAATGGGAAGAATCCTGTTGAAACAGATAAGAACAATAAATTCCCTAAAAGAACGTACACGTTCGACGTCACCAAGTGTGACGAAATATTTGATCTGTTGGTAAAAGATGGTCAACTAATAAGACCACCGGGTATAAAAGAACCCCCTATTGACCAACAAAAAACGAGAGGTTTTTGTAAGTACCATAATTTTCTAGGTCATAAAACTTCTCAATGTTTCCTTTCCAGGAACCTAGTTCAAAATGCAATCCAAGACGAAAGGCTGAAGTTTGAAGAGAAACCAAAATAACAAACAAGGGTTGAAGCTACCCATGTGCAAGTAGTGGAAGCTAATTATGTTGAGCCTTTCGACATGAATATGGTTGAGATGGAGAAAATGTCAGATGACAGTTTCAAATTGATTGAAGCCATTGAAGGCTTCGAAAATATTGTCAACATGGTGGAAGTTACCGAAGATTCCTCTATTCGCCACAACGTAGAGGAAGTATCAGGAGATGAATTGAATATGCCTGTTCTGATCAAGGTCACCGAGGATCTTGGAGAGAAAAGCAATGTCAAGGTTGCTGAGGATTCCAACAACCAAAATAAGGTTGAGACCACTGAGGGTTTCGACCACCAAGATGAACCCAGGGTCACTGAAGACACTAAGCAAATGAGGAAGAAAGTTAATGTAAGCTTCCACAAAAGAGTCAACAAATTGGTTGGAGATGGGGTAGTCTGGGATACCTTAGGAGAGCCTAGTGGGAAATTCGACTACTTGATAAAATACAGTTTGCCTGCTAGTGCCAAGATCAACATTAACGAAATCCAGCCAACAGGTTGGGGTGATACTTTTGACAACAATGAGGAGAAAGTTAGGGCTTTCCTCAACACTGATGAGAAGGACACTGAAGGCCTCAATAATGAAAATGAAGTCACTGGGGGAAATGTTCCTAGCCAGTCGAAGGAGGTTACTAAAGGCCTTAACAATTATACTAGCAACCTCACAAATGCCAGTGAGATTGCAAATGAAGACAATATGGAAATCAAAGCTGAGACTGTTGAAGGCTCTCCACCAAAACTCACTTATGGGATACTTCGCAGAACCATGGAAGATCCTAAAGAGAAAGGAGTCCAAACCAAGAGTGTCCCAGCATCAAAGGGGTCCTACGAAGTCGAAGAGGCTCTCATAAAGGAAATGGACAAATTGAGTCTTGCTGATAGGCAATGGTTGGATATCAACATGGTCGAAGCTTTGCAAAAGAACAAAGGAAATAATGAGGTGGAATGTCGTCGAGAGGAGCATCAAAAGACAACCTATCCAAAAGAAGATGAAAATTTGGAAGAATTCACTCAAAGGTGCCAAAATAAGAATACTGAAGTGATGCTATGTCCGCGCTGCAGCGCCATTTTCGACAAAAAGGCGGCAACAAACTTGGAGGAAGTGGAGAAGTCAATGGCAAGGAGTAATTGGTTTCAAAGGCCAGCAGTCGAAGCCAGCATATATGATCCGAGGAGAAGCAAATATCACTTCCAGAACCCTAGGGGCAGGTACTACAATACCTACAAGCCATCGGGAAAAGTACCTGATGATAGATGGGTACAACCCATTAAAGATGCCCAGAGGCTTGGAGAATGGAAAAACTTTGAAGTTCAAAAGGGATCCTCAGTCGAAATAAGGAAGGAAGCTGAAAAGCAGAGGCACAAGACATATCCTTCAGAGAACTACAAAGGGAAGAACCCCATGTCGAAATCTCAATGGAGGAGATTCCAGAGGCAAAAAAGGACTGAGAAAGAAGCAACGAATGGACCAAATGCCAAGGAGAAAAATGCTGGCAAAAACAAAGCAGAATCCAGCAGAAACACTCGAGTGGCAGAAAATGACAAGCTTCACAAAGGAAAAGACACCATCAACCGGCTACCACTGTCAAATCTTACCAACACAGTGGCAGAAGCTGACGAAGCTACTGATAGCTTCGGGTCTGACGAAGAGGGCTCATTCGACGTGATTTGTAATGTAGTCTCAGTACTTCCTAGGGATTACGACATAGTAATGGAAATAGAGGATGAAGAGGATACCATGATAGATAGTACAGTGGGGCCAAGACACATATGCTACTATATCATGAATAACGGCTGTGTCGAAGAAAAAAATGCTTTCTTCGAAAAACCAGATGAGTCAATGTGGGGACATCTGAAACCCTTGTTCATAAAAGGAAAGGTCGAAGACACAAGCGTCAACAAAATCCTAGTAGATTGAGGGGTTATCCCAACTGGTTGGGATAACAAATTGGCGTCAATGAAGGGGCTATCCCAACAAAATCATTAATCATGCATTATTTAATTGATTTCCATCATTCTGTGTCATTTTTATTTTATTCTTGATTTTTTAGAATTTTTGTTGGATTTTTTTAGAATTTTGTTCTTAATTTTAATTATTAATTTTTAGTTAGATATATATTATATTTTTAGAATTTTATTTTTATTCATTTATTTTAGTGGTAATTTATTTTAAATTTAATTTAATATAGTACAATTTAATCTAGTTTATATGTTAGTTAAGTTTTTTTCTAAAAGAGTAATTTAGGTTTTTATGATTAATATGAGTAGTTCTTTTTTTATTTTTATTGTATTTATCCATATATTAGAAAATATCAAAATAAAATATTTTTATGTTAGCTTATATTTTATCTAGCTTATTTTAATTTTAATTTTGTTTCACTATTTATAATTAGTTTAATATTAATTAGTTTTATTTTATTTAGTTTAGTGTTATAATTAGTTTTAATTGGTTTAAGTTAATTATAACTTTTCTCTTATTTAAAAAAATAATAATTAAAAGAAAACAAAGTTTGTTTTGTTTCACATTACACCAAACATAGTCAGCGACAGCCTACATCAATATCTTCCACAAAATTCCAAAATTTTGTCAGCTACACAACCAGCACCCTGCATATCTCTGCTTCACTGTAAGCCAAAACCTTTCACCAAAATGACAAATCTAAACCTGCACTTTCAAAAAGAGGGATTGACCAAAGCCTTAAGCTTGTTTACACCACATGCATGTGCATATTCAGACAAAAACAACACCTATATATATATATATATATATATATATATATATATATATATATATATATATATATATATATATATATATACACACTCATAATTTATTATACAATGGCACACTTGAGAGAAGCTGAATTGCTAACTTATAAGACAAAGACATTTGATCAAGTTACCTTTTCAACGGCTAGTTTTCTACAAAGCCTATAAATATGGTTGAAGATTCAAGTTGAACCTTTAACAAGGATTCTTCAGAAGAAGCAGTAGCAAGATCAAGCAATTATCAACTCTATTGTAATATGAAAATTTCCTATTTGTAGGTTGTAATTGTAAAAGCCTTAAGATTTATTACCATTGAATATCTTAGAAATCTTAAGTGTTTTAGGTCTTTGTTAAGTGGATTTTATGTACCTTTGATATTTGTATCATGTACACCTTGTTTTCTATTCTACTGGGTTTGTTCAGCAGTTTAAATCAATTTTTTTTGCTATGTGCTTGAGCAAAATTCTTGTCTCATTGGGATTTAAGCAACAAGACTCGATCCAAGATGTTTGAGCTATGTAAGTATCTTGCTATATACTTGATTTATATGAGTCTTAATCAACAAGGTTGATTAAGCAGAAGTCTTGAGCCAATATGCAAGCCACGTAAGTCTCATTGCTTAAGTGCTTGAGCTGTAAAATTCTTATTCAGCTAGGCTGATTGAGCAATGGAAAGTCTATGTCTGAGAGGCGTGAGCAGAAAGTCTCGAGTGCGGCTTGAGCAAGAAAGTATCAATCTTGATTTAGCTTTTGATCAGAGTTTCAGAATCTGAACACCATTTATGATTCTGAAACTCTAATCAAAAGCTAAATCAAGAAAACGCAAAACACTCGTTATTCCTTTTATTAAAAGTATTTTTTAAAGTGATTTATTCTTCTTCTTCACAATCATTGGAGGATGTATGCATGGCAATGGGCGGGGCGGGTTTAAGCACACCCAGACCCGCACCCACTTTCCAGACTCAGACCTGCACCCGCCCCCAAATTGTTCAGGGCTAAAAATTGTTCCCCCGCCTCCAACAAGAACGAGTTCACCCGTACCCGCCCCGCCCTCACCTGTAACACCCCACTTTCCCAAAATAATGAAAATAACATTATAAAACAAAAATCAGAGTTTTTCAAGTGGAATGCCACATTACTTTCAACAACAATAACCAAAATAGGTTCTTTATTAAAAACAACAGAACAACAATTACTTCAACTCAGGCAATAAGCCAGTATCAACAAAATATCCTCAAAAATTCAATTTTACAAAACTGATACGTAACAAAATAAAATAAACAACTGAAATATTCCTCATCATGTGTTACGTATCAGAGCGTCCTAGACTCGAACATGCAACACGACTCTACACACTCTCAAGTACCTGGATTATCTGTACTTCCAAGGAAGCACAGACGCAACAACAACAACAAAGGGGTGAAAAACAAAATTCAAACATAAACGGTGTATATAACATCTTTAGGATAGTCTCTCACACATAATCACAAATACAACAAGTATACCAATAATCCAATAACAACAAATACAATAATAATTATGCAATGACAATTCAACAATAGTTATGCAATGTGACTCAACACGACAAAATGCATGTGGTACCAGGTTTGTTCATTTAATCTAACATGATAATCACGTACACCCATCCGACAATGATTATCCCAACACTCTCCATAATGGACTATGGATGATCGTATTCGCCCATCCGGCACGATCATCTCAACAATAATTCAACAATGTATGCATGACTATGAAAATGAATACAACATGTATAATTCACCATTTATACATCCACATGATCCATCTGATCAAACACAATAACATTTTCACCAAAAATCACCAACAATAGTCTCGCACGATTTAATCGATTATTAACTAGTTTAATCCACCTAAAATCCATCATTAACTCATTATCAATTTTAATTCTCGATTAAATATGTATTAAGTTTCATTTTAATACCTCATACCAAAGGAACCGGCAACGCACGCGAAATCGGGACAGAAATCACAAAACAACACGTTTTTTCCCTGCAACCTGGCCATACGCGTATTTCCCTTGGCCTATACGCCCTATACGCACCCCATACATTGTCTAATACGTGTTTCACCCAACATCATACGCGTATTCTACGCAAATGGGCAGATAAACCTCATTTTTCACTCCTCATACGCGTAACACCGCCCTCATACGCGTATCATGCCTATATTTCGCATATTCATACGCGTATTGCCTAGTGCCATATGCGTATGGGAAGAAGTCCTCACTTTTCTGCCTTTTCTTCCTCATTCTAGATCTATTCCAATTCTCGATTTCGTGATTCCTACCTGTATGCTTAGGAATTTCGACAGCATGAGTTTTAGTGCACAAAAGCTTTAATAGCTTTTATAAAGATCTTTTGACAAGTTGATCACTCTTTCTTACAAACATGTCCAGAATCTCGAGAAGGTTGTAATGATTTGGTTTATAAGTCGAAAGTGGCTTGTCGAAAGATACGTTAGATTGCTGACTGGAAGTTCTTCACATCACTACGGATATGTTTTTGTTGTTACTTCGACAATGAGGAATTCGACAAAGGAAAATCTGATAGAAGGACTTTGGATTTGAATTTTAAATCAACTTGATATAACAAAGAGACACACCGTTTTGTCATTTGAAGAGCAGTTTTGTATGAATAACTGTTTCGTTTGATAAAGGGGACGTGGAAGGTTTTCAGACGACATTAGCATGCACAATGCCAAGTGGCATTTGTCTAGAGTTTGACCGTTATTCGACAATTATGATATTTGTATATAAATAGGATAGTTTGCTTTATGAAAAGTGTGTGAAAACTATTGTACAAATTCCTGTAAAATTACTCAAGTACTCGTGTGTAAAGAGAAAAGAGAGATTATTTTGGAAATGTACGTATCAACACCAATTTTATTTCAAGTTATAAAAGCTTTAAGTTTTTCTTTAAATCTTTGTTCTTTGTTTCTCTTTTACATTCCATTCACGTTTCCAGCAACTTTATATTTCAGTCAATTTATATTCAAACAATTTTTTGCCTTCATGTCAAACTTTAGTTTTCTTTTATTAAGCCTTCAAACGCGTTAGTTGATTCAAATATACAAACACCTTCAACCCCAATATAAATAACAATAATTGTTTTACTCTAGAACATATCGACAGAAACATATAAACACTAAGTTTAGATTATTCTTCATTTGATTCTTAGAACACGACATCCTAGGACTTCTTTGGTTGGTCCTGTAAGTCACCCTTTTCTAAGAGATTTGGTTAACCAGAGGTTGTTTTCCAGAAACATCAGCGAACAAATTGGCACGCCCAGTGGGACCTGTGCTTTAAGAACACATTACGTGTGTTTATAACATTGTATGTTTATGCGTAGCGGAAAAGTAACTGTAAATAACGTAGAAATACCTAGGCGAACGAGAGTAAGGAATATGGCTATCCCACCGCCAGTAAATAATGATGAAATTCCAGTTTCCACTGCCATTCCTTCGACAGGAGGGAATGTGGTAGTCCAGAGAGGTCACGATGCTGATGACATCTTGCAACAAAGAATGCGCTATAATAATCCACCTGTCGAAAATAATCTAGCGACCATGGTCGAAAGGATAATGGCGCAAAATGGGGTAAATGTGGGGTTACAAAGGCCTAGTTATATTTCCCCACTATCTGAATATATCCTACAACAGGAATTGCCCCAAGGTGGAAAATCCCTAAGTTTACTAAGTTTTCAGGGGATACTATTGAGTCCACCATAGAGCACATAGCGCGTTATTTGATAGAGGCGGGCGAAATAGCGCAAAATGAGAATTTGAGGATAAAATATCTCCCAATTTCCTTAACAAAAAATGCTTTTACTTGGTTTACATCCCTACCAGCAAATTCCATTCATACATGGACTCAATTGGAGAGGTTGTTCCATGAACAATTCTACATGGGACAAACTAAAATAAGTCTAAAGGAGTTAGCTAGTGTAAAAAGAAAATTCTCAGAGACCATTGATGACTATCTCAATAGATTCAGATTGCTAAAGGCAAGATGTTTCACACAGGTGCCAGAGCAAGAACTTGTTGAAATGGCTGCAGGAGGTTTAGATTATTCCATAAGGAAGAAACTAGACACCCATTACTTAAGAGATATGGCACAACTAGCAGATAGGGTAAGGCAAATTGAAAGGCTAAAAGCTTAGAAATATAGGGCTAACAAAAGTAAACAAGAAAGGGTAGCCTATGTAGGAATGTGTCAAGATAATGACTATGACGAAGACGAATCAATCGCTTTCGACGAACAAGAAATTGACCTGGCAGAATTAAAGCAAGGTCCCCCATATTCTTGCAAGGTGTTAGCTCCATCAAATGGGAAGAATCCTGTTGAAACAGATAAGAACAATAAATTCCCTAAAAGAACGTACACGTTCGACGTCACCAAGTGTGACGAAATATTTGATCTGTTGGTAAAAGATGGTCAACTAATAAGACCACCGGGAATAAAAGAACCCCCTATTGACCAACAGAAAAAGATAGGTTTTTGCAAGTACCATAATTTTCTAGGTCATAAAACTTCTCAATGTTTCCTTTTCAGGGACCTAGTTCAAAATACAATCCAAGACGGAAGGCTGAAGTTTGGAGAGAAACCAAAACAGCAAACAAGGGTTGAAGCTACCCATGTGCAAGTAGTGGAAGCTAATTATGCTGAGCCTTTCGACATGAATATGGTCGAGATGGAGAAAATGTCAGATGACAGTTTCGAATTGATTGAAGCCATTGAAGGCTTCGACAATGTTGTCAACATGGTGGAAGTTACTGCAGATTCCCCTATTCGCCATAACATAGAGGAAGTATCAGGAGATGAATTGACTATGCCTGTTCTGATCAAGGTCACCAAGGATCTTGGAGAGAAAATAATTGTCAAGGTTGTTGAGGATTCCAACAACCAAAATAAGGTTGAGACCACTGAGGGTTTCAACCACCAAGATGAACCCAAAGTCACTGAAGATGCTAAGCATTTGAGGAAGAAAGTTATTGAAAGCTTCCACAAAAGATTCAACAAATTGGCTGGAGATGGGGTAGTCTGGGATACCTTGGGAGAGCCTAGTGGGGAATTCGACTACTTGGTAAAATACAGTTCGCCTGCTAGTGACAAGATCAACATTAACGAAATCCAGCCAACAGGTTGGGGTGATACGTTTGACAACAATGAAGAGAAAGTTGAGGCTTTCTCTAACACTGATGATAAGGCCACTGAAGGCCTCAATAATGAAAATGAAGTCACTGGGGGAAATGTTCCTAGCCCGTCGAAGGAGGTTACTGAAGGCCTTAACAATGATACTAGCAACCTCACAAATTCCAGTGAGAATGAAAATGAAGACAATATGGAAAGAAAAGCTGAGACTGTTGAAGGCTCTCCACCAAAACTCACTTATGGGATACTTCGAAGAACCATGGAAGATCCTAAAGAGAAAGCAGTCCAAACCAAGAGTGTCCCAACATTAAAGGGTCCTGCGAAGTCGAAGAGGCTCTCATAAAGGAAATGGACAAATTGAGTCTTGCTGATAGGCAAGGGTTTGATATCAACATGGTCGAAGCTTCGCAAAAGAACAAAAGGAAAGAATGAGGGGGAATGACGTCGAGAGGAGCATCAAAAGATAGCATATCCAAAAGAAGATGAAAATTTGGCAGAATTCACCCAAAGGTGCCAAAATAAGAATACTGAAGTGATGCTATGTCTGCGCTGCAACGCCATTTTCGACAAAAAGGCGGCAAAAAACTTGGAAGAAGTGGAGAAGTCAATGGCAAGGAGTAATTGGTTTCAAAGGCCAACAGTCGAAGCCGGCATATATGATCCAAGGAGAAGCAGATATCACTTCCAGAACCCTGGGGGTAGGTACTACAATACCTACAAGCCATCGGGCAAAGTACCTGATGACAGATGGTTACAACCCATTAGAGATGCCCAGAGGCCTGGAGAATGGAAAAGCTTTGAAGTTCAAAGGGGATCCTCAGTCGAAATAAGGAAGGAAGATGAGAAGCAGAGGCACAAGACATATCCTTCAGAGAACTACAAAGGGAAGAACCACATGTCGAAATCTCAATGGAGGAGATTCCAGAGGCAAAAAAGGACTGAGAAAGAAGCAACAAACGAACTAAATGCCAAGGAGAAAAATGCTGGCAAAAACAAAGCAGAATCCAGCAGAAACACTCGAGTGGCAGAAAATGACAAGCTTCACAAAGGAAAAGACACCATCAACCGACTACCACTGTCAAATCTTACCAACACAGTGGCAGAAGCTGACGAAGCTACTGATAGCTTCGGGTCTGACGAAGAGGGCTCATTCGACGTGATTTGTAATGTAGTCTCAGTACTTCCTAGGGATTACGACATAGTAATGGAAATAGAGGATGAAGAGGATACCATGATAGATAGTACAGTGGGGCCAAGACACGTATGCTACTATATCATGAATAATGGCTGTGTCGAAGAAAAAAATGCTTTCTTCGAAAAACCAGATGAGTCAATGTGGGGACATCTGAAACCCTTGTTCATAAAAGGAAAGGTCGAAGACACAGGCGTCAACAAAATCCTAGTAGATTGAGGGGCTGCTGTAAAGCTAATACCCCACTATATGTTGAAGAAAATTGGCAAAAATGACTCTGATGCAAAACCACACAACATGGTTCTGTCGAACTATGAAGGAAAAGTAGGCACAACCATGGGTGTCATTCGAGTAGATCTAACAGTTGGCACTATCACCAGGCCAACAATGTTCATAGTCATTGTGTCAAAGGCGAACTACAACTTGCTGCTAGGTAGGGAGTGGATCCATGGAGTAGGAGCAGTACCCTCGTCGATGCATCAAAGGATAGTCATATGGCGTCCTGATGGGATCGTCGAAAATATTGAGGCAGACCAAAGTTATTTCATGGCTGAATTAAACAGCGTAACTAGTCGAAGCTTCGACAGAAACGTGGCCCACATAGCTTCTTGCAACCCAACTGACTTTGACCTGACAGCGTCGGACAACTTCTATTGCTCTATGTACTTACATCTGACACATGGATTTCAATGGGACAAAGAGGTAATTGGCGAACCAAGCCATGTTTGGGGAACTATAGATATAGAACCAACTGGTTGGGATAGAGAATTGGCGTCAACATAATGAAATGTTAAAACTAAGAATGCTAAAATGACTTACTATCGAAATTGCGATAAAATACGTCAGATGATTGACAAATTATTGAGAGATACTCGGTCAAAATTTAGGGTGTGACAGATGCCCCTATTTAATCATCTTGAACCTAAATGTATAAGTAACAATGTTTTTTTGGACATTCAAGGTAGAAGAGGATTAAATATTAAAATACCTAGAATTTTGATCGAATGCAGATGAAATGCAATGTAAGTGAATGCATGTATGGTTGAGTTATGAGGGGAATGATACTATATGATACAGACTATGAGACAGGATTCCACTAGGGAAAAGGTTTGAGAACAATTGAAAATAAATAAAAGCATAGAAAAACAAGATATTGTGGAAATCCGTCAAGGTGACAAAGAATATCCAACAATACTTGGAAAGAGAGGCATTAAATTCGAACGCATATCCGAAGAATAAATAGGATTGACAAAGTCATATCTGGAAGCGCAATCAGATAGACACGAAGGAAAGTTCTGGGAAAATCAATCCGAACAAAAGACATATCCGGAAGAACATCGGAAGCAAAGTCATATCTGGAAGAGCAACCAAGTAGACACACAAGAAAGTTCTGGAATATCAATCAGAACAAAAGAAATATCTGGAAGAACATCGGAAGCAAAGTTATATCTGGAAGAGCAATCAGATATACACAAAGGGAGTTCTGGAAAATCAATCAGAACAAAAGAGACATCCGGAAGAACATCATAAGCAAAGTTATATCTGGAAGAGCAATCAGATAGAAACGAAGGAAAGTTCTGGAAAATCAGTCAAAACAAAATACGTATCCGGAAGAAAATCGGAAAAAAAGTCATATATGGAAGAGCAATCGGATATACACGAAGGGAGTTCTGGAAAATCAATCAGAACAAAAGACACATCTGGAAGAACATCAGAAGCAAAGTCATATCTGGAAGAGCAACTTGATAGACACACAAGAAAGTTATGGAATATCAATCAGAACAAAAAGACATATCCGGAAGAACATCGAAAGTAAAGTCAGATATGGAAAACAATCAGATAGACACGAAAGAAAGTTATGGAAAAACAATCAGAACAAAAGACATATACTGAGCATAATGAAACGAAACCAGGAAGGTATTCCAAGTGATAAATCAACAGGTTCAAGTGTAACTGCCGATACTAGGAATAACAACAAAAGGAACAACGTCCATGGACTGGATTGGACAAAGTTGAATAAAAACTGAAACCCATGTACTGTATTGGATGACAAAGAGGAATACAATCTGATCGTAGCTTTGGATAAAATGACAAACATACCCAAGAGTTGCATTGGACAGACGAACATATATGTTTGATGAGTGCCAAGTGAGTTGGACTTTTAGAGTAAGGTAAATGTTGACAACAACAAGAACTATGAAAATGCAAATAAGGATAAAACACTCATATTATACACTTGTTATGATGTATGATCAAAATGCATGTAATGCAGATGCTGACAACATGACTTGACTCTTTTGTGGAGTGGACAAGACTGGAAAATTGATTCTTCAACATTGTGAGATCACTGCTATCCTTCTTGGGGACTAAAGATACTGATGTTGAACATACCTTTGCCACACTGATAAATTGTAACAAATTGATGATCCTTGGAGAATGGATGGAAAGCTGTTTGGGGATTCTTCCTATGAATTGCCCCGGATAAGCTGACTGTTGTAGACGAACTGATCATTGCTTCAGCTTGACTGATTCTTAACTACTAGTTTATGGTGCACTGGGAAGCTTTCCCTAGTACTAGTCTTGTAAATTCTTCTGGATGAACCAACTCTGAGATGGAATTGCACTGAGCAACAACTTTGAACTGATTCTCAAAAAGGTCTAGAAGGAACTTTCCCCTGATAGGATCACCAACCAAGTTCTTAACTGTTTGAAGATTCATTGCTAGAAAAGATAGTTTTCGAACAAAAACATTTATACAATCATGGTAATTTATGAGCAAAATGCAACTTCCGAAATCAAAATTATTGTTGGAAGAAATGCAAATAAATCACTAGTCAAAACACGACGGTTTATGATATTCAAAGTGAAAGGTAAAGAAAAGATATGTACATAATAGAATGACTTGCAAAGATATTTTTGGAGTCAATTTACATAACCATATTGTAGTATGCTTTCAGAATAAACTTTGCCTCAATTAGGTCTTTTAAGGGTTGTAACGTGGTCTGCTTCACGGTTAATTGAAACAAAGGATATAAGGCTCAAAAGTATATTTGTACCCACCCCTCTTCGTGATGAATCTCCAGTCCTACGTTCAGTTAAATCTACACACATTTGTCTTGACAATGTAAGAGTAAAGATGATGATTTGAGGTTCTTTGGAAATGACATTCATTTATTTGGCTTTGATGGATATTGGTAGTGACTCATTGGTTCTAGACATGGTGATCACTAAATTTGTTTCGCTTGAGATTGAGGATTTGAGGGCCTCTTTTGCTTGATTACTCTTTATTTTAATATGATCCCTAACTTTTGCCTAAGTCTTTCTTTGGGTGTTCGACTTAGCGGGAATTTTCCTTTTTTTTTGTATTGAAACCTATGACTGCCAAATCATTGGTTGTAATGAATCATCTTGTAATTTGAATGTATAGTCAAAATAATTGAACAACTACCCTGCCCTAGGTTAAGCATAAAGGTTTAGATTTAAAAGAAACTCCTACTTCTAGGCTCAAATTGGTGAACTAGGGATTAAGTCCTTACCTCTCCGATGTTTAGGAACTGAAATAATGCATGTACATCATTGGCAAAATTTTATCTGAAAGCACACCACAACAATTATGGGTATTTGTTTTCATCATCCTCCCACAAAATCTTTGTACAATAAAACGTTTTGAACAAAAGGTATTATACATTTTTTTAAGAGGAAAACATAAAGACATAAATAAATAGATGAATTGAATTCAAAAGGTTGCAAATGTTCATTTCATTAATCATGGAAATACAAACATAATTGAAAGCAAACAAATAAACAATTAAAGGAAAGTGCAAACAGAAAAGAAACAAAGCCTAGTGACTAATCAGTAAACAAGGATGAGCTGTCCTGTCTTAAAACACTGGCTTTAGGGAGAACTGACTGAAGTTGATTGAAGCTTCAAGTTTTATGCGCTGGAAAAGGATTGTCTTTGACATTAGGATTGATATCACGAAAGGAGAGGATCTTGTCTCTGATAAAATCTCTAACCCTAGCCTTTAGTGCATAACAACTTTCCAAATCATGGCCTGCCATACCTTCATGAAATGTGCAATGGAGGTCAGATCTGAATCCACATGGAAGAGGATTTGGAAGAGGACGATGGAACTTAGTAGTGATTAGACCTTTTGCAAGCAATCCATTATACAATTCTGTGTATGACATAAGAATAGGATCAAAGTGAGTCCTATCATGATTCTGAGTTTGTCCAATAATCGGACATTGAGGAGCCCTAGCCGGTTGAGTAACAACCACAGGAGAAACAACAACAACATAAGCTTGATTATCACGTTGAGCCCTGTATTGGGGTCTTCTATCCATAACCAAGACAACATTTGTACGATCTTCCCTCTTCCTTTGTGTCGCTCCCGATAAATGGGAAATGGCCCAGATAAAGGTACAGACGCGAACGGTCGGCGAAAGGAGGATGTGAGAACACACAGGAGTGAACTCACGGGGAATGAAAAGAGTCGCCAGCTAGGCATTTTTATCCCGGAGGAAAGGTAATGCTGCATAAACCTAGAAAGATATGGATAAGACGGTCACGAACCAGAGAGACTGAGAAATGGGGTTGGTTACAACTTGGGAAGGTATTAGCACCCAGGTTGTCCGTCGTACTCGACGGGATCCACGCTTAAAAGATTTGTGTTTCAAAGGGGTAGTGTCAGTGCAATTTGTGTATAAAGAGCTGGAAAAGGATGTACAGGTGTCAGTGTAAAATAATGTGAAGTGTGATATGAAGTGTCAGTGTAAGAATAAGGATGAAATGCTCATAATAATGAGGCTAAAAGAATAAAGCTGGAAAGAGGGGGGATATACAGAGAATTTTGTTCGATAACTGTTAAGTTATGCCTACGTATCCTCTCGTGCAATGAGGAAGTCAGAACACCGTAATTCGACCCAAAGAGACTGAAAGATGAATTGACTTGTGAACTGCCTGCTTGTCAATGCTCAAGTGTATGACCTGTCTGGCTCAGGTGCAAACTGTCTTGCATTAGACGGAAGAAGCAAGTTCTCGTTTATGAGTGAATGAGATGAGAAAAGAATCCCGGAGGAGACGATTATTGTTTGTTTTTTGAGTTTTCAATCTTTTATTGCTTTTTGAAGTTTGTCATAGGTTAATGAGCTTAAGCCTAAACCAATGGGTTAGTAAACTCATCACATCTTCCCTCTGATTAGGGGTAATGAGAATACCTTAAGTGTGAAGTCAGCTTCTCACACTTAAACACCTTTGATGTAGGATTAAGATCATTAACCTACTTGTGATTAATTAGATGTTTTTGGTGTTTTTGTTTAGTGTTAAGTAATGAGGTTAAGCCATAATCAAGGATTAAACAGACTCATTACACCATCCTAATAGAAGGATAATAGATGAGAATGTTTAAGCTGAGGAAGGCTCCTCAACTTAATCCATGATTAGGGATTAAACTCATGACAAAACAAAGCCTTTATTAGATGGATTTTAATTAGTGATAAGATGAAGAAGTGGATTTTATGATTTGTAAGACAACTTGAGGAGGATTTGTCCATTAACACTAGGGTTAGTCCTTCTTAACCAATTAAGGAAGAATTAGAACCCTAATGCAAGGCCCAAGTTACAAGCTTGATGTCTTGATGATTATTAAATGAATTGATTAAAGGATTTAAACACATTAAGGGTTTAACACTTAGGATTAAAGTTATACACTCCATCCTAATAGAAGGATGCATGCATAAGCTTAATCACAAAGCCTTAAAGCCTTTAGGATTTAGTCCCTGATTATGAGATGAGAAGAGAAGACTCAATGAGACACAAAGGTAAAACTAAGAGGGGGGACTAATCAAAACCCTAATCATTGTCATGCTTGGTTGTTCCTAAGGTTTGTGAGGTTTACAAGAGAAATCTTCAATGGAACCACCAAGAAACAGATGAAAGGAGCAGAGAGAAGCAAAGTAACTTGCTTCACTTAAGAAGACAAGTCACTTGAGGAAAGAAATTAAGAAGAAGAAGAATGAGCAAGCTCAATTTCAAACACATAACAAAATGCAGCAAGGATGCACAAAAGAGATGAAAAGAAAATGTGAGAAGTGAAGGCAAATTCACTTCTCAAAGTTGCTTACCACCTGAAAAGTTAGTGAGAAAGATGCAATGCAATGCAAAATGGAATGAAATGGCATGATGAAAACCAAAACCAGAAGCATATATGAGATGATAATGATACTATGAGATGATGCAAACATGAAACAAAGCATGGGGATGATCATACAAACTTATGGATGCAAATGAGACAAGTTTAGGACCATGATCATACATGAAATGTTATGGAATGCAAATGGCATACCACATGGCAAATACAAGATGCAATGATCAAACATGCTTCTAATATGTCTTAAGATGTCAAATGAACCAAATGGATGCACAAAATGCTATGGCAAGTCAAGGTATGCAAGCAAATGCAAGATGGATGCATATGGAAGCTCAAATTAGGGTTTATGATCAATGCATCAAACAAAAACCAAAATCAGAAGCAAACATCAAGATAAAAAATTGAAAATGCATTCCAAAGGACCCTAACCCTACACAAACTCACTGCCCAAAGGAGAGGTTCCAACTCTTAACCTAATTAGAGTTATGAATTTCCTAAAATTTCTAGGGTTTTAGGGTACCTTAACAAGAAAAATGTCAAACAAATGGAAAATGAAAGATCAAATCATGCCAATTTAATCTCACAAACTACATGCTAAACAAAATGCAATGCAAGAAGAATCAAAGTCCAACTCTCAATGGTTAGGCAGAAATGATTTTTTGAAGTTTGGATCAAAATAATGCCTTGAAATGATTTTAATTCCATGAAAAATTCTCAAAAGACATCAAGATCAAAAAAGAAATTTGGTTTGAGGGTTGGACAATGTTTCTAAATGATTATGAAGGTTTCATGAATTTTTTGGTGATTTTTAAATACCCAAAAGTATTTTTAATTAATTAATTCTCATTAATTAATTAAAAATAAACTTTTAAATGATTTAAAAATATTTTTTAATGCAAAAAATAAAAATAAAAATGTTTTTGGTTTCTGAGAATTAATAAAAGTGTGTATAAAAATTTTCAGAATTTTTGAATAATTTTTGCTATTTTAAATAAAATGTAGAAAAGAAATACAAAATAAATGAATTAAAATTAAAGAAAATAAAAAGTAAACGCAATGGAGAGCCAGGATTGAATCTGGGAAATAAATGGTTGACTGCGCGCGCAATCCAAAGGTCACAATTCAAACTGACCTAATTTCTAATTAAATTAAATTAAGCTGAATTAATTAGGTTAATTATAGATTAGGGTTTCTAATGGTGCATCCTGACCATCCAAACACGCGCCAGTCTCCTTTGGTCAACTCATCCAACGCATCAGATTCAAACATCAATTAATTACAGGGATTAGGGTTAATGGTTCTCAGGTGGCCGGAGAAGACTTCCGGTCGTCTTCTCCGGCGAACCAAAACCCTAGGTTTCACCACAAGCCACCCCACTTCAAATTAAACACAGGGAAATGATCCTCTAACATCCTAGAACACGAATCAACCATCAAACAACATTTAAACTTCATGAATCAAGCAAATCGAAGTAAACATTTTTCACGGGAGAAATTTCAGAACATCAATACATCCTCATTTTTCACTCATTTTTAATTTCAAACACATCATGATGATCAGGATAGCATGCAGAATCAGTTTGTAACAAGAAAATGGAGTTCTGAGAAAAAAGTTCTTGAGCTATACCTGAGATGGAATCTTCTGGTTCTGGGCTTTCTGGGCTGTTCCTTGGTGCAAACTCACTCCAATGATCCCCCTTGTGCTAATGGCAAGCTTGGATGGAGTTTAAACAGGCTATTTTGAGAGGTTCAGTTCTGGTGTATCAGAAAATGAGGTTCTTGTGTGGGCTGTTTCAGATCATTGTGAGGGGTGGGATTTGTTCTATGAATGATTTCTGGTTGATTGGTGAAGAAAAAATGAGTGTTTGATGGCTGTGGAAGGAGATTCGAAGAGAGGAAAGTTTTTGACAGTTTTTGGAGTGTGCTGTGTTGTGTGTGTTCCAGGCTTGTGGGTGTTGTGTTTTATGATCCATGTACCATTCCTAAACTATTGGAATGAGTCAGAAGACTTGACATGCACTGTGGGAATGGTATGGAGCAATTGGCCAAAAAGTCAATAGTTGGTGTACTTGCAGCATGGGCTATGGCAGCAGCAGTCTAAGGGCTTGTCTTGCTTCAGCTTGAGTCAAGGATGACCCTTGGATTTCTTGTGAATGTCTGCAGCATGTGGATCATGAGCTGTGAGAGATTTTGCAACTTGCCCACTTGTGTTATTTCATGATTTTGTGTTATGTACATGAGATAATTCTTGCTGAATTTTGGTGTATGATACCTCCTTTGATCATGGCAATGCATAGAAACCAATTAGTGATCACACAACTCATGGGAGAATGATTTTGCCAAAAATCCCTCTTTGCATTTCCATGTAAAATGACTTATGAAAATGTGAAAATCAAGGCAAATGAATGAGAAATCTCTTGGGCCAATTCTGATTTTAGGTCATGTGTAGCATTGGTATGATGATTAGAGATCATTTTGAAGTCACATAAAGGCTTGCCATGAGAAATTGCAAGTTTTCCATTTGGTGCATAACTTGAAATTTAGTGATTTTTGCCAACTTTGATGAGCCATAACTTTTGATCCAAAATGAATTAGGTCATGTTCTTGTACTTTTTGAAAAGGGAAAGATCTATTCTACAACTTTCATGACCAAAGTTTTTCCATTTGAAGCTTTTTTGAATCAAAAAGTAAGGGTTGACAAAGTTGCCTAAAATGACAATTTCATTAAAAGTCAAACTTGCCCAAAAAGTCAACTTTGCAAAAGACTTGAAATTCTTCAATTTTGTGAACTTCTACCATCTTCCATGATCAAATAAAGATCATATACAATCAAAATGATGAAGAACACCCTTTGGTTGGGTCATTGGGGGCCACAGATGCCCTGATTTTGCACTGGCTTGCTTGAAAAGTCAACTCTTGATCAGATGACTTCCCCATGGAATTTCTTCATGAAAATTGATATGCATACTCCCTATACCATATAGAGACCAATAGAAACAAGAATGACCAAAAAATTTGGAGTTATGGCCTCTAAAACCAAAACCCTAATTTTAGGTCATCTGTGCAGTCAAACCTGGCTCTGCCTTCATACCATTCTCAGTTCTTGTGATTTTTTGACATTCTTGACTTTAAGAGGATATAATATGATGTTTGAACATACATAGACCCCTTTGAAGTGATTGATGGCCTTTGGAATGGCTCAAGAAGCTCTTGGATTGCTCAGATCACAAACCCTAGATGCAGATGACTTAGAACCAATGCAGTGAATAAAAAATGTGGTATGAGATGTTATGATTGTGATTATGTATATGAAATGATCACGAGCCATGGTGTGAATGGGTGAGGGAAAATTTGGGGTGTTTACAGCTGCCCCTATTCAAACATGAGTTAGTTGTGCAGGATGTAAGCGACGGCTTAACAGGCAAACAAGATAACTTGTGGTTGAATACCAAAGACAGTCCAAAATTTGCACTCACAGAATGAAGAAGAAAAGGGATATAGATTGTAAAAGAAAATAAAGTATATTGTAAAGTGTAGGCGACGGAGGACGACCGTCGAGCAGAGGACGACTGCTGGGCAAATAGCAATGACGGGGACGACCGACATGCTGAAAAGGTGCGGGAAATAAAGCGATGAAGGGGACGGCCAACATGCTGGGGATAAAAGGAATTATGATGGGGACGGCCATCAAGTAAAGCTGTAAGATTCTCTGGGGATTAATGAAACATGACGGGGACGGCCATCAAGTTCATAAAGCAAAGTAACCGACGATGGGGACGGCCATCGGGCTAAAAAGAAAAGGGACCACGACGGGGACGGCCATCGGGTTAAAGAATAAATGAAATAAACAGATGATGAGGTACGGTCATCAAAAGTGAAGGACGATCACCTAGCAGGGGACGGCTGATCTGTCGGGGATAAGATGAGGGACGGTCATCTAAGGTGGAGGACGACCACCTGGCAGGGTACGGCTGCCGAAAATACCGCGACATAGGGCGAATGCCGGATAAAAGGTCAACGATGGGGATGGCCATCGGACGAGCATGATGGAGGATGACCATCAAGAGGTGGAGGACGACCACCTAGCAGGGGACGGCTGCTCTCAAGGTTTATCATGACATAGGACGAATGTCAGATAACCAAAATCAACAATGGGGACGGCCATTGGATAAAATGATGAAGGACGAACATCAACAGGTGAAGGACGATCACCTAGCAGGGGACGGCTGCTAAAATATCACGACATAGGATGAATGTCGGATAAAAGGTCAACGATGGGGACGGCCATCGGATGAGCATGACGGAGGACGACCATCAAGAGGTGGAGGACGACCACCTAGCAGGGTACGGCTGCTCTCAGGGTTTATCATGACATAGGACGAATGTCAGGTAAGGAGAAAATTCACTTTACTGGGGAGTAGTAAACACGGACGAGTGTTTACATCCAAGAAATAAAAGGTATAAGTGTTTGGTATTGTGTATAGATTAAAGATGCGGACGAGCGTCCTTAAGACTATGATACGGATGAGTATCAGGTAGAAACAAATACTGACACGTGTTCAGAGATGATGATACAGACGAGTATCAACTGGTTAACAGAGAACACGGACGAATGTTGAATCTGAAGGGGCTCTTCTGGGAAAAGTAGACACAGACGAGTGTCTATATTCAAGAAGACAAAAGTGTTTGACACAGTGTATGGATTAAAGATGCGGACGAGCATCCTTAAGACTATGATACAGACGAGTATCAGGTAGAAACAAACGCTTGACGCATGTTCTAAGATGATGATACAGACGAGTACCATCTGGTTAACAGAGAACACGGACGAGTGTTGAATCTGCGGGGATATAAATGGTGTATACGAGATACGGACGAGTATCTGTATAAGTATGACTGGTGTATATTTAAGTGTTCAACCTGCTGGGGAAGTGACACAGACGAGTGTCAAAATGAGAAGAGTATAGTATAGACAAGTATCTGGTATACAAAGTGTTTACATTACTGTGCTTGGGAAAATGACATGGATGGATGTCAAGGAAGTGTATATATAAGTATATGTGAGTGCAAAGAGGATGTCTTTGGCTTTCTGCTGGGGATATAGCACGGACGAGTGCCATAAGGAGTATATACTGGTGTTTGGGAGGCAACTGTTTTTGCTGGAGAATCTGGGATGTATGTTGTATATTGTTGATGGATATTCAATATTCACAAGTGCTTGATTCAAAACATGGCTTATGATTATGCAATATGTTTGATTTTTGCCGTAATGCTCCGTATTAAGACGGAATGCTATGCTTTGTTTGGTGAATATGACGCGAATGCTATGATTATGCGAAGGAAAACAAATCCGGGATTCGGATCCCGTTGCTGTGAAGATCTCAGGTCGATCTGTTTGAAGTGAACATCCCAGCTGGGGATGAGATCATTGGTAGATCTGATGAAATGATTCTGCTTGGGGAAATGGGTCAATGATAGACCTATTCCAGTAAATGGGGGACCCAGCTGGGGTCTGTAGGAGCTTTCTTCACTCTGTTGTGATTCCCTTCGTGCGCTGCTCTTCTGGATAGAGGCTGAAATTCTGTGGGGAGATGGTTCCCTGGCTTTTTGTATTTGGATGAGGAGGAGTAACGGATGGCAACTCAAGTGGAAACTCAGCTGGGGAGAAAGCACTCCGAGTGCTAAAACTGAGTGTTGACTTGCCAGCTTGCTGGGATGAAGCTTTCATGCCCCATGTTGCGCTTTTGAACACCTGCAATCATGTAAAGGCAGAGAAATGCACAAGTAATCCCGAGGTATCCCTTACCGGATTCCATCATAGGAGTTCAGACACTCCCGGGAATAAGTATATTTCCTGCAAGCACGTAGTTTTTACTTTTGAAGATAAGCATCTGTATTCATGCAATCAGTTTTCTTTAAGACATCAGACATTTTTGCAAATAAAATATACGAGACATTGTGTGACTGGAAAATCTGTTTTTATTGATTCATATGCCCTGAATTGGTGAGATACAGTCAAAGAAACATATCTCCTGAAATGAGGAGATTGTTACAAATTGAGAAACAAAATGCTGGCAATGTTGACGACGCTTCAAGGAGCTTCCCCCTTGCTACGACTCGTATGACACTTGACGTTCTTCTCGTCTTGCTTTCTGAAGAAGGCTGACTCTGACAGAAGCTCGATCCTTTCGAGGTTTACCAAGTTGTAGGTGATACAGATGAATTCAGAATGCAGTTGTTCGCTTATTCCCTTATTTTGCATGGATCGCCCTTTCGGGTTTTCAATCCATCGGGATACCCATTTTTGCCTGAGTTGTCCAATGCGGCTTTTCAACTCAGCGGGTGTACATTCTCTGTTTATTTTCCCTTATTTTTGCCCGAGTCTTTTATTCTGTTTTCGACTCGCCGGGATGCCCTATTTTTGCCTGGACTTACATTCTGTTTTTATGTCCAGCGGGTCATTTTTATGCGAAGTATTTTTTAACTGCATCTGAATTCACAGGGGACGGGAAATCTTCACCATCCATGGTACTGAGCATCAGTGCTCCACCAGAGAAAACTTTCTTTACTACGAATGGTCCTTCATAGTTTGGAGTCCATTTGCCCCTGTGGTCTGTATGAGGAGGGAGGATTCTTTTCAGCACAAGATCTCCCACTTGGTACTCTCGGTGCCTGACTTTCTGATCGAAGGCTTTCTTCATTCTTTTCTGATACAACTGTCCATGACAGATTGCAGCCAATCTTTTCTCTTCAATCAGACTCAGTTGTTCGTATCGGGATCGAACCCACTCTGCTTCGTTCAACTTAACATCCATCAGTACCCGCAGAGAGGGTAATTCAACTTCAACAGGTAGGACCGCCTCCATGCCATATACAAGCTGATACGGTGTTGCCCCAGTGGATGTTCTGATTGACGTGCGATACCCATGCAAGGCAAACGGTAGCATCTCATGCCAGTCTTTGTAGGTGACTACCATCTTCTGCACAATCTTCTTGATATTCTTATTAGCTGCCTCAACAGCGCCGTTCATCTTTGGCCTGTAAGGAGAAGAATTGTGGTGTTGGATCTTGAAGTCCCGGCACAGCTCAGCCATCATTTTGTTGTTCAAGTTGGAACCATTATCAGTAATGATTCGCTCGGGCACTCCATACCGACAGATGATATCTCTCTTCAGATATCTGGCTACCACTTGCCTGGTAACATTTGCATAGGAGGCTGCTTCAACCCACTTGGTGAAATAGTCAATGGCGACCAGGATGAATCTGTGGCCATTTGAAGCAGTCGGCTCAATCTTGCCAATCATGTCAATGCCCCACATAGCAAAGGGCCAGGGTGAAGACATCACATTCAAAGGATTGGGAGGCACATGCACCTTATCCGCATAGATCTGGCATTTATGGCACTTCCTGGCATAAGCACAACAGTCGGCATCCATTGTGATCCAGTAATAACCTGATCTTAGCAATTTCTTGGCCATGGCATGCCCTCCTGCATGGGTACCAAAGGATCCTTCGTGCACCTCGTGCATTAACAAGTCCGCTTCTGTTCTATCAACGCATCTGAGGAGTACCATATCAAAGTTCCTCTTGTACAGGGAACCATCAGTGTTCAGAAAGAAACTACCAACAAGCCTTCTCAAAGTCTTCTTATCGTTGGAAGATGCCCCAGATGGGTATGTTTGATCCTCTAAGAAGCACTTAATGTCATGGAACCAAGGCTTATCATCTTTGACAATATCTGCTGCAAATACATATGCTGGTCTGTCCAGTCTGGACACTGAAATCTGCGGTACAGAGTTCGCAGCTTGAACTTTGATCATTGACGAAATGGTAGCCAGAGCATCTGCAAACTGATTCTCATCTCGAGGGATATACTCAAGCTTGACTGTTGTGAAGAAAGTCAATAACCTTCTTGTATAATCCCTGTAAGGTATCAGATGATCCTGGTGTGTGTACCATTTGTCGTTGGTTTGATTAACTACCAGAGCTGAATCTTCGAATACAGTCAAAGTCTTGATCCTGAGGTCAATGGCTTCCTCAAGACCCATAATACAGGCTTCGTATTCAGCTTCGTTGTTAGTACAGTTGAAAGTGAGTTTTGCCGAGAAAGGCATGTGAACTCCTTTAGGTGTAATGAGCACTGCACCAACACCACGACCATTCATGTTAACAGCCCCATCAAACATCATAGTCCATTCTTCTTCCGGGTCAGGCCCTTCAGTGTGAATAGGCTCTTCATGATCTTTTGCTTTTATGAACATGATGTCTTCATCAGGGAAGTCAAATCTCATAGGCTGGTAATCATTAATAGGTTGCTCAGCAAGATATTCAGACAATACACTGCCCTTGATGGCTTTCTGAGATGTGTACTGAATGTCATATTCTGTGAGAATCATTTGCCATCTTGTAACCCGTCCGGTAAGAGCTGGCTTCTCAAAAATGTACTTAACTGGATCCATCTTTGAGATCAACAAAGTAGTGTGGGTCAACATATACTGTCTCAGTCGGCGAGCAGCCCACGCTAAAGCACAACAAGTTTTCTCGAGCAGTGAATAACGTTGTTCACAGTCGGTAAACTTTTTGCTCAGGTAGTATATTGCATACTCTTTTCGACCAGACTCGTCATGCTGGCCCAACACACACCCCATCGACTCTTCTAATACTGTCAAGTACATTATCAGAGGTCTTCCTTCAACTGGAGGCATAAGGATTGGTGGTTCTTGCAGGTATTCTTTGATCTTGTCAAAAGCCCTCTGGCAGTCTTCGTTCCACCTGACCGTCTGTTCTTTCCTTAGCAGTTTGAACAAGGGTTCACAGGTCGCTGTAAGGTGAGATATGAACCTGGAAATGTAGTTCAATCTACCTAGAAACCCTCGAACTTCTTTTTCTGACTTCGGTGCAGGCATTTCTTGAATGGCTTTGACTTTATCTGGGTCAACCTTAATCCCTTTCTCGCTCACAATAAAGCCTAGCAGCTTACCAGATCGCACCCCGAATGTGCACTTGTTGGGGTTCAACTTCAGTTGGTACATCCTCAGACGCTTGAATAGCTTCAGCAGATTCACCAGGTGGTCTTCTTCATTGAGGGACTTGGCAATCATGTCATCCACATAACACTCGATTTCCTTATGGATCATATCGTGGAATAATGTCACCATAGCCCGTTGATACGTTGCACCAGCATTCTTCAGTCCGAATGGCATCACCTTGTAACAGAACGTGCCCCAGGGTGTGATGAAGGTTGTCTTCTCCATGTCTTCAGGTGACATCTTGATCTGATTGTATCCTGAAAATCCGTCCATGAAGGAGAATACCGAGAACTGAGCCGTATTATCCACCAATACATCAATGTGAGGTAATGGGAAATCATCTTTCGGGCTGACTCTGTTCAGATCCCGGTAGTCAATACACATCCTTACTTTGCCGTCTTTCTTAGGCACAGGTACAATATTAGCAACCCACGGCGGGTAGCTAGTCACAGCAAGGAACCCGGCGTCCCATTGCTTTTGTACCTCTTCTTTGATCTTCATGGCCATGTCTGGGCGAGTACGACGCAATTTCTGTTTAACTGGTGGGCAATCTTCTCTTAAATGCAACTTGTGCATAACAATGTCGGTGTCCAACCCTGGCATATCCTGGTAGGACCAAGCAAACACATCCACATACTCCTGTAACAGGTCAATCAGTTGTTTCTTCACTGAGTCTTGTAAGCAGGCCCCGATTTTAACTTCTTTCACATCTTCATCTGTACCAAGATTAATCGTTTCTACCTCCTCCTGATGAGGGGTAATAACCTTCTCCTCTTGTCTCAACAGCCTAGCTAACTCTTCAGGAAGCTCGTAATCTTCTTCAACCCCTTCATCAGCTTGATTGATCGAATTGTCAAAGTCATACGAAGTCATAGCCGTGCTGTTGTCGGTGCGGTCTGGAAGGCACTCTCTGCAAGGGTTCAGTTTGTTCATTTTAGTGATTGATTTTAATCTTGTTTAGAAAAGTGAAATAAAGTTGTCATTTTGAAAACATTGCCATTTATTTTTTGTACAAAAAGAAAAATGGAAAAACAGTGAGCGGAAAAGAAAAAGACTCGTTTGCAAAAGATGTCTGATATTTCATTGATTAATCTTGTTGCACAAAAAATTACAGATGGCCCGATTACAAAATGAGTCTTGTCATCTTGGGCAAGATGCAAGACTTGATGCATGCTTAAAATATACAGGAAATAATAATTACTCTGCAGGAGTAACTCTTATAATTTCCTGGGAAGACCAGTTTGAGATACGGCTCCCCGGGATCCTTGAACGTATCCAGCTCTCCAGGTTGCGTTCATCTTCCGACTCATCTTCCAAGTTGTTGACAGCATCAGGGGTGAGCATCCCCCCACTAACAAAGTTGGGCTTCTTAGCAGCCTCTGCTTGATCTTGTTGAGTTGGTTTGTAACCCAACCCAAATCTATCCTCTTTCTTCTCCACAGGCAACAGTTTGCCCCAGCCTTGAGCATTCCCTTCTTCCACAACCCTCCGGGCTTGCTGGTAAGATGTCATGGAAGTCCCAAGTACAACAGATGTTTCGTTAATATTCAGGGCCTCGAACCCTTGACTCATCGTTTCGTGGATCTCCCCATCCATCTCAATGTATTTGTATGTAGCCAGATGGCTAACAAAATTATCCTCCTCTCCACAAATAGTAACGACTTGGCCCTCCCACTCGAATTTTAACTTCTGGTGAAGGGTAGACGTAACTGCACCAGCGGCATGAATCCATGGTCTACCCAACAAACAGCTGTAGGCAGGCTGAATGTCCATCACGTAGAAGGTCGTTTTGAAAGTTTGTGGGCCAATCGTTATAGGCAACTCAATTTCTCCCAGAACTGATCTCTTAGAGCCGTCAAAGGCTCTCACTACCAAGTTACTGGGATGTAACGCCAATCCTTCATATTCCAGCTTCACAAGGGCCTTTTTAGGTAAGACATTGAGGGATGATCCTGTGTCTACCAGCACATGGGAAAGAACTGCACCCTTACATTCCATGGTAATGTGCAAAGCCTTGTTATGATTGCGGCCTTCCGTAGTCAAATCAGTGTTGGTAAATCCTAGTCCATTACTAGCATTAACGTTTCCAACCAAAGCTTCCAACTGATTGATTGTAATCTCCTCTGGCACATAAGCTGCGTGCAAGACTTTTAGTAGTGCGTTCCGATGAGCTTCGGAGCACATAAGCAATGATAGAATAGAGATCTTGGAAGGCGTCTGGTGAAGCTGGTCCACTATCTTGTAATCACTTTTCTTGATGATTCTCATGAACTCATCAACTTCTTGATCAAAAGGTGTTTTCAAAGCTTCTTTAACAACTTGTTCTTCTTGCACCATGCTCTTCCCTTTTGCCTTGGCAGCAGCTTCTGCTTCGGCACTGGGTCTTGGAATTTGCGGGGCGAAGAGACGTCCGCTTCGAGTGAAGCCTCCGCCTCCCCCCACATTGTCTATTTGTGGTGAAGAAGTTGATGATTCAAGAGTGATTTTCTGTCCTTCGCAGTATAGGTCGGAGCCGTAATGCCAAGGGATGGCATTACTGCTTTCATAAGGTACTGGCCCAGGCACTGTGATAGTGACTGGACTGATGGCAACTGTAGAAGGGACCATGATAGTCTGCAGATCATAGTATATTGTGACTGGTGCTCTGATAGGAGTGGCGTTTTGTGAGTTGTAGGCAGAATCATTGGCAGGATCATAATAAATTGTAACTGTTGAGACATTTGCTGCTGAAGTTGTAGGAGACATTGTCGGAAGGATGGGTGTTGTTGTTGTAGGAGATTCTGAATGAAGGGGTGCTGAAGTTGTAGAAGGGATGTCAGTTGACATTTGGTCCGTTGAAGTAACAGATGAAGCATTTGTTGATGAGATTGAAGAGTTGTTTGGAACAATGGTTGTTGCAGTTGTAGGAGACTCGGGAATTGTTGTTAAGGAAATTGCTGGATTGGTAAGAATTGATGTTGTGATTTGAAGCAGGCCACTCTGGATGAGACCATCTATGCCATCCCTCAAATTATCACACCCATTCACTGAAATGTTACAATAAGAACACCCTAGCTCGCATCCCGGGAACATTTGACATTCAAGGAGTTGAGCTTTAATCTCCACCAAGGGTGTCTGAATCTGACCCACACTGGTTATCAAGTAAGACGGCTTGTCTTCTTCAATAGCATTGATTATGGGCCCTCCGTGGTGTGGCATAGGGTTTTTGTTAACATTTGGTGGTGGTGCAAAGTTTAGAGCTTTGGAATCCACTAAATCCTGTACTTTCATGTGCAAAGCCCTGCACTTCTCTGTACTGTGGCCAGGTGCATTCGAGTGAAAAGCACATCTGGCGCTGGCGTCATAATTTCTGGGCAGACTGGCAGGATCTGGAGGTGCCAATGTCCTTAGCTCAACCAGGTTGAGTTTCAGGAGTTGTGGCAGTAATGTGGCATAGGGCATAGGGATCGGATCGATCACCCTATTGGCCTGAGAAGGTCTCTGTTGATATGGTCTTTGCTGATTGTTGTTGTTGTTGTTGTTGTTATAATTTCTCTGAGGAGGATACTGAGTTTGTTGCTGGTAATTTTGTTGCTGTGGTTGATAAGCTGGTTGAGGATGAATTGGAGCGGGAATGGTGACTGCTGCCACAGACCTATGAACATATTGGGGTCTGCCTCTGCTGGTATGGATAGCATTGGTCTCACCAGTTCTTCTTGGGCCCACAAAAGGCTTTCTTGGGTTGCTGGATGAGCTAGCACCGTTGTCAGAAATCTTGCCCATTTTTAATAGGCTCTCAATCCTTTCCCCAGCTATAACGACATCTGCAAAGCTGGTAGAAGAAAAGGCAGCTAGCCTATCAATGTATGTCCCTTGGAGGGTGTTCATAAACATATCAGCCATCTCCCTCTCTGACATGGGTGGCTGGACAGCAGCAACAAGCTATCTCCACCTTTGAGCGTACTCCCGAAAGCTTTCCCTGGATGATTGAGACATTCCCATCAGGAGGGTCCTGTTGGGAGCCATATCCAAGTTGTACTGGTATTGTCTAATGAAGGCCTCTGCCAAGTCCTTCCAACATCTGATGGTTGCTCTAGTCAGATGAGAGTACCATTCCCTTGAAGCTCCTGTTAAGCTATCTTCAAAATAAAACATCCATAGCTTTTCGTCCATGGTATATGCCTTCAGTCTCCCTAGAAAAGATTGTAAATGGGTCCGGGGACAAGAGGTTCCGTTGTACTTCTCAAAGCACGGTGGTTTAAATTTGTGGGGAATCCTGACCCCGTCCACTAAGCCCATGTCCGTAACATCAAAACCCAAGGAGTTTTGAGACTCCAGGGATCTCAGTTTCTCAGCAATCTCATCTAGCCTTCTATCATAGGCTTCCTCCCCAGCTCCCATCACTGTGAACTGATCTTCCTGGGGGTCTTCTTGTAACACTCTGCCTGCAGTGGCAGTCCCTTGCACATTAACAGGGATGTTGATCTCTGGATGAAGGTGGGGTCCATAGACCGGAGGATTAACATGAGGTTGAACTCTCTCATTATTGCTTGTCCCAGCAGTCCCTAGATGGGGATCTTCCTGATTCTGCCTCTCTACCAGTGCTCTTAATCTCTCTTGGCTTTGAGCCATATTATTCATCACCTCCATAAACTGAGTCATCTGATTCCTCATTTCCAACCTCTCGTTGGCCATTTGAGTCCTGACCTCTGTAAGGTCCTGCTGTACTTGGTCCATTTGTATACCCGGAAGATTGTTGCGGGTTGGATATCTGTGTGGACGGTTGAGTGGAAACACCCGACGTCGAGCAATAGTTCCTGAGATCACAACAGAGTTAGTAACAAAAACAAAACAAACCTACAAAACAAACAAAGGTTAGCATGCAATGCAGTATGCTTATTTGTTTCCAAGGTATCCGGCTTGGCACTTGATTTTGACCTTTCCAGACCCCTGAGGAAGATGCTTGTGATGTTTCTTGAAGAATTCAGATAAAACAAACCAACACATATATATTACAAAAAGTAAATGATACATAGTTTTGCTTCTTTTTACAATACATGCCCTCTGAGGGGTCAAAATACAAAAATAAAAAGGGAAAAGTACAATGAAGTGAAAGCAACAACAAGCAAAAGTCAGACACTAAGACCAAACTCGTCCTCCTGAACTTCCTTGAGAAGTGCTTCAGTCACTGGATCAGCTGGACGCTCTGTAAGATTCCTGATAAGGAGATTCCTGGTAGTAACAGCTGTAGTTAGCTTCTTGTGTTGACTCTGGTCCTTTGACCTCTTCACACCAGCTCTAATCTTCAACTCTGAGATCTCTCTCTGGGCTGCTGCCAGGGCTTCCTGTTGCTCTTTTGCACTAGCTTCCAGCTGCTCAATCTTGTCCTGAGTCCTCTTATCCTCCTGAGTACGGGCTTCGGTGATCCTGACCCACCTGGCCTGACTCTCCTTCAGATACAAATCAGTCCGGGCCTTTTGGAACTGAGCCTCTTTGCAAGCATTCTTCAGAATTTGTTCTCCAGCCCTTGACTTTTTGATGTAATCCTCTGACTTCTCAATTCTAGCTAGATGCTCCACTTTTAGCTTTTCTAACCTCTCAATGTCCAGCCGACCATCACTCCTCTCCCAGAGGGTCTTCTGTAGAGCCTGAGTCAGCTTCTCATTTCTCTCTTTCAATTTCTCAAACTCCTCTAAGCTGACAGTTGCTGGAGGTGGTGCTGTGGAGGGCCTAGGCACATCTTCAAGGGTGAAGGGCATCCCAGAAACTTGAGCCCTGGCATGAGACCACTCATAGTATTGAGCTGAGGCCACATTGTTGCATCTCCCAAGAATGGTTACCCCTTTAGTCTGTACATTGTCCCAAGCCCAGGATGCTTGCCTGACAATAGCCAGATTAGGCTTGATCTCACAATAAAGGGTCTCAGCTAGATCTTGTGCACTAGGAGGGTGGACTAATGCATAGCCCAGTTGTCTTTTGAATAGCAGAGGGTTGTAGTTGATGCAACCCTTCACTCCTATCAAAGGTACATTGGGAAACTGCCCACAACTAGTAATGATGTCTCTGCCCTTAGTGCTCTGAGTGCACCACCTGATATCATCCGAGGTTAAAGCAACAAGCCTCCTAGCCCAATTTCTCTGCTGGTGAGGGTTCAAGAATGCATCAGTCTTTGGAAAATGTTTGAGCAGCCAAGTGTGGAACAAAGGAGCACAACATCTCACTAATCTTCCCCTTTGCTTTTCATTCCTTTGGTGAACAGAGTAGTAAAGATCTCCCAGTAAGGTGGGCACTGGGTTCCTCAGGATGAAAAGATGGATTGCATTCTTGCTAACAAACTTAGGCTCATCTGCAAATAATATGACCCCATATATGCTAAGGGCCAATAATGCACAGACTGCCTTCCATTCTCCCAAAGAAGCCTTCAGGGTAGCCTGAGAGATCAAGAAATCCAGATGCAGACCAGAGATTCCTGCTTTGGTAGTCACATTCTGTCCAATTAGAACTGGTTCCAGATGCAATTCCTTTGCCACCTCTTCATTACTAGGAAAAGCCATCTCAGGGTTGAAGGGGACTCCACCCCTGATAGGTATACCAATCAGTGATGAATACTCTTCCAACAAGGGTCCCAACTGAAAATTCTGGAAGGTGAAGCACCTCAGAGGGGGATCATAGAACTGCAAGCAAGTATGAATCAAGCTCCTCTGTGAAGGGTCCAAATCCATAACCACATCAAGGATTCCTCCATAATGTTCTCTAAATAGTGGTATATGGTCTGGAGTAATCAGGGTTTGAATCTTCCTGATGCTAGCCAACTCAGGCTCAAAGAAATGATAGGAGATGTTACTCTTCTTGGGTGCCATGTTGCTGAAGAATAGGTGCTGATGATGACTGGTACCAGAAGATGGGCCACTGATAGGCTGAGACTGGTGATGCAGGTGACTGAAGCAGATAGCTGATGAGGAATAGCTGAAGCAAATACTGGTGAAGATAGGTCTATGCAGATGAAGGGGTCAAAACCAAGTCAAAATATGGTATGGATACCCTGAAAAACAAATAAGCAAATGTTAAAATGATGCAATGATGATGTATGCAAATGATATGCAAGGGTTTGTGACTGAGTTAGATCTGATTAACTGCCTTGATATAGGTCCATGTATGTTCAAGAAATCCAGATGGAGGTTCATAAGTCCGGTAACCAAGGTGGGGGACTCAAATAAAGAGTCACATGTCCAGGGTTAAAAATCACAAGAACTGTTCCAACATGGAGTACTCTTAATCAAAACAAAGTAACGGGGTATGCTGAGGTCAAGGGTACCTGCAAACCTGTAAACAGCCCAACCCCCTCACAGGTGATGTTCTAAAACAAGGATCTTCAAACTTGGATCAGTTATGAGAAGTGTAAACACTTCTAACCCGGAGGTACAGTGTTTACAATAACCATAAAAGATCCTCCTCTAATTCACCTCAGTTTCTGAAGGTCAATACTAAAGGTCATCCAGACTTAGCAGGCTTCCCAGATAGCCCTAGCACTACAGGAAATCTGTAGCACAGAGTTCTCAAGAAGAAACCCATATTTGAACCGTGTTTCATATTCCCGCACCAGACCGAAATGGAATGGGAAAGAACATGAACCACTCTAGCCTAGGTGTCACTCAGGTCCCAGGTATAGGACCTCAACTCTCAGTAGAACCCCACCCACCAAAGCAACAAAACAGATCCAGCCAGCACAGTATGACAGTATGATATATGTAAAGCTATAAAGAAAGCAATAAAACAACTGTACATAAAGCAAAAATAAATACAAATACAAGCACAAATAACACATAACACCCCAGTAAACACAAATCAAACAAGCGCTAGGAGGAACCCACAAAAAGAACCAGAAGCCCTGGTTACAGTATAAGGATCCCCAGCAGAGTCGCCAAGCTGTCGCTCCCGATAAATGGGAAATGGCCCAGATAAAGGTACAGACGCGAACGGTCGGCGAAAGGAGGATGTGAGAACACACAGGAGTGAACTCACGGGGAATGAAAAGAGTCGCCAGCTAGGCATTTTTATCCCGGAGGAAAGGTAATGCTGCATAAACCTTGAAAGATATGGATAAGACGGTCGCGAACCAGAGAGACTGAGAAAGGGGGTTGGTTACAACCTGGGAAGGTATTAACACCCAGGTTGTCCGTCGTACTCGACGGGATCCACGCTTAAAAGATTTGTGTTTCAAAGGGGTAGTGTCAGTGCAATTTGTGTATAAAGAGCTGGAAAAGGATGTACAGGTGTCAGTGTAAAAGAATGTGAAGTGTGATATGAAGTGTCAGTGTAAGAATAAGGATGAAATGCTCATAATAATGAGTAAAGCTGGAAAGAGGGGGGATATACAGAGACTTTTGTTCGATAACTGTTAAGTTATGCCTACGTATCCTCTCGTGCAATGAGGAAGTCAGAACACCGTAGTTCGACCCAAAGAGACTGAAAGATGAATTGACTTGTGAACTGCCTGCTTGTCAATGCTCAAGTGTATGACCTGTCTGGCTCAGGTGCAAACTGTCTTGCATTAGACGAAAGAAGCAAGTTCTCGTTTATGAGTGAATGAGATGAGAAAAGAATCCCGGAGGAGACGATTATTGTTTGTTTTTTGAGTTTTCAATCTTTTATTGCTTTTTGAAGTTTGTCATAGGTTAATGAGCTTAAGCCTAAACCAATGGGTTAGTAAACTCATCACATCTTCCCTCTGATTAGGGGTAATGAGAATACCTTAAGTGTGAAGTCAGCTTCTCACACTTAAACACCTTTGATGTAGGATTAAGATCATTAACCTACTTGTGATTAATTAGATGTTTTTGGTGTTTTTGTTTAGTGTTAAGTAATGAGGTTAAGCCATAATCAAGGATTAAACAGACTCATTACACCATCCTAATAGAAGGATAATAGATGAGAATGTTTAAGCTGAGGAAGGCTCCTCAACTTAATCCATGATTAGGGATTAAACTCATGACAAAACAAAGCCTTTATTATATGGATTTTAATTAGTGATAAGATGAAGAAGTGGATTTTATGATTTGTAAGACAACTTGAGGAGGATTTGTCCATTAACACTAGGGTTAGTCCTTCTTAACCAATTAAGGAAGAATTAGAACCCTAATGCAAGGCCCAAGTTACAAGCTTGATGTCTTGATGATTATTAAATGAATTGATTAAAGGATTTAAACACATTAAGGGTTTAAAACTTAGGATTAAAGTTATACACTCCATCCTAATAGAAGGATGCAGGCATAAGCTTAATCACAAAGCCTTAAAGCCTTTAGGATTTAGTCCCTGATTATGAGATGAGAAGAGAAGACTCAATGAGACACAAAGGTAAAACTAAGAGGGGGGACTAATCAAAACCCTAATCATTGTCATGCTTGGTTGTTCCTAAGGTTTGTGAGGTTTACAAGAGAAATCTTCAATGGAACCACCAAGAAACAGATGAAAGGAGCAGAGAGAAGCAAAGTAACTTGCTTCACTTAAGAAGACAAGTCACTTGAGGAAAGAAAGTAAGAAGAATAAGAATGAGCAAGCTCAATTTCAAACACATAACAAAATGCAGCAAGGATGCACAAAAGAGATGAAAAGAAAATGTGAGAAGTGAAGGCAAATTCACTTCTCAAAGTTGCTTACCACCTGAAAAGTTAGTGAGAAAGATGCAATGCAATGCAAAATGGAATGAAATGGCATGATGAAAACCAAAACCAGAAGCATATATGAGATGATAATGATACTATGAGATGATGCAAACATGAAACAAAGCATGGGGATGATCATACAAACTTATGGATGCAAATGAGACAAGTTTAGGACCATGATCATACATGAAATGTTATGGAATGCAAATGGCATACCACATGGCAAATACAAGATGCAATGATCAAACATGCTTCTAATATGTCTTAAGATGTCAAATGAACCAAATGGATGCACAAAATGCTATGGCAAGTCAAGGTATGCAAGCAAATGCAAGATGGATGCATATGGAAGCTCAAATTAGGGTTTATGATCAATGCATCAAACAAAAACCAAAATCAGAAGCAAACATCAAGATAAAAAATTGAAAATGCATTCCAAAGGACCCTAACCCTACACAAACTCACTGCCCAAAGGAGAGGTTCCAACTCTTAACCTAATTAGAGTTATGAATTTCCTAAAATTTCTAGGGTTTTAGGGTACCTTAACAAGAAAAATGTCAAACAAATGGAAAATGAAAGATCAAATCATGCCAATTTAATCTCACAAACTACATGCTAAACAAAATGCAATGCAAGAAGAATCAAAGTCCAACTCTCAATGGTTAGGCAGAAATGATTTTTTGAAGTTTGGATCAAAATAATGCCTTGAAATGATTTTAATTCCATGAAAAATTCTCAAAAGACATCAAGATCAAAAAAGAAATTTGGTTTGAGGGTTGGACAATGTTTCTAAATGATTATGAAGGTTTCATGAATTTTTTGGTGATTTTTAAATACCCAAAAGTATTTTTAATTAATTAATTCTCATTAATTAATTAAAAATAAACTTTTAAATGATTTAAAAATATTTTTTAATGCAAAAAATAAAAATAAAAATGTTTTTGGTTTCTGAGAATTAATAAAAGTGTGTATAAAAATTTTCAGAATTTTTGAATAATTTTTGCTATTTTAAATAAAATGTAGAAAAGAAATACAAAATAAATGAATTAAAATTAAAGAAAATAAAAAGTAAACGCAATGGAGAGCCAGGATTGAATCTGGGAAATAAATGGTTGACTGCGCGCGCAATCCAAAGGTCACAATTCAAACTGACCTAATTTCTAATTAAATTAAATTAAGCTGAATTAATTAGGTTAATTATAGATTAGGGTTTCTAATGGTGCATCCTGACCATCCAAACACGCGCCAGTCTCCTTTGGTCAACTCATCCAACGCATCAGATTCAAACATCAATTAATTACAGGGATTAGGGTTAATGGTTCTCAGGTGGCCGGAGAAGACTTCCGGTCGTCTTCTCCGGCGAACCAAAACCCTAGGTTTCACCACAAGCCACCCCACTTCAAATTAAACACAGGGAAATGATCCTCTAACATCCTAGAACACGAATCAACCATCAAACAACATTTAAACTTCATGAATCAAGCAAATCGAAGTAAACATTTTTCACGGGAGAAATTTCAGAACATCAATACATCCTCATTTTCACTCATTTTTAATTTCAAACACATCATGATGATCAGGATAGCATGCAGAATCAGTTTGTAACAAGAAAATGGAGTTCTGAGAAAAAAGTTCTTGAGCTATACCTGAGATGGAATCTTCTGGTTCTGGGCTTTCTGGGCTGTTCCTTGGTGCAAACTCACTCCAATGATCCCCCTTGTGCTAATGGCAAGCTTGGATGGAGTTTAAACAGGCTATTTTGAGAGGTTCAGTTCTGGTGTATCAGAAAATGAGGTTCTTGTGTGGGCTGTTTCAGATCATTGTGAGGGGTGGGATTTGTTCTATGAATGATTTCTGGTTGATTGGTGAAGAAAAAATGAGTGTTTGATGGCTGTGGAAGGAGATTCGAAGAGAGGAAAGTTTTTGACAGTTTTTGGAGTGTGCTGTGTTGTGTGTGTTCCAGGCTTGTGGGTGTTGTGTTTTATGATCCATGTACCATTCCTAAACTATTGGAATGAGTCAGAAGACTTGACATGCACTGTGGGAATGGTATGGAGCAATTGGCCAAAAAGTCAATAGTTGGTGTACTTGCAGCATGGGCTATGGCAGCAGCAGTCTAAGGGCTTGTCTTGCTTCAGCTTGAGTCAAGGATGACCCTTGGATTTCTTGTGAATGTCTGCAGCATGTGGATCATGAGCTGTGAGAGATTTTGCAACTTGCCCACTTGTGTTATTTCATGATTTTGTGTTATGTACATGAGATAATTCTTGCTGAATTTTGGTGTATGATACCTCCTTTGATCATGGCAATGCATAGAAACCAATTAGTGATCACACAACTCATGGGAGAATGATTTTGCCAAAAATCCCTCTTTGCATTTCCATGTAAAATGACTTATGAAAATGTGAAAATCAAGGCAAATGAATGAGAAATCTCTTGGGCCAATTCTGATTTTAGGTCATGTGTAGCATTGGTATGATGATTAGAGATCATTTTGAAGTCACATAAAGGCTTGCCATGAGAAATTGCAAGTTTTCCATTTGGTGCATAACTTGAAATTTAGTGATTTTTGCCAACTTTGATGAGCCATAACTTTTGATCCAAAATGAATTAGGTCATGTTCTTGTACTTTTTGAAAAGGGAAAGATCTATTCTACAACTTTCATGACCAAAGTTTTTCCATTTGAAGCTTTTTTGAATCAAAAAGTAAGGGTTGAAAAAGTTGCCTAAAATGACAATTTCATTAAAAGTCAAACTTGCCCAAAAAGTCAACTTTGCAAAAGACTTGAAATTATTCAATTTTGTGAACTTATACCATCTTCCATGATCAAATAAAGATCATATACAATCAAAATGATGAAGAACACCCTTTGGTTGGGTCATTGGGGGCCTCAGATGCCCTGATTTTGCACTGGCTTGCTTGAAAAGTCAACTCTTGATCAGATGACTTCCCCATGGAATTTCTTCATGAAAATTGATATGCATACTCCCTATACCATATAGAGACCAATAGAAACAAGAATGACCAAAAAATTTGGAGTTATGGCCTCTGAAACCAAAACCCTAATTTTAGGTCATCTGTGCAGTCAAACCTGGCTCTGCCTTTATACCATTCTCAGTTCTTGTGATTTTTTGACATTCTTGACTTTAAGAGGATATAATATGATGTTTGAACATACATAGACCCCTTTGAAGTGATTGATGGCCTTTGGAATGGCTCAAGAAGCTCTTGGATTGCTCAGATCACAAACCCTAGATGCAGATGACTTAGAACCAATGCAGTGAATCAAAAATGTGGTATGAGATGTTATGATTATGATTATGTATATGAAATGATCACGAGCCATGGTGTGAATGGGTGAGGGCAAATTTGGGGTGTTTACACTTTGGAAATTTCCAAAAGGTTTCCTAGCAGCATTGGAAGACTCAATAACAACTTTGGATACTTTACCATTCTTGGTTCCTTCTTCAAGCCTCTTTCCAATGGTTACCAAATTAGAGAAATTGGAAGAAACACTTCCAATCATCTTTTCCCAATATAAGGGAGTCAAGGTATCCATAAACATTCCAGTTAATTCTTTCTCAGCTAGAGGTGGTTCAACCTGAGATGGCAACTCTCTCCAACGTTGATCATACTCCTTGAAGGTCTCTCTCTCCTTCTGAGACATATTCTGCAATTGACGGCGGTCAGGTGCCATGTCTAAATTATACTTGTACTGCTTTACGAAAACATCACCCAAATCTATCCAACTTTGGATATGGCTCTTTTCCAATCCCATGTACTACTGTAGTGAGGCCCCGCTCAAACTGTCCTGGAAATAGTGGATAAGCATTTTGTCATTCTTGGCATAGGCAGCCATCTTTCGGCAGTACATCGTCAAGTGGCTTCTTGGACAACCGTGTCCTTTTTACTTCTCGAATTTTGGAGTTTTAAACTCAGCATGCACGATGAGATTGGATACCAAACACATATCACTTGCATCAACATTAAAGAAGTCATTACCCTCTACAACCCTTAATCTCTTGTCAATAGCTCGATACTGCTCACGACCAGCTTCAGGTTCAACATAATCTTTGAGATCATCACCCTAAGCACTAGCATCATTGTACTCATATGGAATTTGGCCAGTATGAATCACATGTCTGGATTAAGTGAAAATAGGAACTTGAAAAGCGGGTCGAGATGCTTGACCGACCACAAAAGTAGTAACGTGAGGTGGAGAGTAGTTGTGTGGAAAACTAAACTCCAGCCAATTTGAAGGTTGTAACTGGATAGGATGAAGCTCGATAACAACATTTTCAACCTCCTGGATCACATTCCTCTGAGGTAGATCTCCTTTAGCAATCAAAACTTGAAGCATCTCAGTCAGCTTCGTCACACTCGTCTTCAACTTCTCAATTTCCATTCGGACCTCAGCATTGTGAACCTCTTGTTCTGACATCCTACGTTTGCGGTAAGCTCGAGTTATGTATCGGCTACGAAGCTTCATTTTGACGGTTGACAGATGACTGGAAGACATAGACAACTTGAATGAACTAACGAACAATATGGGTGTATGAATTAATGCAAATGATGCAAATGATATTCAATGCAAGTAAGGCTGAGATCCAAAAACATGAGTATCGCAAAACACCTTAACATGTAGGCCCTAAGAAGGAAGTTTTAGATTCTTTACCCATAAAACCCACTCACGAGATAATTTCTACGGTGGTGGTATTAGGAAACTCAAGGTCACAGACGTTTATCGCACTAACATCTTGCCGCAGGTTAGCTACATTATGACGATAATGACAATAAGGTCTACCTTGAGTGGAGTTCTCATGTTAGGCTTACAAGGAGTGAGCCCTTGGAGACTAACACTACACAACTACCAATATTGAAACTGGTTTTAGGAGTGGGTCCCAGAGTCACAACCCTTTCACGAATCAAGTCACGTGACAGGTTATATGCGTTATGACAAGATCTATGAATAGGTATACTCTCTGGGGGAGCTTTCATGCTAGGCTCTCAAGAAGCGAGTCCTTGGAGACTAACACTAATAACTACCAATTCTAACCTAGGTGTTCCCTCTTCATTTTTCCAAATGTCAGGTGTAGAGCTTTACTTGTGATGTCATCCCAAGATCCAACAAGCAAATATGAACTTATATAAATAAAGAGAGAGAAATAAAAGAACAAATAAACAAAGAATCATAACAAATATATCAGATATAAAAAAGACAAAGAAAACAAAGAAAAATTCAAACGCAAAGTTAACTAAGTTAGGCTCGACTCTCTTATGCATAAGGCATGCATTTCAATCCCCAGCAGAGTCGCCAAGCTATCGTACCTCGAAAAATGCGATACTCGCGAAGGACGCGGGAAAAACAACAACAGAGTCACCACCTAATTCTATTTATTCTAACGATAGAAAAAGAAGATATATACACAACCTAATAAGGATAAGAAATGGTCAACGAAACAACTGATCTAAGTTCGGGAGTCAGTTACACAAGAGGAAGGTATTAGCACCCCTTACGTCCGTTGTACTCAACGGGAACCTCTTAGTCTAACTATGCGATTGAATGTTAACTTATGTCTTTGTCTTCTAAAGGGGTTGCTAAGATGTTTGTTCTAAGGGAAATGCGTATTTTAATTATTATTATTATTATTATTATTATTATGGAGAAAAGGTTAATTTTTTTTATTAGGGTGATTTATGATAAAGAAATAGTTAATTTTTTATTAGGATGCTCGCCAAGGGTTAAAACCCTCGTGCCTACATATTCCCTTGTGCAATGAGAAAGTCATAGCTTCGTAGTTCGTGCAACTACGGTTTGTTGGTGTTTTTTTAATGAACGATTGTTTAAATCGCTTTCTAACTGCTAAGCGTTGGCTTATCTGCTCGCGATAGGAGGCTGAAGCGCTAGATTGTCCGCGAGATAGAAAAAGTTTAAACAATCTTTGTTTAGAGAAAAGATTTGATCTTGTTTAGTATTTTAAGAACGAAAGGGCGAATGAATCACGTCCCATGGGGCGAGCCTCAAGAATGATTCATTCAAGAACCCATGGAATGCTAGACTCCAGAATTCAGTTCTTTCGTTATTTGATATGTAATAATTAGGTGTCTTGAAAGACGAAAGGGCGAATGAACCACGTCCCGTGGGGCGAGCCTCAGGAATGATTCATTCAAGAACCCATAGAATGCTAGACTCCAGAATTCAGTTCTTTCGTTATTTGATTAATAAAAATTTGAAAATTCTGATTGGAAAAGTTTGATTTAGAATGATTGTTTGCATTGGTTTAGGGTTAATGGTTGAGCGTATTTTTTATAATAATTTTTTCATATTGGTTAAACATTACTTATAAAAGAAATATAAAACCAAGACAAATCGAATTGACATAAAAGTATAAGATAAATATAAACGGGATTAAGAAAGAAGAATACAAACATATTTTTTGAGTTTTTTTAATAAAATTACAACCAAAAGGTAAATTTACCAACTTAAACCTAAAACAAAACTAAAGTTATTAATTAAAATTTTATCAATTAAAATTACTAACTATACTAATATATTAAAAACAAACTATCTAACTAATTAAGTATTACTAAATAAAACCTAAAACTAACTAAATAAAAAAAACTAAATAAATAATTTTAATCAAGATTCTAAATCAAAAATTAATATACAAATCTAATAAGAAAACTAACTAAATACTAGAAATTAAAAGTGATCGGCCAGAGGGTGCTAATAGTAAGCTAAAGGAGTGTTAACATCAACATCAAATGGGCTTATATGACAATATTGAGAATCTGGCCCTAATATAACCTAATTAGTGAAAATAAATAATACAATAATAATAATATAATTAAACCTAAATGACTTAATTAAACCTAATAAACTCATACTAAATAAAATAAATGAAAAGTAAATAAAATGGAACAACTCATCAGGTTTATCACAACACGATTAAAAAATAACCTTCTCTAAAAAAATCTGTTGTTGATCTTCTTCTCACTGTGTCTTTTCCCTCACACGATGATTCTCGGCTTCCTCTCAGACCTCTCTCCAATCTCGTCCTCCCCTCAAACCAATCGGGGGCGGCGGTTCTCTATCTTAACGGAGGCGTAAACCTTCTGTCTCTCTCTGTCCGTCGCTCACTCAATCTCCCTCTCTCACAACGACGTTCTCCGTTTGCGACGACGGCAAGGGTGGTGGTCGGAATGTTGATGAAGGAAAAGGGTTAAATGGGAGGTTTTGCGATTAAGGGTGAGAAGAGCGATATCAAGGAGAACAAAAATAGAGGGAGTTTATTCAATGAAGGTTTTTGTCAACAAGTATATGTGTTAAAGGGTGGAGGGTAGGTCGATGGGTGGTTTCTTGGAGTGTTGTTATGGAGGATTCGGTGATTTATGCATTCTCTTTGTTGAAGAGCCGTAGAGAATTCATGAAGGTGTGGTTTTATGTTCAATTGTCTTTTTTTTTTGCAGAAAATTCCTCCCCTCCTTTTTGTTGAGCCCCCCCTTAATAGAGAGCTTTCTTCCTCTTTTATATATTTTTGAAAACCCTTCAACTAGTATTGTAGTCCTATCCCTTTCAACTTGCAGATCTTCAGAGGTCTTTGTTGGTGTTGTTTTAGTCTGAATATGCACAAGTCTGTGGTGTAAACAAGCTTAAGGCTTTGGTAAATCCCTCTTTTTGAAAGTGCAGGTTTAGGTTTGTCATTTTGGTGAAAGATTTTGGCTTACAGTGAAGAAGAGATATGCAGGGTGCTGGTTGTGTAGTTGACAAAATTTTGGAGTTTTGTGGAAGAGATTGATGTAGGCTGCTGCTGGCTATGTTTGGTGTAATGTGAAACAAAACAAAGTCTGTTTTCTTTTATTTTTATTTTTAAATAAGAGAAAAGTTATAATTAACTTAAACCAATTAAAACTAATTAAAAAAACTAATTATAACACTAAACTAAATAAAATAAAACTAATTAATATTAAACTAATTATAAATTATTCTAAAACTAAAATGAAACTAAATTAAAATTAAAATAAGCTAGATAAAATATAAGCTAACATAAAAATATTTTGTTTTGATATTTTCTAATATATGGATAAAAACAATAAAAAAAAAGAATAACTCATATTAATCATAAAAACCTAAATTACTCTTTTAGAAAAAAACTTAACTAACATATAAACTAAATTAAACTGTACTATATTAAATTAAATTTAAAATAAATTACCACTAAAATAAATGAATAAAAATAAAATTCTAAAAATCTAATATATATCTAACTAAAAATTAAAAATTAAAATTAAGAACAAAATTCTAAAATAATCCAACAAAAATTCTAAAAAATCAAGAATAAAATTAAAATGACACAGAATGATGAAAGTCGATTAAATAATGCATGATTAATGATTAATGAAATGTTAAAACTAAGAATGCTAAAATGACGTACTATCGAAACTACGATAAAATGCGTCAGATGAATGACAAATTATTGAGAGATACTCGGTCAAAATTTAGGGTGTGACAGGTGGTTTGGCCTAAACCCTAAACCCTAAACTAATAATCATATCTTAAGACAAACAATTGAGTCCTAACTCATGATAGATTATATGAAATTAGAACATCAATACTTACTTATTGAAGTAATGATTCGTGCTCCTGAAAAGATGAATGACCAGATCTTCCTCTGATCTCACACTCCCGTTTGCAACTCTAGATTGGGAGAGGTTTGGAGTCGTCAGTTATATTTATGATTCTTGTAATTACAGACTTAGCTATAATATATATATATATATATATATATATATATATATATATATATATATATATATAAGATCACTTAACCAATAAAAGGGACACACACACACACACACACACACACACACATATATATATATATATATATATATATATATATATATATATGTATATATATATATATATATATATATATACAGAGAGAGAGAGAGAGAGAGAGAGAGAGAGAGAGTTAAACTTAGTTCACTCATGGTAAATTCTTGAAAATATTTTCTCAAATGATATGATGCGAAATTTTAATGCAAAAAAGTTAAACTTAGTTATAGTTTAGTCATGGTAAATGTTTTTTTCCAAATGATTTGATATGAAATTTTAATGCAAAAAACATGATTTTATCTACAATTAAACTGAAATTCTGGTACTCATATCACATAAGTCTTAACCACTGGTCGAGACATTGATCTATGTTATGGGTTAAACAAGGTTCAGAAAGACAAACTGATATTCAACAATATCAGCGCAAGAACATGTCAGATGTCCCAACATCATGCTCGACATGTTTACGCAATCAATAATATAACATAGTTGTATAATTGCAGAATGATAAAACATCATGATTTGTTATCCCAGTTCGATCAAACTCATCTACTATGGGGGATCCTAATCCAAGAAGAAGATTGCACTATAAATAGATTATTGATTGTATAGAACTCTCATTGTATAAGTAAACACAAACCTTTTACCTAACCCTATCCAATGTAATTCATTATTGCAGAAACCCATATGCTAATACGAGAACCCCATCTCATTTCCTCATCATTGCATGCCCCACAACGGTATCAAGTTGCACCCAACAACTCCTTCATGTTGCACTCCCATAACTTTACCATTCACGGACGTCCTCCTTCTATGTAATGTCCAACCAAATCTCTTTGGATATCTTTTCTCATTGTATATGTTTACCAGCTTCATCCAAGAACAATATACAATTTATTACCTAAAGGTTTCTGAATCTGTATCAACAACTATGGCTACCTCAATGTATCCTACTAATACATAGGGTGACTTACAACTAAAGAAAGCCAATAACTTTCAAACCCTAAACCTTATTTTTTTACTTTACAAAAATGTTACAAGGATTAATTTTTTTCCCTAGGTCTAATGACTTCTATTTATAATCTTCTGCTGATCCATGGGCTTTAATCTTCTGTCTTTTAATTCGTTGGTCTACTGCTGATTTGTTGGAGAGGATCTTGGAGAAGATTTAAACCAGATTTAAATCTTCTTTCTTGTTAGTTCAGGATGTCGAGTCTTCATGCTAGGACATCGTATTCAACATATCTTTTGTTTTTGGCAGATTTCTTTATCTTTATCAGAGTCTTCAATCATTATGTTTTACCAAAACTTGTCTAAACCCTTAGAGCTTTCAATCTCCCCCTTTTGGCAAGTTTTGGCTAAAAACATTTCCTGCACGATCTTAGGTTGAAAAAGAAAGTCTGAATACTCGTGAAACTCTTTCTGAATCCTGAAAGCCCTAGTTGGTTGTTGGTGTACATGAGGAAGAGAATGATAGTTACTCCCCTTAAACCATTACTTGCCACAAAGGGATAAATCTTCTTCTCAATGGGCATAATAGAACCATTTAGAAGGTCTAGAAATAACTTATTAAGAAGTAGTTACTATCAATGTAACACAAAGTTCATAGACTATACAACTTAGGTCACAAGACACAACCTGCTTCACAACTCATAACACAAGACACAAACTAAGAATAAACTGAAGCAATACAGTTAAGATGTTAAAACATTGTAAACACCCCAAATTTGCCCTCACCCATTCACACCATGGCTTGTGATCATCTCATATGCATAAACACAAACATATCACCTCACATCTCATTTTTTATCCACTGCATAGCTTTCAAGGCATCTGCACCTAGGGTTTGTGATTTGAGCAATCCCAAAGCATCTTGAGCCATTCCAAAGGCTACCAATCAACTCAAAGTGGTCCATGTGTGTTCTTATATCATATTCCATCTCCTCAAAGTCAAAAATGCAGAGGAATCACAAGAGCTAGGGTTTGAGTGGATGCAGAGCCAGGATGAACTGCACAGTTGACTGAAAATTAGGGTTTTGGTTTCAGAGGCCATAACCCCAAATTTTTTGGTCATTCTTGTTTCCATTGGCCTCTATATGGTATAGGGAGTATGCATATCAATTTTCATGAAGAAATTCCATGGGGAAGTCATCTGATCAAGAGTTGACTTTTCAGACAAGTCAGTGCAAAATCAGGGCATCTGAGGCCCCCAATGACCCAGCCAATGGGTGATCTTCATCATTTTGAGTGTATATGATCTTTATTTGATCATGGAAGAAGATTGAAGTTCATAAAAATCAAGAATTTAGGGTTTTTGCAAATGTTGACTTTTTGGGCATAGTTGACTTTTCAAGAATGCATCATTTTAGGTCATTTTTCAAGCCTTGCTTTTTGATCCAAAAATGCTTCAAATGGAAAAACTTTGGTCATGAAAGTTGTAGATCTCATCTTTCCCTTTTCAAAAAGTACAAGAACATGATCAAATTCATCTTGGATCAAAAGTTATGGTGTGTTAAAGTTGGCAAAAATCACTAAAATTCAAGTTATGCACCAAATGGAAATTTTGCAAAACCTTGAACCAATGCATCATGTGACCTCTAATTCATTTCAAACCATTACACAAACATTCTCTAAGTCCTAAAAATCAGAATTGGATCAAGTTTGCTCATGGTTTGGTTTGTGTAACAAGGCATTTTTCATGAAAATCCATAAAGTAACCAAGTTGCAAAACTCATGATCATGCTTCACCAACTTGCTGCATTGGTCCTTGAATCAAGCCAGCCTCACATACTCACCATGATGCGCCAGACCTAGCCCTTGTACTTGCCTAGTATCAAGCCCATGCTTCTCTTACAAGATTTTTGACTTTTGGCAAAAAGCAAACTTACCAATCACAAAAGCACAAGTCACATCAAGAAGCCAATCAGATTTGTTTATGTCAACAATTTGCAAGCTAGCCATAACATAAGGCAAGGCTGAAACCAACACATTACACACATTCACAAAAACACTCCCTCTTGCATTTTGTTTCGAATCCCTCTGCCCAGCCACAAAACACTTCAACCACTTCCACCTTTCAACTCACCTTGTTCTATAGATCACAAAGAGCCAAGAACACAAGCCAAAAACAGCCAGAACACCTCACTGCCATCTCTCACTTCATTTCTGCAGTTACTTTCGAATCTCCTTCCCTAGCCCACAAACAGCCAAACAAACCCTGCAAAGCTTCTCCATACATCATTTGGACCTCAAACCATCATTCACCATGACCTGAAAGAGCCAGAATCACCATAGCCATTGTTGACTGAGCCTGAAGCAGGAGCATTCGAATCTCACCATCCAGCCAGCACAAACTCATTTTGAGCATCCAAACAGCTTTGGGGGATCAAGTGGAGTGGTTTGCACAAGGAGAAGTGGCCAGAAAGTTCCTAAACTGAAAGCTTCGAATCTCAGGTAGCCTGAAATTTATTTTTCCAGAAATCATTTTTCTTGTTACAAACTTGTTCTTTGTGTTGTCCTGATCATCTTGATGTTTTTAGTTTTTGAAATGGTGATGAAATAAGCATTTAATTTGTCTCTGAAACTGGTTTGCCCTAAAATTTGTTTTGCTTGATTCATGAATTCCAGGAAGAATAAATTTGTTATGGCTTAGGGTTTTGATTCAGGGGATCATGGGAATCATTTTGGTGTGCTTAGATTTCATTTTAGATACGTTTTGAGGAAGTTTGGAGATTTTCAGGTGGACTTCCCACCGGAGAAGACGACCGGAGGTCTTCTCCGGCCACCTGAAAATGATTAGGGTTTTAATCCTGTAATTAAGGCAGTTTAAATTTCGTGCGTTGGATCAGTGGACTTTGTTGACTTCGCGCGCGTGTGTGTGGCTGAGATTCATCATTAAACCCTAAATCTCAATTAATTAATTCATAATTATGTTTAGCCACGTTTGAATTTCAGCCTTTGATCTGCGCGCGCAGTCAATGGCTCCATCTCCAGATTCAATCTCAGCCATCCTTCCTGATTACTCTCATATTTATTTGATTTTTATTTCATTTTATTTCATTAACTTGCATAATTATTTTAAAATAGCAAAAAATACATAAAAATTATGAAACTTTTTCCCTAAAGTTTTAATAATTTTTATGACCCAAAAACATTTTTATTTTATTTTTATCATTTAAAAAAGTATTTTTAAATATTTAAAAGATTATTTTTAATTGATTAATGAGAATTAATTAATTAAAAATACTTTTAGGTATTTAAAAATCACCAAAAAATTCATGAAATGTTCTAAGACATTTAGAAACATTGTCCAACCTTCAAACCAAATTTCTTTTTTGATCTTGATGCATTTTAAGAATTTTTCATTGAATTAAATCATTTTTTATGCATTATTTTGATCATGGATTCAAAAATTCATTTCTACCAATTGGTGAAGGTTGAGACATTGATTCTTCTTGCATTGTCTTTTGTTTTGCATATAGTTTCTAGGATAAAAAGGCCATGAATTGTTCTTGCATTTTCAAATTGTTTGGCATTTGTTTTGTTAAGAACCCTAAAAAACCCTAATAACTTAGAAAAATCATAACTTGAGTTTGATTGAGAGTTGAGAGCTCCCCTTTGGGCAGTGGTTCATCATAGGTCTAGGGTTTCTTTGGGTGCCATTTCTCATTTTTATCATGAGGTTTGCTTCTGTTTTTGGTTTGTGTTTGATGTTTGACCCATGAACCCTAATTTGGGCTTTCTCTTGCATCCTTCTTGCATTCTCTTGCATAACATGACTTGTCTTTGCATTTTGTGCATTCTTATGATTCATTTGACATCTTAAGACATGTATAAAGCATCTTTGATCATTGCATTACATATTTGCCATGTCATTTGTCTTGTATGATTCATAACTTTTCATGCTTGTTCATGCTCCTTAACTTGCATCACTTGCATTCATGATCTTGTATGAACATCCTCATTGTCTTGCCTCATGTTTGCAGCACCTCATAACATCACAATATCATGTGCATGCTTCTGGTTTGGTATAGCATCATATCATTTCATCTCATCTTGCATTGCATTGCATTTTCTTTCTAACATTGCAGGTGGTAAGTAAACTTGAGAAGTGGATTTGCCTTCACTTCTCATACCTTTTCTTTTCATCTCTCTTGCATCCATTGCTGCATTCTTATTTGTGTTTGAGTTTGAGCTTGCTCATTCTTCTCCTTCCCACTCTCTTTCTTCAAGTGACTTGACTTCTTGAATGAAGCAAGTCATTTTGCTTCTCTTGATCCTGTTCATCTGCTTCCTGGTGGCTCCTTTGAAGATTGTTCTTGAAAACCTCACAAACCTTAGGATCATCCAAGCATGACAATGAATTAGGGTTTTGATTAGTCCCCCATAGTTTTTACCTTTGTGTCTTTCTTTGAGTCTTCTCTTCTCACCTCATAATCAGGGACTAAACCCTAAAGGCTTTAAGACTTTATGATTAAGTTTATGCCTGCATCCTTCTCTTAGGATGGAGTGTATAACTTTAATCCTAAGTCTTGAGCCCTTAAGGTGTTTAAATCCTTTAATCAATCCATCTAATAATTATCAAGACATTACACTTGTAACTTGGGCCTTGCATTAGGGTTCTAATTCTTCCTTAAGTGGTTAAGAAGGACTAACCCTAGTGTTAATGGACAAGTCCCCCTCAAGTTGTCTTATAAATCATAAAAAACACTTCATCATCATATCATTAATCTAAAATCCACTTAATAAAGGCTTGTTTTGTCATGGGTTTAATCCCTAATCATGGATTAAGTTGAGGAGTCTTCCCCAGCTTAAACATTCTCATCTATTATCCTTCTTTTAGGATGGTGTAATGGGTCTGTTTAATCTTTGATTATGGCTTAACCTCATTACTCAACACTAAACAAAAAATCACAAAAAACATCTAAATAATCACAAGTAGGTTAATGATCTTAATCCTACATCAAAGGTGATTAAGTGTGAGAATCTGACTTCACACTTAAGGTATTCTCATTACCCCTAATCATAGGGAAGATGTGATGAGTTTACTAAATCCATTGGTTTAGGCTTAAGCTCATTAACTTATGACAAACCTTCAAAAGCAATAAAAGACTGAAAATACAAAAAACTAACAATAATCGTCTCCTCCGGGATTCTTTTCTCATCATCTTCACTCACAAACGAGAACTTGCTTCTTCCGTCTAATGCAAGACAGTTCGCACCTGAGCCAGACAGGTCATACACTTGAGCATAGACAAGTAAGCAGTTCATCAGTCAATTCATCTTTCAGTCTCTTTGGGTCGAACTACGGTGTTCTGACTTCCTCATTGCACGAGAGGATACGTAGGCATAACTTAACAGTTATCGAACAAAAGTCTCTGTACATTCCCCTCTTTCTAGCTTTATTCTTTAGCCTCATGATCTTGAGCATCTCATCTTTGTTCTTACACTGACACTTCACTTATACACTTCACTTCTCTTACACTGACACCTGTACATCCTTTTCCAGCTCTTTACACACAAATTGCACTGACACTACCCCTTTAATACACAAATCTTTTAAGCGTGGATCCCGTCGAGTACGGCGGACAATCTGGGTGCTAATACCTTCCCAGGTTGTAACCAACCCCCTTTCTCAGTCTCTCTGGTTCGCAACCGTCTTATCCATCTTTTTTCTAGGTCTATGCAGCATTGCCTTTCCTCCGGGATAAAAATGCCTAGCTGGCGACTCTTTTCACCTCCAGTGAGTTCACGGCTGTGTGTTCTCACTGTCTCCTTCGCCGACCGTTCGCGCTTGTACCTGGATGCAAATCTTTGGGAGCGACAGCTTGGCGACTCTGCTGGGGAACTTTATACTGCAACCAGGGCTTCTGGTTCTTTTTGTGGGTTCCTCCTAGCGCTTGATTGATTTGTGTTTACTGGGGTGTTATGTGCTTATTTGTGTTTGTATATTTGTATTTTGTTTATTGCTTTATGTACAGTTGATTTATTGCTTTCTTTATAGCTTTATATTTTTCATAACTGTCATACTGTGCTGCTGGCTGGATCTGGTTTTTCTTTGGTGGGTGGGTGTTCCATTGAGAGTTAAGGTCCTATACCTGGGACCTGAGTGACACCTAGGCTAGAGTGAATCATATTCTTTCCCATTCCATTTCGGTCTGGTGCGGGAATATGAAACACGGTTCAGATATGGGTTTCTTCTTGAGAACTCTGTGTTGCAGATTTCCTGCAATGCTAGGGCTATCTGGGAAGCCTGCTAAGTCTGGATGACCTTTTAGTATTGACCTTCAGAAATTGAGGTGAATTAGAGGAGGAATTGTTATGGTTATTGTAAACACTGTACCTCCGGGTTAGAAGTGTTTACACTTCTCATAACTGATCCAAGTCTGAGGATCCTTGTTCTAGATCACCACCTGTGAGGGGGTTGGGCTGTTTACAGGTTTGCAGGTACCTTGACCTCAGAATACCCTGTTACTTTGACTTTGTTAAGAGTACTCCATGTTGGATAGTTCTTGTGATTCTAAACCCTGGACCTGTGGCTCTTTATTTGAGTCCCCCACCCTGGTTACTGGATTTTTAGACCTCCATCTGGAATTCTTGAACACACATGGATCTATACCAAGGCAGTTAATCAGATCCAGCTCAGTCACAAAGCCTTGCATTTCATTTGCATACATACTCATTGCATCATATTAACATGTGCTTATTTGTGTTTCAGGGTATCCACCTTCATCTCTGGTTTTGGTTTTGACCCCATCTGCAGTTTTGACCTATCTCCATCAGCACTTGCTTCAGCCTGTCAGCCATATACTTCAGTTACTAGCACTAGCCAGTCAGTGGCCCTCTCCTCAGCATCTTCATCAGCACTTACTCTACTCAGTCTTCAGCATCATGGCTCCAAAGAAAAGCAACATCACCTATCATTTCTTCCAACCAGACTTATCAGACATCAGGAGGATCCAAACCCTGATCACTCCAGATCACATACCCTTGTTCAGGGAGAGCTATGGAGATATACTGGACATGGTTATGGATATGGACCCATCTCAGAGGAGCCTGATCCACACCTGCATTCAGTTTTATGATCCTCCATTGAGATGTTTCACCTTTCAAGACTTTCAGTTAGGACCTCTTCTGGAAGAATACTCATCATTGACTGGTCTGCACATCAAAAGAGAAATCCCTTTCAACCCTGAAATGATCTTTCCCAGCAATGGAGAGATAGCAAAAGCTTTGCACCTGGAACCTGTATTGATTGAACAACACTTGACCTCTAAAGCTGGGATCCTTGGATTTCACCTGGACTTCCTGATTTCTCAAGCTAGTTTGAAAGCCTCCCTGGGAGAGTGGAAAGCTGTTTGTGCTCTGTTGGCCTTAAGTGTGTATGGAATTGTGCTGTTTGCAGATGAGCCTCGATTCATCAGCAAGAATGCAATCCACTTGTTCATCCTGAAGAACCCTGTGCCAACTTTACTGGGTGATCTCTATTACTCAGTACATCAGAGAAATGAAAAGCAGAGGGGAAGGCTAGTGAGGATTTGTGTTCCATTATTCCATGCTTGGCTTCTCAGGCATTTACCCAGGACAGATGCATTTCTAAATCCTCATCAGCAAAGCAACTGGGCTAAGAGACTCACTGTCCTAACTTCAGCAGATATCAGATGGTGTACTCAGAGCACCAAGGGTAGAGATATGATCACAAGCTGTGGGCACTTTCCCAATGTGCCTTTGATAGGAGTTAAGGGAAGTATCAACTACAACCCTCTGCTGTTCAGGAGACAGTTGGGCTATGCACTGGTTCATATTCCTAGGGAACAAGACTTGGTGGAGACCCTCTACTGTGAGAACAAGATTAGTTTGGCTGTTGTTAGGCAGGCTGCTTGGGCCTGGGATCATGTTCAGACTAAGGGAATCACCATTCTGGGGAAGTGCAATAATGTGGCATCAGTCCAATATTATGAGTGGTCCCATGATAGGGCCCAATTCTCTGGAATGCCCTTCACCATAGAAGACATGCCTGAGTCATCTTCAGCACCACCCCCTGCCACTATCAGTTTGGAGGAGTTTGAAAGCTTAAAGGAAAGAAATGAGAAGTTAACCCAAGCCTTGCAGAAGACCCTCAGGGAGAGGAGTGAAGGTGTGAGGGAGATTGAGAGATTGGAGAAGTTGAGGGTAGAACACTTGACCAAGATTGAGAAGTCTGGGGAGTATATCAACAAGTCTAAAGCTGGTGAGCAGATTCTGAAGAATGCTTGTAAAGAAGCCCAGTTCCAAAGAGCAAGAACAGACTTGTATTTGAAAGAGAGTCAGGCCAGGTGGGTCCGGATCACTGAGGCCCGTACTCTAGAAGACAAGAGAGCTCAAGACAAGATGGAGCAGATGGAAAAAGCCCTGGCAGCAGCCCAGGAGGAAATATCAGAGCTGAAAATCAAAGCAGGATTGAAGAGGTCTAAGGACCAAAGTCAGAACAAGAGGTTGACTGCAGCTGTTGCAACAAGAAACCTTCTCATCAGAAGTCTTACGGAGCATCCGGCTGATCCTGTGACCGAAGCACTTCTCAAGGAAGTTCGTGAGGATGAGTTTGGCCTTGGAGTTTGATCATTTGCTTGTTGTTGTTCCTTTTCCATGTACTTTTGCTTTTTGTGATGTATTTTGGCCCCTTTGAGGGTTTGTGTTGTAAAAATGAACAAATTGTATTATTTCACCTTTGTAATATATTTGTGTTGGCTTCTATCTGGGTTCACATCAAAAGCAACTTCAACAGCATCATCTTCAAGGGTCTGGAAGGGTCAAAACTGAAGGCCAAATCGGATACCTTGAGAACAAATAAGCATAACTGCATTGCATGCTAACCCTTTTGTTTGTTTTGTAGGTTTTTGTTGTGCTGTTACTAACCTCTGTTGTGAATCTCAGGAATTATTGCTCGCCGCCGGGTATTTCCTCTCAACAGGCCACACAGGTACCCAACTAGAAACAACCTTCCGGGAATTCAGATGGATCAGATGCAGCAAGACCTTACAGAGGTCAGAAACCAGATGGCCAACGAAAGGTTGGAGATGAGAACTCAGATAACACAGTTCATGGAAGTAATGAACAACTTAGCTCAAAGCCAGGAGAGGCTCAGGGCTTTGGTAGAAGGGAGGAATCAAGAGGAGCCTCATGTAGGAACTGCAGGCACCAGTAATAATGAAAGAGTGCAACCACATGTTACCCCCCCTGTGTTTGGCCCACATCTCCATCCAGAGGCTAACATCCCAGTCAACATTCAAGGGACAGCCACTGCAGCCAGGGTACTTCAAGAAGATCCTCAGGAGGACCAATTTACAGTAATGGGTGCTGGAGAGGAAACTTATGATAGACGATTGGAGGAAATAGCTGAGAAGTTGAGATCACTGGAGTCTCAAAATTCTTTGGGCTTCGACGTCATGGACATGGGTTTGGTAGACGGGGTCAGGATCCCCCATAAGTTCAAGCCTCCTTGTTTCAAAAAGTATAATGGGACTTCATGCCCCCGGACTCATTTGCAATCATTTCTGGGAAGGCTGAAGGCCTATACAATGGATGAGAAATTGTGGATGTTCTATTTTGAAGATAGCTTGACTGGAGCATCAAGGGAATGGTATTCCCATCTGACAAGAGCAACTATAAGATGCTGGAAGGACCTGGCAGAAGCCTTCATTAGACAGTATCAGTATAATCTAGATATAGCACCCAATAGGACTCTCCTGATGGGAATGTCACAGTCTTCTAGGGAGAGCTTCAGGGAATATGCTCAAAGATGGAGACAGCTTGCTGCTGCTGTCCAGCCACCTATGTCTGAGAGAGAAATGGCAGACATGTTTATGAACACTCTTCAGGGAACGTATATTGACAGGTTAGCTGCTTTCTCTTCCACCAGCTTCGCAGATGTTGTCATAGCTGGGGAGAGAATTGAAAGCCTGTTAAAAATGGGAAAGATCTCAGACAACGGTGCAAGCTCGTCCAGTAGTACAAGAAAGCCTTTTGCAGGCCCGAGAAGAACTGGCGAGACCAATGCCATCCACACCAACAGGGGTAGGCCCCAATATGTTCAAAGGTCAATAGCAGCAGTCACTATCCCTGCTCCGGCACATCCTCAGCCAGTCTATCAACCTCCTCAACAAAACTTCCAACAACAACCTCAGTATCATCAGAATCAGTATCCTCCAAGAAACTACAACAACAACAACTCCAACAACAACAATCAACAGAGGCCATTCCAACAGAGGCCATCCCAAGCTAACAGAGTGATCGACCCAATGCCGTATGCTGCCTTGCTGCCACAACTTCTGAAACTCAACCTAGTTGAGCTAAGAACGTTGGCACCTCCGGATCCCAACAGTCTACCAAGAAACTATGACTCCAATGCTAGGTGTGCTTTCCATTCAAACGCACCTGGTCACAGTACAGAAAAATGCAGGGCTCTGCATATGAAGGTACAAGACTTGGTAGACTCCAAGGCTCTGAATTTTGCACCTCCGCCCAATGTCAATAAAAACCCAATGCCAAACCATGGTGGTCCCCGAATTAATGCTATTGAAGAAGACCAACCGTCTTATTTAATAACTAGTGTGGATCAGATCAGGACACCATTGGTGGAAATCAAAGCTCAACTCCGGGAAAACAATATATTTCCGGGGTGTGAACTAGGATGTCCATACTGCAATATTTCATGGAATGGGTGTGAAGATTTGAGGAATGGCATTGACAGCCTTATTCAGAGTGGCTTGCTACAGATCACTACATCATTTCCGGCAAATCCGGCAACTTCATCAACAACGGTTTCAGAACCTCCTACAAATGCAGCAACTATTGTACCCGACAATTCATCAGCACCATCAACAAGTATTTCACTTGTCCTTCCAAATGATCAGTTTTCAACAGTTTCTCCTGCTACAACTTCAGCTTCATTCCATTTCGACTCTCCATCAACAACAACAACAGTCCTTCCAACAGAACCTCCTACAACACCAGCGATCAATCATGAAGATGTCTCCACTGTTACCATATTCTACGATCCTGAAAATAATTCTGCCTACCATTCAGAAGGTGCTGCTCCCGCCAGAGCACCGGTTACAATCTTTTATGATCCACAAACAATTACAGTCCCTTCAGCAGCAGCAATCAGTCCAGTCACTGTCACGGTGCCTGGACCAGTACCATATGAAAGCAATAGGGCCATCCCTTGGCACTATGGCTCTGACGTATACTGCGAAGGAAAAAGAATCACTCTGGAAACATCAACACCTGCACCACAAGTAGATAATGTGGGGGGAGGCGGAGGCTTCACTCGAAGCGGACGTCTCTTTGCTTCACAAGTTCAAAAACCTACTGCCGAAGCAGAAGCTGCTGCCAAGGCAAAAGGAAAAGGCCCGGTGCAGGAAGATCCAGCTGCCAAAGAAGCCCTGAAAACTCCCTTCGATCAGGAAGTGGATGAGTTTATGCGGATCATCAAGAAGAGTGACTACAAAATTGTGGATCAGCTTCACCAGACGCCATCCAAAATCTCCATCCTCTCACTGCTTATGTGCTCCGAAGCCCATCGGAATGCACTACTTAAAGTCCTGCACGCAACTTACGTGCCTGAGGAGATTACTGTCAACCAATTGGAAACCGTGGTTGGAAATGTTACTGCTAGCAATGGGCTAGGGTTTACCAATTCTGACTTGACAGCGGATGGCCGCAACCACAACAAAGCCTTGCACATAACCATGGAATGCAAAGGAGCTGTCCTTTCTCATGTGCTGGTGGACACAGGTTCTTCCCTGAATGTCTTACCGAAGAAGGCTCTGGTGAAGCTTGAATATGATGGATTGGCATTGAGACCCAGCAACCTGGTAGTAAGAGCCTTTGATGGTTCTAAGAGATCGGTTCTGGGAGAGATTGAGCTGCCTGTGACAATTGGCCCACAGACCTTTAAAACTATCTTTTATGTGATGGACATTCAGCCCGCCTACAGCTGTTTGTTGGGAAGACCCTGGATTCACGCCGCCGGCGCAATAACGTCTACCCTTCACCAAAAGTTAAAATTTGAGTGGGAAGGCCAAGTTGTCACAATCTGTGGGGAGGAGGATATCTTTGTTAGCCATCTGGCTACTTACAAATACATTGAGATGGATGGAGAGATCCATGAGACAATGAGCCAAGGTTTTGAAGCCTTGAACGTCAATGAAGCATCTGCTGTATCTGGTACTCCAATGTCATCTTACCAACAAGCCCGGAAGGTTGTTGAAGAAGGAACTGCCCTAGGCTGGGGCAAGGTCTTAGCTGTGGAGGAGAAGAAGGACAAATTTGGGTTGGGTTACAAACCAACTCAACGTCAAGCAAAGGCTGCTGCAGAGCCCGGTTTTGTCAGCGGGGGAATGCTTACCCCTGATGCTATCAACTGTCTGGAAGACGAGCTGGAAGAGGAGCGCAATCTGGAGAATTGGATTCGTCCAAAGATCCCGGGGAGCAGTGTCTCGAACTGGTCTTCCCAGGAAATTATAAGAGTTACTCAAGCAGAGTAATTATTATTTCCTGTATTTTTTATAGCATGCATCCAAGTCTTGCATCTTGCCCAAGATGACAAGACTCATTTTGTAACCAGGGCCATCTGTACTTTTGTGCAAACAAGATCAAATTAATGAAATATCAGACATCTTTTTGCAAACGAGTCCTTTTCTTTTATGCTCACTGTTTTTCCATTTTTCTTTTTGTACAAAAATAAATGGCGGTGTTTTCAAAATGATAACTTCATTTCACTTTTTTCTAAAGCAAGATTAAAATCAATCACTAAAATGAACCAACTTAACCCTTGCAGAGAGTGCCTTCCAGACAGCACCGACAACAGCCCGGCTATGACATCGTATGACTTTGACAATTCAATCAATCAAGCTGATGAAGGGGTTGAAGAAGAATATGAGCTTCCTGAAGAGCTAGCCAGGTTGTTAAGACAGGAGGAAAAGGTTATTACTCCTCACCAGGAGGAGATTGAAGTGATTAATCTTGGTACAGACGAAGACGTGAGAGAAGTCAAAATCGGGGCCTGCCTGCAAGACTCAGTGAAGAGACAGTTGATAGATATGCTTCAAGAGTATGTTGATGTGTTTGCTTGGTCGTATCAAGATATGCCAGGGTTGGATACCGATATAGTTGTGCACAAGCTGCCTTTGAGGGAAGAATGCCCACCAGTGAAACAGAAGCTGCGCCGAACTCGCCCAGACATGGCTATGAAAATCAAGGAAGAGGTACAAAAGCAATGGGACGCCGGGTTCCTTGCTGTGACTAGCTATCCGCCGTGGGTTGCTAACATAGTACCTGTGCCTAAGAAGGACGGCAAAGTAAGAATGTGTGTTGATTACCGGGATCTGAACAGAGCCAGCCCGAAAGATGACTTCCCATTACCTCACATTGATGTATTGGTGGATAACACGGCTCAGTTCTCGGTATTCTCCTTCATGGATGGATTTTCAGGATATAATCAGATCAAGATGTCACCTGAAGACATGGAGAAGACAACATTCATTACACCTTGGGGCACTTTCTGTTACAAAGTGATGCCATTCGGACTGAAGAATGCTGGTGCAACATATCAACGGGCTATGGTGACATTATTCCATGATATGATCCACAAGGAAATAGAATGTTATGTGGATGATATGATCGCCAAGTCCCTTACAGAGGAAGATCACCTGGTAAACCTGCTCAAGTTATTCAAGCGTCTGAGGAAGTATCAACTGAAGTTAAACCCCAACAAATGCACATTCGGGGTGCGATCCGGTAAGCTGCTGGGCTTTATTGTAAGCGAGAAAGGGATTGAAGTTGACCCTGATAAAGTCAAAGCCATTCAAGAAATGCCTGCGCCGAAAACTGAGAAGGAAGTCCGAGGGTTCTTAGGTCGATTGAACTACATTTCAAGGTTCATATCTCACCTTACAGCAACCTGTGAACCCTTGTTCAAGCTGTTAAGAAAGGAACAGACGGTCAGGTGGAATGAAGACTGCCAAAAGGCTTTTGACAAGATCAAGGAATATCTGCAAGAACCTCCAATCCTCATGCCGCCAGTTGAAGGAAGACCTCTGATCATGTACTTGACAGTATTAGAAGGGTCAATGGGGTGTGTGCTGGGCCAGCATGACGAGTCTGGTCGAAAAGAGTATGCAATATACTACCTAAGCAAAAAGTTTACCGACTGTGAACAGCGTTATTCACTGCTCGAGAAAACTTGCTGTGCTTTAGCGTGGGCTGCTCGCCGACTGAGACAGTATATGCTGACCCACACTACCTTATTAATCTCAAAAATGGATCCAGTTAAGTACATTTTCGAGAAGCCAGCTCTTACCGGACGGGTTGCAAGATGGCAGATGATTCTCACAGAATACGACATACAGTACACATCTCAGAAAGCCATCAAGGGCAGTGTACTATCTGAATATCTTGCTGAGCAACCCATTGATGACTACCAGCCTATGAGATTTGACTTCCCTGATGAAGACATCATGTTCATTAAAGCAAAAGATCACGAAGAGCCTATTCACACTGAAGGGCCTGACCCAGAAGAAGAATGGACTATGATGTTTGATGGGGCTGTTAACATGAATGGCCGTGGTGTTGGTGCAGTACTCATTACACCTAAAGGAGTTCACATGCCTTTCTCGGCAAAACTCGCTTTCGATTGCACTAACAACGAAGCTGAATACGAAGCTTGCATTATGGGTCTTGAGGAAGCCATTGACCTCAGGATCAAGACATTGACCGTATTCGGAGATTCAGCTCTGGTAGTCAATCAAACCAACGGGAAATGGTACACCCACCAAGATCATCTGATACCTTACAGGGATTATACAAGGAGGTTACTGACTTTCTTCACAACAGTCAAGCTTGAGTATATCCCTCGCGACGAAAATCAATTTGCAGATGCTCTTGCTACCATTTCATCCATGATCAAAGTTCAAACGGCCAACTTTGTACCTCAGATTTCAGTGTCTAGACTTGACAGACCAGCATATGTATTTGCAGCGGATGTTGTAAAAGACGATAAGCCTTGGTTCCATGACATTAAGTGCTTCTTGGAGGATCAAACATACCCACCTGGGGCATCTTCCAATGATAAGAAGACCTTGAGAAGGCTTGCTGGTAGTTTCTTTCTGAACACTGATGGATCTTTATACAAGAGGAACTTTGACATGGTACTCCTCAGATGTGTTGACAAGACGGAAGCAGATTTACTGATGCATGAAGTACATGAAGGCTCTTTTGGTACCCATGCTGGAGGGCATGCCATGGCTAAGAAGTTGTTAAGATCAGGCTATTACTGGATCACAATGGATGCAGACTGTTGTGCCTACGCCAGGAAATGCCATAAATGCCAGATCTACGCAGATAAGGTGCATGTGCCTCCTAATCCTTTGAACATCATGTCTTCACCATGGCCCTTTGCTATGTGGGGCATTGATATGATTGGCAAGATTGAACCGACTGCTTCAAACGGCCACAGATTCATCCTGGTCGCCATTGACTATTTCACCAAGTGGGTTGAAGCAGCCTCATATGCAAATGTTACAAGACAAGTGGTAGCCCGATTTCTGAAAAGAGATATCATCTGTCGATACGGAGTGCCCGAGCGAATCATTACTGATAATGGTTCCAATTTGAACAACAAAATGATGGCAGAACTGTGCCGGGACTTCAAGATCCAACATCACAATTCTTCTCCTTACAGGCCAAAGATGAACGGCGCTGTTGAGGCAGCAAATAAGAATATCAAGAAGATTGTGCAGAAGATGGTAATCACATACAAAGACTGGCATGAAATGCTACCATTTGCCTTGCATGGGTATCGCACATCAATCAGAACGTCCACTGGGGCAACACCGTATCAGCTTGTGTATGGTATGGAAGCGGTCCTACCTGTTGAAGTTGAACTACCCTCGTTACGGGTATTGATGGATGTTAAACTGAGTGAAGCAGAATGGGTACGGTCCCGGTACGAACAGCTGAGTCTGATCGAAGAGAAAAGATTGGCTGCAATCTGTCATGGGCAGCTATATCAGAAAAGAATGAAGAAAGCCTTCGATCAGAAAGTCAGGCACCGAGAGTACCAAGTAGGAGATCTTGTGTTGAAAAGAATCCTCCCTCCTCATACAGACTACAGGGGCAAATGGACTCCAAATTATGAAGGACCATTTGTTGTAAAGAAAGTTTTCTCTGGTGGAGCACTGATGCTCAGCACCATGGATGGTGAAGATTTCCCATCCCCTGTGAATTCAGATGCAGTTAAAAAATACTTCGCATAAAAATGACCCGCTGGACATAAAAACAGAATGTAAGTCCAGGCAAAAATAGGGCATCCCGGCGAGTCAAAAACAGAATAAAAGACTCGGGCAAAAGTAAGGGAAAATAAACAAAAATGTACACCCGCTGAGTTGAAAAGCCGCATTGGACAGCTCAGGCAAAAATGGGTATCCCGATGGATTGAAAACCCGAAAGGGCGATCCATGCAAAATAAGGGAATAAGCGAACAACTGCATTCTGAATTCGTCTGTATTATATACAACTTGGTAAGCTCCAAAGGATCAAGCTTCAATCAGAATCAACTCTCTCCAGAAAGCAAGACGAGAAGAACGTCATTGTCATACGAGTCATAGCAGAAGAGGAAGCTCCTCAAAGCATCGTCAACACCGCCAGCACTTTATTTCTCAATTTGCAACAATCTCCTCATTTCAGGAGATATGTTTCTTTGACTGTATCTTTGCCAATTCAGGGCACATGAATTAATAAAATCAGATTTTCAGTCGTGTTTCGTTTTACATTTATGTTTTGCGAAGAGTTGTCTGATATCTCTAAAATACAATTGCATAAGTACAGATGCCTTCCTCTAAAAATAAAAACACATGCTTACAGGGAATGTGATTATTCTCGAAAGTACTTAACTCCTATGACGGAATCCAGTAAGGGATACCTCGGGACCTTTTGTACGTTTCCTTACCTTTGCAGGATTGCAGGTATCCAGAACGCAACCTGGGGCATGCAGGTTACGTCTCCGCAAGTAGGCGAATCATTATCAACTCGGTCTATCTTCCGCATAGCACTAGAAGGTGCCCATTTCCCCGGCGGAGCTGCCAAATCAGCATACACTCAATCTCAGCATCCGAAATGCTCTATCCCCAGCTGAGTAGCTCCCCATTGCTTTCCCCAGCTGAGTTGCCTCTTGTTGCTCTCCCCAGCTGAGTTGCCTCCCACAATTCCCCAGCCGAGTTGCCATTCTTCCTCAGCAGAATGCAGATATCAGGGAATCATCTCCCCACAGAGCTTCAAGCCTCTATTCAGAAGAGCAACGCCTGAAGAAATCACAACAGAGTGAAGAAAGCTTCTACAAACCCCAGCTGGGTCCCATATTAAGGATATGTCAACCAGTGACCTATATCCCCAAACAGATACATCATTAGGTCTACCAGTGATCTCATCCCCCAGCTGGGATATCCATTTCAAGCAGATCATCCAGAGATCTTCGCAGCAATGGGATCCGAATCCCGGATCTGTGCCCCTTTGCATAATCATGGCATCCGCATCATATTCACCCCTCAGAGCGTAGCATTCCGTCTAATACGGAGCATTACGGCAAAAAAAAAAAAAAATCAAATACATAGCATAATCATAAGTCATGTTGTGAATTGAACGCTTGTGATTAGTAACCATTTATCAGAATACAGATTACTTTCCCCAAGAGTCCCCACCAGAATCCCAGCAAAAGCAGCTGCCCTTTTTCAAATCACAAACATCGGTATATACACCTTTTGGCACCCGCCCGTGTCATCTTTCCCCAGTAAAGTCGCCTGAACACCCTTTACAAACAAATCACCCTCATTACAGATACATTCTGGCACCCGTCCGTGTCATAACTCCCAGCAGAAAGCCAAAGACATCCTTTTTGCACTCACATACCTTATATGCACCCTTTTTGACACCCGTCCGTGTCATATCCCCAGCGCAGTCGCGTACACCTTCATCACTCATATACTTGTTAATATTATACTTTTCTCTCTTGACACTCGTCCGTGTCACTCTCCCCGGCAGATAAGCACTCATCTATACAATACATACTCACTACTCATGGTACACTTATACAGATACTCGTCCGTATCTTGTATACATCATATCCCCACGGATTCGACGGTAGTCCTTGTTCTTTGTTGACCAGTTGGTACTCGTCCGTACCATCATCTCAGAGCATTGCGTCTAGTGTTTGTTTCTACATGATACTCGTCCGCATCATAGTCTTAGGGATGCTCGTCCGCATCTTTAATCCATACACCGTGTCAAACACTTATGTCTTCTTGAGTAGATACTCGTCCGTGTCTACTATTCCCCAGAAGAGTCCTTTCAGATGCAACACTCGTCCGTGTTCTTTGTTAACCAGTTGATACCCGTCTGTATCATCATCTCTGAACATGTGTCAGTTTGTTTCTCATGATACTCGTCCGTATCATAGTCCTAAGGATGCTCGTCCGCATCTTTAATCCATACACAATACCAGACACTTATACCTTTTGTTTCTTGGATGTAAACGCTCGTCCGTGTTTACTACCTCCCCAGTAGATCACCAACAAATTTCCTTTTTATTTAACACTCGTCCTGTGTTATGATAACTCTGAGAGCAGCCGTACCCTGCTGAGTGGTCGTCCTCCACTTCTTGATGGCCGTCCTCCATCATGCTCATCCGATGGCCGTCCCCATCGTTGATTTTAGCAGCCGTCCCCTGCTAGGTGGTCGTCCTCCACCTCTTGATGATCGTCCTTCATCACTTTATCCAATGGCCGTCCCCATTGTTGATTTTGGTTACCTAACACTCGTCCTGTGTTACGATAAACCTCGAGAGCAGCCGTCCCCTGCTGAGTGGTCGTCCTCCACTTCTTGATGGTCGTCCTCCATCTTGCTCGTCCGATGGCCGTCCCCATCGTTGACCTTTCCTATCCGATGGCCGTCCCCATCGTTGATATTTTCGGCAGCCGTACCCTGCCAGGTGGTCGTCCTCCACCTTTGATGGCCGTCCCCATCATATTTCTTTTATTCCCAACAGAGCAGCCGTCCCCTGCTAGGTGATCGTCCTTCACCTTTGATGGCCGTACCCCATCATCTGTTTATTTCATTTATTCTTTAACCCGATGGCCGTCCCCGTCGTGGTCCCTTTTCCTTTTTAGCCCGATGGCCGTCCCCATCGTTGGTTACTTTATCTTTATGAACTTGATGGCCGTCCCCGTCACGTTTCATTAATCCTCAGAGAATTTTACAGCTTTATGAACTTGATGGCCGTCCCCATCATGATATCTTACTTTTTCCAGCTAGTCGGCCGTCCCCGTCTTAGCTTTACTTTTTATCCCCAGCATGTCGGCCGTCCCCGTCATCGCTTTATTTCCTGCACTTTACCAGCATGTCGGCCGTCCCCGTCATTGCTTTATTTTCATACACTCTCCCCGACATGTCGGCCGTCCCCGTCATTGCTCCTTACCCGGCAGTCGTCCTCTGCTCGGCGGTCGTCCTCCGTCGCCCACACTTTACAATATACTTTATTTTGCCTTTACAATCTATATCCCTTTCCTTCTTCATTCTGTGAGTGCAAATTTTGGACTGTCTTTGGTATTCAACCACAAGTTATCTTGTTTGGCCTGTTAAGCCGACGCTTACATCCTGCACAGCTAACTCATGTTTGAATAGGGGCAGCTGTAAACACCCCAAATTTGCCCTCACCCATTCACACCATGGCTTGTGATCATCTCATATGCATAAACACAAACATATCACCTCACATCTCATTTTTTATCCATTGCATAGCTTTCAAGGCATCTGCACCTAGGGTTTGTGATTTGAGCAATCCCAAAGCATCTTGAGCCATTCCAAAGGCTACCAATCAACTCAAAGTGGTCCATGTGTGTTCTTATATCATATTCCATCTCCTCAAAGTCAAAAATGCAGAGGAATCACAAGAGCTAGGGTTTGAGTGGATGCAGAGCCAGGATGAACTGCACAGTTGACTGAAAATTAGGGTTTTGGTTTCAGAGGCCATAACCCCAAATTTTTTGGTCATTCTTGTTTCCATTGGCCTCTATATGGTATAGGGAGTATGCATATCAATTTTCATGAATAAATTCCATGGGGAAGTCATCTGATCAAGAGTTGACTTTTCAGACAAGTCAGTGCAAAATCAGGGCATCTGAGGCCCCCAATGACCCAACCAATGGGTGATCTTCATCATTTTGAGTGTATATGATCTTTATTTGATCATGGAAGAAGATTGAAGTTCATAAAAATCAAGAATTTAGGGTTTTTGCAAATGTTGACTTTTTGGGCATAGTTGACTTTTCAAGAATGCATCATTTTAGGTCATTTTTCAAGCCTTGCTTTTTGATCCAAAAATGCTTCAAATGGAAAAACTTTGGTCATGAAAGTTGTAGATCTCATCTTTCCCTTTTCAAAAAGTACAAGAACATGATCAAATTCATCTTGGATCAAAAGTTATGGTGTGTTAAAGTTGGCAAAAATCACTAAAATTCAAGTTATGCACCAAATGGAAATTTTGCAAAACCTTGAACCAATGCATCATGTGACCTCTAATTCATTTCAAACCATTACACAAACATTCTCTAAGTCCTAAAAATCAGAATTGGATCAAGTTTGCTCATGGTTTGGTTTGTGTAACAAGGCATTTTTCATGAAAATCCATAAAGTAACCAAGTTGCAAAACTCATGATCATGCTTCACCAACTTGCTGCATTGGTCCTTGAATCAAGCCAGCCTCACATACTCACCATGATGCGCCAGACCTAGCCCTTGTACTTGCCTAGTATCAAGCCCATGCTTCTCTTACAAGATTTTTGACTTTTGGCAAAAAGCAAACTTACCAATCACAAAAGCACAAGTCACATCAAGAAGCCAATCAGATTTGTTTATGTCAACAATTTGCAAGCTAGCCATAACATAAGGCAAGGCTGAAACCAACACATTACACACATTCACAAAAACACTCCCTCTTGCATTTTGTTTCGAATCCCTCTGCCCAGCCACAAAACACTTCAACCACTTCCACCTTTCAACTCACCTTGTTCTATAGATCACAAAGAGCCAAGAACACAAGCCAAAAACAGCCAGAACACCTCACTGCCATCTCTCACTTCATTTCTGCAGTTACTTTCGAATCTCCTTCCCTAGCCCACAAACAGCCAAACAAACCCTGCAAAGCTTCTCCATACATCATTTGGACCTCAAACCATCATTCACCATGACCTGAAAGAGCCAGAATCACCATAGCCATTGTTGACTGAGCCTGAAGCAGGAGCATTCGAATCTCACCATCCAGCCAGCACAAACTCATTTTGAGCATCCAAACAGCTTTGGGGGATCAAGTGGAGTGGTTTGCACAAGGAGAAGTGGCCAGAAAGTTCCTAAACTGAAAGCTTCGAATCTCAGGTAGCCTGAAATTTATTTTTCCAGAAATCATTTTTCTTGTTACAAACTTGTTCTTTGTGTTGTCCTGATCATCTTGATGTTTTTAGTTTTTGAAATGGTGATGAAATAAGCATTTAATTTGTCTCTGAAACTGGTTTGCCCTAAAATTTGTTTTGCTTGATTCATGAATTCCAGGAAGAATAAATTTGTTATGGCTTAGGGTTTTGATTCAGGGGATCATGGGAATCATTTTGGTGTGCTTAGATTTCATTTTAGATACGTTTTGAGGAAGTTTGGAGATTTTCAGGTGGACTTCCCACCGGAGAAGACGACCGGAGGTCTTCTCCGGCCACCTGAAAATGATTAGGGTTTTAATCCTGTAATTAAGGCAGTTTAAATTTCGTGCGTTGGATCAGTGGACTTTGTTGACTTCGCGCGCGTGTGTGTGGCTGAGATTCATCATTAAACCCTAAATCTCAATTAATTAATTCATAATTATGTTTAGCCACGTTTGAATTTCAGCCTTTGATCTGCGCGCGCAGTCAATGGCTCCATCTCCAGATTCAATCTCAGCCATCCTTCCTGATTACTCTCATATTTATTTGATTTTTATTTCATTTTATTTCATTAACTTGCATAATTATTTTAAAATAGCAAAAAATACATAAAAATTATGAAACTTTTTCCCTAAAGTTTTAATAATTTTTATGACCCAAAAACATTTTTATTTTATTTTTATCATTTAAAAAAGTATTTTTAAATATTTAAAAGATTATTTTTAATTGATTAATGAGAATTAATTAATTAAAAATACTTTTAGGTATTTAAAAATCACCAAAAAATTCATGAAATGTTCTAAGACATTTAGAAACATTGTCCAACCTTCAAACCAAATTTCTTTTTTGATCTTGATGCATTTTAAGAATTTTTCATTGAATTAAATCATTTTTTATGCATTATTTTGATCATGGATTCAAAAATTCATTTCTACCAATTGGTGAAGGTTGAGACATTGATTCTTCTTGCATTGTCTTTTGTTTTGCATATAGTTTCTAGGATAAAAAGGCCATGAATTGTTCTTGCATTTTCAAATTGTTTGGCATTTGTTTTGTTAAGAACCCTAAAAAACCCTAATAACTTAGAAAAATCATAACTTGAGTTTGATTGAGAGTTGAGAGCTCCCCTTTGGGCAGTGGTTCATCATAGGTCTAGAGTTTCTTTGGGTGCCATTTCTCATTTTTATCATGAGGTTTGCTTCTGTTTTTGGTTTGTGTTTGATGTTTGACCCATGAACCCTAATTTGGGCTTTCTCTTGCATCCTTCTTGCATTCTCTTGCATAACATGACTTGTCTTTGCATTTTGTGCATTCTTATGATTCATTTGACATCTTAAGACATGTATAAAGCATCTTTGATCATTGCATTACATATTTGCCATGTCATTTGTCTTGTATGATTCATAACTTTTCATGCTTGTTCATGCTCCTTAACTTGCATCACTTGCATTCATGATCTTGTATGAACATCCTCATTGTCTTGCCTCATGTTTGCAGCACCTCATAACATCACAATATCATGTGCATGCTTCTGGTTTGGTATAGCATCATATCATTTCATCTCATCTTGCATTGCATTGCATTTTCTTTCTAACATTGCAGGTGGTAAGTAAACTTGAGAAGTGGATTTGCCTTCACTTCTCATACCTTTTCTTTTCATCTCTCTTGCATCCATTGCTGCATTCTTATTTGTGTTTGAGTTTGAGCTTGCTCATTCTTCTCCTTCCCACTCTCTTTCTTCAAGTGACTTGACTTCTTGAATGAAGCAAGTCATTTTGCTTCTCTTGATCCTGTTCATCTGCTTCCTGGTGGCTCCTTTGAAGATTGTTCTTGAAAACCTCACAAACCTTAGGATCATCCAAGCATGACAATGAATTAGGGTTTTGATTAGTCCCCCATAGTTTTTACCTTTGTGTCTTTCTTTGAGTCTTCTCTTCTCACCTCATAATCAGGGACTAAACCCTAAAGGCTTTAAGACTTTATGATTAAGTTTATGCCTGCATCCTTCTCTTAGGATGGAGTGTATAACTTTAATCCTAAGTCTTGAGCCCTTAAGGTGTTTAAATCCTTTAATCAATCCATCTAATAATTATCAAGACATTACACTTGTAACTTGGGCCTTGCATTAGGGTTCTAATTCTTCCTTAAGTGGTTAAGAAGGACTAACCCTAGTGTTAATGGACAAGTCCCCCTCAAGTTGTCTTATAAATCATAAAAAACACTTCATCATCATATCATTAATCTAAAATCCACTTAATAAAGGCTTGTTTTGTCATGGGTTTAATCCCTAATCATGGATTAAGTTGAGGAGTCTTCCCCAGCTTAAACATTCTCATCTATTATCCTTCTTTTAGGATGGTGTAATGGGTCTGTTTAATCTTTGATTATGGCTTAACCTCATTACTCAACACTAAACAAAAAATCACAAAAAACATCTAAATAATCACAAGTAGGTTAATGATCTTAATCCTACATCAAAGGTGATTAAGTGTGAGAATCTGACTTCACACTTAAGGTATTCTCATTACCCCTAATCAGAGGGAAGATGTGATGAGTTTACTAAATCCATTGGTTTAGGCTTAAGCTCATTAACTTATGACAAACCTTCAAAAGCAATAAAAGACTGAAAATACAAAAAACAAACAATAATCGTCTCCTCCGGGATTCTTTTCTCATCATCTTCACTCACAAACGAGAACTTGCTTCTTCCGTCTAATGCAAGACAGTTCGCACCTGAGCCAGACAGGTCATACACTTGAGCATAGACAAGTAAGCAGTTCATCAGTCAATTCATCTTTCAGTCTCTTTGGGTCGAACTACGGTGTTCTGACTTCCTCATTGCACGAGAGGATACGTAGGCATAACTTAACAGTTATCGAACAAAAGTCTCTGTACATTCCCCTCTTTCTAGCTTTATTCTTTAGCCTCATGATCTTGAGCATCTCATCTTTGTTCTTACACTGACACTTCACTTATACACTTCACTTCTCTTACACTGACACCTGTACATCCTTTTCCAGCTCTTTACACACAAATTGCACTGACACTACCCCTTTAATACACAAATCTTTTAAGCGTGGATCCCGTCGAGTACGGCGGACAATCTGGGTGCTAATACCTTCCCAGGTTGTAACCAACCCCCTTTCTCAGTCTCTCTGGTTCGCAACCGTCTTATCCATCTTTTTTCTAGGTCTATGCAGCATTGCCTTTCCTCCGGGATAAAAATGCCTAGCTGGCGACTCTTTTCACCTCCAGTGAGTTCACGGCTGTGTGTTCTCACTGTCTCCTTCGCCGACCGTTCGCGCTTGTACCTGGATGCAAATCTTTGGGAGCGACAAACATCTATTTCAACATTCTTGCAAAACAACTACACATAAGCACCCATACGAATAAACTCCAAAATCCAGATAACCATTCTCCCCATTTTTAGCCACAACTTGAGAAAAGCTCCCAAAGCAAACCCAAAATTAGATATCACCAACTCAGAACTGGAAAAAACGCCATATGACTCAAGTAAGGACATACTGAAGGAGGCATAATAGAAGTTCTCATTTTTATAGATGAACACAACTTAGGAAGTATCAATATATAATTGTATCAGAAGGTCATGGTCAACCAAGGTTTATTTTTTGAGGAAGAATTCTCCAGCGGTGAAGACTGTGCACCGTCCAAGATTCATTTAAATATTTGGACAGACTCTGCGCATGCACAATCACATAGTCATCTTTTAACACTCTTTTGACACATATAGGAGTACATCGTCTAACTATGTCTAATTGTTGATCTCTAAGTCTTGAGAAATGCCCTGACACATAGTAAGACATTGTTACTTTTCCTGCCAACATAATAACCAATGCCCCTACAGATCTTTTTCAGGCATAGAACACGCTGAAGACTTATGATGTTTCCAACAACCCCATCAAAAGACTCTCAAAGCCGAGTTAATGTTTCTCAACCACTTCTAAGGCCTTTGATTCATTGATATTTTCGTAATAATTGCCAAGTCTCCAAAAATTTGCACCAGCAATATGATGTCAAGACATCTTTCTTGACATCTCATTCCCTTTGGATGAAAGTAACCATAACTTGCTTATTCCTCAAGCACTAATGAAAAGTCATGCAGTGAAATATCTTGGATACTGAAATTCTGTGATCAGGTATGAGATGTCCTATGAGATGTTCCAACACTTGACAGATTTAACCAAAACTTAAAGTGCAAGAAAATTAAACAACACAGTAGTTTGTTAACCCAATTCAGTGTATAACCACACTTACATCTGGAGGCTACCAAGCCAGGAGGAAATCCACTATACGTAATATTAATTCTAGACTTAAACCACCCAGTTTAATCTTTCACTTAATATCTACCCAATGCAATTTCTACCTAAGACACAACTTAGATATGAGTACCAACTCACTCCCCCTCAATCACACAGTGATCTTGTTTACAAGTTTAATAAAATTGAAGTCATCCTTCAAACAAAACAGCTTGATCTTACTTCACAGTTTCAATCAAGACACAAATACACTTTTGCTTAAAAGCTCATAAAGTGGTACAATAAAAACAACCTGCTATTAAAATACACAACACCCTATTTTGTCTTCTGAAATTCGTACTCAATTCTGAGATATTCTTTTGCTTAAATAGGTGTATGGATTTTGGGCTTTCTGTAGATTAATCCAGTCCTAAAACGCATGCAGCTTCCACCTTGAATTAGGGTTTGTTACTTCCTAGATTCTAGGTGATTTAGTTCTTCTGATTATGCTGAAGTCTCATAACAACACTCCCTACAGATGCGCCTTATTCTGTTTTTGTCTATCTATAATTAATTCCAGATAACTTTCCTTAAATTACTCAGATCAGTTAGTCATTAATTAAATCTGGTAGCAGGTTTGAGATGTCACAACATCTGTTGGGACATCCTGAAAAACTGAACTTAAATCATTTACACAATGTCCCAACATCTGGTGTAACATCCTGAATTAAGTTCTTATACTCTGTTTGATAATGTCCCAACATCTGATAGGACATTCTGAACTGAATTCAACATTTCTTGTTTGTCAAAAATTCTTCCAATTCTAAACATCTACAAACTCCCCCTTTGGCTAATTTTTGGCTAACATTCTTTTCTGATTTTCAGAGTGCAGCAGAAGTTCTTTTATCAGAGTATAGCAGTTATTTTCTGTTGAGTCATGTGTGAGTTTACTCCCCCTCAAACATACATGTATTCAGACTTGTTGCAACAAAAATTTTCATTAACAAAACTGATTCAGTTCAGAAGCAAACAAAAGTTTTTCATTAATAATTAAACAGCATCATACATTGTTGTTGTTGTTCTCCCCCTTTTTAGACATAAATTTGGGGCCAAAGATTCTAAGTCAAAATTACAATGCAGCAGTCATTACATTTTTCCTCACATACAGTTTTTCACTCAGACTCCTCATAGTCAGTTTCTTCATCTTCCTCAGTCTCCTCATCAGAAGTAGCAGCTTTCTGAGCACTTTCTTCAATCTCCAGCCTTTGGATAATCTCCTCAAGCTTCTGCTTCCTTGCATCCAGTTCTTTGCAAGTGCTCTTCAGTTCAGCAATCAATGCAGCTTTGGAGATTGAAGACTTTGCCTTTGAAGGACCAGCAGATGTCCCAGAGGGTGCTTCAACATCAGCTGCATGATGACTCAGGAACAGCTTGTAGTGGAAGGCCAGAGGGCTTTCTCTTTTGCAAATTGTGTCCTTCTCAGTGAGGATACCAGGATACTGACTTAGCACTATTCCACACAGCAAAGAAGGGAAGGCAATTGGCAGCTTTGTTGCAGATGATCCAGCATGCTTCAATGTCTGATCAAAGATGTAAGCTCCATAATCCAGCTTAGTTTGAGTGCCCACAGCATAAATGAACCTGCCCAATCCAGTTGATATTGAGGATGTATGATTGGTAGGTACCCAGTTTGCTGTACCAATCCTATTCAGCATGGCATATTTCCTTGTCAGCAAGCTAACTGAGAGCTTCCCTTTAACTGGCCATGCCTTGACCTGGTTAGCAGTAATAACCTTGCAAACCTGGTTATCAGTCTTCCCTAACTCATTTGGACCATCAGATTCTCTTCCAAGGTATTGGTTGATAACCCTAGGAGAGAATTCTACACACCTGCCTCTTACATATACTTTTCTAAAGTCAGCAGACTTACCATTGGCACAATCTTCTTGGAGGTTGACTATGAATTCCTTGACAAGCAGCTCATAGCAGGGAGAGAAGTTGGAGACAGTTTTGAAGAGGCCAGCAGAAGAGATGAGATCAATTAACTCTGTGCACTCAAGTGCATTACTGCTCAGCTCTCTTTCAAGTGCTACCCTTCTTTGATAAACAAACTTCCATCTATTCACACTTGAAACATGATGAAAGGAGATGTTGTCCAAGGGAGCTTCTGGAACAGCAGTTGATGACCTAGAGGGTGCTGATTTCTTCTTTGGAGGAGATGTTGGGACATCTTCTTCAACATCTGAATCTGGAGGAGTGACAACTTTCCTCTTTTGTGTTTGCACCTTGCTCCATTGTTTTGTAGGACCAAAGACAAATTTAGCTTTGTCCTTCTTTGGTGTAGCTTGCTTCTTCTCAGGAATTGCATGTCCTGCATTCATCTTTTCTTTCCTAGTTCTAAGCCTTTTGGCTATGCTAGGTTTTACAGAAGCAATGATTTCTGTATCAGAATCATGCTCTAGGTTCACAACAGGAGGAGGTTGAGCAGTCTCCTCTTCAGCTGGTTGATCAACATAGATGTGCTCTTCAGTGGAGGCCTTGTGCTGGTCCTCAGATGCTTCTTCATCACTATCTGTGGAGGCCTTTTTCTGGTCCTCAGATATATCATCAGCAGTATCAGATGAGACCTTTTGCTGGTCTTCAGATGCTTCAACATCTATTGGGACATCCTGTTGAGCAGGAGTGTCCTTTTCAGCCTGAGTTTGTTGATCTTCTTGTGGAGCTGGCATGGTGTTCAGAGGGATAAATATGCCACTTACCACTCTTTGCTCAGATAGGATCTTGGTTACTAACTCCTTTATGGAATCATCCACGTATTCAGAAGCTTTTGGAGTGTTGTATAATGGTGAAGGCATGCCTTTGGTCTTGCTGAAAACTTGATCTTTTGTTCTTTTTGGAGTTCTTGGCTTTTTAGCAAGAGGAACACTTCCTCTGATTTCGTCCATTGGAGTTGAATCCATGGGTACCACAGAAATGGGGGTTGCATGCACCACATCTTCCTTGTTGAGGATTTCTTCAGAAATGTTAGGGTTTTGAGACATTTTCGAAGGAGGTGGATGAAGAGTTTTAGGGTTGATGAGTTCTGAAAAACAGTTAGAGAATGCAATTCGTTTTTGAGAGAATGATGAGAAGATGGATAGCTGAACACAAGTTGATATTTTATAAGTAGCTGTTACTTTGAGAATTTTTAGGAGTGGAATACCCAAGGTGCTTGACCAGACTGGTGTTGCCATCTGGTGCTTATGCCACACAATGTCATATGACATGTTGGCACATCTCCATAACTGCTAAATTTCACATAAGCAGATTCCCAATTTACCCCTTAAGTTTTCAAATTGAGTAGCATCCAAGGCTTTGGTAAATATATCAGCCAACTGCAGATTTGTAGCTACATGTTCCAGTGAAATCACTTTCTCTTCTACAAGATCTCTGATGAAATGATGTCTGATATCAATATGCTTGGTCCTGCTATGTTGGATAGGATTCTTTGATATGTTAATTGCACTTAAATTGTCACAGTACAATGTCATGACATCTTGTGGGACATTGTACTCAGTGAGCATTTGCTTCATCCAAACCAACTGTGAACAACTGCTTCCAACTGCTATATATTCAACTTCAGCAGTAGATAAGGATACACAATTTTGTTTCTTACTGAACCAAGAAATCAAATTGTTTCCTAGAAAGAAGCATCCTCCTGAAGTGCTTTTTCTGTCTTCAGCACTTCCAGCCCAATCAGCATCACAGAAGCCAGTGAGAATTGGTTTGCATCCATGAAAGTACATTATGCCATAGTCACAAGTACCATTAACATATTTCAGAATTCTCTTGACTTGTTTAAGATGACTAACTTTTGGATCAGCTTGATATCTTGCACAAACACCTACTGCAAATGCTATGTCTGGTCTGCTAGCAGTTAGATATATCAAGCTTCCAATCATGCTTCTATATAGGCTTTGATCTACATTCTCACCCTTGTCATCTTTAGTCAGCTTTAAATGTGTGGGGGCAGGAGTTCTCTTATGAGTAGCACTGTCCATCCCAAATTTCTTGACTATGTTCTTAGCATACTTGCTTTGGGAAATGAACATGGAGTCCTCCATTTGCTTTATTTGCAGTCCAAGAAAGTAGGTTAATTCTCCTACTAGACTCATCTCAAATTCAGATTCCATCTGATTGACAAAATGTTTCACCATCCTTTCTAACATCCCACCAAAAACAATGTCATCTACATATATTTGAGCAATCATGACATTTCCTTCTTCATCTTTAACAAATAAGGTTTTGTCAAATCCACCTTTCCTATACCCTTGCTTGATAAGAAAAGTAGTTAGCCTTTCATACCATGCTCTTGGAGCTTGCTTTAATCCATAAAGAGCCTTCTTTAGTTTGTATACATGATTTGGACAGCTTGGATCAACAAATCCTTTAGGCTGTTCTACATATACCTCTTCATTAAGATATCCATTTAAAAAGGCACTTTTCACATCCATTTGAAATAGCTTGAATTTTAAGATACAAGCAATTCCCAAAAGTAATCTGATTGATTCAAGCCTTGCTACTGGTGCAAAGGTTTCATCAAAGTCTACTCCTTCAATTTGTGTGTATCCTTGAGCTACAAGTCTAGCTTTGTTCTTTGTAACAACTCCTTGCTCATTTGACTTGTTCTTATACACCCATTTAGTTCCAATCACATTTATGTCATCAGGTCTAGGGACAAGGTTCCACACTTCATTCCTTGTGAATTGACCTAATTCCTCTTGCATAGCACAAATCCAGTATTCATCAGTAAGAGCTTCCTTGATGTTTTTAGGTTCTATTTTAGAAACAAAACAGGAACCTGAAATCACTTATTTTGATCTAGTGCTTACACCTCTGTTGGGATTACCAATTATCAAATCTTTGGGATGATCTTTCTGGATTCTGATGGAGGGAGGTTTGCTGGATTGTTCTGTCCTTACATCAGTTTGAGTGAAGTCAGAATGATCACTCTTTTCTTTAGCTTCAATTTTGATATCAGCAAATGTTCCAACATCTTCTGGAACATCTGTAGGAGCATCATCAATTATCACATTTATGGACTCCATGATAACCTTGGTTCTAGAATTAAATACTCTATATGCTCTGCTGTTTATAGAGTATCCAAGAAAAATCCCTTCATCACTTTTAGGATCCATTTTTCTTCTTTGCTCCCTATCTGCCAGAATATAACAGTTACTTCCAAACACATGGAAGTACTTAACTGTGGGTTTTCTGCCTTTCCAGACTTCATAGATTGTGGACAAGGTTCCTTTTCTTAGATTAACTCTGTTATGGATGTAACAAGCTGTGTTCATAGCTTCAGCCCAGAAGTACAAAGGTAACTTTTTGGCATGGATCATAGCTCTTGCTGATTCTTTAATAGTTCTATTCTTCCTCTCAACAATCCCATTCTGTTGAGGAGTGATTGGTGAAGAGTATTCATGATTGATTCCTTCTGAAGAACAGAAATCTAAGAATTTTTGGTTCTCAAATTCTTTTCCATGATCACTTCTTATTCTGATCACACAGGTGGCTTTTTCCCTTTGTATTCTTTGGCATAAGTCTTTGAATACATCAAATACATCAGACTTTTCTTTGATGAAATTTATCCATGTATATCTTGAAAAGTCATCAACCACTACATAGGCATACCTCTTACCACCAAGGCTCTCAACCTGCATAGGTCCCATAAGATCCATATGCAATAATTCCAAAACTTTGGAAGTTGTCAGATGTTAGAGCTTTGGATGGGACATCTTGGTTTGCTTGCCTATTTGACATTCACCACATATTTTGCCATCATCAATCTTCAGTTTAGGAATACCTCTCACAGCATCCATAGATATGATTTTCTTTATGCCTCTGAAATGAAGATGACCTAGTCTTTGGTGCCATAGTTTCACTTCTTCTTCTTTAGCTAAAGAGCAAGTTGAAGTGAGACTGAAGTCTTGAGGTTCCCACATGTAACAGTTGTCTTTAGATCTGTCTCCTTTCATGACAACCTTTTGTTCTTTGTTAGACATTATGCATTCAGTTTTGGTAAAGTTTACACTGTACCCTTGATCACATAATTGACTTATGCTGATCAGGTTAGCAGTTAAACCTTTAACCAGCAACACATCATCTAGTCTTGGTACATCTGGACAGTCCAAGGTCCCAACTCCCTTGATTTCTCCTTTAGCTCCATCTCCAAAGGTTACATATCTGGATGAATATGACTTTAAGTCTACTAGCAGATTCTTCAATCCAGTCATGTGTCTTGAACATCCACTGTCAAAGTACCAGTCTTCTTTAGCTGATACTCTTAGTGATGTATGAGCTATATATGCAACACCTTTCTTTGACCATTTGAGTTGAGATTTCTTTTGATACCTCTGCCCTGTGTATTGTTCATCAGTAGAGCTCCAAGGTTTTTTGTTGATCTTGTTCTTGGGTATGTAGCTTTGATCAGCATGAAGACTAGCTTTTGGTCTCCATACCTTCTTGATGACCTCTGTCTTCTGCTTAGGAGGTTGTTGATCTCTTTGATGTCTATGCAGCACTTTCTTGGTAACTTCTATCTTCTGCTTAGGAGGTTGCTGATACATCTGATTTGGATATCCATGCAACTTGTAGCAATGAGGATTGATATGTCCAAATCTTCCACAATGATGACATCTCCATCTTTGATACTTCTTCTTCATTATGTTCTTTTCAGAATGTTGAGACATCTGTTTGAACATTATGTTTGACTTTGTGTTCTTTTCATGATGTTGAGGCATCTGTTGGGACATTTTGTTTGACAGTATGGACTTTGAAGTAGTTTTGCTAGAGCTAGCTTCATCCTTAAGAACTCTGTTAAATCCCAGTCCACTTTTATCCCCTGAATGCTTATTGTTGTTGAGAATAACATCCAGTGTACTTGAGCTACTGTTCAGCATTCTAACAGATTTGGACATGTGTTCCAACTTGGAGTTGATAAGACTTACTTCACTTTTCAAGGTGTCAATGATCTCTAGATCACTTGCTTTTTCATCCTTTAGTGCCTTAATCTGCTTCTTTAGCTTTATACTCTCACTGCATATTTCAGTGCTTCTTTTGAATAGTTCTCTGTATGATTGCTCAAGTTCTTCAAAAGTAAGCTCCCCATCACTGGATTCACTTTCAGATTCACATAATCCAGCTAGAGCAGTGATATGCCTAGCTGATTCTTCTTCTGAATAACCTCCCGAGTCTTCATCAGACCAGGTTACAGAGAGTCCTTTCTTTTGCCTTTTTAAGTAGGTAGGACATTCATTCCTGATGTGTCCATATCCTTCACATCCATGGAATTTAATTCCTTTTTCTTGACTGGTCTTTTCATCATAATTTGACCTTCTATTAACATCATAAGGTCTTTTGTTCTCAGAAGAGTTTGTGTATCTTCCACTTGGTTTGGATTTGTCTTCCATCCTTCTGAGAATCTTTTTGAATTGTCTTCCAAGCATAGCAATGTTGTCTGATAAGCTTTCACCAGTTTCTGATTCATCATCTTCTTCTTCATCAGTATTTGTTACCAAGGCTATGCTTTTGTTCTTCTTTACATTTGTGTCATTCATTCCCATCTCAAATGTTTGAAGGGAACCAATGAGCTCTTCAACTTTCATTGTGCATATGTCTTGAGCTTCTTCTATTGCTGTGACTTTCATGTCAAATCTTTTTGGCAAAGATCTAAGAATCTTTCTTACAAGCTTTTCATCAGTCATCTTTTCTCCCAAGGCTCCAGAAGTATTGGCTATTTCTAAGATGTTCATGTAGAATTCATGAATTGTCTCATCTTCCTTCATTCTCAAGTTTTCAAACTTGGTGGTGAGAAGTTGAAGTCTTAACATCTTTACCTTTGATGTTCCTTCATGAGTTGTTTTGAGAGTGTCCCAAACATCTTTGGCCAGCTCACAGTGATGCACAAGTCTAAAGATGTTCCTATCAATGCCATTGAATAAAGCATTTAAGGCCTTGGAGTTGCCTAGTGCTGAATCTTCTTCCTCCTTACTCCATTCTTCTTCAGGTTTCAACACTTTTGATCCATCTTTGGTGTCTTGGACAGGATGTTCCCATCCAATGTTGACTGCTCTCCAGGCCCTGTTGTCAAGTGATCTTAAGAATGCAATCATTCTTGGTTTCTAGTAGTCATCATTAGATCCATCCAGTATAGGTGGTCTATTTACTGATCCTATATCTCTGTCCATGTTTCTAGAATTTGTATTCCCTAGATCTCACCCAGTATAAACAGGCAGGGTGCCTGCTCTGATGCCAATTGAAATTCTGTGATCAGGTATGAGATGTCCTATGAGATGTTCCAACACTTGACAGATTTAACCAAAACTTAAAGTGCAAGAAAATTAAACAACACAGTAGTTTGTTAACCCAGTTCAGTGTATAACCACACTTACATCTGAAGGCTACCAAGCCAGGAGGAAATCCACTATAAGTAATATTAATTCTAGACTTAAACCACCCAGTTTAATCTTTCACTTAATATCTACCCAATGCAATTTCTACCTAAGACACAACTTAGATATGAGTACCAACTCACTCCCCCTCAATCACACAGTGATCTTGTTTACAAGTTTAATAAAATTGAAGTCATCCTTCAAATAAAACAACTTGATCTTACTTCACAGTTTCAATCAAGACACAAATACACTTTTGCTTAAAAGCTCATAAAGTGGTACAATAAAAACAACCTGCTATTAAAATACACAACACCCTATTTTGTCTTCTGAAATTCGTACTCAATTCTGAGATATTCTGTTGCTTAAATAGGTGTATGGATTTTGGGCTTTCTGTAGATTAATCCAGTCCTAAAACGCATGCAGCTTCCACCTTGAATTAGGGTTTGTTACTTCCTAGATTCTAGGTGATTTAGTTCTTCTGATTATGCTGAAGTCTCATAACAACACTCCCTACAGATGCGCCTTATTCTGTTTTTGTCCATCTATAATTAATTCCAGATAACTTTCCTTAAATTACTCAGATCAGTTAGTCATTAATTAAATCTGGTAGCAGGTTTGAGATGTCACAACATCTGTTGGGACATCCTGAAAAACTGAACTTAAATCATTTACACAATGTCCCAACATCTGGTGTAACATCCTGAATTAAGTTCTTATACTCTGTTTGATAATGTCCCAACATCTGATAGGACATTCTGAACTGAATTCAACATTTCTTGTTTGTCAAAAATTCTGCCAATTCTAAACATCTACAGATACAATGAGAACTCCCCCTATCTAAGATAACTAGTTCTATTTTCACTTATGTTGATTAATGGAAAATATAAGATGCATCTTTATGTATTCAAGAGCTCACTCTTTGTCCAACTTGCCCGTTGAATACATTAATCTCTCTTTGTGACATTGCTCCACCGTCTTGCTTGTTGTGAGATCATATTAGAAACACCATCATATAGCCAATAAACTCTTGGATTGAGATAAAAATCGCTATTGATCCCTCTCTTCCTAAACTCATTCATACACCATCTGAATTCCTTTTGAATTCTCATGCATAAATATCCATGTTCCTTGAGATAAAATCCAATTGATTTTGGAATTCTCCATATCCCTCAAAGAGATACAATACCTCTTACTTTGATAGTTTCTTCATTATGCTATCATCCATGTGATCTGAGGCTGATACATTTCTCTTGTAGGAGATCTTACGTCTTTACTTATTTGGACATGCCTCTAAGCAGAATTCCTTGCATGTTTGATCCATAGAATTTGATCCGATGATCCTTCTTCTGACCAGGATAGTAGAGAGAACCATCTTATTAACCATTAATTCCTTCATCTAATCATCCTCCCGTACAATAATTTAAGACACTTCTTTTACACGATGTTCTTCTTTAGGGATAACATGACCAGATGATGTTTTGACATCAATTGGAAAATCTTCAAGTATCACAAACATCAATGCACCCTTTGTCATATTTATGCCTCAAAATCAACTATAGCTCCATCAACTTGATCATCAATACCATTTGACTATCATAGAGAGAAATAAACTCTCCATAACTACTACAATCATCTTCAGTTTCTTAGAACTTTTTCCACAAGCTCCAAGATATAGCTAAAACCAGATTCTTCTTTGATCTTCTACCAACTACTCTTCTGCACAAGAGTAATTAGTTTCATATTAACTACTTGCATTCACTACCAACCAATTGCCAGAGATTGGTTAACTTATCTTCCATTAGAGTTTCAAAGGCCTTATGATTTGTCAATGAAGCTTGATCTTCAAGATACATAATCCACCCACTCCAATAGTGAGATGTCTTAGACGAGAACATGTAATATCTCCCACTCTAGCATCACCCACAATCTGCATGTGAAGATCTTTCTTGAAGTAATACCATCTTCCATTGATATGGTTAACTGATTCCACATAGCTAACTCCAGACGATGTCAGAACATTTGATATGACATCCTGTTGATGATCCAACCTCTCTAATTTCAGCTTTGACACATTTCAAGTTTTCATGCCACATTGATAACTTTTCTACCCGAACAAAACAAGAGTTCCATGATCTCATAGACTTGATTAAACCATCAAGTTTAAGTAATCAACCTCTATCATGCGTTGCATCACCATACTGAAGTCCAACCATCCTTAAGTAGAGGCTACCTGTCTTCTTCAAGCATGATGATCGCGAGCCTTGATATCTGTACTTCTTAGATCAGAAGTAAATTGAGCCAAATAGTATTCTCCAAATGAGTAAGATCCGAGCTTTCCTCTTAAGGGTCTTCATGAACCAGACCAGATTATATTCAAGAGCCTCTCTGGATGAGTCATAAGCCTTTGCTATTTCTGTCTGAGGAGGGTTACCAACACCTTAGGCCAACATCATAGGGTTTGATTTCCAGAGAATATGCATCTCCTTCCCTTGATCTGAGGACTCATTCCTTGAGCCATTAGGGTATTACTCTGCTATCTTGAAGAGATGTATCAACTTTTGATTTAACACCTGTTACCCATAAGTATTCCATGACGATCTTGACTGTACTTCTCCTATAGGTTGTAGATAGATATGTTGTACCTTTTGATGATCCATCTAGTCTTCAGTTACCATGACCTCCAGATATAAGGATAATCAATTAAATACACGTGACTTCCACAAATAGAAATTTGTCTTAATCCTTATTTAGTATCCTTTCATGGTAGATCAACTTCATCCTCTCCAATGTTGAGACATCAAGACTTACATCCATGACTCAAATTCCCTTTAGCTTACTGTCATATCTTCATCTTCAATGAGAATCTCCTTCTATTGCATTAAAGTCTCATTTCAGACACGATCAACCTCCAATTTGAACAAGAATCGTTTCCTTGCAAATTATGAATAATGAAAATAGATCACCTCCACTTTCTTCAAGTTGATAATCTCTACCTTGTGAACATAGGATAACCTGACATCTTGAAGAAACACCTTCTTCGGAATTAACATCATACCAAGACAACATGCTACTGATCATGACTATGAATTCCCTTATGAGTGGAATTGAGAGAAATCTCAAGTATCTTTGACACCTTATTTCATGATCATATTGTTTATCTAATTCATAGACTCATAATTGACAAACAAGAACTTAGCTTGTCTTCTTGACTTCAAGATGCCTAACAGAATCTCCCTTCAAGAATCAAGATATCACTACCAACCATCAACTTCCCTCTTTATTCCTTTGCACATGCCTTATGATGGTTAAGGTTTCTATGATGCTTATATCTTAAAGAGCACAAACTAAATTAAGAATAACTTTCGCCATCCATTATCTCTGAACAACAAGCATATTCATCTATTCTTAAGAATAAGTCTTCATCATCATAGATATAAGAACTCCAAGAATTCTTCCTATCAAAACCATGAGCAGGGGAAAACCAACGGACAACATCATCAATCTTCAAGCAAGATGTCACCACATCTTCTTGGACATAATCAACGAACACCACCAACAACAAAATAATTTATAGAAGATTTGAACAACCATCATGTTGTTTCCTTTGACCAAGAACACTCGTCCCGTTCATCAATACCCTCTAAATATATCAGAATGGATGATCATAATAACTCCTCTTGTTTAACACCAGAAAGTATCTCCCAAGGATCTCATCCAGACACAAACATGATGCCTGCTCTGATACCAATTGAAATTCTAGTATGTAGATCACAGAAGTCTAAAATACTTATCGAGACATTGATCTCTTCTATGAGTTAAACAAGGCTCAGACGCACATACTGATATTCAACAATATCAGCGCAAGAATATGTCAGATGTCCCAACATCTTTCTCGACATGTTTGTGCAGTCAGTAATATAACATAGTTGTATAATTAGAGAATGATAAAACACCATGATTTATTTACCCAGTTCGGTCGAACTCACTTACTCCGGGGGATCCCAATATAGGAAGAAGATTACATTATAAGTGGATTATTGATTGTACAGAACGCTCATTTTACAGGTAAACACAAACCTTTTACCTAACCCCACCCAATGTAATTCATTACCGCAGAAACCCATCTGCTGATACGAGAACCCCATCTCACTTCCTCATCATTACATGCCCCAAAATGGTATTAGGTTGCACCTAGCAACTCATTCATGTTGCACTCCCGCAACTTTACCATTCACGAAAGTCCTCCTTTCTATGCAATGTCCAACCAACTCTCTTTGGCTGTCTTTTCTCATTGGATATGCTTACAGCTTCATCCAAGAACAATATACAATTCATTACCTAAAGGTTTCTGAATCTGTATCAACAACTATGTCTACCTCAATGTATCCTACTGATACAGAGGGTGACTTACAACTCAAGAAAGCCAACGACTTTCAAACCCTAAACCTTATTTTTCTACTTTACAAAAGTGTTACAAGGATTAATTATTTTGTCCTAGGTCTAAAGACTTCTATTTATAATATTTTGCTGATCCATGAATTTCAATCTTCTATCTTCTGATTTGTTGATCTACTGTTGATTTGTTGTAGAGGATCTTGGAGAAGATTTAAACCAAATTTAAATCTTTTTCTTGTTAGTTCTGGATGTCGAGTATTTATGTTAGGACATCGTATTCAACATCTTTTTGTCTTTGGCAGATTTCTTCATATTTGCGCATCCCCAAATTTCTTTTATCTTTATTAAAGTCTTTAATTTTTATGTTTTACCAAAACTTGTCCAAACCCTTAGAACTTTTAAAACCATAGTTAAATTTTCAAAAAACTTGTGTATTGACATGCATGGGAACAAATTAAATGACAATAAATGTCAAATTAGAATTTTTATTATATCTTGTAGAAGTGAAGGTGAAAGTATTTGTACGATATTAAAATTAGAATTTTCAATGTGTAAAGTCACATTAGATTGTTAGTGACTTTTGATATAGATTAAGTTAAATAATAGGTCTTACTATAATTATAAAATTAGTATTTTTTTTTTGCCGGCCAACCTACTTAAATAATAATTATAATATTAATAATAATAACAATAATAAGGGTTAATATCCTTTTTCTTCCTGCCATATTAGACAAATTTAAAAAACAACCATGAAAAAAAAAATGGATTTTATCCCTGTAATTTTAAAATTCAATTGTTTTAGTCCTTTTCTAGTTTTTTTTTTTTAAATATTTTTAAAATATTTTTTATTTGTTAATGTGATATGTCATGTTTGATGGATTTTTATTTTATTTTAATTACACACGAGGTTTTTTTAACTACCATGTGGCATTTTTTTTTTTGGTTTAAATTTATTTTTTTTGTATTATTTTGTATTATAATTTAATTCTATTTTTTTAAATTATTATTTTAAAAATTATTTTAATTAGACCAAGATCAAACACACACAAACCCATTATCATCCACCAAGATCAAACAAACACAAATTATTCATTTTTGATGAATTTTCAGAGTCTACATTTTAATTGCAGTTGTGGAAACTTGGTTCTGGAATAAACGAGCTATAACGGAAGATAGCCACCATAACATGTTTGTCCCACATTGGTTGAATAAAGACATCATTTAGTGTTTATAAAAGACTGGAGGATGATAACGAGCTTGTGTAGGTTTGATCTTGGTCTAATTAAAACAATTTTTAAAATAATAAATTGAAAAAATAAATTAAATTATAACAAAAGAATAATACGAAAAAAAAAATGCCACATAGTAATTAAAAAACCACGTGAATAATTAAAATAAAAAAATAAAATTAAAGTCCAGACATGTCACATTAAGAAATATAAAAAATATAAAAAAAACCATCTGTATTTTTTTTACCTGATTATTTTTGGGATTTGTCTAATATGCAAGGGGAAAAGGGTATGGAAAAGGGTATTAACCCAAATAATAATAATAATAATAATTTTTATTATTAATTGAGATTTTTCACTTTTCTTAATTTATAAATTTGTTAAAAAAAATTCAGTAATCATTCCTTATGAAATTATATTAATTTTCTACATATTTAAGCTTATTATTAGAAATTTAAATTAAACTTAAAATACAGAATTATATTAAGACAACTCTAATATTACATGTTAAATATATTAAAATTATATATACAAGAGGACTTATTGAAATATATATATATATATATATATATATATATATATATATATATATATATATATATATATATATATATATATATATATATATATATATATATATATATATATATATATATATAATAATTAATTCTTATGAATATATGGATAGTATATTAAATTAATAAGTTTAAAATATTTTTAAACAATTTAATTTAGGTTAGTCTAATCTAACACAATATTTATAATTTTTTAATTAATTCAACCTTTTTTCTACTATTAAATTAATATAATAAATTTTGAGGATTTATCAAAATATCTCAAAACAATGTTGTGATAGAATATAACTATTTATGAATATTTATTTATAAATATTTATAAAATTAATAAAATATGATAGTTTTTAAAATCTTTGTTCCTTATTATTTTGGGTAAGAGGACCTCCAAATTATTTGAGAGAGACTTGATTATGATTGATTTAATATCTCTCAGAAATGAAAAAAACTAGATTACTAACTAATTCTACAAAAAAAAAAAAGAAAATTATGAAAAATAATAATTGTGTAAGTTAAATTTCAACTAAAATATTTCTTAACAATTGTATGCTAAATATCTTAATCACACAATCAAAGTTCATTCAAAAGAACTTGTACACATATCTCTATTAATTACTATTAACAACTTTCACTCTCTTAAACCGAGAAAAGGAGAAAATGGCCGACAAACTTAATTTAAAAAGATATATTATCGGATTTATTTTATAATAATATATTAAAAAATTGATAATATTAATTAACTGTTTAATTATTTTAGGGATTTATTTTTATTATTTGTTCTGAATTTCTAAAAAGTCAATATTATATTAGTTTTACACAGTACCGACGTACATCTTCAAAAGCATATGTCTAATTAATATGACTTTATTATACTTTATCAATTAACTATATATGTTAATCAAGAGAGTTGCGTGCAAGCATAGAATTTGGCTGAAACTTACCAACTTATTTTATAGAAAATGCTTGATTAATTGTTGCTTCATATATTATAGAAAAAATATATTAATTTGATGGAACTTTTTATGTGCATAATCGGTTTTATTTTCCAGTTCTTTGCATTTTATATTTTGACGAAAATTTAATCATTTCATTAATAATAAAATTTTGGATACATGTTGATTCATCATTACATTTTAATATGGAAGCTAGCTAAGGATGAGATCACCCGAGTTAAAGTGTGAACGATTTCATTGGCTTGTCTCCTTACGGACTTAACATGAGAGTTCCTAAAAAATAGATTTATCAAACGATTACATTTCTTAATGATAGCGTCTAAATCTGAATCGTTTAGATTATGAAAATTCACATTGTCCATGCCTAATTCATGAACCCAATTAATAGTGTGTATCAGTCCTAAAGTCTCCTTACATCCATTTCAGCACTAGGCGAGAACCATTATGTCTAGGAAACAATTAACGTTCCCTCATTATCTCTAATACAAGCACAAATTTTTACCTTATTATTTAAGAAGGATGCGTCAATGTTGCATTTAAATCGTCCAGTTGCTGGTTTGATCCATTCGACATCATTAGTCGTGTGAGAATGGATTGTAATACTAGATTTGATTTGTTGGGCGTTTCTCCAACCTAACAAGAAATGCGAAGGACGAAGACAAACATATTATGGAGATTCTTCGATTTGATTCAAATATATTCCTACATTTCCAAATACTCCACAATGTTATTGAAAAAGCCGCTAGTTGATATTGGTTGGTTCTGAAATTCTGTGATCAGGTATGAGATGTCCTATGAGATGTTCCAACACTTGACAGATTTAACCAAAACTTAAAGTGCAAGAAAATTAAACAACACAGAAGTTTGTTAACCCAGTTCAGTGTATAACCACACTTACATCTGGAGGCTACCAAGCCAGGAGGAAATCCACTATAAGTAATATTAATTCTAGACTTAAACAACCCAGTTTAATCTTTCACTTAATATCTACCCAATGCAATTTCTACCTAAGTCACTACTTAGATATGAGTACCAACTCACTCCCCCTCAATCACACAGTGATCTTGTTTACAAGTTTAATAAAATTGAAGACATTCTTCAAACAAAACAGCTTGATCTTACTTCACAGTTTCAATCAAGTCACAAATGCACTTATGCTTAAAAGCTCATCAAGTGGTACAATTAAAAACAACCTGCTATTAAAACACAACACCCTATTTTGTCTTTTGAAATTCGTACTCAATTCTGTGAGTTTCTGTTGATTAAATAGGTGTTTGTAATTTGGGCTTTCTGTAGGTTAATCCAGTCCTAAAACACATGCAGCTTCCACCTTGAATTAGGGTTTGTTACTTCCTAGATTCTAGGAGATTTAGTTCTTCTGATTAATCTGAAACCTCATAATAAAACTTCCTACAGATGCGCCTTGTTCTGTTTTTATCCATCCATAATTAATTCCAGATAACTCTCCTTAAATATCTCAGATCAGTTAGTCATTAATTAATTCTGGTAGCAGGTTTGAGATGTCTCAACATCTGTTGGGACATCCTGAAAAACTGAACTTAAGTCATTTACACAATGTCCCAACATCTGGTGTGACATCCTGAAATAAGTTCTTATACTCTGTTTGATAATGTCCCAACATCTGATAGGACATTCTGAACTGAATTCGATATTTCTTGTTGGTCAAAAATTCTGCCAATTCTAAACATCTACAAACTCCCCCTTAGGATAACATCTTTTCTGGTTATCAGAGTGCAGCAGAAGTTCTTTTATCAGAGTATAACATTACTTTTCTGTTGAATCATATTTGAGATTACTCCCCCTCAAACATACATGTATCCAGGTTGCAACAGAAATATTTTATTAATACATAATGATTCAGTTCAGAAACAAATAGTCAGAAACAAACATAAGTTTTTCATTCATAGCTAAACAGCATCATACATTGTTGTTGTTCTCCCCCTTGTTAGACACAAATTTGGGGCCAAAGTCACTAATTCTGAATTACAATGCAGCTGTCATACAATTTTCCTCACATACAATTATTCACTGAGACTCCTCACATTCAGTTTCTTCATCATCCTCAGTTTCTTCATCAGAATTAGCCTTTTGATCACCTTCACTCTCCAGCCTTTGGATAATCTCCTCAAGCTTCTGCTTTCTTGCTTCAAGTTCTTTGCAAGTGCTCTTCAGTTCAGCAATCAATGCAGCCTTGGAGATTGGAGTCTTTGCATTTGAAGGACCTGCAGATGTCCCAGAGGGTGCTTCAACATCTGCTGCATGATGACTCAGGAACAGTTTGTAGTGAAAGGCCAGAGGACTTTCTCTTTTGCACATTATGTCCTTTTCAGTGAGGATCCCAGGGTACTGACTCAGCACTATTCCACACAGCAAGGAAGGGAAAGCTATTGGCAGCTTTGTTGCAGATGAGCTAGCATGCTTCAAAGTCTGATCAAAGATGTAGGCACCATAATCCAGCTTAGTTTGGGTACCCACAACATAAATGAACTTGCCCAGGCCAGTAGATATTGATGATGTATGATTGGTAGGTACCCAATTTGCTGTACCAATCCTGTTCAGCATGGCATATTTTCTTGTCAGCATGCTCACTGAGAGCTTTCCTTTAACTGGCCAAGCCTTGACCTGGTTTGCAGTGATAACCTTGCAGACCTGGTTATCAGTCTTCCCTAGTTCATTTGGACCATCAGATTCTCTTCCAAGGTATTGGTTGATGATCTGAGGAGAGAACTCTACACACCTGCCTCTAACAAAAACTTTTCTAAATTCAGCAGACTTACCATTGGCACAATCTTCCTGAAGATTGACTATGAATTCTTTGACAAGTAGCTCATAGCAGGGAGAGAGGTTGGAGACTGTTTTGAAGAGACCAGCAGCAGATATGAGATCAATTAATTCAGTGCACTCAAGTGCATTACTGCTCAGCTCTCTTTCAAGTGCTACCCTTCTTTGGTACACAAACTTCCATCTGTTTACACTTGAAACATGATGAAATGAGATGTTGTCCAAGGGAGCTTCTAGAACAGCAGTTGATGCCCTAGAGGGTGCTGGTTTCTTCTTTGGAGGAGATGTTGGGACATCTGCTTCAACATCTGAGTCTGAAGGAGTGACAGCTTTCCTCTTTTGTGTTTGGACTTTGCTCCATTGTTTTGTAGGACCAAAGACAGTTTTGGCTTTGTCTTTCTTTGGGGTAGCTTGCTTCTTCTCAGGAATTGCATGTCCTGCTTGCATCTTTTCTTTCCTAGTCCTGAGCCTTTTGGCTATGCTAGGCTTTACAGAGGAAATGGTTTCTGTATCAGAATCATGCTCTAGGTTCACCACAGGAGGAGATTGAGCAGTCTCCTCTTCAGCTGGTGGATCATCAGAGATGTGCTCTTCAGTAGAGGCCTTGGTTTGGTCCTCAGATGTTTCTTCATCACTATCATTTGAGGCCTTTTTCTGGTCCTCAGATGTTTCAACAGCAGCATCAGATGAGGTCTTTTGCTGATCCTCAGATGTTTCAACATCTATTGGGACATCCTGTTGAGCAGGAGTGTCCTTTGCAGCCTGAGTTTGTTGATCTTCTTGAGGGGCAGGCATGGTGTTCAGAGGGATAGAAATGCCACTTACCACTCTTTGCTCAGATAGGATCTTGGTTACCAACTCCTTTATGGAAGCATCCACATATTCAGAAGATTTTTGAGTTATGTTTGCTGGTGAAGGAATGCCTTTGGATTTGCTGCAGACTTGATCTTTTGCTCTTTTTGGAGTTCTTGGCTTTTTAGCATGAGGAACACTTCCTCTGATTTCGTCCAATGGGGTTGACTCCATGGGTACCACAGAAATGGGGGTTGCATGAACCACATCTTCTTTGTTGAGAATTTCTTCAGGAATGTTAGGGTTTTGAGACATTTTCAAAGAAGATGGATGAAGAGTTTTAGGGTTGATGATTTCTGAAGAACAGCTAGATAATGCAATTCGCTTTTGATAGTATGATGAGAATATGGATAGCTGAATGCAAGCTGTTATTATATAAGTAGCTGTTACATTGAAAATTATTAGGAATGGAATACCCAAGGTTCTTGACCAGACTGGTGTTGCCATCTGGTGCTTATGCCACACAATGTCATATGACATGTTGGCACATCTCCATAACTGCTAAATCTCACATAAGCAGATTCCCAATTTGCCCCTTAAGTTCTCAAATTGTGTAGCATCCAATGCTTTGGTAAAGATATCAGCCAACTGCAGATTTGTAGCTACATGTTCCAATGAAATCACTTTTTCTTCTACAAGATCTCTGATGAAATGATGTCTGATATCAATATGCTTGGTCCTGCTATGTTGGATAGGATTCTTTGATATGTTAATTGCACCTAAGTTGTCACAGTACAATGTCATGACATCTTGTGGGACATTGTACTCAGTGAGCATTTGCTTCATCCAAACCAACTGTGAACAACTGCTTCCAACTGCTATATATTCAACTTCAGTAGTAGATAAGGATACACAATTTTGTTTCTTACTGAACCAAGAAATCAAATTGTTTCCTAGAAAGAAGCATCCTCCTGAAGTGCTTTTTCTGTCTTCAGCACTTCCAGCCCAATCAGCATCACAGAAGCCAGTGAGAATTGGTTTGCATCCATGAAAGTACATTATGCCATAGTCACAAGTACCATTAACATATTTCAGAATTCTCTTGACTTGGTTAAGATGACTAACTTTTGGATCAGCTTGATATCTTGCACAAACACCTACTGCAAATGCTATGTCTGGTCTGCTAGCAGTTAGATATATCAAGCTTCCAATCATGCTTCTATATAGGCTTTGATCTACATTCTCACCCTTGTCATCTTTAGTCAGCTTTAAATGTGTGGGGGCAGGAGTTCTCTTATGAGTAGCACTGTCCATCCCAAATTTCTTGACTATGTTCTTAGCATACTTGCTTTGGGAAATGAACATGGAGTCCTCCATTTGCTTTATTTGCAGTCCAAGAAAGTAGGTTAATTCTCCTACTAGACTCATCTCAAATTCAGATTCCATCTGATTGACAAAATGTTTCACCATCCTATCAGACATCCCACCAAAGACAATGTCATCTACATATATTTGAGCAATCATGACATTTCCTTCTTCATCTTTAACAAACAAGGTTTTGTCAATTCCACCTTTCCTGTACCCTTGCTTGATAAGAAAAGTAGTCAGTCTTTCATACCATGCCCTTGGAGCTTGCTTCAGACCATAAAGAGCCTTCTTTAGTTTGTATACATGATTTGGACAGCTTGGATCAACAAATCCTTTAGGCTGTTCTACATATACCTCTTCATTAAGATAACCATTTAAAAAGGCACTTTTCACATCCATTTGAAATAGCTTGAACTTTAAGATACAAGCAATTCCCAAAAGTAGTCTGATTGATTCAAGCCTTGCTATTGGTGCAAAGGTTTCATCAAAGTCCACTCCTTCAATTTGTGTGTATCCTTGAGCTACAAGTCTAGCTTTGTTCTTTGTAACAACTCCTTGTTCATTTGACTTGTTCTTATACACCCATTTTGTTCCAATCACATTTATGTCATCAGGTCTAGGAACAAGATTCCACACTTCATTCCTTGTGAATTGACCTAATTCCTCTTGCATAGCACAAATCCAGTATTCATCAGTAAGAGCTTCCTTGATGTTTTTAGGTTCTATTTTAGAAACAAAACAGGAACCTGAAATCACTTCTCTTGATCTAGTGCTTACACCTCTGTTGGGATCACCAATTATCAAATCTTTGGGATGATCCTTCTATATTCTGATGGAGGGAGGTTTGCTAGATTGTTCTGTCCTTGCATCAGTTTGAGTGAATTCATAATGATCACTCTTTTCTTCAGCTTCAATCTTGATATCAGCAGATGTTCCAACATCTTCTGGGACATCTGTAGGAGCATCATCAATTATCACATTTATGGACTCCATGATAATCTTGGTTCTAGAATTAAATACTCTATATGCTCTGCTGTTTATAGAGTATCCAAGAAAAATCCCTTCATCACTTTTAGGATCCATTTTTCTTCTTTGCTCCCTATCTGCCAGAATATAACAGTTACTTCCAAACACATGGAAGTACTTAACTGTGCGTTTTCTGCCCTTCCAGACTTCATATATTGTGGACAAAGTTCCTTTCCTTAGAGTAACTCTGTTATGGATGTAACAAGCTGTGTTCATAGCTTCAGCCCAGAAGTACAAAGGTAACTTTTTAGCATGGATCATAGCTCTTGCTGATTCTTGAATAGTTCTATTCTTCCTCTCAACAATCCCATTCTGTTGAGGAGTGATTGGTGAAGAATATTCATGATTGATTCCTTCTGAAGAACGGAAATCTAAGAATTTTTGGTTCTCAAATTCTTTTCCATGATCACTTCTTATTCTGATCACACAGCTGGCTTTTTCCCTTTGTATTCTTTGGCATAAGTCTTTGAATACATCAAATACATCAAACTTTTCTTTGATGAAATTTATCCATGTATACCTTGAAAAGTCATCAACCACCACATAGGCATACCTCTTGCCACCAAGGCTTTCAACCTGCATAGGTCCCATAAGATCCATATTCAATAGTTCCAAAACTTTGGAAGTTGTCAGATGTTGGAGCTTTGGATGGGACATCTTGGTTTGCTTGCCTATTTGACATTCACCACATATTTTTCCATCATCAATCTTCAGTTTAGGAATACCTCTTACAGCATCCATAGATATTATCTTCTTTATGCCTCTGAAATGAAGATGACCTAGTCTTTGGTGCCATAGTTTCACTTCTTCTTCTTTAGCTAAAGAGCAAGTTGAAGTGAGACTGAAGTCTTGAGATTCCCACATGTAACAGTTGTCTTTAGATCTGGCTCCTCTCATGACAACCTCTTGTTCTTTGTTAGTCACTATGCATTCAGTTTTGGTAAAGTTTACACTGTACCCTTGATCACATAATTGACTTATGCTGATCAGGTTAGCAGTTAAACCTTTAACTAGCAGCACATCATCTAGTCTTGGAACATCTTGACAGTCCAAGGTCCCAACTCCCTTGATTTCTCCTTTAGCTCCATCTCCAAAGGTTACATATCTGGATGAATGTGACTTTAAGTCTACTAGCAGATTCTTCAATCCAGTCATGTGTCTTGAACATCCACTGTCAAAGTACCAGTCTTCTTTAGTTGATACTCTTAGTGATGTATGTGCTATATATGCAACACTTTTCTTTGACCATTTGAGTTGAGATTTCTTTTGATGCCTCTGCTCTGTGTATTGTTCATCAGTAGATCTCCAAGATTGATTATTGATCTTGTTCTTGGGTATGTAGCTTTGATCATCCTGAATGCTAGCTTTTGGTCTCCATACCTTCTTGATGACATCTGTCTTTTGCTTAGGAGGTTGCTGATTTCTTTGATGTCTATGCAGCACTTTCTTGGTAACTTCTATCTTCTGCTTAGAAGGTTGCTGATACATCTGATTTGGATATCCATGCAACTTATAGCAATGAGGTTTGATATGTCCAAATCTTCCACAATGATGACATCTCCATCTTTGATACTTCTTCTTCATTTTGTTCTTTTCAGAATGTTGAGACATCTGTTGGAACATTATGTTTGACTTTGTGTTCTTTTCATGATATTGAAGCATCTGTTGGGACATCTTGTTTGACTATATGGACTTTGAAGTAGTTTTGCTAGAGCTAGCTTCATCCTTATGAACTCTGTTAAATCCCAGTCCACTTTTATCCCCTGAATGCTTATTGTTGTTGAGAATAACATCCAGTGTACTTGAACTGCTGTTCAGCATTCTAACAGATTTGGACATGTGTTCCAACTTGGAGTTGAGAAGACTTACTTCACTTTTCAAGGTGTCAATGATCTCTTGATCACTTGCTTTTTCATCTTCTAGTGCCTCATTCTGCTTTTTTAGCTTTATAACCTCACTGCATATTTCAGTGCTTCTTTTGTATAGATCTTTGTATGCTTGCTCAAGATCTTCAAAAGTAAGCTCCCCATCACTGGATTCACTTTCAGATTCACATAATCCAGCTAGAGTAGTGATATGCTTAGATGATTCTTCTTCTGAATCACCTCCTGAGTCTTCATCAGACCAGGTTACAGAGAGTCCTTTCTTTTGCCTTTTTAAGTAGGTAGGACATTCATTCCTGATGTGTCCACATCCTTCACATCCATGGCATTTGATTCCTTTTTCTTGACTGGTCTTTTCATCATAATTTGACCTTCTGTTAGCATCATAAGGTCTTTTGTTCTCAGAAGAGTTTGTGTATCTTCCACTGGGTTTGGATTTGCCTTCCATACCTCTGAGAATCTTTTTGAATTGTCTTCCAAGCATAGCAATGTTGTCTGATAAGCTTTTACCAGTTTCTGATTCATCATCTTCTTCTTCATCAGTATTTGTCACCAAGGCTATGCTTTTGTTCTTCTTAACATTTGTGTCATTCATTCCCATCTCAAATGTTTGAAGGGAACCAATGAGCTCTTCAACTTTCATAGTGCATATGTCTTGAGCTTCTTCTATTGCTGTGACTTTCATGTCAAATCTTTTTGGCAAAGATCTGAGGATCTTTCTTACAAGCTTTTCATCAGTCATCTTTTCTCCCAAGGCTCCAGAAGTATTGGCTACTTCTAAGATGTTCATGTAGAATTCATGAACTGTCTCATCTTCCTTCATTCTCAAGTTCTCAAACTTGGTGGTGAGAAGTTGAAGTCTTGACATCTTTACCTTTGATGTTCCTTCATGAGTTGTTTTGAGAGTATCCCACACATCTTTGGCCAGCTCACAGTGATGCACAAGTCTAAAGATGTTCCTATCAATGCCATTGAATAAAGCATTTAAGGCCTTGGAGTTGCCTAGTGCTGAATCTTCTTCCTCTTTACTCCATTCTTCTTCAGGTTTCAACACTTTTGATCCATCTTTGGTGTCTTGGATAGGATGTTCCCATCCAATGTTGACTGCTCTCCAGGCCCTGTTGTCAAGTGATCTTAAGAATGCAATCATTCTTGGTTTCCAGTAGTCATAATTAGATCCATCTAGTATAGGTGGTCTATTTACTGATCCTATATCTCTGTCCATGTTTCCAGAATTTATATTCCCTAGATCTCACCCAGTATAAACAGGCAGGGTGCCTGCTCTGATGCCAATTGAAATTCTGTGATCAGGTATGAGATGTCCTATGAGATGTTCCAACACTTGACAGATTTAACCAAAACTTAAAGTGCAAGAAAATTAAACAACACAGAAGTTTGTTAACCCAGTTCAGTGTATAACCACACTTACATCTGGAGGCTACCAAGCCAGGAGGAAATCCACTATAAGTAATATTAATTCTAGACTTAAACAACCCAGTTTAATCTTTCACTTAATATCTACCCAATGCAATTTCTACCTAAGTCACTACTTAGATATGAGTACCAACTCACTCCCCCTCAATCACACAGTGATCTTGTTTACAAGTTTAATAAAATTGAAGACATTCTTCAAACAAAACAGCTTGATCTTACTTCACAGTTTCAATCAAGTCACAAATGCACTTATGCTTAAAAGCTCATCAAGTGGTACAATTAAAAACAACCTGCTATTAAAACACAACACCCTATTTTGTCTTTTGAAATTCGTACTCAATTCTGTGAGTTTCTGTTGATTAAATAGGTGTTTGTAATTTGGGCTTTCTGTAGGTTAATCCAGTCCTAAAACACATGCAGCTTCCACCTTGAATTAGGGTTTGTTACTTCCTAGATTCTAGGAGATTTAGTTCTTCTGATTAATCTGAAACCTCATAATAAAACTTCCTACAGATGCGCCTTGTTCTGTTTTTATCCATCCATAATTAATTCCAGATAACTCTCCTTAAATATCTCAGATCAGTTAGTCATTAATTAATTCTGGTAGCAGGTTTGAGATGTCTCAACATCTGTTGGGACATCCTGAAAAACTGAACTTAAGTCATTTACACAATGTCCCAACATCTGGTGTGACATCCTGAAATAAGTTCTTATACTTTGTTTGATAATGTACCAACATCTGATAGGACATTCTGAACTGAATTCAATATTTCTTGTTGGTCAAAAATTCTGCCAATTCTAAACATCTACAGGTTCCTTGAAAAAAAGAGAAGATTAAGGAATCAAAATTAACTTCATTATTCAACAACTAATGCAGCTTACCAAACACCCATTTTTTCCCAACATTCTCTGCTATTAGAGCACTAAAAGAACAAATGTTCGTAACTCTTACTTCCTCCCCACAAACACCACACATAGTAGGGCAATAAACACCATTCTCTTTTAATCTCACTCTAGTAGGGATACAATATCCACAAAGCCTCCACATGATTTTTTTTTATTCTAGGGGGGGACTTTCAAGTTTCAGATCATGTTCCACCTCTTACCAATCCTTAGATGAGATGTATCAATAGCTTCATTTATACAGAAACGATAAGAACTACGTACAAAGAATCTACCATTCTTTTCCAGCTTCCACACTATCCTATCCTCCTTTACCACCTCAAATAATGAGGTATTAAGAACCTTAGTCGCAACTTCCTCACCTAATAGAGAATGAATCAGGTTGGAATTCAGATTTTTTAAAATTTATGGCTTTCACTGATGCTTCCTCATAAGTATTAAGAATATTCTTCATCACATCTGCTTCACTTATATATGCTCTAAAGAAATGGAAGTAATCATCGGCAAACATAAGGTGAGAAATGATACGTGCATTCTTACAAATCTTGACCTCGTGGATGTTGTAATGCCCCGAAAATCTAAATTTAATTATTTAGTTAATTATTTAATTAATTTAGAAGGATTGGAGGATTTGGATTAAAATGGAGAATTTTGGAGAAAAGTGTATTTTAATATAATAAGGATAAATTGTGTATTATTATGCTATTTTGTATTATTATTAAAAATATTATAAAGAAAAAGGGGTAAGGTGATATGAAAAATATGAGGTTAAGTTGGGAAAAGACATAATTGGGATAGTTTTTGTAAAAAGGAATTACACGATCAATTTTCATTCTATCGTGTTTTGGTGAAGAGCTCTGAAGAAAAAGGAAGGAGAGGAGGCTCAAAGTCAGGAAGCTTGAAGAACCTTGGAGAAGAGTGTCAGTCGGCGAAATTCTCTAAGGTATGGGGAGTTTTCATAATCTATTGTAATTATATAGGAATTGGTTTATGAGTAGATTAAATTTGTATGATTTTTGTGAACCTTAGGGATTTTGATTTAAGTTGAGTTTAGGAATGAAATTTGGTGATTTGGAGTAGATAGGATGAACTAGAATTACATATATGATGTGTGAATTGTTGTCTTGATGTTGTTGGTATTTGAGTGATGAATTGAATGAGTTTTGGGGATGTAATGAGATGAAAATCGTATGGAAATTTGGGAGTTTTTGGCGCTGATTTCGTAATAGCAGAAAAGCTGCTGGAAAAAGTGTGTTAACCGATTAACGCTATAGGTTAACTGGTTAACCATTGTAAAATTGGGATTTTTCTGAAAATGTACAGGCGTTAACTGGTTAACGCTATGGTTTAACCGATTCACACTGTATTAGAGGCAATTCTGAATTCTTCTAAAATTCATAACTTTTAAACTGTAAGTCCGATTTGCATTCCGTTTAAAGCGTCAGAAAGATGTTAGAATTAATAACTTTAAACGCTATGTTCTCTTATTAATCATCAAAATAGTTGAGAATTAATAACATCAATCTAATATCAAAGGAAGTCAAAACTATCAAAGTATCTCAATAATTAACCCAACATATCAACCAAAACAATTAACAATCCAAAAAAAGAGAACAAATAGATAAACTCAAAAATTAAAGGAAGAACAACAAGAGGTATATGTGAAAAGCAGTGGTGAAATAATAAAATTCAGTGGGCTTTACGAAGCCCAATCAATCCAAAAAAATAAAATAAAAAAAATAAACTATGAAAGGGAGAGGGGATCTGGCGCAAGCCCTGGGTGTTGCATAAGGAAATTTATGGGATTCAAGAAAAAAACATCCAAGTCCAAGTATCAATTTACATCAAATTAATCTTAAAAACCAAACCAAACTACCTTTAGATTAATTATTCCAACATAAACTAAATAAATAAAATTGAAACAAAATAAGAACAGGGGAAAGAAAAATAACGCATCAACTATTAGATCCTCTTCTCCATTGCAATTAGAATTGCGCTCTCTTGATTCACCATTTTCCCCGTCATGACATCACAACCCTTTCCCCATCTCCAATTTCTGCTTATCTCCTCTGTTATGGGTTTTGACATTCTCTGTTCAACTTCATAGAACAACTGTCGGCCAAAGAAAACGTCTCTCGAGCGATTTCACTCAGTTCACTCTCTCCGTTCGTTCGATCTTGTCTCCACTCTTAAGAAACCGTCTCGCCTCTGCCCTTACATCTCGATATCTCCTCCCCCTTTTTGCTCTGTACCCGGTCTCTCTGTTTGTTTGGTTCTATGGTTCAGATCACGCTCTCTTCATTTCAACGAATCTTTGGATCTTCTCTTCTTCTACTCTTTCTCATATTTTCTCTGGTTTTGTTGTGGTTGTTATAATGTGAAAAAGGATAGATGAATGGTTGTTGTTTGAATCAAATCTTATTGTTGCGAGTTGAGCGAAGGAGTGAGGGTTGCAGATTTGTGAGGCTGCAGGGGAGTTTTGTTTAGGGGGAAATTTGTAGATGAAGAAAGTTTTAAGGGTGGATTAAGGGTTTAGGAAGAATTGAAGAAGACGGTTTACGTGTGCAATTGAAAAAGAGTGAGAAGCATTGTTGAAGATGATTGAAGGGAGATTTCAGTTTGTAGGGACAAGGAGAGATGGTTGTCTTGTATGGATGTTTTGAAAGGGTTAATGAAGGAGAGAGTGAGGTGAGCATAGGGAGTGATTGAGATAAATGAGTGTTGAGGCTTGCGAAGGGTTTTTCTTTTTATTTGTTGATGCATTGTGATTATACGAGAAAGAGAGTGGAAGACTGTATGTTGTGTTGCATTTTTTCGTCTGCGATGTTTACCGTTGGCCCAAGTATGGAATTTTATTGTGCGTGGTGTATAGAAATGTAGTGGAATTGGTTTTTGAAGGTTGTGCTAGGTGGTGTGGAAAAATTACGAACAACGTGAATAATGGTATGTAAGGAGTGTGTTAACACGTTGCTGGCAATGCGTATGAATTGGTAGAGATAAACTCGGTAAATTTGGTATTTTGCAAGTAATCAGAGCGCGCAGCGAACGCGTGGCGTAGTGCAGTTGTTCCTATGTGAATGATAACGATGTTGGTAGCTTGGTTGCATTAATGTTGTGTTTAAGTTGCGTGTTTCTGTGTTGTTGTGTTCTAGTTCTTAAACCAGTGAATTCGTAAGTTGGTTACTTGTCGTGTTGTGTTGATAGTTATCAAGTGCATCGCTTGAGGGTTGTTTGTGTTATTGTTACCATTAAAGTTGTGAATTATTGTTTGTAGTATGCGTAGGTTGCCTTCGGAGATGGGAGTTGATCAGTAGGATGAAATAAGTAGTTGGAGTAGTTGAATCAGATAAATTTTCGAGGACGAAAATATTCTAAGTGGGGGAGAGTTGTAACGCCTGTTTAATTTAATTAATTATTTAATTAAATATAATTGTGGTGTATTGATTTGAGTATCTTGGTCGATTTGTGTTAATGGCCGAATTTATCGAAATATTATGTTGATGGATATAAGTTGGTTTAAGTCAAATTTAATTAATTAAGTTGATATAAATTGTGGAAGACGATATGGAATATACTCCGGGTACTGTTGAATATGTTGATTGGACTGTTTGGACCATTTGGTTGATAATCGGAAGTTAATCGATTAAGTCGGGAATAAGTATTTAGTCGTGAACTATTATTCAGTTGCTTTGGCGTTGTGGTGAATTAAGTTGTTAAGTCGGAATATTAAGTCAGAAAGTCGAGGAAATAATATTATAAATATATTATTGATTATTGGAGCGTGTTGGTTAATGGATTTGGATTGCGTCGGAATTAGCAATTAAACGGGGTGTAAGACTTATGCCTATTAGTTGATTATTATATTGGATTATTATTATTATTATTCTAATAATAAGAAAATTAAAAGATTTAGTCAAAAGGAAATATCAGTAAGAAGAGTAATCGTGAAAATTAGGTTAATTGGTAGCTAGAGAATATGACATGGAAGTTACAGAGAAAAAAAGTCTTAGAGAAGAATAAGGGTTTTAGACGAGAGAAAATAACTTGGGAGCAAAGAAGGAGAAATAATAATTCATGATCATATCTCCATTTTCATACTTATTGTACAACCTCCACTAAACATGTGATAACTTCTTACTCGTAATTTCGATTAAAGCGATTATTAAATTTATGGAAAGCTTATGAAATTCTCTTCAATTTGATATATGATTTTGTGTCAATAAGTTCGGTATTGAAGGAGAAAAACGCATTTGAAGTTTAGAAATTCATGCTGGAAATTGGTCAAATAGTAGTTACGGGATTGATGATGATGGAGGCTGAATTTTTGTCGAGATATGAACTCAATGGCAGCATGTTCGTATTTCTAATCTCCATGGATGAAAGAGGAGAGGAAAAGAGTCATAGAGGAAAAAGGGTTGGAAATTCGATCGGAGAAATTTGGAGACTAACCAGAAAATTATTAGAGCAACCGTTAATCCAAGGTAAGTGTGGGGTTCAATCTATATAACCGGGTTTAATAAATGATACTATGTTTGGGTTGATGTATATGTTGTGTTTTTGTTGATGTTGATGTCGTGTGTGAAAATCGGTAACTTGTAATTTCGATGATTGTTTTGTGTGAAATTGTTGTCCGATCGTTGATTATAAGTCGTTTATAATTTTTGATTATATGTTGATTATAAGTCATTCTAGTTGTGTGGATTTTATTGATTTTACTGTGTTGAATATATTTCTGGAAAAATTGTTGATCGGGGACGATAACCGAGACCGGTAGTGGAAGATTTACGGGAGCACTTACTCCCTATGGGCACATGGCGCAAGCCATGGCCCATGTGGCGGGTGCCACAAAATTTTGTGGGTGGGAGGCTACAAGTGGCGCAAGCCACTTCATAAAGTGGCAAGAGCCACATTTGTTTTGGTGGCCATAAGTGATAATGGCGCAAGCCATTGTAAAAGTGGAAGGTGCCACAATTCTTAATACTGACAATGTAAAAGTGGCGCAAGCCACTATTGGGTCTATTGAAGGGTGGCGCAAGTCACCCGATTTATGGGGGGAGGGGTTAATTCCATTATGCCAACTAAATTAATTAGGAATAAATCAATACCTGTGTAGAATGTAGAAGGAGTTGTAACCTTGAATTATGCAGTATTTTATTAAGAGAAATCCAACTAATTCCATATTATGGTTAATGATTTTTAATTATAACTCATTTAATTTTATGAAATAGTATTATAGTAAGAATACTAAACTAGTATTGATTAGTAGAATTCAGGAGCACTTGTAATACGAATAACAAGAAACAACTTTTGTAATTAACACTATTATGTAACTTTTGACGGAAAGTAACAAATTTAGGAATTTAGCATAAGTAATTAGCAGACATGTATTTTTGTGACAGATAATATTCATCAGAATGCAGAAAATTGCAATTTTTGTAATAAACTCGAAATAATCGCATGATAATAAAATCAGTGTCGATTTAGCCGAATTAGGCGAAAAACTTAGTTTCCTGGAATTTAACGAAATTTTTCGGGGTAAGTCAGGTAAATTAATAGTTGATTTTTGTTGCATTGTTTTGTTGAAAATATGTTGTAAAGTCAAGTTGCATGTACAAATCTAATTGGTGATTTTGTTCCGGTTACAGATAGTTGTTATGTTGTGTATGTTGAAGGCATCATAAGCTAAAGTTGATTTTAAGTTGCCTATGTCGTATGTTGTTTGTGTTGCTTGTTTATGTTGTGTAAGTTGCTCAAGTTGTTTAAGTTGTTTGTGTTGTCGAAGTTGTTAAGATGTTCAAAGGTGGAGGCTTAAAAACCAACGTTGATTTAAGTTGTTCAAGTTGTATAAGCTGGTTGTGTTGTTTGATGTTGTACGTTCGTATGTTGAAAAGTCGTACATGCTATGTAGATCATTTTCCTATTTTCAATAATTGTTTTGTGTGAAATTGTTGTTCGATCGTTGATTATAAGTCGTTTATAATTGTTGATTATATGTTGATTATAAGTCATTCTGGTTGTGTGGATTTGTTGATTTTACTGTGTTGAATAAATTTCTGGAAAAATTGTTGATCGGGAACGATAATCGAGACCGGTAGTGGAAGATCGACGGGAGCACTTACTCCCTAAGGGCTCATGGCGCAATCCATGACTAATGTGGTGGGTGCCACAAAATTTTGTGGGTGGGAGGCTACAAGTGGCGCAAGCCACTTCATAAAGTGGCAAGATCCACATTTGTTTTGGTGGCCATAAGTGATAATGGCGCAAGCCATTGTGAAAGTGGCAGGTGCCACAATTCTTAATACTAGCAATGTAAAAGTGGCGCAAGCGACTATTTGGTCTATTGAAGGGTGGCACAAGCCACCCGGTTTATAGGGGGGGGAGGGGTTAATTCCATTATGCCAACTAAATTAATTAGGAATAAATCAATACCTGTGTAGAATGTAGAAGGAGTTGTAACCTTGAATTATGTAGTATTTTATTTAGAGAAATTCAACTATATTATGGTTAATGATTTTTAATTATAACTCTTTTAATTTTATGAAATAGTATTATAGTAAGAATATTAAACTGGTATTGATAAGTATAATTCAGGAGCACTTGTAATACGAACAACAAGAAACAACTTTTGTAATTAACACTGTTATGTAACTTTTGACGGAAAGTAACAGATTTAAGAATTTAGTAGAAGTAATTAGCAGGCATGTATTTTTGTGATAGATAATATTCATCAGAATGCAGAAAATTGTAAGTTTTGTAATAAAATCGAAATAATCGTAGGATAATAAATCAGTGTCGGTTTAGCCGAATTAGGCGATAAACTTAGTTGCCTGGAATTTAACGAAATTTGTCGGGATAAGTCTGGTAAATTAATAGTTGATTTTTGTTGCATTGTTTTGTTGAAAATATGTTGTAAAGTCGAGTTACAGGTACATATCAAATTGATAATGTTGTTCTGGTTACGTATAGCTGTTATGTTGTGTATGTTGAAGGTGTCATAAGCCAAAGTTGATTTTAAGTTGCCTATATCGTATATGTTGTTTGTGTTGCTTGTTTATTTTGTGTAAGTTGCTCAAGTTGTTTAAGTTGTTTGTGTTGTCGAAGATGTTGAGTTGTTCAAAGTTGGAGGCTTAAAAGCCAACGTTGATTTAAGTTGTTCAAGTTGTATAAGCTGGTTGTGCTGTTTGATGTTGTACGTTGTTATGTTGTAAAGTCGTGCATGTTATGTAGATCATTTGCATTTTTAAGTCGGAGATATTGCTCATACCACGTTGGCATGGATTGGCACTAAGTTGAATGTTGATGGCTTAGGCCTTGATTTCCTCGATAACTTGGCAATGATTTTAAGTTGAGAGTTTTACTCCGAATGGTACCACATGCATTTGCATAGTCGAGTCGTATCTGTGTTGTGTTGTTTATGTTGATTATGTGGTTTATGTTGTTCAAGTTGATAAGTTGTATATGTTATTCAGGTTGATAAGTTGTCTATGTTGTGATAAGTTGTTTTTGTTGTTGTGTGGGAGTGATGCAGTGATACTTGTATAAAACTTTATATGTGTATTGTTTATCATATATCGTTTATAATTACTGATATCTCACTCCTTCTGTTTGAATGTTACCCCTATGTTGGTAACGTGCAGGTAGCTTGAAGGAAGATGATTATCTTCATTAGTTCGAGTCGGTGTCAGTGCTCTGATACGTAACACTCGGGGAATGGACGCTTAGTTGTTTTAGTTGTTGTTTTTAAGTTGTTTCCGTATGATTATGTTGTTACTAAGTTGTTTAAGTTGGATAACATGTTATATCAAGTTTAGTTGAATATTTGAGAATCTGCTGTGTAGTTGTAAAAGTTGAATTTGGTTTCATAAATAAAATAAAGTTGATGATTTTAGTTTCTTACAAACCGAAAGTGTTATGTATCAATTTTCATGAAATTAAATGAAGTATTTTTATAAGTTGAAAAATGTAGCATCCTATTTGTGTACTTGTTGGTTGAAATTTTATTACTCTGATTTTCTATATAATCGCCGGGTAGAAAATTGGGTGTTACATCGTTCCTCAACGATCCAAATTACATGCTTATCTTTGGAACATTCATCTCTCACTCTTACCTGGAAGGGTAACTTAAAAATCCATCTCTCTGAGTGCGACTCAATTGCACACACCTGGTATTACCCTTACGAAGTCCATAACTGATATTAAGAATTAACGATATTATGAACTAACCAATTTTTCATCTCTTATCCTCAATATAATTCAAATGCCAAAACATTTCCTGAAAGATCAACACTTCATGAGCCTCGTATAACGTCACAATTTAATTCCCCAGTAGTCGCAACGACGGTACACCAAAACTTCAGAACATTTACTGTCTACCAAAACATGCTCAAAGAAAAGTCCACCACTTTATTCTCTGATACTTCGAACGAAACCCAAAACGAACTTACAGTTCAGAAAGTAGAATTATCTAAAGTCCTCCACAAAAGTCATGTGTTAATCGATTACCTATCCAAGGCTAAACGGTCGAACACAACTGAACTTGTTCCTCTTGTTAATAAATAATCCAACTCAAAATTATCAATCCGGTCCACACTGTTGCACCCTAAAATTTGCCCTCACAATACAAGACTTTGTGTGCTAAGAAGGTTCACAAGGTTCACAAGACCTTTCATGAGGTTCATGAAGTTTACAAGACACTTTATGAGGTTCACAAGGTTCACAAGACCTTTCATGAGGTTCATGAAGTTTACAAGACACTTTATGAGGTTCACAAGGTTCACAATACCTTTCATGAGGTTCACAAGATTCACAAGACCTTTCACAAGATTCACAAGACATCTTATGAGGTTCACAAGGTTCACAAAGTTCATAAATAGTCAGAAGATTTGACAATTCCCTTAGACAATGCATTCTCCTAAGCAATGCATCCTAAACTAGGGTTTTGACTTTAATCTGGCTAAATGGATTTCCAAGACTTCAAGTGAGCTTCATAACATCTTATATGTGTCTAAGAATCCCCATGACAAATTTCAGAACTTTTCTCAAATGTTTGCTCAGTCAAATGATCAGATAGGTCAAAATAAGTCAAAGTAGTTAAAAAGTCAAACTGAGGTCAACTGTGGTCAACTGTGGTCAAACCAAAGTCAAACTTCATGATTTTTTGCCAACATCAAGTACATGAAGTAAAATTCATCATTTGATCAAGGGTTTATCATGATTCATCAAGGACATTTCAGATCATCAAGAATCAAAGGTTTCTAAATTAGGGTTTCCTCAGGAAAAGTCAACTGAACTTTGACCAGCCATAACTTTCACATGCTTCATCACATTTTTCCCATACAAAGCTCATTTTGAAGGAAATTTAATTCTCTACAACTTTGTGTTTCACAAGCCAAGCCCAAAAATGCTTCATTTGGAAGGTATGAGCTAAGACATTATAGGTCCTTTTGAAAGTCAACAAAAAGTCAACAACTTCAAAAGGGCATAATTTGAGAATGGTAAATGATATGGACATGAAACCAATGGGGTTGGTTAGAGGACTCTTCAAGATTTCCAAAATGTCCAAGAACACCCTCATAGCATTAAAATTGAAGGATGTGTGCCCTTGCAAAGTTGGGAAATTTTTGGTTGATTTATGAAGAAAATGGAGGCTTAAAACCAATTTTTTTCAAATGGGCTTGCCATGTGATGATCTAATCCATACAAATACCTCATGCACGACCCAACCCTCATTTATTCATATTTTTTATTATTTTTATTTTATTTATTTTTATTTTATTCATTTAAAATCATTTTAAATCAAAATAAAATAGATAAATCAAATATTTAAATGAGATGTTGCTTCTAGAAAATCATAAATGTGGCTTGGATCAAATTGATATAAGAATTATGGTGATTGGCTTGAAATAGAAAGGTCTTATTCAAGAATATTTGAAATTTAAGCTTGAATCTTTTTCAATCTCATTGATCCAAAATATCCACACAATGATCCACTATTTTTGACCTAATTCAGTCTACTATAAGTATACAACATAACCCTATGCAAGAGACACGAATTCTCAGCCTCCAAACATAAGAACAAGCTTTAAAATTTTGAAAGAAAACTCAAATTCGGTTTGCTATTTCCAGCCACTCTCAAAGGATTTCGAAGGTTACATTGTGTTCCTTAGGACTTGTAGAACATGAATACATCGTCATCATCCTCAAAAGCACACAGAATCGCATAAACCGCATCCATGTTGTTGCTTGTTTTAAATTTTTTCGATTTCACTTATTTATGCGTTATAAATGACAATTGATCATATATTCTTGTTTGTAGTAACCTTCTGAATGTTTCTGGGTGATTTGATTTGAGTTTTGATGCAGGAATGAGGTTTTGCCATTTTTAGGGTTTTAGAACTTTGAAATCGGGAACCATAGACAGAGGCGATTTCCCATGAAATTGACAAGTTATTTGGACTCATAGGACTGTCATGAATTGATTTATGCCATTGGAATGAATTTATCTTGTATGCAATGCGTTTTCCAATTCGCAGGACCTGTAGCTACGAGCATAATTCGTCACTATAAGTTCTAGTGACGGAAAAGGTGTCACTAAAACCTAAGTGGACGGCTGGAGCTTGAAGATGAAGCTGCGCGCCAAATTCCCATTTCAAATTCTAATATTATACTTCATGTTATTGTTGTTATATATGTTTCAGAAAAACAAGTTGGCTCAGTTGGTTGGACGCGCATGTGGATGGCTTCAGGACATGGGTTCGAATCCCAGGTTTTTGCGTTTTTTGTTTTATTTATCATATTTACCAGCCTGTATATTTAATAGTTGTTGTTCCTCTTGTGTTTGCTAGCACGCGCTAGCCCAGTGGCTGGGTTTTAGGCATGGTAAGGGGGAGGTCCTGGGATCAAAACCAGGCCTCCCCACTTTCTTTTTATCACTAGTTTCTTTTATTTATTTTATATTAATTAACTTGTTTTTTTTTATAATCATAATTTTATTTAAATGACTAATTAAGTTTATATTTTATATTAATCTTATAATATTTTTGATAAATCACCTTAATTAATTTAATAAACAACTTTGTATGTAAAATATTATTTTCTTCTAAATTGTAAATAATTTGTTCTAAATTTAAAAACTAACCCTAATTTTCTAAAGCCCTAAAATATTTTATAAAAACCTAATTATCTCTATAAATCCTAATTGTGAATATTAGTTTATTTGTTTATTTTAATTTTATAATTCTTTTCAATTTAATTATAACTTTTAATTTATTTATTTGTAAAACTTTAATTATGTACTTATTTTTATAATTTGTTTATAATAATAATTTTTAGTATATGCTTAAAAATAATTAAAACTTGCTAATTTAATTTTGTAAATATAATTTATTATCATAATATGTTTATAATTAACCTAATATTTATAATTTGTAAATAACTTTTAGTATATAATTGTTTATATTTTCTTCTTAATCTTAAAATAATAATTGTTTATAAAAAATTGAATTTTTATTATGCTAATACTCTTATTTATTTTATTATTAATGCTATTTATTTTTATATGATATTTATTTTATTATTACTAACCCCTTTATATATATTGTGATTTATTATTATTATTTTTACTAACCCAATTATATTATTATTATTATTTTGCTTATTTATTTAATTTGTTAATTATTATTATTTTGTATTGCCTCCTTTATGTAATATTGTAATAGTAATATTGAATATTTATTTTAAATGCTATGGTTAGTAAAATAGGGAGTGTAAACATGTTTGTAATAAAAAATCAATTTAGATCACTAATTTAAAAGATAAATATTTAAAATTGTACACTCACACACGTAAGTCGATCTTTGATCGCCATCTCACTTCCTTAAGGATACCTCTCATGTTGCCTAAACAAAAGGTCAAGTAGGGTGTATAAAGCAAAGTCCCTAATCTCACATCATCTAGTCCCTTAACAGATAAAAAGATCAAGTCCCTTCGAATGTTGCCTTCGTAATGATCTTGTCCCTTTCGAATAAAGATGATAAGTCCCTTCGAATTGCTTATACACCCCACAGTTGCCTAAGTAACAGATGTCCCTTCACTTGTCCCTCACATCCAAGGTAATGACTACCTATTCCTTAATAATAGGGTTAGTCTTACCATTTAAAGGATTCAAGAACAGAAAAGACTTAAACATAGGGTAGGTTCCTCTTAATTACTTGCTCACACATTTCAAAATACTTTTTTTTACACATCACTTTTCAAACAAATTTTCAAAACCAAGTCTTTGTATACATCCATACGAGGATCATTACAAAGTACTTAGAAAGTTTCTAATCACACACTACACTTTTTCAAAAAACATTTTAAAGTGAGCTAAGTAACTAAGAGCCCATGGATAACCATGGATGTAAAGGGTGCTAACACCTTCCCTTTACATAACCTACCCCCCGGAACCAAAAATCTTTTAAAGGTCTTTCCTGTTCTTTTATGCCTTTCCTTTGGATAAAATAAAAGTCGGTGGCGACTCTTGCTATCCGCAACATAACTAAAGTCAGTTCTCCCACCGTGTTACAGAACTGGCGACTCTGCTGGGGATTTAATATTAAAGAGGGGTACCCTTAGGAATTAGATCACTTTAAAATTGTTTGCCTTGTTTGCTTTATACTTACTTGTTGGGCTCTTATGTGTGAAAGATCCTAACCCGGATCTAGTGTACCTTAGGTAAATGGCAATAGACCAAGGAAACTGTACGGCGTATACCGATATGGTTAATCTGGTGGCCATAGTTAGTGTGACTTCTTGGTTGGTGCTTATGTTCCTTAAGTCAAGTTGAGGATAATATGAGGCTGCCATATGTTGTCAATGCACTAACTAACTTTTAGAACCTTAGTTATCCCATCTTGGCCTTTAGAAAAGTAGTGAGATAACCGGCTTTGGTGAAGACTGAAGTTGGTTGATACTCGATACTACGCTCATTGAGATTCTAAACTTGGAGGGTTTTGGTTGGCAAGTAAGTTGCCTACTGAACAACCACCCTTGTGAAGGATCAATGATATTGAGATCCCTTAGAACATGGTTACTTTTGTAGGACAGGATGAACCAACTAACTTCAGGGGAGGGTACTTACCTTTAAACCTCATGCAAGCCTTTAAACCTAGGGCTATGGTGTGACTTGTTTGTGTGTGCCACATGTTTGTGATTGAACATAACATCATGACATCATCATGCATCATAAGCATATCATTTTCACTAACCATTTCAAGGACCAAAGGATTTATCTTTGTTCTTTGTTGCAAGTCATGGCTTCTGCTCGTAGAAACACTATCCGGATCAACTTTGTAGGGATACCTGCTAAGCTTAAAGAGTTGGTTTCTCAAGTGTCTGAACACTCCCAGTTCATCAAGAGACATGGTTACCTACTGGATCTAGTCACTTCAGGGTTCAATGAAGACATGATGAGTGTTCTGTTTCAGTTCTTTGATCCTAAACATCACTGTTTCACATTCCCCGACTATCAGTTGGTTCCTACAATGGAAGAGTTCTCCAAGCTTCTGGGTATACCTATTCTTGATCAGAAACCTTTCACAGGCTTAGAGAAAGAGCCTAAACCTGAAGTCATTGCTGCAGCCCTACATCTGAAGAAATCAGACATTGTCTTAGAAACCAGGAGCGGAGTTAAGGGTATTCTTGCTAAGGTATTAATGGATAAAGCTCAAGTGTTCTTGAAGGCTATGAGCTATGATGCTTTTGAGGAGATCTTAGCCTTGCTGATCTATGGCTTAGTGTTATTCCCCAATCCTGATCAGTTCATAGATGTTCATGCCATCAACATATTCCTGAGTCGCAATCCAGTGCCTACATTACTTGGAGACATCCTACATTCTCTTCATACCCGTACTACGAAGGCACGAGGAACTATGATTTGTTGCATACCTTTGATATCTAGGTGGTTTATTTCTCACCTTCCTTGCTCAGTAATGAAGAATGAGCAAGGGTTCAGGTGGTCCAAAAGGATCATGTCACTCTCGCATTCAGATATTCATTGGTGCTCCAGATCTATGGAGAATGTTACTATCATTTACTGTTGTGGGGAGTTTCCTAATGTGCCACTTCTAGGCATAAGAGGAGGCATTACTTACAACCCTTCTTTAGCTCTACGACAGTTTGGTTACACTCGGAGTGATGACCCATATGACATGTTGATTCAGGGCATTGTGTTTGACTACGACAACGATCTTCAAGGTTACCGTCAGAGATTCATACGAGCATGGGGAAAAGTGAACAAGGTTGACAGCAAGACTCTGGAGCCTAAGTACACTATTCCTATGGAAACTTATCTCAGATGGGTGCGATCTTGTGCTCAGACTCTCATGATGCCATATCCTACTATCCTGCCAGTTACCATGGAACCTGTTGCTGAAGGAGATACTTTTTATACTATCCTTCACCCAGACATGCCTACTGACATGGAAGATTTACATAGGTCCTGGATCCAGTTGAAGGAGTAAAGGGATACCTTCGAGGCTCATTACAAAGCAAGCCAAGAAAGAATCCTGGAACTAACAAAGCAACTTCACGAGGAACGGAATCTCAACTCATACCTCAACACAAAGAGGAAACGTCCATGGGAGACTTAAAACCCCATCTCTTGTATTTATGTCATTTCATTTTCTGTAAGCCCAAGAGGCAAAACAAATTTATTACTAATAAAAGTTTACCTTCTTGTTTGTTTAAACAAATTTAAATCCTGCGGTACTTGAAAACATTGCATACGCATTTACATTTCATATCATTGCATCACAGGTTTATTGTGCACATGTTTCTCATCTTCTCGCTGTTTATTTCAGCAATGGCTCTTGAACAAACAGTTAAGGATCTCCAGGCACAAAATGCACAGTTCCAAGAGTTGATCCTGAACTTGTCCAAGGGGCAAGATGAATTGAAGACACTGCTGACCAAGAAGACTAAGAAGACTAGAAGGTCAGGTGGCCTGATCAATGTGGGAAGAAGGTTCAGAGGTCCTGTCAAGACCAAAGAACAGGTTGAAGACTATGAGTCTGAAGAGTCTGAGAAAAAGGGAGGCAGTCTCCACAATACAATGGGGGACTCTGATTCTGAGGCTAACTACTATCATGAGCCTAATGAGGACAAGTTCAAGATGCTGGTGGATAGAATGGATACTATGGAATTACAGAAATCTTCTGGGCTGGATTTTGAAGACCTGAGTTTGATATCTGGGGTAGTTATTCCCATTGGTTTCAAGGTTCCTACTTTTGTTGTTTATGATGGTGTCTCTTGTCCCAAGCTGCATTTGAGGTCTTATGTCAGGAGAATCCAACCCCATACTGCTGATAAGAAATTGTGGATCCATTTCTTCCAAGAGAGCTTATCTGGAGCTCAATTGGAATGGTACTATCAGTTGGAGAGTGTCAACATCCGTGATTGGAATGATCTTGCTGAAGCTTTCTATAAGCAGTATCAATACAATGCTGATTTAGCGCCTACTCGCATGCAACTTCAGAGCATGTCTATGGGTCCTAAAGAGAGCTTCAAGGAGTATGCTCAGAAGTGGAGAGACTTGACTGGAAGAGTGCAACCACCTCTAACTGACAAAGAGTTAGTTGATATGTTCATGTGTACGTTGAATGGTCCTTTTTACAGTCATCTCATTGGAAGCTCATCATCTGGCTTCACTGAGTTGATAATGACAGGAGAGCGCGTAGAAAGTGGTATAAGGAGTGGCAAGATTCAAGTGGGTGCTTCTTCCTCAGGTGCTGCAAAGAAGCCTCCCAGTGGGAAGAAAGAGTCAAATGCTGTTTATGGTCAACCTGATCGTAATAGAAGGCATCAGTCTGTGAGTGCAGTTCATATCTCCAATCCAACTCCTACAACAACAGAGCAGCCACAGGGAAATCAACAGAGGGCTAGAAGGCAGTTCACTAAGATCAACATGTCAATGGCCCAAGCATTGCAACACTTGTTGAAGGCTGAACTTATCACTCTGAAAGATGCTCCTCAGAATCCTAATGTTACCTCTCCCAGGTACAATCCTAATGCACGATGTGCATATCATTCGAATTGTCAGGGACATGATACCAATAGTTGCTGGGTATTGAAGAACAAAATTCAAGATATGATTGAGGCTGGAGAGATTGAGTTTGACCCTCCGGGTACTCCAAATGTGATTACTGCTCCCATGCCAAATCATGAGAAGACTGTCAATGCCATTGATGAAGATTCACATATTTCCTCAGTTGCAGATTTGACCACACCATTGCTCAGTCAAATGATCAGATAGGTCAAAATCAGTCAAAGTAGTTAAAAAGTCAAACTGAGGTCAACTGTGGTCAAACCAAAGTCAAACTTCATGATTTTTTGCCAAAATCAAGTACATGAAGTAAAATTCATCATTTGATCAAGGGTTGATCATGATTCATCAAGGACATTTCAGATCATCAAGAATCAAAGGTTTCTAAATTAGGGTTTCCTCAGGAAAAGTCAACTGAACTTTGACCAGCCATAACTTTCACATGCTTCATCACATTTTTCCCATCCAAAGCTCATTTTGAAGGAAATTGAATTCTCTACAACTTTGTGTTTCACAAGCCAAGCCCAAAAATTCTTCATTTGGAAGGTATGAGCTAAGACATTATAGGTCCTTTTGAAAGTCAACAAAAAGTCAACAACTTCAAAAGGGCATAATTTGAGAATGGTAAATGATATGGACATGAAACCAATGGGGTTGGTTAGAGGACTCTTCAAGATTTCCAAAATGTCCAAGAACACCCTCATAGCATTAAAATTGAAGGATGTGTGCCCTTGCAAAGTTGGGAAATTTTTGGTTGATTTATGAAGAAAATGGAGGCTTAAAACCAAATTTTTTTCAAATGGGCTTGCCATGTGATGATCTAATCCATACAAATACCTCATGCACGACCCAAACCTCATTTATTCATATTTTTTATTATTTTTATTTTATTTATTTTGATTTTATTCATTTAAAATCATTTTAAATCAAAATAAAATAGATAAATCAAATATTTAAATGGGATGTTGCTTCTAGAAAATCATAAATGTGGCTTGGATCAAATTGATATAAGAATTATGGTGATTGGCTTGAAATAGAAAGGTCTTATTCAAGAATATTTGAAATTTTAAGCTTGAATCTTTTTCAATCTCATTGATCCAAAATATCCACACAATGATCCACTATTTTTGACCTAATTCAGTCTACTATAAGTATACAACATAACCCTATGCAAGAGACACGAATTCTCAGCCTCCAAACATAAGAACAAGCTTTAAAATTTTGAAAGAAAACTCAAATTCAGTTTGCTATTTCCAGCCACTCTCAAAGGATTTCGAAGGTTACATTGTGTTCCTTAGGACTTGTAGAACATGAATACATCGTCATCATCCTCAAAAGCACACAGAATCGCATAAACCGCATCCATGTTGTTGCTTGTTTTAAATTTTTTCGATTTCACTTATTTATGCGTTATAAATGACAATTGATCATATATTCTTGTTTGTAGTAACCTTCTGAATGTTTCTGGGTGATTTGATTTGAGTTTTGATGCAGGAATGAGGTTTTGCCATTTTTAGGGTTTTAGAACTTTGAAATCGGGAACCATAGACAAAGGCGATTTCCCATGAAATTGACAAGTTATTTGGACTCATAGGACTGTCATGAATTGATTTATGCCATTGGAATGAATTTATCTTGTATGCAATGCATTTTCCAATTCGCAGGACCTGTAGCTACGAGCATAATCCGTCACTATAAGTTCTAGTGACGGAAGAGGTGTCACTAAAACCTAAGTGGACGGCTGGAGCTTGAAGATGAAGCTGCGCGCCAAATTCCCATTTCAAATTCTAATATTATATTTCATGTTATTGTTGTTATATATGTTTCAGAAAAACAAGTTGGCTCAGTTGGTTGGACGCGCATGTGGATGGCTTCAGGACATGGGTTCGAATCCCAGGTTTTTGCGTTTTTTGTTTTATTTATCATATTTACCAGCCTGTATATTTAATAGTTGTTGTTCCTGTTGTGTTTGCTAGCACGCGCTAGCCCAGTGGCTGGGTTTTAGGCATGGTAAGGGGGAGGTCCTAGGATCAAAACCAGGCCTCCCCACTTTCTTTTTATCACTAGTTTCTTTTATTTATTTTATATTAATTAACTTGTTTTTTTTATAATCATAATTTTATTTAAATGACTAATTAAGTTTATATTTTATATTAATCTTATAATATTTTTGATAAATCACCTTAATTAATTTAATAAACAACTTTGTATGTAAAATATTATTTTCTTCTAAATTGTAAATAATTTGTTCTAAATTTAAAAACTAACCCTAATTTTCTAAAGCCCTAAAATATTTTTATAAAAACCTAATTATCTCTATAAATCCTAATTGTGAATATTAGTTTATTTGTTTATTTTAATTTTATAATTCTTTTCAATTTAATTATAACTTTTAATTTATTTATTTGTAAAACTTTAATTATGTACTTATTTTTATAATTTGTTTATAATAATAATTTTTAGTATATGCTTAAAAATAATTAAAACTTGCTAATTTAATTTTGTAAATATAATTTATTATCATAATATGTTTATAATTAACCTAATATTTATAATTTGTAAATAATTTTTAGTATATAATTGTTTATATTTTCTTCTTAATCTTAAAATAATAATTGTTTATAAAAAATTGAATTTTTATTATGCTAATACTCTTATTTATTTTATTATTAATGCTATTTATTTTTATATGATATTTATTTTATTATTACTAACCCCTTTATATATATTGTGATTTATTATTATTATTTTTACTAACCCAATTATATTATTATTATTATTTTGCTTATTTATTTAATTTGTTAATTATTATTATTTTGTAATTGCCTCCTTTATGTAATATTGTAATAGTAATATTGAATATTTATTTTAAATGCTATGGTTAGTAAAATAGGGAGTGTAAACATGTTTGTAATAAAAAATCAATTTAGATCACTAATTTAAAAGATAAATATTTAAAATTGTACACTCACACACGTAAGTCGATCTTTGATCGCCATCTCACTTCCTTAAGGATACCTCTCATGTTGCCTAAACAAAAGGTCAAGTAGGGTGTATAAAGCAAAGTCCCTAATCTCACATCATCTAGTCCCTTAACAGATAAAAAGATCAAGTCCCTTCGAATGTTGCCTTCGTAATGATCTTGTCCCTTTCGAATAAAGATTATGATAAGTCCCTTCGAATTGCTTATACACCCCACAATTGCCTAAGTAATAGATGTCCCTTCACTTGTCCCTCACATCCAAGGTAATGACTACCTATTCCTTAATAATAGGGTTAGTCTTACCATTTAAAGGATTCAAGAACAGAAAAGACTTAAACATATGGTAGGTTCCTCTTAATTACTTGCTCACACATTTCAAAATACTTTTTTTTACACATCACTTTTCAAACAAATTTTCAAAACCAAGTCTTTGTATACATCCATACGAGGATCATTACAAAGTACTTAGAAAGTTTCTAATCACACACTACACTTTTTCAAAAAACATTTTAAAGTGAGCTAAGTAACTAAGAGCCCATGGATAACCATGGATGTAAAGGGTGCTAACACCTTCCCTTTACATAACCTACCCCCCGGAACCAAAAATCTTTTAAAGGTCTTTCCTGTTCTTTTATGCCTTTCCTTTGGATAAAATAAAAGTCGGTGGCGACTCTTGCTATCCGCAACATAACTAAAGTCAGTTCTCCCACCGTGTTACACACACCACCTTGCAAGATGATTCTCATTTGTGGTTTCTAACCATGTGTATCAATCGCCCACTGTTTACAACTCAAGATGACACAAAACTGACATAACATACAGTTCAAATATTCCAACAAGCAATGAAGTAGAACTACCATTCTATTACGGTCACATCAGGAATACTCAACGGAATGGTTCAATTCCACTCATACAATGACGTTAGTAGGAAAACAACAATGACGACCTAAAAAAAGGTTTTTAGTCACAAGCCTCACACTTGGTTCGTCCATAAGAAAAATCCAACACACAATCCTTATCGGGAAGAAAACAAAATAATGGACATCTCATGCATAGTATACCACTTTGTCCTCTTTCTTTAATTCCCTGGAGAGAACTAAAAACAACAACATTCTTAATCCCACTAGAGATAAATTCCAATATAATTCGATCATTCACAAATCATAAAAGCTTTCCCTTAAACTTGAAAACTGAGGTAATGCACTCCTCGGAAGAACCTTGTTGTCTCTACTTTAGTATTAACATCGGTTCCCTTACCCTTTACTAATCATCGCGTAGAGAGCCTCCACAACTTCCTATCAGTACCAAGAACGCTTCAATCGTGAACTCCAGTAAAAATGTAAGAACCTTAGAAAAATCAAATTTCCAAAACTTAACAATGATAACCGGTTACTACCAGGAGGGTAACCGATTACTCAGTGCAAATTTGAACTTCCAGTAGCTAAAAGAGATTTAGGAACACAATTTTGCAACTGGGTACTACTCAGAGGGTAATCTGATTACTTCAAACACAGAAGCACAATTCTGGTTTTCATTGCTACCTAAACCTCCCAACTCATTCCAATCATGTCCAAAAGTTACAACCATACCAACAGACGATTCTACACATGTAGTAATCACACTATCAGAGTCCTAATGGGTGAACCATCATTGCTTACACTTCCTTAACTTTAGTTTCAATAACAACTTAACAACTCCATAGTACATTCGTCCAACAATAACTTTCGTTATTACTTTCTCATATTGTGCTGCTAATATCGTTCCATACCGTGTTCACTTCACGCTCTGTGGCAATCCTCTCATACCCAAACATAATTCATCTTACTAGAATTCTCCCGAATCCAAGGTGCTTACTCTAACACTTAACACAACTTCATTTGGTTCATACCAAATACACCTCAAGTTACTAAATAAAGCTTATTCTTCCTCCGGTATTATACCCTGCACCATTCCTTGGGTAATTCAACACTTTACAAATTGGTCCCTTACTAAATACAACATCCTGATGCATTACTTTAAACCTTGTCTCCTCAGTCATAACCTAATACACAACACAATCTTCTACTCTCTGTTCGGGGTATACTTGTCTCACTTGAAACGTGTAATCACATCCTTGTGTTTCTCTTCACGCTTCACCACGTCTTTAGATTCTCAAAAGAAAATGAACATTCTTAACTTGTAGCTTCTATCCATCCGTGAAGTATTATCCTAATACATTCCTTGAAGTACTTTCATTCATCTACGATGCCACCGTGACCTTAGGACTGAAACACTAACAATTAACTCACTCCCGGACCTTACGTCACACGTTCCACAAAACATCTTCTCTTTTCGTTGAATGAGATTCCTTAAAACTCATGTCCATACTAGTGGCCAATACTTCCCTACCAGTGACTTTACGTATTCCTTGATACCCTAACATCTCACCCTATAGAGATCTTTACCTTTCAGACTCTATCTGTTCCAAAGGATTTCTCGAACAACACACTCCTCTGCAACTCCGGGCTACAGGAAGTAAAACTCTTATGAAGACTCCAACTGAGCTGACCAAAGCTCTCTCTGTTAACTCTTAGCCTGAGCCTACTCCCACAATACAAGTTACGACAACACTTCAGAGTCCTCATGGTCGCACAACCATGATTCTACATATCACAGACATAACACTAGGTTGACCAGGCCCAATACTACATATTATGATATTAAGAACCATGCCGACAAGACACACTTAAGAGGCAGGAAAGATTTACTTATGATGTTTCAAGGCTAGGTCGAGGATATGACCTGCTCTGATACCAACTGTAATACCCATATAATATATATCTAGAATAATATCATACAAGTGTTAATTTTGGTACCAACACCATCATAAGTTCCTAATAGAATAATTCGATTTCTTGACCAATACTAAAAACAATACAAACTATGGTGCAAGACATGGAAATTATACTAAAAAAAAGTTCTAAGATCAATACAATATCCATTATTGAATAAAGATAAAATACACAGCGAAATCTAAATTTATGCTTCTCTTGAAACATCCTGAGCATAACTCCACTTGTAAATCAAACCTGCAAAAGAAACCTAAAAAGCAACAACAATAGTGGGGTGAGATAACAACATCTCAATGGGTTCCTTTTCTTAGAGTTATCTCGGCCCTAAGGGTTCAACTAAACACTACTCAAGTCGGGGGAAAACCTAGACTTCGAGTTCACATTACAACTAGAGACATAAGGTGAAATCACAAAGCATAACTTGCTTTAAGGCATTTTCCCCAGCCAACCACATGGGCAATACGACGCGGGTCACTCGATCCTTAACGTATAGATAACTTTCCCTGCCTAGCGACACCAGGGCACTTCAGCAGAGGTCACTCCTTATCTACCCAAGTTACTTTCCTCGGCTAGCCACACAAGGGCACTTCAACACGGGTCACGATACCTTACCATAAAGTAACTTTCCCCGGCCATCCCACACACGGAGATCTCGACACGGGTCACTCGTTACTTATCTTAATGGATACTTTCCCCGCCCAGCCACACCAGGGCACTTCAGCATGGGTCATAGTCATCTATTAAGGGATTCAATTCCACAGATTAATTATGTCTCCCCGGTCGTCCCGCCTCATGGGACCTCGACACGAGCTAAACATAATTAAGTTAGGATTTTAACGCGATGGGAATCCTCCATCCATTCATAACTACTTAGCACGAGGATACTATTCGAGTATCGATGTCTAAGCATCGTTATGTCTCTAGATCACTTTGTATCAACCTAGGGTAATCCTAATTAACTACCTCACAAGTGATACCTTTCTTACTTCAAAAGCCCGCCATTAGTTAAACAATTCAATTTTTACGGTTTACCAGAAAAGTCGGGTAAAAGTCAGCTCAAAATAATATTTCTCGGTCTCAAAAGATAGAACATATTATTTGCTTCGAATCGACATAAAGAATGCATAAATCGGATAAAGGATGAAGAAGTTATGAATTTTTAAAATAAGTTCAAATTAATATTTTTCTGCTCATAACAGTGGTAACTGGTTACTGCCCAGAGGGTAATCGATTATTTGCGTAAAAATGCTCTTTGTATTCCAATTTTTCAATAGGTAACCAGTTACTTACCATACGATAACCGGTTACTCGCAGACAACAGTAAAAAATACTACGTTTTAAAGATGCACAATTTTACATTTTCAAACCAAACCAAATCAACTCCAAACCCCAAAATGATTTCAAATAGATGTTTCTATACATACTAGCAACATACCCAAGCATTTTAATCGATTTTCAACCGTTTTAACTTTCGATTCTAAGATTTTTCTACAAAAACCCTTAAACTGACAAACTCAAAACTCAACCAAAAGCTAAAACAAAGTTTCTATCTAAGAACCTACCTCTAACCATGAAGAGGAGTTTGATGAAGATGAAGATTGATGAAGAAATGGTGATGATTCTTGACTTGATGCTTCTAGGGTTTCCATTTTTCCTCTTCTCTCTTTTTCTCCATTTCTCTTCTTCTCTTTCCTTTTCTTTCTTTCTTTCTTTCTTTCTTTTCTTTTCGTTACCAACTTTCCTCTCTTTCTTATAAAACCCTTCTTTCTCTCTTTATAACATATACCTTTTTTTTTAATAAACCAAACAATTTTTATACTGATATAACAATTAGTTAGTAACCTAACAGGTCCAAATTGAGAGTATCCACAAATGTCTCTGAGTCAAATATTTAATAAAACCTCTGAGTCAGATAATACTTAATTAATTAATTTATGTTTGTCGGTTTCTCTAATTATTTTAATTGAAAACTCTCAGAGCACACCAGAACCCTATTAATCTAAATTAATATTATCCAGAGCATTTAATTAAATACGGGGTATTACACAACCCCTGAAACAAATAAATTGCACTTGAAGAAATATCCTGATAGTTTGACCAATATTAGGTCAAACATTCAACTAAACTGGGTCATGAACAAACAACTTCACTTGAATTGAAACCAATGCTTTTGAGATGTTGAGAAAGAAGAATAGCCTAAGATGTTGAGAGAAGAATATGCTTGTAACTTGAAGAAGAAGAGACCCTTAATTCACACTTCACTACTGATGACAGGCCAAATGAAACAGTGAATAGTCTCTTACAAGTGAAATCCTTGAAGGCCACTGAATTAGGGAAATAAACCCTAATCCAGTGACATGAGCATAAGAAAATAGCCGCAACTTTTAATTCTTCTAATAACCATAAATAGGGTGTGAAACCCTAATTCTTGAGATGGCATCAATCTCATGTCTTAGGAACTCAATTCAAATGCATGAACGCAAGTGTTAATGACCTAATGAGGATGCATATTAGTGAGAAGCGAAAAGTCAGTTAAGGTTAGAAAATCAGAGGGACAATTTTGAGGGTGCAACATGAGGTATCTTATATTTGGAACTGCACTCGAATTACCTAAGCCTCGACAGTTCCAACTAATAATATTCATTTTCTTGGCAGGCCTTGAAACCAATGCCGCCCTTATAGTATTGACAACAGATAAAGAATTAGGTTGTTTGGCCTTGTCATCTCCAGCTACAAACGTTTTGAATCCAACAACATCCATAGTATCTTCTTCAACCTTATTTTCTAATTTAGATTTCATCTCATCATAGTATTTTCTTCCACACGATTTCTTTTCTTCACAACCTTCCCATTAAAGTCATCTTCTTTTCCACCTTTGGCATCAATCTCCATAAGATCTAAGTTTTTTACTGGTGTCTTGTGTCGCTCCCACCAAATGACACCTGGTCAGAAGGGGTACAGACGCGAACGGTCGGCGAAAGGGAAGGAAGTGAAAAGAGTCGCCAGTTAGGTATTTTTATCCCGAAGGAAAGGTAATGCTGCATAAACTTAGAAAGATACGGATAAGACGGCCGCGAACCAGAGAAACTGAGAAAGGGGGTTGGTTACAACCTGGGAAGGTATTAGCACCCAGATTGTCCGCCGTACTCGATGGGATCCACGCTTGAAAGTTTGTGTTGAAAGGGGTAGTGTCAGTGCTATTTTGTGTGTAAAAGCTGGAAAAGAATGCAAGTGTCAGTGTAAAAGAAATGTGAAGTGAACAAGATAAGTGTCAGTGTAAGAAATGAATGGAGCTCAAGACTATGAGGCTTAAAGAATAATGCTGAAAGGAGGGGTAATATACAGAGACTTTTGTTCGATAGCTGTTAAGTTATGCCTACGTATCCTCTCGTGCAATGAGGAAGTCAGAACACCGTAGTTCGACTCAAAGAGACTGAAAGATAAATTGACTTGTGAACTGCTTACTTGCATATGCTCAAGTGTATGACCTGTCTGGCTCAGGTGCAAACTGTCTTGCATTAGACGGAAGAAGCAAGTTCTCGTTTGTGAGTGAATGAGATGAGAAAAGAATCCCGAAGGAGACGATTATTGCTTGTTTTTGGTATTTTCAATCTTTTATTGCTTTTGGAGTTTATCATAAGAAAATGAGCTTAAGCCTAGATCAAGGGTTAGTAAACTCATCACATCCTCCCTCTGATTAGGGGTGATGAGAATACCTTAAGTATGAAGTAAACACCTCACATTTAATCTCCATGGTGTAGGATTAAGATCATTAACCTACTTGCAATTATTTAGATGTTTTCTGGTATTTTTGTTTAGTGTTAAGTAATGAGTTTAAGCCATAATCAAGGATTTAATGGACCCATTACACCATCCTAATAGAAGGATAAAAGACGAGAACATTTAAGCTGAGAAAGACTCCTCAACTTAATCCATGATTAGGGATTAACCTCATGACAAAACAAAGCCTTTATTAAAGTGGATTTTAGTTAATGGTAAGATTAAGAAATGAATTTTATGGTTTGTAAGACAACTTGAGGGGGACTTGTCCATTAACACTAGGGTTAGTCCTTCTTAACCAAATAAGGAAGAATTAGAACCCTAATGCAAGGCCCAAGTTACAACCTTATGGTCTTAATGATTATTAAAGTGGATTTATTAAAGTATTTAAACACATTAAGGGTTTAACACTTAGGATTAAAGTTATACACTCCATCCTAATAGAAGGATGCAGGCACAAGCTTAATCACAAAGTCTTAAAACCTTTAAGGTTTAGCCCTTGATTATGAGGTAAGAAGAGAAGACTCAAAGATGACACTAAGGTAAAAATAATGGGGGACTAATCAAATCCTAATTGTTATCATGCTTGGGTATTCCTAGGGTTTATGAGGCTTGCAAAAGATCTTCAAGAGAAAAGCCACCAAGAAAGAAGTAGAGGAAAGGAGGAAGAAGCAGAGGAAGCAAGTCAACTTACTTCACTTAAGAAGATAAGTTGCTTGAAGAAAGAAAGTGAGAAGGAGACATGAATGAGCAAGCTCACTTTAATTCACAAATAAAATTCAGCAATGATGCATAAGAGAGATGAGAAGAGGTTATGAGAAGTGAAGGCAAATTCACTTCTCAATGACTTACCACCTGAAAAATTAGTAACAAGAAATGAAATGAAATGAAAATGAGATGAAATGCAATGATGCAAACCAAAGTCAGAAGCATAAACATGATGCAAATGATGCCAAGAGATGATGCAAAAGCATACCAAGATATGTGGATGACCATACAAGGAAAAGGATACAAATGAAGCATGTTATGAACCATGAAAGTTCATGAAAGTTTATGAAATGCAATGGAGGTATAACATGGCAAATGGATGAAGAAATGCCTTATCATGATTCTAAAGTGTCCTAATATGTCTTAGGAGTCATGTGAATGTACAAAATGTCATGGCAAGTTCATGTATGCAAGCATATGAAGGATGAATGCAAATGAAGGCAAAGATTAGGGTTTATGCACAAGACACAAAGCAAAACTCAAAATCAGAAGCAAATGACAAGATAAAAAATTGAAAATGGGAACAAAGGAACCCTAACCCTACATAAGTTCACTGCCCAAATGAGGGGACCTAACTCTTAACCTAATGGGAGTTATGATTTTCTCAAGTTAGTTAGGGTTTTAAGGCACTTCCAAAGGAAAAATGCACAACAAATTGAAAATGAAAGATAAATTCAAAACAATTTTACCCTAGAAACTACATGATATGAAGAATGCAATGCAAAAATAACCATCATCAAACTCTTCAAGGTTAGGCAGAATGAATTTTTCTAAGTTAGGACAAAAATATTACCTTCTAAGAACTTTAATTCCAAAGAAAAATGTCAAAATAGGTCAAGAACCAAAAAGAAATTTTTTGAAGAGTTTGATAATGTTTATAAATGTATTGAAATGCAATGTGAATTTTTTTGGAATTTTTAAATACCTAAATGTATTTTTAATTAATTAATTCTCATTAACTAATTAAAATAAACATTTAAATATTTTTAAAATACGAAAAATTATGCAAAAAATAAAATAAAAATCATTTTCAGAAAGAGAAAAATATTTTAAGGTTTGATGCAAAAAATGGGATTTTTTAGAAGTGATTTGCTATTTTAAATAAAATGTGTGAGAAAAATGAATTAAAATGAAAATAAAATTAAATTAAAAGGAAAGTAATCAGATCCAAGAGCCAGGATTCAAAGTTACAAGGAAAAGGTTGACTGGCGCGCGTTTTAAAGGCTGGGATTTGTCCTGAGTTAATTAACCTAATTAATTAGTTTAATGACGAATTAGGGTTTAATCAAGCCATCTGGAACGTCCATACGCGCGGGTAACTCAAGATCCAAAGGCCTCAATTCAAACTTGGCTTAATTACAGGATTAGGGCATAACCACTTTCAGGCGACCGGAACAGTGTTCCGGTCGTCTTCTCCGACAAACACAAACCCTAACTTCTCTCTCAGGCCATCAATCTTCAAATTTCTTGCCCAAAAATGATCCTCTAACAATCCTAAACCTAAATCCCCAACTAAAACTCATTTATTTCACACCATGAACACGAATCGAACAAAAATGTAAAAACGGGCAAAAGTTTCAGAGCTCACATACATGGTGGTTTCTCAACCATTTTCAATAATAATCATATCCCCATGACCAGGGGAACTCAAGGAATCATAAAAGAACTTAAAAACAAGCTTCTGAGAAAAAAGTTCATGAGCTATACCTGAGGTTGAACTTTCTGGTTCTGGGATTTCTGACCTTTCCTTTGCTGCAAGTCCACCTCTTTGAACCCCCTGATGATGAAATGAAGCTTAGAATGAGTTTATATGGCTTGGTTTGAAGGTTTTGGTTTTGGTGTAGCAGATTTGGAGAGTTGAGTATGTGGTGTTTCAGGCTGTTTCAATGCTTGGTTCCTGGTCTATGGGTGACATATGACTTGTTGGTGAAGAAATATTTGAGGTTTGATGGTTGTATCAAGAGTTTCGAAGAGATGAAGAAAAAGGCAGTTTTTGTGTATCGTGGCTTATGGGAGGTTGCAGGCTTGTGTGTGTGTGTGTCTTTCAAGTCCTTGAGGTCCACATATGAGGTTCTGATTGGGCAGAGGGTTGGTAGTGGCACAATTTGATTGGTATGGGAAAAATGCAAGAAAGTCATGACTTTGTGTACTTGAGGTATGGCTCGGGTCAGAGGGAGATTAGGGGCATGGCTGGGCTCATCATGAATCAAGGAAGGCCCTTAGATTGCTTTTGTGCAGCTGTAATGGCTAGGGCAAGTGGTAGCATGCTTCTTGCAACTTTTCCCTCTTTGGAAGTCTTTGTGAATCAAGGCCAAGAAACCTCTAAACTCTTGGGAAAATTGCAGCCAAATGGGCCATATGAAGTTGTTATGATGTCTTGAACTCACTTAACAACTAATTTAAACATTAAAATTCTTTTTTGCAAAAAATCCATTCTTGAAGATTTATGAGAAAATGCCTTATGGTGACTTGTAATTCAAGGCATAGAAATGAGAAATCCTTTGGGCCATTCTGAATTATGGACCATGAATGATGTTTGTGTGATGGTTAGAAGTTGATTTGAGGCCACATTTGGCTTTGGCAAGTGTTTTTGCAAGTTTCCTCTTTGGCACAAAAGTGAAAATTAAGTGATTTTTCTCAACTTTGCAAGGCCATAACTTTAGTTTTAAAATGAATTAGATCAAGTTCTTGTACTTTTTGAAAATGGGAGGATCCAACCTACAACTTTCATGACCAAGAATTTTTCATTTGAAGCATTTTTGAATCAAAAAGAGGAGGTTGAAAAACTTTCCCAAAATGGCAAGTTTACATTACAAGTCACTTTCCCAAAATGGCAACTTTGCAAATGGCTTGAAATTCTTCAATTTTTTGAACTTCTAACTTCTTCTAAGATCAAATAAAGATCATACACATCCAAAATGATAAAGAAAACCCTTTGGTTGGATGATTGGGGGCCTCAGATGCCCTGATTTTGCACTGACTTGCTCAAGAAGTCATCTTGTTATCAGATGCCTTCCTCATTGAATTTCTTCATGAAAATTGGTATGCATGATCCTTATAACATATAAAGACAAATAGAAACAAGAATGACCAAAAAATTTGGAGTTATGGCCTCTGAAACCAAAACCCTAATTTCAGGTCATTTGTGTAGTTAAGCTTGGCTCTGCTTCCATGCCTTCCTCAGTTCTTGAGATTCCTTGACTTATTTGATCTTGGGAGGATATAATATGATGTTTGAGCATACATGGACCCTCTTGAAATGATTGATGACCTTTGGAGTGGCTCAAATGGCTCAGGGATGGCTCAGATCACAAACCCTAGATGCAGATGACTTTGAATCAATGCAGTGAAGCAAAAATGCAATATGAGATGGTATGATAGAAATTATGCTAATGAAAAGAACCACAAGCCATGGTGAAATGAGTGAGGGCAAATTTGGGGTGTTTACATCTTGCATCGAGCTTGGGATTTCATATACATTTTAGATATTGACATGTTATTGTTGTTTCCTCCTTGAATTCTCATGCTCTTATTATTCTTGAATTATGCGCCAGTGCTACCATGCTCTTTAAAGAAAAAAAGTATCTCCTTTATCCGTGTCATTTGATATAGGAACATTCATTAACCTGATATCATTAATCCCATTAGAAACCAATTTATTTATTTTTATCATGAAGTCATAACTTCCCCCCAAAACATTAATAGGCAATAGATTGGGGGGACAAGCAATGTATTGATTATAATGGGATTAGACACAACATTAACATTTGTCCATGTCGTGATGAATCATGTACCTTTACTTGTACAACCTGATATCATATTAATTTCTCATGTTCATACTTTTGTCACTACATTGAAAGCTTATTCATTCAGTTTGAATATTTTGTCTTTCAGAAGGTCACGTAATCTGTTCTACGGATTCAAGTAAATGTCTGCTCCACTACAATCAAGGCCTTATCATCAGCAACCTTATGGATGGATAGTGGGGCTCGCGAGCCGACTATTTCTTTTTTAGCCAACAACTCTGCAAGATCCATGTCAACACGTGGATTAATGCTAGATATAAAGTTGACTAAAAAACCTGTAGATGTTTTAGATGGACAATATTTTATGTTAAAACATGTTCTGATTCTGAATGTCATGTATAATGTTATGGCATGTGATTTAGGCATTCTATAGGTGTGAAGGTTTAAAGTATGCATCTGTTTTATCAAGATGTCAAGACTGATGTCATGACATCTCTGATTGGGCCTGAAGACCTAGCTGAATCCTTATTTCATGTGCGCGTTTTCTGTTATCAAATTGTGTGATTTGTTGAGAATTAACAGGCGCGTTTATTAGAAGGATATGATTCATCATGGAGTAATATTAGTAGAACATTTTATATGTTGCTATTTTTGTTCCTTTATTTTAGGAATTATCATATTTGATTGTGCAAGTTCAGAAAACCCATGCCCATGATTCAGACTCTACTTAAAGGCTGCTATACCTTAGTTTGAAGATATAAAAAATAAGGATTGAAGTGTTCAAAGTTTTCATGTGTGTTTAGTTTACTTGTGAGCCAAACAATTATCAGGTTGATTTTTGGACTAGGTTTATCAAGTTGTATGTTGTCCACTCAAAGCTTTTAAGAAAGAATGATTTAATACTTGAAAGAAACTTTGAAGCAAGGTCAAGGATTGTATTTGAAGTGTGTCTTCTCTTTTATTGATTCCGTGTTTGTTATCACTATTGTGATTGAAAGGGAGTGAGAGGTGTCTCATATTTAGGAGTTCCTAAATAGAACTAGCATTGGATAGTGATTAAGTGAAAAGGGTAAGCTGAGTAGTTTAGCTCTGAATTGATACTACTGATAGTGGAGTTCCTTCTTGGCTTGGTAGCCCTTAGAGTAGATGTGTTTGCACCGAATTGGGTTAACAATTGTCTGTGTTCTTTACTACTGTGTTTATTTATTTATCTTGTTATTTTAACCTTGTCAGATATTAGTGTCGTAACATCCTATTCGATATCTTATATCTATTTCCAGAATTTCAATTGGCATCAGAGAAGGCACCCTGCCTATTTTTCTGGGTGAGATCTAGGGGCAGTATTTTATGGTAGTATGGACAAGGATGGAGGATTTTGGGAATAAACCACCCATTTTGGATGGGTCTAACTATGATTATTGGAAGCTTCGTATGGTTGCCTTCTTAAAATCTCTGGACAAGAAGGCATGGAAAGTTGCAGACAAAGGATGGGAACATCTTGTCATTGTTGAAAATGATGGATCAAAGACTTTGAAGCCTGAGGAAGATTGGAGGAAAGAGGAGGATGAGTTGGCTCTAGGGAATTCTAAAGCCCTAAATGGCTTGTTCAATGGAATTGATAGAAATATATTCAGATTGGTGCATCATTGTTAATTGGCCAAGAAGGTTTGGGATATTCTCAAAACCACTCATGAAGGAACCTCCAAAGTCAAGATGTCAAGACTTTAGATGCTTACTACTAAATTTGAAAATCTGAGAATGAAAGAAGATGGGACTATTCATGATTTTCACATGAATATTCTTGAAATTGCTAACACTTTAAGAGCTTTAGGAGAAAAAATGTCCGATGAAAAGCCTGTGAGGAAAATTCTCAAATCTCTTCCCAAAAGATTTGTATGAAGGTGACTGCTATAGAAGAGGCACATGACATCTATAATATGAAGGTTGAAGACCTCACTGGATCCCTTCAAACATTTGAAATGGGAATCAGTTCAATTGAGGAAGAAGCAGAAGAAGGTGAAGTGGAAACTGAAGAAAGCATGACATAAGCTATTGCCATGATTGGAAGACAGTTCAAAAAGGTTATGAAAAGGATGAGTATGCATTCAATGCAAAATGCCGGGAACACCTCATCTGACATCAGTAAATCCAGTGAGTCTAGCATAAGGACAAAGCCTGAAGAAAAGTCAAGTCAAGGCAAAAGAGTTCAATGTCATGATTGTGAGGGTTTTGGCCACATTAGAGCTGAATGTCCTACTTATCTAAAGAGACAAAAGAAAGGCCTATCTATTTCATGGTTTGATGGAGTTTCTGAAAGTGATTTTGAAGAGGAATCAACTAAACATATCACTATTTTGATAGGGACATGTGTTTTTGACGATGACTCTAGTGAAGATGAGCTAACATTTGAAGAACTTACAGCTTCTTATAGAAAGCTATGTATAAGATGTGCACAAGTGATTCAAGAAGGAGAAAAACAGAAGAAGATCATAGCAAAACTGAAGGGTGAAAAGGAAGAGCATTTAACAACAATATCTAATCTGAATAATAAAGTCATCATGCTGAATTCCAAGCTTGATCAAATGACCAAATCCATCAGAATGTTGAACAGTAGATCAGAAACACTAGATGAGATTCTTCAGGCTGGAAGAAGTGCAGGAGACCTGTCTGGGATAGGCTTTGATAGTACTAACAAAAATACCTCAAGTAGCAGTCAACCTAAACTCAAGAATAATGATTCAAATCAAATGTCGAAACGAATGTCTCAACCTCATGGTACAAGAAGATCAACTCATCAAAGGAAAATATATCAAAGATGGAGGTGTCACTATTGTGGAAGATTTGGTCACATAAAACCTTTCTGTTACTGACTACATGGATATCCTGATCATAATCCTCAGTCCAAACCTAAATAAAACATGATCATCAAGAAACAATAATGGGTTCCTAAGAATGTTGCCTTGATAGCTCATACTTCTCTTAGAGTATCAACTAAAGAGGATTAGTATTTTGAAAGTGGCTATTCTAAGCATATGACTGGAATAAAAAAAATTGTTGGTTGACATCAAACCTCACTCTACCAACTATGTAACTTTTGATGACAGAGCTAAAGGAGAAACCAAAGGAGTTGGAAAACTTGAGTGTTCAGGTGTTCCAAATCATGATGGTGTTTAACTTGTGAAAGGATTGACTGCTAATCTCATTAGCATCAATTAACTGTGTGATCAAGGATTGAATGTCAATTTCACTAAATCTGAATGTCTTGTCATAAATGGAGAGAATGTAGTGATCATGAAGGGAATCAAGTCTTGAGATAACTATTATCTCTGGGTAAATCAAGATTCCAGTTATTCGTCTGTGTGTTCTATATCAAAAGAAGATGAAGTATAATTGTGGCATAAAAAATTGGGTCATCTTCATCTAAGAGGAATGAAAAGAGTTATAACTATGGAAGCCATACGAGGAATTCCTAAGCCTCAAATTGATGAAGGCAAAGGGTGTGGTGAATGTCAAGTAGGCAAGCAAACCAAGATGTCACATCCGAAGATTCGACATCTTACTACATCCAAAGTCTTGGAGTTGTTACACGTGGACTTGATGGGTCCCATGCAGGTTGAAAGCCTTGGTGGGAAGAAGTATGCTTATGTGGTGGTGGATGACTACTCAAGGTTCACTTGGATAAATTTTATCAAAGAGAAATCTGATGTTTTTGATGTGTTCAAGGATCTTTGTTAAAAAATTCAGAGGGAAAAGGAAAGCTATGTCATCAGGATTAGAAGTCACCATGGAGAGGAATTTGAGAATCAAAAGTTCTCTGAATTTTGCTCATCTGAAGGAATCAGTCATGAATTTTCCTCTCCCATTACTCCTCAGCAAAATGGGATTGTGGAAAGGAAGAACATAACTTTTCAAGAATCAGCTCTGGCTATGATTTAAGCCAAGAAACTTCCTTTGTACTTTTGGGCTGAAGCTATGGACATCACTTGTTATGTTCATAATAGAGTCACTCTAAAAAAGGGAACTCTTATTACTCTCTATGAGATATGGAAGGGAAGAAAACCTAATGTAAAATACTTTCATGTATTTGGTAGTAAGTGTTATATTATAGATAGATAATTTTTAATATTAAATAGGTAATTTAATATTATTGCCAACGTAACGAGAATTTATAGGGTCACACACATATAATACTGATAGTGGAATAAATGATTAAATTAAATATGATTAAATTTAATTATGTGTTAATATTATTTAAATTGTTTAATACATTAGCAGTTGATTAAATTTGATTTAATTAAATAACTAAGAATTGTTTAATATATATATATATATATATATATATATATATATATATATATATATATATATATATATATATATATATATATATATATTAGATTAAATTAAATTTGATTTAATTAAATAAATAAGAATTGATAGTTGATTAAATTGAATATGATTTAATTTAATTGATATTTATTTTATTTAATTAAAATTGTTTAGTTAAATATAGTAATAATTTATTTAATTAAAATTGTTTAATTAAATAAGATTGAGTTTATTTTGGAAAAGTTCAAAACATGAGCATTGAGGTTTTAGAAGCTCTCTATAAATAGAGGAACTATTTTTTCTACCAATCATAATTGTCGATTTTCTTAGAATAATAGACGGTTAGTACCGCGTTCCACTTTGTGCTCGCGTGTACTTCGTAGAGACAATGATATTTTTCACGTTCGTGATCAAAGTTAAAACACACTTCTAGAGGTAATTCTTGAATCTTATTTGATATTTGATTTGTCATTAACGATTTAATCAAAATCCGTTCATCGATATTATTTCGTTAAGAGGTAAAAAATTGAAAATCTCCTCTTAAATCCCAACACTCTTTACCTAGACTCTGCCAAATGATTGCTCCTAAGAATCTAATAGACATAAACATAGACAAACACACATGTGGGTTTAAATAATTCAATTGACTTCTCAATCAAAAGGGTAAAACATTACACAATGCTATTTAATGCTATTTGATTATACATGAGTTAAAAAAATCAAATTATTCTTCAATGCTCTGTTTCCAGAATTAGGTGTATCAATGCACTATTTTTTATATTAGTGTTAATACAACTAAATTTTAAGCATTTGAATTTGACGGGAACTTAGCAGAGATTTAGAAATTTTTTGGATTTCCACCAATCCCATTGTCACTTTAGTTATATTATTACGATGAGATATTGTATATATTTTTCTAATTTTTTTTTGGAATAAAGCATTATTACGATGAGATATTGTATACATTTTTCTAATTTTGTTTTGGAATAAAGCATTATGAATTTATTATTAACAAATTACAAAATGATATTAAGGATTTCCACCAATCCCATTGTTTCTCATATGTCAATCTAACTTTCTATTACTTCTACTTCTAATCACTATACAATGCATGATTTTATCTACAATATTTACATCAACATTTGTATTGCTAAACACTTTACTATTTCTACTAAATCAAACTTCATACATTACTTCAGCTATAGTGATTTTGAGAAGTGTTGCCCTCCAATTCTTTGACTTGCTTCTTTCCATAATCCATCTTTTTTCCAATTCCCACCCATTTGGCTCATGCTGAAATCCTATCTTATGGAGGATCTCTTTCCAAATCAATCTCACACCTTCACACATAAAGAAAAAGTGTTCCATAGATTCCCATTCCTCACAAAACTTTACATCTTGGATAATGTTGAATTTGCAAAGTCTATCTTTTGTTGGCAGCCTTCCATTAAGCAGTACCCATAGAATAAAGTCTATTTTTCTGCACAGTCAGTCTACTAGCAGACATAGGGACTCCAAGATATTTCACTGGCAGTTCCCCTTTTGCCATACCAGTTCCCCTAATGTAATAATTAAATTATAGCTTATTATTAATATTGGAATGTCATTAACTAAATTAGAAAAATGTCTTGGTAGTTAAATATCTAAAACCATAATATTTTCTATTTTGACAACTCAATGTGCATAAAAGTCAACACACTTTTTTTTGAAAAAAAAATTAGCACATTTTTATAAGTTTTTATTGACAAAATTGTCACCTCCATACTTAATGATAAATAGGTCCACACTCACATTAATGGATCCATGGCTCATTAGTGTCTAAACTAAAATTTAAACATCATTGTTTGATTTTCCTAACTCTTTTAGTTATAAACTCAAACATCAATAAATAATCAAATAATTATATTAAATATATATATATATATATTTTTTTGGAAATGGGTGTCTCTTATTTGATACAAATAAGATGGTCATTCTAATTGGTTTATTGATGGTATTTTTATAAAAGTGAAATCAAGCCACCATATTTATTTTTGGGAGGATTCTTGGGAACGAGTTATTCCTCTCAAGAACAAACTCCATGGTATCTTTTCAATCTCTACTCAATTGGATGGGTTGGTGGGAGAGATTGTCTGAATGGAAAATGAGAATCGTGTTTGAGATCTAAGGTGGAAAAACCCTTTCTTTCTTCGTGAGTCACCCGTGGTTGATAACATTCTCTATGTTCTTCGTAAATATACTCTCTATAGACAGAGTGGAACTGTCAAATCATACATGAGATTATATATTTGTTGCATTTGCTTATCATGTTCAATTGGAACTCTTTATTCCTTATATGTCTTTTGATTTGGCCGAGAACTCGACCCTCCCCCTAATCTAGGCTAGTTGCCCCATTTCTATGGTGGTGGTATTTTCATGAAAACTTATGTAAGATAGACTACCTTCTAGAGAGAACATGTTCAAACGAGGGCGATGGTTGATGCTAATGGGATCTCTTTGTCGATGAGGGTTTGATTGAGCGAAATTTGTATCTCTCTGACATTTATGAGTTAACTTTGTCAGTTTGATATAAGATCTTCAAATGGTTGAGTTGACAAGTGGTTATTCGAGTATAAACTGTTGTTTGAGTATTTTATATCTTTTTGTTGTAGGACTAAGTCTACGGATAGTTTTATATGATTTTACATGCTGTTGTTGGTATATTTTGAGTGTTTGTAATTATAATGTTTTTAAAGGTGTTTCAATAATAAAGAAAGAAGTGTAAGATAAGAGTATTTTTTGAGTGTTTAACATATTTTGTGCGAGTACCTTTGTTTATATTGAATTCTTATCCATTTATTTTTTAATATATTATTTTTTTTGTTGAAAAAAGGATATCTACTTCTAAAATTAATAAAATTGTAAGTAAAATTGTATGTGATTTACTATTCAAATAGCTTAAGAAATATAAAAATAATTATTTTAATAATGTTTATGTGTTGATGTGAAATCACATTGAGATATTTGTTTGAAATTGTCATTCGAATAAAATACATTATTGAGATGATATGAAATAGAGACTAATATGTGTATATTATTGTGATGAGATGTTGTATACATTTTTCTAATTTAGTTAATGACATTCCAATATTAATAATAAAATATAATATAATTATTACATTAGGAAACATTTTCATGGCACTTAAATATCTAAAACCATAACATTTTCTATTTTGACAACTCAATGTACATAAAAATCAACACCTTTTATAAGTTTTTATTGAAAAATTTGTCACCTTCAAACTTAATGATAAATACCTCCACACTCACATTAATGGATCCTCATCCATGGTTCATTAGTGTCTAAACTTAGATTTAAGGATATTTGTTTGATTTTCGTAACTTTTTTAGCTATAAATTCAACATCAATAAATGATCAAATATTATCTAATAAAAAAATTCAGATATTATGTTAAGTATATTTTTATTACTTTCTTGTGATTATTTTCATTCAATATATCATGCATATAATTGATTTCAAATAAGATATCTATATATAGAAAATAACGTAAATTTTTTTATTCTGTTAATATTTAAATGACCACCAGTAATTGTTAGTATTAGATTGAAGAATCAAATACTATTTTTTTTTTTTATCACTCTGCTTTTTAATTCTTATATTCACCATCAAGCCAAACTTATTTTCCCAATAAAAGTAAAAATTAAGGATAATAACCGAAAAATTTACCCTATACCCTTACAGCTATATTAATATTTCTACAATTTTTTAAAAATGTCAATTTTACCCTTATTTATTTTTAATATTTTTTATTTTTTATTTTTTAATGTTCGTGTCAACTTTTATTCATCGAGAAATTTGCTGAAAGTGTACTGGAACACTTAGGACAAGGCTTTCGGTATTAAGAATACCATTTGGATGTATTATCAAGACACCAGAATACTTTTTGAAAGTGTTCAGGTTAAAAAATAATTCTAAATGAGCTTCAACAACGGTTAAAAAACTGTGGCCTAAAGTACTGAATATCATTCTGAAACATTTTTAAAAAATGGTCATGTTAAAAAAAAAAATTCTAAATGAGTTTCTGCAACGGTTAGAAACTGTTACCTAAAGTACTGAATACCTGTTAAAAAAATTTCTAAATGAGTTTATACAGAGGTTAAATGAAATTAGTTACATTAGGCCACGGTTTTTAACCGTTGCAGAAACTCATTTAGAAATTTTTTTAACCGAAACACTTTCAAAAAGTGGTCAGGAATGATATTCAATACTTTATGCCACGATTTTTAACCGTGGTTGAAACTCATTTAAGTTTTTTTTAACTCGAATACTTTCAAAAAGTATTCCGGTGTCATGATAATACATCCAAATGATATTATTAAGACCAGAAGTCTTGGTCTAAGTGTTCCGGTACATTTTCGACAAGTTTTCTGATGAATAAAAATTGACCCGAACAATAAAAAGTAAAAAATAAAAAAATAATAAAAAATAAATAAGGACAAAATTGACATTTTAAAAAAATTATAGGGGTATTAGTATAACTGTAGGGATATAGGGTAAATTGTAGGGGTATTGGTATGCAACGGTTAAATGACATTCGTTACTTAGTAATGTAGAATACCGAAAAGATATAAAAGCCCAAATAAGAAGATGAGATGATCTATGAAGATATATAATACAAATATTATATTTAAAATAATTATTGTATCCAATAAAGTATTTTAAAATAAAAATAAAAAAATAAAAAAGTTACATAAAAATTATAATTGATATTTTTTATTAGATTTAAATGCATATTTGGTCTCCCTATTTTGAGGTTTTTTATATTTTAGTCCCCCAGCTTTTCGGTCCCTGAAGTTTGGGTCACTTGGGACTCCCATGGTCCCCTCCTCCACTTCACTAACTCATAAATGACATGACACGTGAGTTGGTCTTCCACGTCATGTTTCTTGAATATTTTAATATAAAATTGTTTCTTTTATTATTTAAAAATCTTTTAAAATTAAATAGTAAATTTAAATTATTTTATATTATTATATTTATTTTTGATCTTCATCTCTCACCTATTGTTCATCTATCATTATTGTACATCCATACCAACATTGACATACAATATTCTAATCATACATTATACAGAAAAAATAAAAAATGAAAGAAAAATGTTAGATTTTAGGGCACAGTTCCGTGACCAACATGTCATTATCATCATTACTGCATTCATACATATCATGCTAAAATAAAAATAAAAAAAGAAAGAAATAGCATGAGAAAGAAAGAAGAAACATGTCCTCTACCATGACTGCATACATGTTTTACGCCACTTTAATTCACTACATACATATTCTGCACCACTTTAATTGTTGTAATTTGGTTGTATTTAGGCATAATCATGTGAAAATGAAATTTAGGTTTGATTTGGGGATGAGTCAGATCCGAACTTAAGATTAGTTTTTGTTTGTTTTAATTGTGTATTCATGATGAGGATGCGAATTTAGGTAGGTTATGTGTTCAGGTTTTTTGGATTTGAATAACAATTTAGAAAACTAGATTTGTTCATGAACACATTCATGGTGTTCACGAGGTGTTCTTGAAGAACACCTTCATGGTTGAAATAATTTATATTATTTTTTTATTATTTGGAAAAAAGAAATACAACATCAGATTATTAAATAATTAAAAATAGTGACATGGATCCACAGTGTCGTTGCCACCTCATTAGTGACACTGCCATGTAATAAAAAATTGAGGGGGGGGCATGGAAATCCCAAGTGACCCAAACTTCATGGACCAAAAAGATGAGTTTTAAAATGGGGGACTAAAATGTAAAAAACCTCAAAAATAGGAGGACCAAATGTGCATTTAAGCATTTTTATTATTATAAATTTATAGCTAATTGAGTGTTAAATTATTAGAGTTTTGACCTAATTCATTTTTATAAAACCGACTTGTAAGATGATGTGTGTAATTTTATATAAATTCTCCTAATGTTTTATCATCAACAAATGTGTGATTTGAGATCTTTCCGATACATCTAATGTGTGACCCAAAGTGCGATCGATACGCTCTAATAACATATTACAATTTTGACCTAATTCATTATTACAAAATCAGCGATAAAACTTTTCAATGCTCTATCTTCAACCAATGCGAGATTTGAGATCTTCTAATATATTCTCTCACGGCTAACATCTTTTAAACTTGATGTTTGGACTTAATTAGTGGATGACACAAGGTCCGATCGATAAACTATGATATCATATTAGAATTTTAGTCTGATTCAATTTTATAAAACCAACTTATAAAATAAAGAGTATCATTCAATATAAACTCTTTCAATGCTTTATTTCCGATCAACATAAAGTTTAAAATCTTTCCATATCCATTTTATGTTGAAAGAATTAATAACATGATTCTTACCAAAGAAAAGAAAAGCTTCAGTTTCATTCTTGAAAAAGCCTATTTGAGAGACAACTCTATTTTGTATAAAAAAAATGAATGTTCTATTATTGTATCCGATTATTCTCATGTGTCTAGAAGACCTAAGTTGTAGAGATAATTTAGAAAAATAAAGGCCATGGAAGGAAATAGATAAATAGAGTTTAAAGAAATTGGTGTACCACACCTCATCAAG